>JAQISU010000174.1:6392500-7592500 GCA_029339505.1 Unio delphinus
CATACCACACACATGTATATGTACACACACACACACACACACACACACACACACACACACACACACACACACACACACACACACACACACACACACGTATATATATATATATTCCTTTATGTCTCCCATCCTAGGACGGGCAGTCCGGCTGCCAAACAGGAGGCCGTCAGTTCGAAGTCAGATGCCAGATTTTTAAAACGCTTTTAAATTTTTTTTATCACTCCCGTCCGAGGAAGTCGATCATTTGTCATTGCGTGGGTCCCGGTAGAAATACACGAGGTCGCTAGTACGAAACTCCCTCCAGCAACGCAAGGGGTGGGTGTTATATTTTATATTCAAACTTTATAAACTCGCTCATCCCATTTATGTTTTAATAGGCAATTAACCTGGTATATATGTAATCATTAATCTTGCATGCTGTGATGTCTATACACAGAAATATATACCACACATCTTGGCTTGTTTTTCTTTCTATATACATGAATCAGGCGTGTCCAATTTAATGAAGAAACATGTACACTGTTTTTGTTTTCAGTCATAACTGCCATCAAGGGGAACTGGAATGTGGACTATATCAGCCAACGTTTTCAGTGTTTTCTCGTCTGAATAACATCTGACATCTATATGTCTTCAATCACGACTGTCTCACAATACTGAAAACATCTTCATAAATCAACCTTCAAATGACGTTTAGGGTCTGGTTTTAAAATACAATTATTTTTGTGTTGCAACGATACTATCATTATTAACGCCACTCCCCCTATCACACGTTTCAATAAGCACGCACACGGATCAGCATATAGTATTAATATCAAATCAACAAAATGAAGTAAATAAAGTGACAATAGTCTTACATTAAGCCCCCCCCCCCCAATTTAATTCATGAGAAATGTGTTGTCGGAAGCTTGGTTTTTGTTTCCGATCTTTATATTTAATATGCCCTATGTACAAATCCTAAGTGGCTTACCTACGGTATTTCTTATGTGTATACAAAATATATATGATGGTTGATTGCCGTAGAGGGACATTCTTTTAGCATAATTATTCTATGTACATTTTGGCAACAATGTGTACGCAGTTACTTACATGGTTGTATCGATTGCTACTCCGCAGATTTAAAAAAAATGATATATAAAAAAGTACCAATTTAATTTTCTTCACTTTTTAAAACTCTTTCCAATTGCTTTTCTTTCTCTGTGAAAATAGGTAGAGAAAACGACAAAACGTAATCTGTACATGATGCAAAATAGGTGTGTTCTAGTTCATGTACATGTAAGGATACGTTTATTTACTCACTTTTCAGCTGTAACATGTGAGGTTGCCATATACATGACAGCAATCGCTAAAACCCTTCGCCAGATGGCCATATTGCTGCAATGACATAAGAACAGGTACAGAAAACGTAAACGAAATATTAACAAGCAAATAAACAAAGAATAAAATCGATTGATCAGCGAAACAAACAGAAAAAAGCAAAGATAATTTTTATTTAAAACAATACATACACAAGTAAACAAATGGAATAGTGAGCATTTTGCTTACGTAAATATAGTCCCTTTCTAAAGCATTGTTGAAGATAAGTACACAGTAAAAATGGGCAAGTACAATATTTAGTCAACATTGCATATTTTCTAATCGTGACCATTATAGATACAAAATTTCACAGTAATCTACTAAACACTGCAAGTGTAGCTGCATGTACAAAATTATATAACTTAATGCACCGTCTGTCATCCGAAACAAACATTAACTTTTCCAAAAATCAAAGGAGCACACGTGTCATTTTATTACAGCTATATTATGCATACAGTTTCACAGCTGTCACGTGTCTTGAGATGACAGCCATCACATGCATCAAGTTTTAAAGCTGTCATATGTCTTGAGTTGACAGCCATAACATGCATCAGTTTTTACAGTTGTCAAATGTTTTGAGATGACACCCAAAAGATGCATGACGTTTCAAAGCTGCAGTTTGTCTTGAGTTAAAAAAATACATACACAAGTAAAGAAATGGAATAGTGAGCATTTTGCTTACGTAAATATAGTCCCTTTCTGAAGCATTGTTGAAATAAGTACACAGTAAAAATTGGCAAGTACAATATTTGCATCAAATTTTACAGCTGCCACATGTCTTGAGTTGACAGCCATAACATGCATGAAGTTGTACAGAAGTCGTATGCCTCTAGATGACAGTACTATGCATCAAGTTTCACAACTGTCACGTGTCTTTATATGGCAGCCATATCATGCTTCAAGCTTAACAGCTGTCCTTAAAATCTGCAACACAAGTTACAATCCTAATATACCGCCAACCACTGCATAGAGCTGTAATATATACATAATAACTTTAACCAAAAGTTGTGGAAGGACCATACTTTGTCAACATGTGCATCTTTCATTGATGACAATAGCATGTATAACTTTAATGGCACTACCGGTAGTTTTGTTCATAAGATTCTGTAATACACAGTATCCAATCCACTGCCTTTTCAGTCAAACTAGTCAACTGATTGCCTTTTCAATCAATTGATTGCCTGTACAGTCAAACCAGTCATTTGATTGCCTTTTCAGTCAAACCAGTCAATTGATTGCCTTTTCAGTCAATCCAGTCAATTGATTGCCTTTTCAGTCAAACCAGTCAATTGATTGCCTTTTCAGTCAAACCAGTCAATTGATTGCCTTTTCAGTCAAAACAGTCAATTTATTGCCTTTTCAGTCAAACCAGTCAATTGATCTTCTCATTTTTGTGGAAGCAACACACTGTTTCCTGAACAATTATGGACTAAATGCATATTCAATCCAAGAAATATATTAGCTGAAAAAAACTTTTAATATTATTGGTATAATGAATGCATGCTTTTGTTTTCATACACACAGTGATCTATCTAGTAGTTCGTTTCGTGAACCAAGTAGATACAATGTTCGTTCTCGTTCAAAAAATTTAATTAAGCTTTCCACATTTGAGTTCTTCATCACACTAAATGGTGCGGTACGTGTGAGTGACATAGCAGTAGGTTACAAGTAAAAGAAAGAGCAAATACTCGAACAAAAATAGCAGGGACACATACATTTCTCGATATACATATCGTCGGATCAAAATCGTAAAATTTCCCCAAGTGCAATAGACTGCATTCAGCTATAACAGACCCTCATAGACTGCATTCAGCTATAACAATCCGTCATAGACTATTCAGCTACAACAGTCCGTTATAAACTGCATTCAGCTACAACGTTATGTCATAGACTGCATTCAGCTACAACGTTATGTCATAGACTGCATTCAGCTACAACGTTATGTCATAGACTGCATTCAGCTACAACGGTATGTCACACATTGCATTCAGGTACAACATTCCGACACGCTGCATTAAGCCACAACAGTCACACATTGCATTCAGCTACAACATTCCGACACGCTGCATTAAGCCACAACAGTCTGTCAAGACTGTATTCAGCTACAACAGTCCGTCAGACTGCATTCGCTACGATAGCCTGCCACACTACGTTCAGCTACAAGTATGTCAAACACTGCATTTCGCTACGATAGCCTGCCATACACTAAATTCAGCGGCAAATAGAAAAGGGCAACAAGTCTTCTCTTAATTAAAAGAATATAGTGATTTGTCAAAATGCGCATTTCACGTTGATGGTCATATCACATTCCAAGCATTATGGCAATCTCTTAAAACCTGTGTGACTAGTGGCATTAACGATTTACGTATACCCTCTACAGACATAATAACAAACTGAGTCGGCTCTCATTTTCTGCTATCTGCTACGATCTCTTCCTGGAGTAAAACTGAATACTTTGTACTTTTAGAAATATTTGTTTTAGTCCCAATACAAATTATTTTTTTTCTGGCTATAAAACAGTGTTAGACATGTTGAAGATAAAGAATTGGAGAACATGATCAAGGAACGACAGGCTTATGTAGTCCAAACATATCCAGTAAATATGAAGAAAAAAAATTGCCCACTTGTCTGCAAAAGATTGTGAAATCTTCGTTTTGAATTGGTCTAATATTAACTGAATGGGTATGTTGTTACTATGTATATACATATGTATGTATTCGTATCTCTCCACCCCCTTTCATACATCTATGCACACAAGTCCATCACACTGATGTGGCTGATGCGGTCAGGATTGTTGCTTTGACATCCTAAAAGCTTCTGACAAGATCATTTCCATTCATACGCCACAAGCAGTTCGACCAATGTATACCAAATTGACGGAAGTACCTAATCATACGTCTATTGATGATGCTGGTAGACATCCCATCCATTTAGTACGTACGAAAAAAAATCTGTCAAAGTCTGAACCATCTCCCCCCTCCCGTACACATGCGTATTTTTTAAATGCCCCCTCCCTCCCTCGTGTACGTACGCCTGACGCCCAACCCACCCCCTTTCTAAAGAACAGCCTATATTTAATCCACGCAGAAACGATCGGGATTAATCATATCAACGTGTTTAATAAAACAGTCCACCGACGTTGAACGTCTGGCTGCATCAAAGAAGTAAGCAGCCTAACTTTTAAAATAAGGCCTAGTGTCCGCTAAAAGTCAAACGCCGACTGAATCCATTTTAATAGGTTATGTATTTGACAAATTATCGAGCTTTCACCCCCATTCCCGCCACCACCAGTTTCCTATGCGTACGTACATTATCAGTAGACACACACACCCCCCCCCCCATACTCAAGCGTGTGTATTTGGATTAACCCCCTCCCCTCTCCTGGTGTACGTACTAAATGGACGGCACCTCATTGGAACATCGCATCTTCGTATCACAACTTCGATTGGTTGCACGAGTTTCATGTTGCATCTTAACAGCTTTGCATTGCGAGTTTGCGACGATAGAACTTATCAGGCTGTCTCTTACGGTGCGCCATAGTTCAGCGCTTTTACTTGCGCTGGACAGTGTTTGGGCATTCGTAATTTGACACGTCGCTCTATTTCTCAACTGTTCAGAGCGTGCGTCCTCCGTGATTGATTTAACTGCCAGGTAATCTCTCATACTTGGGATATAACTAGATAATCCAGTGTGTGTGATAAGATTTTTAACGTAGCATCATGCCGCAGACATGTAGAATGATGTCCTACCCAGTCACAGTATTCTGACACCGGACGACCAGCCCTCTTATGCTGAGCACCAAGCGAAGTCGCTGTTAGTACCATTTAAAAATAAGTCTTTAGTATGATTCGAATGGGGTTTAAACCCGCGACCCCCCTCCCCGCATCCGAGATGGACACTAACCACTAGGTCACCGGAACCATCTGATAAACAGACCCAAATCTGTATTTATAACCGAACTTACTATTGTATGTCGAATTAATCTCTCTCTCTCTCTCTCTCTCTATATATATATATATATATATATATATATATATATATATATATATATATTACACAGATAGCAAAGATATGAAGTGACTAGTATATAAAAAAAAGTATGATATTATATTAACACATTACATGTAAACATATTCTGATTTGTTTATAGGATGAAAAAAAGTTATGGAAACTCACATCGCATATGCCAGTACTGCCGCCTGCCACTTTGTTTATTCAGTATCTTCTAGCCTTGAACGTAGAGAGTTCCAACTTTGCAAGAATGAAAACATATGTTTACTGCAAGATCCGTACACTGCAATTTATATAGGTTTTAATTCTGGCTGTCACTCAATATTTCTTTTCTAGCGACTTTCCAAGAAAGTCATTGTGGTTTTGCACGCTATGATTAATTGTACTATATGACGTGAAAACCGTGAGAGCTAATGGTATGGCTGTTATGTATCCATCTACAACTGTTATTCTCAACTTCTCAAAAACCACTGTACCAATTTTAATCCAAACTTAACAAACGTTTACGTTTTTACAGACAATCACTTTTAGCTAGTGATAGAAGTGTAACAACATTTGAAGACAACAAAAACAACAACAAACTATTTACACAACAGCGATATTGAAAATGCCATTGTTAAAACATGCACGTCATGCAAATTTCCACAAAACCAGACGGGAAATATGTATCGAAAATAATCACAGCTGAACGACAAAACTATAGAAAAAAAGTGATATAAAGTGTGTACAATTTTGGCCATGTCCCACAAGAGTAATACATATCAAATAAGTAGAAAGCTACAGCAATTCGATACGTTTGACTTTTGACAGAAGACACTTTCTAACCATCTGACTCGTATGCAAATATCGTACATGTTCTCGTTTGAGCTCATCCCAAACAAACAGAAAAATAAGGACAAACTATTTCTTAGTTCAACGATTACATGTCCGCAGCAGCAGCTGCAGCAGCAAAAGAAAAAAAAAACAAAAACAGCCATTATGCTATTTATTTTACATTACTAAAATGATCTGAACAAAATGAATGATGAAAAGCGTGAATTCCGGTGTATCTTTTCATGACCATGATCAGTTGAAAATGTATTTCTGATTTATATCCTGTATTTATTTCACACACACACACACACACACACACACACACACACACACACACACAATTACAACTTTATATTCTTAAACTTATAGTCTTGAACTGTGACAGAAAAGAGCGAGAACCAAACAAAGTTTGAAAAATTCAGCAAAGAATTTATTTCTGAAGCATACATCATGAAAATGTAAAAAGGACTTGTGAGTTAAATCCCAATAGTCAACGTTTATCACAAATCCAAATGACTGCGTGGGTTCGAGTCTAAGATTCGGCTAATGTAGTTATGTGAGAAAGCTTGTCAGTAGCTTCTCGTGGGTCGGTGGTTCTTTCCGGGGGTTTTCCCGGGTTCTTCCTCCATCAATAATACTGGCCGCCATGTATAGCCAATCGTGTGCTGAAAAAAATGGAGTTAAACCCTACTACAACAACAAATCCAAATGTATATCAAAAGTATTCCAAATGAATTCTGAAACTGAATTTGTGAATGTGTATGTAGCCTGGAATATGATTATGTGTCAATGGCACGAAGTATAATGGTTTGCAAAGTCTTGATGTATCGCAATAATATAAAAAATGCTCATAAATAATATACTTGGAATGTATTTCCAGTGAATAAGTTTGTTTTTAAAAATCCACCTAAACGAACTGAATACAACAATAACTGACTCCTTCAAAATGTTAAAGCAAGAATGAACAGTTTTAGTTATACAAGATTACATACCCCTCTATTTGACCTAGATAGAAATTACCATTTTCTTAAAGTACTCCGACACTTAAAGAAGCACTACTGCACGATATGAAAAATATATAATTCCAGGAAACTAAATTATTCTTGTAAAAACGCAACTTTCGTCCTCAAAGTACTTGTCAAACATTGGATCGGCACAGACGACTTAAGTCAAAATTCCAGATGTCTGAAATGGCGACGCAAGTTTTGAGTGACATAAATAGCACACAGGAATAATTTTTACATATTCGAATAACTGCGGCTGTTACCGTACAAGCTCATTTTTCCATATAAACATTACTATTCACGGAAGAAACGTGTTTTGCGGAAAATATTCTTGTATCTAGTGGATTATTTTAAGACGACGAACGAAGAAGAAAAAGAAAAATACAAAAGATATAACGGAGCCGGGCGCTTCCAGCCTTTATGAAAATGGCTTTAAGTTGATGTGAGAGAATGAGGGGCGTTTTGAAACCTTTCTACAAAGGCTGTTTTATTAATGTTCTAGAATCATAATAGTATCATAATTGTCAGTCGATACTTAAAGCAAAATAGTAAATCTGATATTTTATATTGTTAATGGATGAATGGACATGCATTCACTAAAATGAATAAAGTTATCGTTACTGGAAATTAATGTTGAGAGTGAAGGTTAAAAATGTATACTTGTATCCTTTTTTACATTTAACATAATGTAGGATTGCAGTGGATGACATCGGCATAACCAGACGTGATTAATATTGTTTAATTCAAAGAACTGTTTGGGTTACACTACAATTTAGGTCCTTTACTCAAAATGTCTTTGATGTGCATTGTGTGAACTGTAGAATCATTCAGCAGGTTAGCATACTTTATGAATTTTTTTTAACTTTATATTCCTTATTGATTTTCTTTTTAGGTATCACATTACATAAATGACATTTAAAGGTACCGTTACACTTAATTATTCCATACAGCTTAGCAGAAGCATTTCTGCTTCAATTGGTCGCAACTCGCAAACTAGCAAAATACCAGTCAACAACCATACTTGGGTTTGAAGGACGTGTAACAGAACTAGACATACCGGCATATCCAATACAGACCGTGGGTCACGGCCCTTCGGTTATAAACTTGCCACTTTGTCATATCTTGGAAACGGTTGAGATCCATGCCTTGTAACCACATATAGGTTGAAGGACACGGGATATAAAATTTCCAGTACATATCCTGAGGACGGAGACTTGCTCTTAGATGATCAACGGTGGAGATCCCCAACTTATAGCTACATACATGTTTGAAGGAAAAGAATCAAAATTCGACATGTCCAGCACAGACCCAAGGTTCAGTTCTATATTTAGGCATTTCTAATTTTAGGCAGCTTACATAGCAACCATTAAATATTCATTGTAACCATGTAGAAAGCATATGTCACATCTACCCTTCCATCCCCCACTAGTATCATTTCATTGAAGTAATGGACGAAATATTTTGTATGTCATACTATACAAATAGTTGGGTGTGTCTTGGTCCCAATGACATCCATGTGAGAAACATAACTTTCATATCTTCTTTTAATGTTGTCAAACTTTTAACAAAATTCAAATGTTGACATGTTTTAGTTAATGGTGTTTGTATGCATCCACATCAACCAATCATCGTTGACATCAGGCAGGTAGAAGCTTACTTCAACCTTATTCTGGCAAGCCAGTAGTTCTTATAAAGTTCTTATAAAGTATAACTTGTTTACCCCTTGTTTGGAAAGGAGTCAATAGTTACCACCTGTTCAAAATATTTCCGTTTATACCATACCATTATGCTAGCGTTATATTTGATTTACTTTATTTATGCCTGTGGATCCATCTGTTACCTTTTCATGTTAAAACTTAGCAAAAGCTTTTTTTTTAATTAACATCAAACTGTCTGAATTTGGGATGACTATGTTACCACGTGAGTCAACAGTGAACATATCGCGGATTTGTTTTTCTGAGAGAGAGAGAGAGAGAGAGAGAGAGAGAGAGAGAGAGAGAGAGAGAGAGAGAGAGAGAGAGAGAGAGAGAGAGAGAGAGAGATTACGCTGTACACTGTCTAACACTGAGATGACCCCTTTGATCCCATTACACGAATACTTGCTTTATCTACTGCTCTAAAACTGCATATTAAAATTGCCATACTTAATGAAAAGTACATTGTTATGCATTCAATCTATTACATTCCATTTTCTTTTAGCGTCACATTAATGCGAAAGCATTAACAACCACTCCCACTGTTAACGCCTCAGACCTCCAATTCTGTTTGTTATGTGATTGTAATAGTGTAGTTCTATTTTTAGACAAGGAAACCCTAACGAACGTGGACGTTTGTCCGTTCCTAAACGAGATTTCAGCCTTATTAAATTGAGCAAAAACTTACTTAAAACCTGTCGACATTTTGAATCCACAGAATGTAAGCAAGGTTAATGTTTCGAAAATTTGTGCTGGGTATAGAAACGTTCATTCTAGATATTTATAAGGTCGAAAACAAGACTATGAACATGGTTGTTGTTGGTTTTAACGCCATTTTTCAGCACACGATAGGCTATATATGGCGGACATTATTAATGAACAGATGCTCGACGCGAGCTTGATGTGAAACCAAATAAACAAACAATAAAGGAAAAAAATCATTTCGCGAATTTTTCATCTTGGGACAAGTGCGAGCTCATATGACAACCGCTGAAAAGAGCTACGTTTACCATGTTTTCGACTCTACGATACATGGATTTTTTAATGACAGAACAGTGGTAAATGCAAAAGTAAGTTTATGCTTAATATTAACTAGATTCAATTTTAGGAATCCTGTTCCAAGGAAGAATTAGACATTTTCTACTTCACTGCACATATCGTAAACAATCAGTTCAAAGCTATGGGGAGCCGTCGCCGCCAAAATTACATTAATCAAATGATCTAGTATGAAATTAAATGATTTAACCTAGCAAATTAAATGATCAATCCAGATTCCAAATGATGTGGTGTCACATGAAATGATTTAACGAACAAAACCGAATGATTCTTTTAAGTTTCAAATGACGTGGTATTAAATGAAATGATTAAGTGTGAAATGAAATGATTTAACCCAACAAACGGAATGATCAATTCAGATTCCAAATGATGTTGTGTGATATGAAATGATGTAGCATGAAATGAAATGATTGAACCCCAAAAATGAAATAATGAATCCAGATTTCAAATGATGTGGCGTTAAATGAAATGATCTGGTATTAAATAAAATGATTTAAAGAACAAAACGGAATGATGATATATGCTTCCAAATGACGTGCTATTAGATAAAATGATGTAGTCAACATAAAATGATTTAACTCTACAAATGAATTCATTACATGTGACATCACATCATTTGGAATCTGGATTGATCATTTCATTTGCTAGGCTAAATCATTTATTTGATTTCATACTAGATCATTTGATTAATGTAATTTTGGCGGCGACGGCTGCCCATACAAAACAGATGAACTACGAGGCACACACGTCAACGCCGAAAAATGATTGGCTCAAAAGGTTATTCATACTACATGTAACTCTTTTCACTGGTTGTCACATGAGCTCGCACTTGACCCAATATGACAAATTCGCGAGAATCTCACGTTTCGGAAGCCGTAACTTCAGTTTGGTACAACGTAGAAAAGTAAACGATGGCTTGATGAATAGAAAAATATCTCCGGAGTAAAACAAGCCATAGCCAATGGTCATGTGATTTTAAATATAGAAATAGCAGAATGAAATCGAGGGTCGTGGGTGGAACTAGTTGGAAGTTACGAATCTTCTCTTTTTATATAGTATGATAGAGAGGGTTCTATGTCAAAATGGGTCATGGAGGTAATCTAACGTATTTTTATCACTCTGCATGATTTTTTCCCTTTAGATTGTTTTTATTTCACACCAAGCTCGTGTCGAGCACCTGTGTATTAATGGTGGAGGAAGAATCTGGGAAACCCCCATGATAAAGCCACCGACCCACGAGCTTTCTCACATACCTGCATTGTCTGAATCTGAGACAAGACCACTCGGGGCCCCACGAACAGGGTTTATCATTAATAATGATCTGAATAATGAATACACAATCACAGAAAGCTTTGGCTTTGCATTATGTTGTTTACAGATAAATGTTACTGGTTATGTACAGCTTGAAATCATTCTAGACAAGGTCAAGTAAAAATGCATAACATAAAATCATTAAGGATGGACAAGAAAAATACAAATAAAATATGCATAACAACGCGCGCGCGCGCGCGCGCGCGCGCACACACACACACACACACACACACACACACACAGGGTTTAATTCCTTCCACATTCAAGGGAAAAACATACCATCTGTCGTTCTGAGTCCATGCCATATATTTGTAACCATATACCGAAAACCATGGAAGCGGACCGAAAAATACATATTGAAAATGTTCGAGTTAGGCATAAGGTGAATTACATACAAGTTACATAAATTATCTAGTTTCTCTATTACCAGATTCGAATTTATATTCAACATGAAAATACTTAATTGCTGGACATGAATTTGAAAATAGAGCAATATTTCAATAAAAACGCACTTCATCATTATGCAGTGAAATAGTTGCAAATCATTCTAAATTCCTAAACATACATACAGATTCATATAAAGTAAAACATCACACTAACCTGCCAGGTGGACTCTGTTGACTGTGTATAAACTACTTCATAAATAATTGTCATGAATGAGGCCTTTAGTCGTAAAAGCACGGGCTTTATAAGGGTCATACTACATACTCACTCCATGTGCTTATTGTGTATACATGCAAAATGTCAGCATCCCGTGTACATCGAGCAGCAGAAAGGGCGAACCCACCAATTTCTGGAAGGTCATTTTTTTAAACTAAAACTTCCTACGAAAATGAAGATATAAGGTCAATAACGTCAATCCAATGCCTCTAACTAACCGAGGGTTTCTCGAATTGCTTTAGGTTGTAAGTAACTATATGTTTGCCTTAGTGTTTTTCAACATGTATGCACGCGTTTATCCGCCATGAAATTTATTTGTGGTAGCGCCCTCTCTGCTGCTGTGAATTAGATCAGTGTTACATATCAATAATATTGCACCAGCTGTGGAATCTTATACAGCTAGATTAGCTCGAGAGCGACTAGAAGCAATTAAGAACTTTCTTCGTGTACGTGATTCTGTCAGGAAAAAATTACAAGAACGTGAGGAATCTCAGGTGGATTTTGCAAAGAGTTCTCAACAATTTTTCAAACCTGTTACTGAAGCAACTAAACCCTATCTTCCTCAACTTAATGTAACAGATAAAAACATCATGACTTTTACAAGATCTTCCTGACATGCCTCAACCAGTTAAACTAAGGAGAAAAAAAATGAAGAAATAGTCGAAGAATACGTAATAAGTTGACTGAAGATGAAGAAATAGTCGAAGAATACGTAATAAGTTGACTGAAGATGAAGAAATAGTCGAAGAATACGTAATAAGTTGACTGAAGATGAAGAAATAGTCGAAGAATACGTAATAAGTTGACTGAAGATGAAGAAATAGTCGAAGAATACGTAATAAGTTGACTGAAGATGCTTTAAATGTTGTTGTTGATGTAGGCTTTAACGCCATTTTTTAGCACACGATAGGCTATACATGGCGGCCAGTATTAATGGTGGAGGGAGAACCCGGGAAACCCCCAGAAAGAACCACCGACCCACGAGATGTTACTGGCAAGCTTTCTCACATACCGACATTGGTCGAATCTGAGACTCGAACCCATTTAGACAGAAGTGAGATGGCAGTGATCCGTAACGGAGAGCGCTTTAGACCACTCGGCCACTCGGGGCCCAAAGCTTTAAATGTAATCGATACGACTGATCCAATTGAGTTTCCAGCTCTCGTTGTTACACGTTATGAAATAAGAATAGAAATGTTGAAACCAAATAGGAAAAATATATTAACAATATACAATACTGGGCAGATGTGTATATTAATATTAAAACTAAAACAGGTCGAATCGACACAAAAACAATGTCGTATATAGGATACCTCAATGCGGTAATCGATGTGTATAATGATTATCAAGAACGATTTAAACAAGAACAAGAAAGAGAAACAACAGTACGAAACGAAAAACAAAAGCAGCTGAAAACATTGCAGAAAGAAATTATTCCATCTGTTTAAAGATTTATTGGAACCTATGAAAAAGTTAAAGATAAGGATGATGATCAATTAGCTGATTATACTGCCAATAATTCTAATTATTTGTCTGATATGTTTCCAGAAGATAAAACGTTTGTATGAATATGATTATCAAAAGATGGTATGTAGAATTCATAATAAGGTAGGTATTAATACGAGTGATTCAGATTTTGTTAAATTGAAAGATAAAGGGAAAGAAAAACAGAGAGAACGTGATAAAGAAGAATATTATGATACAGAAGATGGTGCTGGCGCTACTGGAAGTGATATTTCCACCAAAGAAAGTAGTCTTATTGATTGTCGTACTAATAATCTTTCTGACGTAACTAGATTAGAAATTCTGATTTAAAGAAAAAGTGCCAGAAATAATTCTCCAGAGTTTATGAATGAAGCAGCTGATATTTGTCAATGCTTATTTACAGGCGGCATCATGGATATTAATGTTTATCGATCTCTTATTGATGAAATTGCTTATGGCTATCACAGTGATTAAATAAATAGATAACAAATAAGATGATCGTACATAGTGTACAACGTGGACCCGCAATGGTAAGATGAATTCGGTGATGTTGTTCAGGTTTTTAATATATAGAAGGATAACCCCAAAAGCGATACCGATTGCAAAGCAACAAAGGATGAAAGCTTTTGATGTTATTTGTGATCAGCCTTCTGGTGCTAATGGTAATGTTGCCGGTAAGGCGTTATCGGCAATCAAGGCTAGATTAGCTCGATTAATCCGACGAAACCACATCAAGTCAAATTACCTAGCACTGTAGTGATGCCTGCAAATGTCAGTAAAACAAATAAATCAAGCTGCAAATTAAAACCAGCAGAGTTAGCTGGAGAAACAGACAATAATATAAATACAAGTCTGATAGGAGGAAGTGGTCTTCATGTTAGACGATAACAATAAAAATACAGTGTTTAAACGTATATCCGATTCAGCATTCGACAAGAATAAGCCTGTACCCAAATATGAATCTATACTAGATAATTAAAAGCATTCTTATGAAGCACGACAACCAAATCATCGTAGTCAAATCGAATTACAAGTTTAGAATAAAAAGTAGATATTTCTTACCTTAAAGCATTTGTTGAGGTAAAAGGAAAAATGGAACAGCGGTCGCCGCTATTACATGTTACGGAGCTGATGTCAAAGTTGATTTTGTTAATAATGGTATTATGGCGTTATTAAGAAATGCTGTATATATGTTTGTTTGTTTGTTTTTATGGTTTAACGCCATTTTCAGCACAAGATAGCACATGGCGGCCAGAATTAATGGTGGAGGAAGAACCCTGAAAACCCTGGAAAGAACCACCGACCCACGAGAAGCTACTATACCCACATTGGCCGAATCTGAGGCTCGAATCCACATAGACAGAGGTGAGATGGCAGTGATCCGTAACGGACAGCGCTTTAGACCACCCGGGGCCCCTGCTGTATATATGATTTGATGGAAGAGAAATTGAAACAGTTCAGGATAATGTTGACGTTGCTAACATGATATTAGTTCTAGCAAGATACTCGGATGATCAGTGATGTTGGCCAAGGATAATTCTGACTTTCCTGATGGCACACCGTCTAGTATGAGGCAACAAAAAGACCGCGTTGTTCCTGTTGCCGATGCTGCTCAAGAAGACATGATAATTATTGATGTTAATACAAATTACACTTTATGTTTGAGAGCACGTTAGTTAATTTTAAAAAGTTTTCGTAAAAGATTTCATGTGCAATTCCAATGTCTCACATTTTTGGATTTTGCAGAAATGTGAGAAAGGTTATTTTCGGAGCAAAGCATATGGTTATACTTACACGAAAGGATGATAACGATACTATCTGGTTCGAAGGTGGCGCTGCTGGTAAAGAAATATTTTTAAAACTTACTTTGTGGATGCCGGTTATAACCCCATCGCTCGCTGAAGAACCAAAATTTCTTTCAGGTGATAAATCGATGCTATCATGGTTGAGGATGACAACATATAGTGTTCAAAGTGCTGTCGATGGTGTATTCACATGGAATATAACATAACAGGAGGGTGTTTCTTCACCACGATATATATGTATTGCTTTACAAAATCTTGCACAATACAACTTTCAAGAACGTAGTCATATAATATTTGACAAACACGGTGTTTCTAAAGTTTCAATAAGAATAAATGGACATTAAGAACCATTTGAAGATATTTTACTTAGATTTGATCAAAATTATGTAACACGTGCATATTATTGTTTGATGTCATTCATGGGACGTGATCGAAATATAGATACTGGTTTGCAAATATAACAGAATTTACAGTGGAAAATATGTAATTGTAAGTAAATCGTTCATGATATTATAATGTCATACTGTTACCTTAAGGTCACCTTTACTTCTGGTCAGGTAAAAAATTGCAATCAAATCTTGCAAGTAAATGTAAAACAAAAAAAACATTAAAAAAGTCAAATTGCTACTGGTGGTCCAAACAAATTATCATTAACCAAAACTCAGCTTAAACATCTTAACAAAGCTTTAGATTCAAAAACAGGAGTTTAACTCGATCTTTCTCAGAGTTCCATAAAGATTCAATAAAACAGGTAATTTGTTTACGAATCTTGCAGCTATACCAGAGTTAAGTGCCGCTGCAGCACCAGCTGCCGCAAAAGCCGTAGCGTTAGGTACTGTCGGAACAGTTGCCGGAATGGCACTATAAAGAGCAATAGATCAAAGAATTTTACATAAGAAAATTGGGGGAAAAATATGTCATCAAAAGCCCGGAAGACGTCCAAAAAAGACCAATATGTCTCAACTGGGTCGTCTAAGTTTGCCGGCCTCACAATGCGGTTTAAGACTTCATGTGACAATACCTTGATAGATATGCAAATATTCTTCCAATGTCAAATTTTGATTTAATTAATGCTGCTGAAAAATAAAAATAAAAAATAAAAAAATACTTTAGAGGTGTTTTAATGCGCGATTAATTACCTACCCAGCACAAAGAAGTTG
The DNA here is from genome assembly GCA_029339505.1 of Unio delphinus. NCBI lineage: Eukaryota > Metazoa > Mollusca > Bivalvia > Unionida > Unionidae > Unio > Unio delphinus. The sequence goes on from JAQISU010000174.1 coordinate 6,408,853, forward strand.
AAACCGGTATCATTAATATTGATAATAGGTCTGGTCCAGATCATTGGGTTGCATATGCAATTGATTGACGTGGATCTGTATTTTTCTATTCGTACGGACTTCCACCGCCGAAGTAAATTATGTTACGTTCAAATTTCATTCCGATCTGGTATTCAACATATTCAACATTACCAACACAGACTGATCCACCAATATGCGACCGTGAAGCAAATGCTGTAACCGCTATCGTTTTAAACAGATCTTAAAAGTAGAATGGTAGATATTTACGGAAGAACTTCCTCTAAACAAAAGACCACAGACGGAATATCACACGAACTTGTAAATAAAATCATTAGTGATGAAATATCCGAATTACTAAATCTTGCAAATGTGTTTACAAGCGAAAGTGGTTGTGTTCAAGATAAACAAGGAAGATTAAAAACGAGTAATCTTTCATTTCAGGATATTTCAGAATTAATGGAGTAACTAAAAACAGCATAGCTGTGTTTGATAGTAATGAAAAAATTAAGTTCGGTGTTGTTATGTTAACGAATCAGAAAATATATGCAATCGAGTACAAAATTCCGATGATACAATTACTGGTTATCTCAGTATGACTTTTAATAAAACTGGAGAACCAGAATCAAACGATGACGCTATGACGAAGAAATACGTCGATGATAGAATTACTTCCCAGTGATGAACAAATGACCATTATAGGAGTCATAAATCTCAAAACGTTGAGAGACGGCCCGGGGGGATTTTCTGGTAAATATGTTTGAGCAAAAAACTTAGTAATTGCCCAGACATCGTTATGGAGAATTATAAAAGCAATACTCCGGGAGCGTCACTTGTAATTTAGGGTAAAAAGTAGGAAATTCTAAGAAAGACAAAGCTTCATAAAGGTCAGTAGATTATTTGCTCGATTGTTGCAGAATATTACCACAGTGTAATTGTAATTATGTGCATAATATATGCTTCCTTATTCGAATCGTTAATATGTAGAATTACCTTAGTAGTGTTTAATGTGTATTTGAGGAATGAGCGATGATTATGTAAAGAATTATGTAGAGTGCTAGTTCGTGGTCAGAATTAATATTGTAATTCCCCATTTGGTTACTTCGTAGTCAACTAGCGCAAGTGTTGATGTGATATTCTAGATTTTGCTACTGTTGAATTGAATTGTAACTTTGGAAAATGGCTGCAATGTGTAAAATTAATTAATATGGATGTAAGGATATAACAGAGTATGGATATTTGAATATTTGTGTACAGTTGTAGGGGTGTTACGGTTTTAATGTACATAAATGCGTCTGATTGTTGTGATATTGTTCAGTATAATGAGATTAGAAATTTATATACTAATGTGACTCAATTTATTGATGTCTTTATGATAAATAGTTGATACCCTGCTTTTATTACAACGTTGTTTACCATAAAAGAATGTATGAGTATTTCTATGTGCACGAATGCATGACCGGCCTTTTTATGATGATTGATTATTGGTTAGTGTGAGGCGAGATGGCGGAGTAAATATGCTAACGTTCTTGTGTTTTCACAGGAAGACTTTAGGGGACATACTTCCGGATTAGTTAGTCCATAGTCTCAAGGAGAGATACGGAATAAAGACTAGTGGAGAAGTAGATTGTGAATCGAAGGCTAGTCGGAGAAGGAGTCGAGGAGGAAAAATTGGAGAAGAAGCTGTCAAGAAGAAGAAGGAGATAGGAGAAAAGTCGAAAGGAGACAATGATTTGGTGGGTTGGAGAGATACAGATTAGTAGGAAAAAAGACAGGTGGAAAAAGTGTCTCAAACTATGAATCAAATGATGAAAGAGAACGTCACTTGGTAGAGAGGAAGAAGAGTGATAGGAGAATTATTATGATTTGACTATTGAATTGTATTAAATTGTTATTTATTTGAATTGCACATTTTGTATACTCAATAATTTAACTGTCGGCATTGCTGGTGGGGGACTCTTTACCTCTCTTTATCACTAATTTCATTTCCTACAAAATCGAGCCTGGGTGGGACTTCTATAATAATTTAAATAAAAAATTTGGAGCACTCCATCTGAAGCATAATAGCACATGCTACCATTGTGGCCAATACATACACCTACACCATTATATATATATATATATATATATATATATATATATATATATATATATATATATATATATATATATATATATATATATATATATATATATATATATATATATATATATATATATATTAATAATGAACAAAAGAGCAGTTGCTAATGAAATTGAAATTAAATCATTTTCCGACGTAATTAAGTCTGAACACTAAATCATTAACAAATCTACTTAATTCTTAATTTATTCTCTAGTATCGCACAACATTACTGCGATGATACAAAACAACACATTATTGAAACGATACAACATTTAAATCAGTTACATCGGATCTAGAATATGTTAATATGGTTATTACCGGCATAATAGATGTTGCTGGTTATCAGTCTAATTCCAGTATTCGTGACCCCGAAATACCAATAATATACAGGGATGTATGTTGAAAACACTATAACATCAACATTTATAACACCATAATTTAGCACAGACGAACTATAGAAATCAGTTACCTATTTTATCATGGAAAAAAATAGATCCACCAGCAGTCATTCTCAAACATAACATTAGTAGTTGTAACAATTTGTGTTTCAGCTGTACCAAATTGCTAGTATTGTCACAAAGTATCTACATGTAGCGAAAATAAATTACACACAGCGACTCTAACATATTCCTAATTATATTCCCTGATATCATCAGACCTTAACGAAGGAATGCTATCAGATACTGAGTTAACAGAAATGATTAAAATTTACGACGAGGCAAAGACTACGTCTGATTTGGAAAATAAAACTAATAAAACTGCCGTAATCGCAAAAACTATTGCAACAGATCGTCGCTAATACAGCACCGTTGAAAACAACGATGATATCGGTATGCTCGGCCAATCTTGAGTTTAGCGTGAACTTTCCAAAAGCATTTCCAGTAAAAGAAATTGCGCTTGCACAATTACGAGTATATCATAGTTGGCCGAATATTAGATCAAAATCATTCGGTGCATTACAGGCGAATAATAATTTGGTATTTGTAAATAAAAGCAAACGAGATGGAAATCCCGGTTGGCAAGTTGTTTCTATTCCAGCTAGCAGTTACCAAATCGAACAAATCAACGAGGAATAAAATTATATTACAGCAAGGGAATCAAAAATAGCTATAACAGTTCACGAACCAACATTATCATCCCCGATAGAAATAAACTCCTTAGATTATGCTGTTGATATTTATTAGTCGTCGATTCGATCAATTCTAGGATGGCCTGAAGTTCCGCTAGAATATAATGGACCGCCAGGACCAAAGCGAGATAAATTTCTAACAAACAAATCAAAACGTGTAAGGCAGTCGGAATATCAAAGATGAAAACGAATATATCATTATAACAAATATATGGTATAGTTTTCTAATGGATATCCCAAAGTAACTGAAAAAGAAACTTTCATCTATGATCCGCGTATTAACCTACAATAGTTTTAATTATTTTCAGGTGATGTAAAAAAATGAGTTTTTAAATAAATCTGGACATGAAACAAGGGATAAGTTCAACAATACATTTGTCATTACATAAGATCTTTATCCTATTAATACAACTATTATGGGTTGTTTTAATGATGTATGTTTAATAATATAGAGTACCGAGGAAATTTATGAAACATTATAAAAACAACAGTAGAAAAATTAACAACATTTGTAATGCAAGGACTTGACAATACTAAACTAAACATATCACTCAACGATCTTATCGATGAATATTTTCCTGACATCGTTGAGTCATGGAGAAAAATAAACCCACCTGGGGTTATTCTGAAAGATAATAATGATCCATACGGTGGATATCGTCATATGTCACCAGGAATTGTAAATAAAACATCGACGATCACGAACAATGTTGTATGTGATGTAATTGATGGCAGCTTTCAAACAAATCTTGAAAAATGAAATCAAGCTCAGCAAGGATATATTCTATATACCTTTAGGCCTCAAGTACCTCCAGGGTATTTGATTATAGAAGAACCCAATAATGCGTTTTATTTATTATGTCATAACCCGTTATTATCAAGAATACATTTTAAACTAATTGACCATACCGGTCAATTGCTTGATTTAAGGAATAAAACTCTGAATATAAATCTCTACTTAAAATCTTCAGGAATTTTCTTTTTAAAATATAATGTACGAACACATGAAGTTTTTTTATACACAACAATGAGGTAATTGAATATGGAGGAGGTTGAGAGATTATCTAAAATCAAACCTTCTCAATCTAGATTTGATCTTGACAGAAGAACACTTGACATACCGAATCAAGATCAGTCTGATCCGACGAATAATCTAATTTAAAATGTTCGTGGCACCAAGAAATAAGTTCGCGAAGATGGTGCAAATCATGAGTGGTCAACATTCAAAATTATACGTAACACTGATGTATCAATGCTACAATGAACGACCAACGAACAGCAACACTTATTAATTAGCTCAACGAACGAAGATATATTCTCAAAATAAAATGTATCGTATTAGCCGAAACAGATAATAGTATTTGAAATATCCGTGACAAACATAATCCCGTCCTTGCTAATGAAAACATTGCTATATTAATTAAAAATTCCAAACCGGGCGCATTGACTGGTATTGATAAAACCGAATTTAACACGAGCGTATCCTGTAACAGCGTTTTTTTTATGGGATATATTTGCTGCATGATAATCTCAGCGTTGATTATTTAGCTGCGATGACATTAACACAATAAAATTGCGTAGCCGAGCGAATAACGGAACATTTCGCAAATGCGATACGTGGAAACGGTTTAACTGATGTAAGACGTAAAAAGACAAAATTCTCAGCTGAATCAGTCAAGGATAAAGGAGTTACAATTAACGATGTCGCTAAGATAGAAGAAAAACCACTTTAGTTCCTAATAATAGAAAACACAAAAATAGGAGAGAATTTACACGATTCGAAACATTATATAAAGTGGTGGGTGGGGTGAGCTCCGATAAACATCATTGATCATAATACACAAGCTTGAACTAATGAAATAGCATTTCCACGAAATCGATCCGTAATATGTTATGACGGCGATATATTTGATTTTATTAACAAAATAAGTAAAAGAAATCCTGAATCCGTGTGGTTTTTTTTAAGTTCCGATAATGAAAACTATGATCAGTTTGTACGACCTAGCAGAGACATTTATCGTTCAGAATCTCTCCACAAATATATGAAAAGTCTTGCGCAGAAAGTTTTATCACAGACTGTTGAACAATTACAGAATAATATTATGTTTCATCTTTCCGTCAGTTGCCTCTCACTTTGCAAGATAAAAAAACAATCGTGGAAGTCAACACGATTGGAATTTCTTGAAGACTTGCAACTAAGCTGCTGTGAATATGGACACGGCGAAATGTGGAATACTTTTTACAATCATAACAACGTTATCTCGGTTGATACGGCAGCGTGTTATCCTGGACGTTTTCTTGGAATGGATGAATGTCATTGATATTTAAGTGATTTGGACATCCAACACACGAGATGACTAGAGTTCAGATAAACGGATCTTTACCGGATTTTTACACGACTGAATTCTCATGTATAGAGTAATCTGAGTTTGGTAAAGATCGTCATCCGACTTTTTATGTCTGGATGTCTCGTTTGGTATACATTGCTTAGAAAGGATGTGGTTACCAATATGCTCGATTCAAAACAAGTCTTATCGTTGGTTGTAAGTTAATCAATTATATCGGAGCAAACCGAAGTTTGGTTACCACAACAAAATGAATATTCTGATGTATTGATGAAGAAATTTAAACCGCAAAAGATCTTGGTAGAAGGATAATCGAAAAAATTACCCAAGGAAAACAATATAACCGCAAAAAATCTTGGTAGAAGAATAATTGGTAAAATTACCCAAGGAGAACAATGTGATCATAAACGAAACTGTGCAAGATTAATTATAGACGATGTTGAACTCGATTTTATAATCGATGATGCAACAAAGAAAAATATATTTGTAAGTCGAAAAACGCTTCATTGTTTAACGGAACACGATTAGGTAGAATTCTTGGTTACATTGATGACGATTCACCACAGTTAATTCATTTATGATTTTCAATATCCGCGCATGTTTTGATAAATCTATCATCGATGGTGAATAGATTTCCTGACACCGCGGTCAGAGTCGCTACGGATTCATTCTGTGTTGAAAGAAAATATTCAAATTTACTGACTCAATTTTATATAAGTACTGCTTACGATGTATCATTGGCCGAATAGAGAATAAGACAATAAAATGTTAAATACAATCCGCCGATGTTGAAAGATTTGTATTGATCAAAATTATCATCATCACCATCTGTATATGACCCCCTGACTAGACACAAGACTGTTTATCTAAAATGACCATGATATTGATGTAAAACAGCTCGTGCTTTTGAATTATTTCGGCAGAGTTCAGTTGATCTTATTATTTTAACACCTACACCCAGACGCGCTAGAGAAATAAACGAACAAGGAGCTAACTCAAGTACTTATCATAGCTTCTTCTAATGGAAAGGAGACCCATGGAATTCTGAAAGAATGGGTCAGAAATATATACAGTGTCGCTAGAATATTTCTCAATTGGTTATTGTTGAAAAATACAAATGTGGTCCTGTATGGAGATCATAGTCAACCGCCAAATTTTGTTGGATTGCCTCCGCACGAATGGCAAAAAAAAATGTTTTTATATTATTACGAGGAGATAATTGATGATTGTAGAGCGCTTAATCCAGAATTAAAATAGTTTAAGAAAGTAATCATACTATAACCGAATACAATTCAATGTTAAATAATGCGTGAGATAATATCAGACACTCCTATAAATACATTTTGGAATTTATGGAGACAAAGCGACTTACTAGTTGCATGTAGAAAGATATTTACTGCTACACTTCAGCAGACATTGTTTCAGTTAGATAAAGAAAGGTTTTCAGAATTGCTTGTACCATTGTGTTATCGACAGGTAGATATTCGACCACAAGATATTGACGTTGATGTACCAGGACGAAACAAAATCTTGTATTAAATGATATTGTTTTGGCTGATGTGAGTACTGTTGAGGATGCGCTAACAATTGAAAAATCTCTGTGGACATTAGGATACGCAATGACGATCCATTCATCACAAGGATTAACCAACACTGATACAGTTGTTTGGATCGTCGATGATCGTATTGAGTGGCCAAACTTAGTTTAACTAGCAGTGTCTCCAGTCAGAAGAATATATCAGTTGTGGAGGGTTATAGGAAATTTTGCAGAACCTGTTGGCACCAATAACGAAGTTGTTAGTGATGATATAGAATTTTTTTTTAAAAAGTTATTAACAATGTGATAAAACAAGAGGCGCGACTTTGATCTTGACGCTGAGTTTATCATGACAATAAAACAATAACAGAATAATCATTGTGCGAACTGTAACACATTAATGTTGTGGCAGTATTCAAATACTAATCCAAGTTAATTTACCATATATAGAATCGATAGTAGTCTTGGTCACGCACTCGAAAATATGATGCTGAACTGTCTTGAGTGTAATCAACATTGAGGTGTTAGTTTACAAAAGTGAACGCGGTGGTAAAAAAATTGTATATCTTCATGAATTACTTGCATATGTTCACGTTGAGGAACAGTTGAATTTAATCTGTATATTGCATGTAAAGCCGTGGATATTACTACGTTGGAAATGTTTTGTGTAGTTACACTCCAAATATGATCAGTCTCTATTTTTTAACCCACCTTCAAGTTCACCTGCTTCATATAAATATCACAGTCACATTACCTAATAATGGTTGTTTTGACAAATCACGTGATTGTACTGGTATATGTTTTTTGACATTTCATTCACGAGTTTCATAGAAATTGCACTACTAATTTCATTGCAGCTATCACACTTTGCAGTCTTGTAACCCATTTAGAAATCTCATATCTTTTAAAACTATTTCCTTTGCATTATGAAATCGAAAGTAACGCTCAGCAAGCGTTCGATTAAATTTCTGAACAGTTGCCTGATCACGATGAAATCCGGTATATCCTCGTGGTATTTTGACGTTATGCTTTTTTCATCAACGACTATACTGCACCAATAAATTCCTTGCCAGTATCAACCTGTAGTAGATGTAGCAATCGTAGACCACCTGGAGGTCCGGGTCCTCGTCGATACACTTGTACAAACTCTAAAGCAACTTAATTTGCTATTTTAGCTTATAACGGCTCTGCTTCTTTATATCTACTTGCAACGTCAACGACAGTTAACGCTTATTTATATGTTGCTTGACGACTACCAATTTTGATAGTATCGTGCGGTAAAAAAATAATATATCCGCCTGATGTACTTCATTTGGAACACTGACATCAAAATGTGCGTACTCAATTCTTGTATGTGGTAGGAGATAAATTTGTTATATTGCCTGTCGTGCTAACTAATCTTCAGCAATAACACGTGCAACATTTGGTGTATCAGCGAGTCTACTATTCGCTGCTCTGCCATTCAAGTATCGTCTTGAACTGTATTAAAAGTATCTCATTATAATAATCATCGGTTGATTAATTTCCAGCCCCTAATACTAGTATGCCTTTCATTGCGGATCTTACTAGTGGATTAGCTTATGATTCTCTAACATAATTTTTCAAAGGAATTTAATACAAGAATTAATTTCATATCTGCAGTATGTCTTTGTTGTAAACTTTTATGAACCACACCATGAATATGAAATGCTTTATCAATTTCATTTATCTGATATTCACTAGATCTTGGTTGATCTTGTTTATCGAGTTGGATATGAAGTCTGGTGCCAGAGAAACAATAATTCTATTCTGGAACATGTTTTTCTCATGTGCATTTAGCCCATGGAGGAGTTCCTGGTAATTCTCCTGATACAGTAGCTATTTGTTTTGTCATGGATAATAATATATATAATTTTGTACCACATTTTACACACTTGCCTGGAAGTGCACGCTTTTTATTTTTTGTATTATTGTTTTTACTTCATTCGTAGGAGTGGGTGTTCTACATTGTATACAATATAGATGCATATTTTTTTACTATATGTCACAGGAAAATATTCAGAAAAGGTCTTTCCTGTAAAAAAAATGAATGTAAAAAAGAGTGGTTGGTGTTAGTGTTAGTTCAGTATAAAAAGCTGCTAGTTGCATCAGGAATTAACTTTAATACCTCAGTCAGAATCTTACAAGCATCCTTTCAACAAAAATCATTAGTTATTGTGTCTTTGTATCTGTAATGTAATATTAATTATGATTTTTCTGCAATAGGTCATCGTCGGACGAAAATTTGCCAAATAAACTGTCCAGTGAGACCTAATTTGATAATGATTTGGATCAAGTGGGATACGTTATATTTAGTAGCTCCGTCAGTTGATGATCAGAGATTATACCATGTGCTCAAGGATTTTAATGAAAACGCAAAAACAAAACCATTAAATGAAGAAGGGGATGATATTATTAATTTTATTACCGATGATGATAAAGCGCCGAGTGTTGATGAACGCGATGAATTTATTAATAATTTAGTAATTTATGATTATGCAATGCTGGATAAACAATCAAATACGGCAATAATATTTTCTCGAGGCGGACATAGAAATAGAGACAGCAGACGTCTCTCAAATTGAACCTAGAGAAGGAGAAATACTGTTGATGTATGTAGCTTCAATAATAATCATGCAGGTATGAAACAAGGCAGTGATATGAATGACGAAACTATTAAAACAATCCTAACTATATCAAGGAAGTTGAAGAGTGCAGAAAAGCAGATCACATTCAGCAGAACAAGGATATTATGGGTACAGTACATGGACATCATTAACATTCAAAAGCGTGTCATAAAAGGATGAAAAACTGACTGCTTCCTTATTTGTCTGCAGCAGGTCATAGTCTATATGCAGAGACGTTTCTTGTTTACACCTCAAGAAATATAAAAAAAGCTTGAAACAAATCAGTGAAATGTGCATGAACCTTTGATAAAAAGAACCACGCTGTACGACGTTATGACATGATCTGGGGAGGTCTTTCCACTGACTTCATAAATGAAGAAGGGCTGATGCGAAGAATTAAGACCACTCGAGGACTTAGAAGTAGAAGTATATCAGAATTTCAGAGGCTGGTTTGGGTCAATTTATTGCCAGCTTGAATAGAAATAAACCATGCCATGCATGAGTTTGCAAAAGTTTCCAAACCAGTGACTAACACGAGCAAACATCTCATGCAGGAAATGAGAGATAATGCAAAGATACTGACCAAATGGTACAGGCCTTGAAGGCAGTTGTGAAGACCTGTTTCTGTGCAGCATAGTCACAGGAGCATTGTCAGATGAATCGGTCAACGTGGTCACTGCAACAGCCGTTGGATATTAATATAAAAGAATGTATGAAAGGCCAGGACATCTATAAATTTTGCATCAAAAAGAACCAACTGACAATCACTTTAGATAGCATGGTTCCACATCAAGTTGATCAGGAAGCCATCAATTTTTGACCCTGATCTTCTCTTGCATTAGCTGCCACAAGCGAAAACACAGATATACAAAAACTATTTAAGTATGAACTTTGGAGCTATTCGGTCATCTTATATGAGATATCAAATTTATTGAGGCAGACAAACAATATAATACTTGCTGGTGCATAATTGCATGAAGTTAAGACAGTTAAAATACAACATCTTCCATTTGTCTTCCATTGTATGTCTTAGATGTGGATCTTTACTACATAGTTCGACTTGAAATAAAGGCTCATGACGTGTAATTTGTATGTGCACTACATGACAATAAAGTATGGGGGTTGTTCAGTGGTGTTTGACGGTTAACAAAAGGATGCATCAGTGAAAGATGTCACACACATGAGAAGATAAACAACAACAACAGGTACAAATGTATCGCTTCACTGCATGCAAGAAAAGTGTCACTGTCAACAATAATGTGTTCTTGATAAACAAAGGGAACAACAACGTTTCATATCAATAAAATCTTGCGAAACCCGGATTCGACACCGTACATGTATTTCAACTAGAACCCAAGCGTACTTCTAGGAAAGTTAAAAGACTTCTTAGGCATGGTAACTTGCATAAATAGTCTCTTCATTTGTGCTCTGCTAGGCTGCAGTACAAGCTCCCACCTTCATGGATTTTGAAACAGGTGTTGGGTTTATGAAGATCAGGCTGCTTCAAGAGCATGCATAGGTCTTCAACAACTCCAATTATGCTGTTGCTGATGACGTGATTTTGGCTGGAAAAACGCCGTGGTTGATTACAGTGGTAGATCAACTGATAGCTTAGATGGGCTTTGCTATAATCATTTCTGTGATAAGGTGAAGAACGCCTCGATATTTGTTCAGTTAAGATCACCGCCTCTAACATCTGCTTCAACCAAGTACCACTCAGTCCGTGACTTCTTTCAAGTTCAAGTCTGACAAGGCAATGATAAATTAAACCAGATTAATTAGGGATGGAAAGAAGTCGAAGGAGCTCTTCTTTGGCCAGTGATGCCCAGCCAGCACGAAACAGCCTGTCGGAGATGATCAGATGCAAGTGTAAGACTGAGTGTTGCATTGTAAGATGCGCATGCCGCAAAAATAATTTTGAAGGTTTACCTGACTCCGGTGAATGTAGAGTTTCTGAAAAGATTAATGCACTTCCTACATAATATGAGGAGGAGAGTGACCATTAGGAAGACTGACATATTTTGTATAATGTTCATATATGACTTTTCCAGTGAATATTTCAATATTACGTTAAACAATTTTGTAATACTTATATATGACACTACTGTGCTAGTGTTTGAACTAGCTCTACATTTTTTATTTCTTAAATGTTTCTAGTAATTGATATGTCCTATTATTATGCCTTAATAGAGTAAGCATTATATATATATGTAAGTAATGTTTATATGCTATTAAAACCTGATTAAAAACTATTACAAACGCCAGATGATACGTTTTGAAACTTAGGATCTTTGAAATCTTTATTGTAAGTGTATTAAACATATACATATATTATCTTTGTACTTTGTAAGCATATCAATAAAACCCTAAACTTAAATCCAACGAAGTTTTAATGTTAGAGGTAGCTAGAATCAATGCATAAATGACTACTTCTTAATATTTCTACTAATGACGGATATATAGTTTTTGATTAATATTAGTATATTTAGGTACCCTGCAGAAATGCTCTGCACAAAAACAATGTTTATTCCAATTTATTTGACCTTGACACAACATTTTAGACGAAAGTCCTGGACTCTTTCTTTCATTAATAGATTAAAAACAAATATCAGACATTGTTGGCATTGAGTTTGGTGTTGCAGCAATACAATATTGACATTAAACACATTTGAGGAAAGGACATTGTAACTCACTAAGAGTACTCTGTACGTTCGGACTTGTGATAGACCATTCACAGAATTTGGGATTTAATTTACAATACTAGAAGTTCCTCATAACTCATAAACTTGTTTTGAAAAGATCTCATTTCGGGGGTATATTTTTCTCTATGACAAGTTTCTAAGCCAGTAAAACTAACTCCAAGAAACATTTTTTGTTGTCTTTTTGGATAAGGTAATTACATTTCTATCCCCTAATAAGAACAGGTACATAATCACGCGTATTTCATATTAAGCTAATTTTACCAATTTTCTTTGAGGTAGAGAATTCAACTAATCTATGTTATTTTCAAAGCTGATATAAACTGATCAATAAATATCATTGCCAAGCCACCATTAGAAAACGTTTAAATCATAACCGCTTTTAACTTTACGTTGATTTCCATATCAATGTGAAACAAAATTAATTTAATTCCCAAGAATAAAAAATTGTGGAAGATTTGATAACGAGATGAACAAATATTTAAGCTTTAGAATAATTAAAATTTACAATACTGTTATTTTACCTAGTGGGGTTAAGGATCGCATTTCTCAGTGTTTTAAACAATGCTTAATCATTTCTGGTTTATTTTCAAGATTCATTTTTACCATTTTATCCAAACCCACCGAAAACTGTATGCCCAATGATGTATATTCAGTCAACCGGTCCGGAACTACTGACATTAACATACTTTATGTATTATTGTCCACATTAGTCAAAAGTACTATTTCTCCATCTGCGGTCGATGCTTAAAGGCGCAGTTGGGAAAAAAGTACATCGATAATTTTTAACCGCTTCAAACTCAACAGCACTTTCCTTGTTTCAAGTACCAATCTGGCACTTCTTAGTTCATAACGTTTTGAAAAACACCCTGAACCATCTACCATTATCTATCCATGTTTCGGTCATTGTTCTTGTGCACAAACTGAATAATATCCATAATCCAACCAATTCCTTTCTCATTCAAAAACTTCTGCAAACGCTTCATAAACGTATTCTGCACACAAATGCCACATTACCAATTACTAAATGTATTCTACAAAATACGCCATCGCCCTGCTTAGATTCACTCACAACGCCTTCAGCGAGGCTTTTTTAAGTATATGCTTTTCTTGGTATTTCATGCATTCCTGCGAGATTGGGGAAATGAGTTAGATGTGATATGCATTTGTAAACCTTTTGAGATCTGTTTTATTTCTATATGCCATTGTTTTGAAGGTCAATACAGGTGGTCGGCAGCAGCAACAATGGAATATCATTTTTTCTTTCCTAATTCTTAACGCTAAGGACGCTCACCTTGCAGTGTCATTCTTAATTCAATTATCTGTCTCCTCTGTCTTGCTGACCTTCGTGCTATAGACAAAGACATAACAAAATAATTGTATCAGTTTAAGTGAGGTTGGTCAGCTAATTGAGGTAAATTTGTTTAAGCCACTCAATGCATTGAACTGAGTTGCGGATAATAGTTGGGTTATGTGCATGTTAGTTTTATTAATCTGAACTCCCTTTATCGATAATAAAGTTAGCTTAACTCACTAAGCAGTTAGTGTGCAACTGACTTTAGTCGTACAAAGATACCGATCCTGTTTTCTATTTATACACTCACAAGCAATTTTTATATTATTTCTTTTTATCCAATAGTTTGCTATCTTTCATTAAAATACCAGCTTTATCTTAGTTTCTTTTTAATGTTTGCATCTGTAGCATTTGCTATTTCGTTTTTCCAGTTCCTTTCGACTCGAAGTCGTTTTGTTTTAAATGTGTAACCCTATACACAAACATGTGATTCACCAGCATGTAGCTTCGTAGTTTACTTACTGCTAGATTTAAAATTAAATTTTGTGAATACTTAATATCTACAAACCTACATACTGTTAAAATATACATGTGTTTACTTATTTGAAATGGTGGAAAGGTTCTTACAGACTCAAAATAGCTGATTATTTAGTTATTTTGTACTTCTCTTTGTGATTGAATGTTTTAGGGATTCGTTAAAATTGTTCATTCTAAAAATGTGTATTTGACATAAGCAAAGTTGACTGAGTAATTATTTGTACCGCTGTAATACCTTTTTTTAATGAAATCTGAGAGACGTTTACATGTCTTCATGATTACACCTACATGTAAGTGATTTTCATTTACCTTTTATCAAATCTCCTTGAAAAACTTATTTTCATTTACACTGTTGTTCTTTCTAGCTATTTTCTAATGCTGGTGAATGAACTTAGTGTTTCTGCCAGCAAACGTCTTTTCATTTTTCATATGCTGTCATTAATTAACTTTGTAGGACATTGCCCACATTGCAGTTTATTCGCGTCCACCATTTTGTTATTCATCTGTTACGACTTTGGGTACACTTCATATGTCCTCTCTGGTTTTGTGATTGATACAAATTCGTATGGAAAGCCTATCTTAACTCCGGCATTTTCGATTGCGCTGTTTTTTGCCAATTGTATCACATTCTAAAAAAATGAACCATGTTTCAAAACCTTAATAGTTCTCAAGTTTTGTTGAAATTGACTAATTTGGTTTTGAAGAAATTCACAAAATCGCAACTGTCGACATACTCACGATAGACGATGAACAGTGTCATATAATAATAATAATAATAATAATAATAATAAACTTATTTAACAAGGATAACACATTTAGTCATGACTGACCCATCTGCCATGTGGTCCTCAGTTTTTGTAATTGGCTTTTTTTAAAATTATAAAACCAAGACCATGCACATATTCAGGTATCGTCGCACACTCATTAATACATATTCAACATGAATAATTATGTGTGACTATTTTGGGAAACACATACACATATTAACAATATTCTATACACAGGGACATACATTTCAGCATAAATCGTACGTATTACATATATCGAATAAGATATGGACATATAATTTATGGAAATAATGATACAGTTTTCTATTCAGAATTCTTTAACATATTCCAACTGGTCAAGAAAGAATTTATTTAATGACATTTTAAAAGAAGCAAAGGAATTTGAATTACGTATCGTCAGTGGTAAGGAATTCCATACAGTAGGTACTGATACAGTAAATGGGCTTTTGTAATGATTGGTTTTCGACCACGGAGTCTGGAGATCGTTGCTGGTCATCGATCGAAGATTACATTCGGTATTTGATAATCTTAATTCAATAAGGCTAGATATGTAATATGGAGAAAGACCGTTTAAAGAAGTATATGTCTTGGTTCCTTTAAAATAAAGAATACGCTTTTGTATAGGTAGCCATTGCAGACGTGAAAATAAAACATTCGAGGGAGTCATACAAGGAAGTTTCAGTATTATTCGGACTGCCCTTTTCTGGAGTTTATCAAATCTGGGCAGATTATAATTGGATGTGCTTCCCCATATGGTACAGCCGTAATCTATCCGTGGTAGTGTATATCCCGAAAAACGAAGTTCAAATGATTGGAGAGTCATTGTAACAGAGTTATTCTTTTGACTATCATTGCACATTGGTGATCGATAAACGTAAAGTGGAATCCGTAATGGCAGGCGACAGTAGTGACAAACGCCTTAGATTTTTTCTTCTTCATATAAATAGGTTCCTTTTGTTTGTGTCATAAATATTAATAGTTAAACTAAACATAAATGCATTACTACTCATATGTTTGTGTATACCACATATCAAAATACGGTTTGAACAGTTAATGATGCACAAGACAAGTCAGTACGACGGCCATGTGCACGGGTTGCTCATATATTTTGCATAATAAGTACCTGAAGAAAGCGCGTAATTTATTATTATTATGGCAAGTTAGTGTGATGTTTTACTTAATATGTATTCTGTGAAAAATTATGTATTTCAGATTCATGTAGTGCCTTTTAATTATAAAATGTGTCTTTGTTAATATTATTCTAATCGAATTAAAAATTATGATGATGTACATTGTGTCAACTACAATGATATTAAAATAGTTAGCAAACTGCTGTCGTTGGACGTGATTTAGTTCAAATTTTCCGTATCGGAGCATGCAATGTAGTTTTTTTTTCTTCCGATAGTAGAACAGTTTTGCTATTCATCGGACTATCCTACAGAGGACAAAAAGTTCCTTGGCACTAACTGGAGGATAGAAAGTTCCTTGGGACTAACCTGCTGAGGGATAGGAAGGTCCTTGGGACTGTCAATAAGCTACTAAGGAATATGAAGATCCTTGGGACTAAGCAACTGAGGGATAGGAAGTTCCTTGGGACTAAACCTACTGATCAATACGAAGGTCTTGGGACTAACCTGCGGAGCTTTAGAAAGTTCGTTAGGAGGGATAAGAAGTTCCTTGTGACTAACCTAGTAAGGATTATGATGTTCCCAGAGACCAACCTAGTGAAGGATTGGAAGTTCCTTGGGACTAATCTATTTAGAGGAAGTTCTCTGGAACTAACCTATCGAAGGTTAGGAAGTATCTGTGAACTATCCTACTAATGAATAGGAAGTTTCGAGGAACTAATCTACAACGGAATACGAAGTTCCCTGGAACTAACCTACGTGGGGGTAAGAAGTTATTTGGGACTAACCAAATGAGGGATAGGAATATCCTTGAGACTAACCTACTATTGGATATTACGTTCCTTAGGGCTAAACTACAGAATAGGTGCTTCCCAGGGACTAACATTCTGACGGACAAGACGTTCATAGTGACTAACCTAATAAGGGATAGGAAGTTCTTTGAAACTAACCTAGTGAAGGATAGGACGTACCCTGGGACTAATCCACTGAGGGACAGAAAGTTACCTGGGACTAATCTACTGAGGGACAGAAAGTTACCTGGGACTAATCTACTGAGCAAAGGAAGCTGCCTTTCATTAACCTATTGAGGAATAGGCTGTGGGTAGAGTCTGACTGCTGACTGCGTACCTGAACTGCTCAAGATTCACTTAGAGCAAAGTCAATTACATTAAACCACCACACATAATACCTTTAAGCCTAATTTGCTGACACCTTTGCTGGTATCATTATCATCAATAGCACCAACCTTTAATAATAATTAGGTTCTGCAGATAGTCACTCATGACTGAGTTATAAAATAAATTCTGATGATGATGATGATGATTTTAGTATTAGTATTGATACAATTCAGGTTATGATTTCTTAGAAACAATAAAATAGTTGCTGTATGACTTACTATATCATTTTAAAATGGGAACTTTTGTGACAACTTATAGTCAGGGAACATTACCGTATCTTGACTAGGTCTGGAGAATGATTTGGTACCAGAAATAGAAGATTATATTCAGCTATAATGTTGTGATGATTAGGCAAAGGTTTGCATCCTCCATTTTTCCATTAATTATGTTGATTATGCTGAGGTTTGTATATATCTTTCTTATTTATCAAACAGACTTTGTGCAAGCAACTTTGAAAAAACACAAGCCGCAAATTCCACTAGCCTCGACTACTTTTCCATGTGCCTGAAAGGGCCTTATTTCTTTAGTCTTTGTCAAAGCGTTGAAATTACTGTACTTTAAATATAAAACGAAACAAACATTATATTAAATTGACTTGTATGTTTATTCACCTCTCAATATATTTAACATAAAGCAATGTTTTTCTCCAGGTCCAGATGTCATCCTGTATCTAGCTGCTCCAGTGCTAAAATAATTTTTCATCGCAATTCTAATTTTAAAAAAATGAAATGCCCCAACACAAAATCCACCTGCCGGAAAAGGGCTATTTGTTACCATAATTTGACCCATCCACCGAATCTAAAAAAAATCCTGATACTAGTGATATAGGTTAATGAACTGATGTTCACATTATGCTGAATATATTCTCACAATCAATAAGGTGTCCAACAATTTTGCTATTGTGATTTCTGATTGCTTGCCTTCAGACTGATGTACAGTTTCTATTTCAGCACAATTTATTGGTATGGATCAGTATTCAGGGGCCTTGGAGTGATTTTGTTTTCTTAATGCTCCTAAAAAAAACATTTTTTGCAATTAAAATTGAAAACAGAAACTATGTCAGAAAATTAAGTATTTAAAAAAAAAATTAGTGTAAATAAAAACAGAAGCTCCAAGCTCATAACTTGTTCAAGTGATTGTATTATTGATGTGTCACAATTAAAGGAAACAGTTTGCGTTAATAAAACTAGTGGCTACCAACTCTATGAAATAAATAATTAATAATACTCGTGGCTACCAACTCTATAAATTACATAGATTTAAATATCTGGGCTTGATCTCAGTTCCATTATCATGCTGAAAAAGTTCCATGACACTTTCACCATAAGACAAGTCGCCAAGTGAATTTTTGCATAGCTCTAGCTGCATTCACAAGATTATATCTTGCACTGCATTCAGTTGTTGGGCAAAAGGGCAATAACTCTATTTTAAAAACTGCATGAGCAGTGATTTGTCGATTAAAATATCTCCAGAATTTGTTAAAAAATTGTTGTAGAGATCATTAAAGTTAAATTCAGGATGCAAATGATGCTTTTTTTCCTGTTTGAGCTTCATTCTATACATGTAGAAGAAATAAAAAACCAGAAAAAAACCTTTTATGCTGACTTACTGACCTTAATTTTTTCAATGTAAAAAATCACACTGGAATTCAGTAATTTGTCAATATACCCATCTTCAAAGGATGACCAAAAGCATTAATAAAATTTCATGGCAATCCACAGAAATCTGAAAGACTAGTTATGTGCACATCAGGCTCCTTGTTAAAAAGAGCAAAAAATCAAATAAAATCACAGGACACAGTATTTTGTTAATATGCCTTTCTCAAGCATTTTTTCACTAGTCACAGATGTTTGATCCACTGTATTCCACATCAACCCTTGGTATATGCAGCTAGCTGAAATGGTATCTGCTGCTCCATTACCTTATTGTATGCAATGAAACTAACTTGATAAATTTACCATGGTAGACATATAATCACAGCAGCCTCAATACTCAAAATCATGTAATATGCAGGTTTCTCTAATTTAAACATTGCAAACAAATTTTAATTTAGCGCAAACGTCTCTTTACATTGTCAAAATCACCATGGTCTTATAAGTAGCTTTCTCTTCGATTAATTGACTTTGCTTGCAAACCTAATCTGTAGGAAGGTACTTGTTCAACTCAGTTCTGGCTAGTTACATATGAGGGGTTGATGTGGAACAATATGGATCGACGACCCTTAGCTATAAAAGATGCATCTTTATGATGACTAAGTTCAATCATGATATATCACAAGCTGCATGACAGGTTGCTTTCACAAGACTGTCAAAATACATTAAGCCACAAGACAAAAAGTGCAATAACTCTAACAAATGCTACAGGAGTAAAGTGATCCATCAATGCACATCTCATATAATTTTGATAGTTTCATTTTGATCCATCCAAAAATGCAAGCTTACCAGTACTTGTGTTCACAAGAATTTATCGTATGCTGCATTCTGCAAGTCAAAAAGTAAACTGCAGTCCTTCCAAAACTATGAGACAACTGCACTTAGGATTTTGTCACAAGTTACATTAAGCTACACATGTGCAAAGAACAGAAATCGGAAGAAACTTCAACACTGACTAATCAATTGCAAGTATTGGCTATATCATGCCATTGAAATGAGAGATAAACACCATTCCCAATACCAGGTTACTGGGCTGGCCTGGGTGGGAACTGAACTCTTGATTAGCAAATCCAATGCTTTTACCTGCTAAAAGTTAGATACAATAGAACCCATCTTTAAAGACCACCCCTTATGTCCCCAAAAATTTTGCCTCTCATTACAGCTCAAAACTAAAAAAAAAATAATTAAAAATTCTCCCAGATTACAATAGCATTATCACCTACATCCCTTTAGTCCATTGAGGGCTGTTCCAGAAAATGTTCATGGGACCCAGTGAAGGCACTAATTATGTAAAATAGTCACAGATATATATACAATTTAGCATTCTGTATTGTTTTCTTTCATATGATCTTTTGGGGGTAATCGGAGTACCCTAGCACATATTGTTTTAAAAGTGCCTTCCCATGGCACCATGTATGTTTAAACAAATAGCCAGGACATTTCACTCAGTATATTAGCTTAATGGAGACTCTTTCATTTTGACAGTAACATTCTGCCTCATTCAAACATAAATCATAAAAATTTTGTTAAGTCAAAATATGTGCTACTTTGGAAAAGGGACTGAAAACATCTAAACCCAATAGTTCTTGCTTAGTTTCAAATTAACAGAAGCTTGTAACTACATGATACAGTACTTCATAGACTGACAAAGCACCAAAAATTAAGAGATCTAAGAGGCTTCTTAAATTGAATGTTATGAAAAAATTTAACAAATAAAATTCAGCCACCAGCAAAAATTCTACATACTTTTGAGATATGTAACAAGCTATATTCAGTTGCTGGCAGGTATTTTACAGATTTATAAGAAATGTGACAAATTACATTTCAAAATTACAACTACCTTTGAAATGTAACAAATAATATTTCAGTATTACAACTGCCAGCAGGTATTCTAGCAATTTTTAAGAAATGTGACAAATTACATTTCAGTATTACAACTACCTTTGAAATGTAACAAATTATATTTCAGTATTATGACCTCCAGCAGGTATTCTACCGATTTTTAAGAAATGTGACAAATCACATTTCGGTATTACAACTACCTTTGAAATGGAACAAATTACATCCAGTATTACAACTGCCAACATAGATTCTACTAAAACTTGAGAAATGTAACAAATTACATTCCATATTACAACTGTCAGCATTGATTCTACTAATGTTTGAGAAATGTAACAAATTACATCCAGTATTACAACTGCCATCATAGATTATACCAATTCTTGAGAAATGTAACAAATTACATCCAGTATTACAATTGCCAGCATTGATTCAACTAATGTTTGAGAAATGTAACAAATTACATCCAGTAATACAACTTCCAGCATATATTCTGCTAATGTTTGAGAAATGTAATAAATTACATTCAGTATTACAACTGCCAGCATAGATTCTACCAATTCTTGCGAAATGTAACAAATTACATCCAGAATTACAACTGCCAACATCGATTCTACTAATGTTTGAGAAATATAACAAATTAAATCCAGCATTACAACTGCCAACTGGGATTATACTGAATGCTGAAAAATTTAACAAATTACATCTGGTATTAATACCACCAGCAGGAATTCTACAGATATTTATTATAAATAATTTGTCAAATAAACTGACCATATAATGAATGCAATACCAAGATGAGCATTATACATGTTTTCATCAAATATACGACGAGGTAATTTCATAAGATAGAAACTTGACACCTTATACAATTGACTGTTTTATAATTTTGGACACTTGATGGTTGTTGTAATTTGTTCCCAAATAAAAGTTACAGGTATCAGTAATCAAATTTGCTCTGTACTATCAATTTTTACAACATGGTCTTATCTGAACATGCCAAAACTGATAACTGCCAGAATTGCAAAATAACACATTTCTCCTATGACACTACAAAGAGAAATATTTTATTTAAAGTAGATCATCAGCTTGAATGTTGCAATAGTATTTTGTAACCTCAATTTGTGCCTCTTTAGATAAAGTTCTTGTTCAAGATGGAAACTAGTAAAACTTTTCCATTTACTTGCAACATCATATTATTAGTAAATATGGGAATTGGTATGAATTTTTTTATTTTACTAGGCTGAAGTAAATGAAGTTGACTAGCCCTTGACACCTCAGTTCCACTAATTTCAAACCCTGCTATAACAAGCTGAAAAAGATTGACCTGAATTGCATCCATTTCATTATCAGTTTACCCTATGAACCATCATACTTCATTGTCATTCTCTGTATTTTCTATATGAATTATTCTCTGTGAATGAGTTTTATTGATGGATAATTGTGGTATAACCGATGCAGCATTGTCTAAACTTGCCAGTAAAAATTCATCTAATGTAGATTCTGTACATTCAGCAATAAATCTAATAAATGGGCGAATGTCTCCCTCATTGGCCTGCTGGAGCACATCATAATAAATATGACGATCCTCAACTTTTATCGTTACTGGTGGAAAGCCTGCCTGCATGAGAATGAGATTCATGAGAAGTCTTGATGCTCGGCCATTACCATCATAAAAAGGATGGATTACAACTAGCTTATAATGAGCCAGTGCAGCATATTCTATTGGATGAAGCTGAAGGGCATCCCTGCTATTCAACCATTCTATGAAATCATCCATGAGTTCTGGAACTTCCTTTGATGCTGGAGGTATGAAATCTCCAACAAAAACTTGTGTAGTCCTTATTCTCCCTGCTTCAATTAAATCAACAAAACCTAATACACGTCTGTGGATTTCTAGAATATCTTGCAAAGTTAAAGACCCAACCTTTCCTAACAACGTGTTATTTATATAACTCAGTGCTGCATCTAAACCAAGTACTTCATTTTGTTCAACTAAACTTTTACCTCCAACCGCAATTCTAGTTTCCACAATAGCTCGTGTTTGAGACAGTGTGAGTGTATTGCCCTCTATTGCATTGGTGTGATATATATGTAGAAAGTATGCCTCCTTTTTCATCCTCCGAAGGCCAGGGTGGTTTGGGGGTACTTTATACAAAAGGTTCAGCTTTTTGTCAATTTGGTTATACATTGTTTGGTCAATTTCCTCCACTATGGGCAAAATTCTTTCTCTATTGGTCAATGCTCTACTATGATTTGGACAAACGAACAAAGCCTTTCGGTAAAAGTGTTCTGCCTTTTTTACATCTTTTTCATGTTTTTCTAGAAATTCTCCGTAGTAGGTCAGGATGTCTGCATGCCGAGGGTCCAGACTCAAAGCATGCTGAAAGAGTTTCAAAGCTTTGTTGTGCTTTCCTTGTAAATCCATATCCAATGCTAGATTCATGGCTGTCAATGCTTCTCTTTGTAAATCTGAAAATAAATTTCAAAATTCAGCAGAGTCAAGAATATTTGAAAATTATGAAAGTTTCTTTCAGTGATTTCTACTCAATCTAGGTAGTGAACACAAACACGAGCAAATTGCATAATTTAGCTCTGAAAATCCAGGTGCTTTTGACATACTGCCTGATTTGGAATATCACTGTAGCCTTTTACATCCCTTCTCTATACCATAACTCTGATCCATGGGTCCTGATTTCAAATCAGTTACAACTTTCTCATATCTTTCTGCAATGAATCGTTAGTTTGGTCCCAAAAATGTTACAAATTATTGCTCTGATTTCACATTTTGTAATATGACCTTCTGATCACATCCAGTCGATCCCAGAAAGGAAACCAAAAATTATTTCCATTGCATAGATAATGTCTTGTGTGGAATTACTAGTTTTTATGTAAAGGATCTCTAGCTTTATGATATTAGTGCACATTTTAAGTTAAATAAAAGCATGACAAAATGTTGCATTTGATCCTCTTATTCTGCCAAATATGTGCTCAACAAATACATTTTAAAAAGATCAACAGTTTTACCCTTTATTAAGGATATTTTTAACAATTTTAACATTGGGGTCCTGAGTGGCCAAGTGGTCTAAAGTGCTCTCTATTACGGATCACTACCATCTCACCTGTCTGCATGGGTTTGAGTCTAAGTTTCGGCTAATGTAGTTATCTGAGAAAGCTTGCCAGTAGCTTCTCGTGGGTCGGTGGTTCTTTCCGGGGTAGGGGGTTTCCCGGGTTCTTCCTCCACCAATAATACTGGCCGCCATGTATAGCCTATCATGTGCTGAAAAATGGCATTGAACCCTACAACAAACAACAACAATTTTAACTGACATTCTTACCTAATTGAGTTTTCAATTAGGTGGGTCAGGCACTTAATCCAAACTGGAAGATGCACTGCCAATATGGTCGAAGTAGTACATATAGTTAGTGATGTCATTCTAAAGTCTTAACAATCAGTTACACAGCCAAGTATATCAAATTCTTGATATCCTGAATAATTAAATAAGATAGTCCTTATTTCCAGTGATCATGGCCAACGATTTTCGCTATGTATTGTATATGCTATAATGTTTTGTCTGTTATCTGCATTTTGTGTCTGGATTGGCCTTTGTGTGGTCAAATGTTTTCTTTTATTTACTTGATGTTTATTTATGAATAAAATGTGTGACATACACATACACACACACATATATATGATGCATATGCAAAAAATTTGATTTTAACACACCAGAACTTAAATTTGCAATGATTTAAAAATCTCTCTAGTTGTAAATGTATCACGTGCTTGTTTCTGGACAGTATTTGGGAGTATCTGGGCATATTTGGGCAGTATTTTGGTAAATAATAATAACATATGATATATTTATTATCTTTGATTCACTTGGATTATGTTATTTTTATTTTGGAGTAAATCAGAATAAGATGAGTTCTAATATACAAATGAGGCCAACTTACACCCAAAGCACTTGAGGAAATGAAGGGATATCACAATATTTATTTAGTTTAAGGTACAAGTTTTTATTTATTTACATGTTTTCAAATTCCTTTATGTTGACGAAGACAACTGCTGATCTCCATGTGTCGGAAATGTTTACTACATGTAGTACATGCCATTTTCAGACTTCAATTCAATATCGTAGGGTGAATGGGGTAATACTTATGTAATAATGTGACCGTTAAATACAGTTAATATTACTCCTAAAAATGCATATTTCAAAATACTTTGAACATTGTAAATATCCGAATCTACGTATACAATGCAAGAAACTCGTCAGTGATTATGTAATATTTCCTACTCCTCATACAGAATGATGTACGCACTTTCTAAATAAACATACTGATAAATGTATACCTAAATTCGCTGGAATATTTTTCTGACGCACACGTAGTATTAGTGAGGTATCGCCTACAGATAAAGCCCTCAGTTGACGTTTGGCGCTAAGAAAAGAAAGCAAAAATGGAAGTTGGCAGGACATCAAATATGCCACAGTTACTCCTGAGAGAATGATCACAACCGAAATCGGTGGTCTGAACATTCTGGTATCTGACTGAGTCTTCCATTTTTCTGAAGTCATATCCAAAATTCTAAAACATATTGCTTCCTGGCCATCCCTAATTGCGTCAGCAACAAATGACAGATCTAACACTTCCGGTTTAAATTTTCTACTCGGCAAAGGTTGATTGGTCAATTCCGTCTCTTTTGTTCAATAATGTCCTCCACTGCTGGAGAACCATTGATTTATCATTTTTGGTTGATTTTGATCTTGATCATAGTACGGACATACTTCATGATATTATTATTGTATCGTGCAACGCCAACAAGAACTGATTTTAAAAACAAACTGTGACCTTATTATCTTGATTATTTTTCATTCTGATTTTTTGAGGATTCCATATTTTGGGGATAATGGATTATAATATGTGGTTGTTAAGGAGAAAATGCTAAATTTGTAACCATCAATTCTTGCAGAAGTATCTTATAATTGTATTCATGTTTATAAAACAGATCCATCTAACCTCTTGTCAGTTAATTCTTTCGTATTTTGTTTTGTTTTGTAGTTAAAAGTACCTAAAATTCGTTTCGCCCACGAATGATCTAAGCATAAATCATATTCACATACACCATCATTCGATACATGCTGAAAAAGACTGGTCTACGGACATGTAATCCGATAAGTTCGTCCTGATGTTCATCTATGTTTTATCTAGATATTGTCAAAGCTAGCATACTAATATATACCGAATATATTATTTCAACTGAACAAATATATGAAAATGCATATAGAAAATCACAAAATACACTACCAAAGATAGACTTCCAAAGCATCTTTAACAACGGGGAACTCAAAGACCTGAATAGACGGTCAATAACTGACATCTGGCTCTGTTAATTGTTTGTGCAATAACCATTTTTTTGTCACGCTTATCCCATTTACAGTTTCTGTAAGTACTGTATTTTTCCCCCATTATAATTTAAAGTAACAAACCTTTGTATCTGACACAAATTGGCCTTATCATATTTTTAAATAAAAAAATCTTTGTTACCTGACAATCTCAAACAATGAGACATTGTCTGCATGCAACATACAAAAGGAACAGATCCCGTTAGAAATGACTTTAGTTCTTTTTAGAAATAGTCAAAATTATACGTACTATTTCAAACTGCAACTGATCGCGATGGAAATAGCTAGTTATTTTGAGAAATGTACTCTTTGCCAAAAGTATATGCAGTATAATAAACTGAAATCATCTGAGGTTTGGATATTATGCAGCTTGACATGGCAACAAGAAACATGGATGCCAGTATTTTCCTTATAACTCACCAAATTTAAAATTCCATTTATTTCGAGAAGTTGGTATAAGTTTTATTTTTAATCATATTTAACTGATACGACTCTTTGTCTTTAAGCTAAGAAACGGAAAAAGGACAACCAGACTTCTCTAGTTTAAATATAAAATAATAATGCTCAAGTCATGCAACTTTAAGATTCAATCCTTGTATAAAATTCGACACTTCACTAGCAGAAAGGCATTAGACTGGTGAATGATTTTGTTAATGAAGATGTTTCTTGCATGAGTGACAGGTTAATGTAATTAATGTTCAAAGCATATTTTCAGCTATAAAGTCATACAAATATAAACTTAAAAAATATGTGGCTCTTATTTACAACAAACTGTTATACATATTATGTGTATTGTATCTCAATTCTGTGGTTAACTTTTGTATATGATTGTATATTGTAACGGTCATTTGTAATCAACATTTTACATATACTTAAGATAACGATCATCTGTAAACAATATGTGTATTTGGATTTGGGTTTAGGACATCGGCTGTCTCCTTGGAAATTATGTGGCCTGTCTTATCGTTTTCAGGCTGTTTGGTAAAAGTTTAGTAAACAGACCTGGTTTTGTTTACGAATTGAATGAAAATTGTCATTAGCAATGACCCAAATCCCGAGTATCTTCTTGTGTCTTAGCATCCTATATAAGGTCCTGTAGTAAACATAGTTATTAATTTTAGATTAATATCAGTCTTTGTGAAATCAATTTTAATTGTGTTCAGTTATAACTTGAGAGAAAGTATGTATTTAAAGAATTCATTGGAATTACAAAATGCTCATTGATATTTTGTATTTAATCACTATTATGGGTCACTTCGACCTTTCTGCTTCATCTTTTTCCATGTCAGTGTTAACACCTCAAAGACCAGCCCTGCGGACTCAATGAAAATGACCCGGATATTTCAGCACGGTAGACAGTTGAAATAACGATCCATAAGTGCTTCATATGAACCCATGTCAAAAAGTCGTTCTTCAAAGTGAAGAGTATAATAACGCAAGTCAGAGATTCTAGACTGACTTAAGAAATGATTGTCTTAGCAAAATCTTAGGAACCACTGCTTACGATTGTTCAGAGTGAAATTAACGCGTAAACCATGGAAGCTATGTGAATTTAAAGTGACAACATTGGTTGACATATTTTAGTCTGAATTTTCTTGAAAGAGAGAAGTTTGGCTCTGGGGAAGCCTAAAAGAGAATAGTGCTTGGTGGCTGTCTCGTGAGAAAATACAGAGTTTTGTACTAGGATGCACAATTTCCAAAGAGAACAGCATTAAGATACGCAATTTTAATTTCACGTAATATTCTACTTTTTGATTGTTTGTTTTATGCAAATGTCTTTGATATGACGAGGTTCCATAATATGTGCCACTTATTCAGTTTCGAGGATATGTGTGAATGCTAAAGTTTCTATGCAATTTATCTCTTTAATTTTACAGTTATTAGTTCATTGGTAAAACTGATTGCATGCGTTCCAAATATTCATATGAATACGATTTTATAGGGTTATATGAAATAATTATAAAATAATTTCCTTTGTCTGTTAGAACGTTACTAATTATCGTGAGATAACGATACTACCTATTATATTAGTCTTTGTAATGTTTAAATAATCTTGTAGGTTAAGAATCTAGTAATTTTATGCAATGGTAATCGAAAATGTGGTAGCATACGATAATTTTCGATAGACCGTTCACTTGATAATTATGACCTGTCGCTGTGAAACGAGGGTAATATTCTACCGGACTTTCAGAATTTACGCCGTGTGTGGATAGCTAGTATGTTCTGAGTAACGTAAGTGAAGGAATTTTATGTACGTCTAGAAAGTAGTACATATAGAGGTTTATGGATAAACTTGTCCTTTAAGGAAACGGCTTTCTGGGAGAGAGACGGGACGATTCGAAGACGGAAGTCCCGAATAAAAGAAAAGAGAAGTGACGAGTTCAGAATGGAGGAATAGGAAAGTCCAGAAAGGAATGAAGCTGTCTGAATAGAAAGACTCGAGGAAATAGGAAACATGGTCAAGGGGAAGATTATGCAATCAGTCGTTTACATTGCGCTCTTTTCTCCACTCGTTATTATAATGAAATAAATCCAAATTAGACACTGCTATTAAATCCTGTTGATATAACTAAAGTTGAATTTAAATTAGCACTATTAATTTGTTTCATTAAATTTGTTATTTTTCTTGGCTACGGAGGCTCGTTCGTATTGCATTATTTCTTCCCAATAATCTTGCCCAGTTCTCTGTTGATGTTCTATCTATTCACTCACATTTCCTAGATAACGCAGCTATATCCAGTTAACTACCCCTCTGACAGAGGAAATGATGTTCTGTGTGATCATTTTTTAAACAGTGTTGTTTTGTCTAGGACCACAATAAAAATTATAATTCAGTATCTTAAGATTTTTGTTTGCCAACACTTGTATAATCTGTCCACATTAACGTATCAAGTGACAACATTTTTTAGTTCTCTCATTACAATCGGAGCATAAATACATTTTCACATCTAAAGATATAACTATATAAGTATATTTTGTTGAACATTCGAGCAGTATCTTTATGAAAGTTCTGTTTTTAATAGGTTCCATAACAACCATAAAACTCCTTAGCAGCAGGTAACAAATACGTGTCATTTTCACATCTCCCCCTAAAATTCATATCATTAAAGTATTGGATAAAAAATTTATTATGTCATAATCTACAAACGAATGCATGTATCTTGGTCGCCAAGACAACCAGATTATAAAAAAAATTTCAAATCTCAAAACACTTTATTTAATGCCAAGATTTCAAGAAATTTTACTTTATGTTATGGATCAAGGCGGTAAATCAGCATTATCATTGTTAACGGTGACCACAGACAGCGTTCAATCGTCTGAAAATCAGTTTTTTACGTGGCCTGTAGCATCACAACAAGGTGTTTCTGCACCGCGACATATTTTCGTTTATTTCCAAGTTATTGAACGAGTAAATAATCAAACAAACAGACATACGATATTTGCCAGTATTGGAGTTCTTTGTGTTTCTTTAAGAATAGACGGGCAAGAACTATCTGAGAACATATTACTGAATTTTACCAGCTATCGCGAAGCACGTGCATATTATTATTTTATGACTTTTATGGCTGGTGATCAAAATATAAATATTGGTCTGCAAATATCACAATTATAGTTTACAAATCGGTATCCAAATATTTAGATATTTTTTCGAGCTGGTATAACTTAACCCCCTACTTCTGCAGCTGGTCCTTTATTTTAATTACAGAGCAATCGCTGTTACACTTTTAGACAAAAAATGTTGCTTGAATATGCTGGTGGACGAATGAGAGTTATTGATGCCCCAGTCGAAAATATGTAATGAAATCGCTAATGATATTATTAAAACGTGTCATAGTAGCAGTCTGACTCCTTGTCAATTAAAAAAAAACTACAGTCAATATTAAAAGATAAATGTGGAATAAAAATATCACTATAGACAACGTGGAATTGTTTATTTTGATTCGTAAGTAGTGGCGCCACCAAAAGACTTTTTCAAATATGTCGACACAGTACAAAGCATTGCGCTTCAACCTCCGATATGGTATTCAACATTACCAGCACAGACAATAATCGATACACCAATATGTGGCCTTGAAGTAATTGCTGTGTCAAAATCAACCAAGCCATCCCATAAAGCTTTACTTAAATGCATATTAAACAAGTATAAAATGTTTAATGATAGATATTTTACAAAGATCTTCCTCTAAACAAAACAAACAACCAAAGGACTAACAACTCACGGAAACGTAAAAAATTAACTAATGATGAAATATCCGAATTATTAGTATTTTGCAAATGTAGATCCAAATGAGTTAGTTGTATTTTAAGATAAGCAAGGAAATTTAAAAACGAGTAATCTTTCATTGCAAGATATTATAGTTAGAATAAATGGAGTAACCAAAAACAGAATAGCTGTGTTTGATAGTAATTACAAAATTCAACCACGTGTTGTTATGTCAACGATATTAGATAATATTCCCAATTGAGTACAATCAATCCGGTCATACAATATCCGGTATCATTAATATGACGAATAATAAATACTGGTGTTGGTGAATCAGAGTTAAACGAAGATGGTGCAGTAAAGTAATTCGGCAGTTATTTTAAAAAAAAACTGTCAATGATGAACTTGTTAACTACAATCAATAATGGAATGACCTGATTTAAATCCGATTATTCCAATCAAGTAGAATTGTTTATGAATTTTCGAAGAAATATAAATATAAAACAATTAATGATTTTTTTAGGAGTCAAGCAGTAGTTTATAATAAGCTCTCGGACATTAAAAAGATCACCATCAACGTAGTATATACGGTGGCGTCTATCACATAATTAGTTATTTTTTAAACTTAGCCATGCCTTAGAAATATTTGACTAATTTTCGTTGTACATGCGTACAATGTTATCTAGAGTGAATAAGTGTTTATCCAGATAAGCGACGGAACTAACATGTATCTCGCCGAGAATTACTTGCAACGAGGGAGACATTATAATCATGATATGCACGGGTATTTTACCCTGAATATTACTCATGGATTTAAGCAAGATCAATTTATGACCGACACTAGTCGTTTTGGATCTTGTTAAAGAGTGCACGTTCTCCATTGTGTTCTTAAGCCATTGGGCTGACGCGTAGCGCTGTTTAGAGCTGTCTATATGTATGTACGTATGTCTGTACATGTGGAGGAGCCACGGATGTAGACGTAGCTAATTCAAGGATGCTGTATGCTGTCTGTACGTGTGTACGTACGTACTTTTCATGGATCCACCACATGTACGTACGTACACATGTACGTACCGTACATGTGGTGGATCCATAAAAAGTGTGAACAGCCGATACAAGTGTGGGCCAACCAAAGGACTTGGTGAAACTGTGCGATTTTTCAGTTTATGAATCGTACGACTGTACAAGGGTCAAGAAGCATATGTTTGTTCCAACTGTCGTTTCAATTGGGTACATTTTCATTTACATGAGATTATTTTGAATCTTATCTGTATTCCAGGAGGTTTGTGTGAATCTCACGTACAGAGCAGAACATTTGAAACATATTTGAATACCTTGATATTGTTTGAATCTTAATCGTAGGCCATACGTGAAATTATGTGAATATCTTAAAGTGCATACTATTATTTGAAACGTATATGAAATCCATGAGGTTTCTTGAATCTGTATTTCAGATTAATATCATATTTTTGGTTTATTTTCAACGTGTGAATGTTTGTATGGAGTGATTGGATCAATCGTATGTAGAGAGCGTGTGAGACTCATTATATTTATAAATCATATATTTTTATTTACTAATTAAATTCATAAATATCCATCTTTCACACATCGTGTTTGTGTTGTTTAGTATGTCCAAAACCCACTCGGTTTGTATTCTGTGACAGCGTCTGGATCAGTTTTACGGTCACCACTTAACAAATCCATCACCGATCGCGCTGAGATTACCAGCATATACAGATTTTCAGTGCTCGGTGTTACAGAGTTTACGATATCTAAACAATACTATTTGTGCTTCAGCTGCAACAACAATTTTTGCTGTTCTTAAAATCATCGCAAAAAAATATCATCATGCACAAATACACAACTGCATGATTATATAATAAAGTTATATAGAACGACTCTAGCATATTCTAAATTATCTTCGATGATATAATCAATCCGTAGTGGTGGAATAATATCAGATAGCGAGTTCACAGAAATGATTAAGATTTACGACGAGGCAATGACTATATCAGAATCTTTGTCTGATTTAAATAATAATAATAATAATAATAATAATAATAATAATAATAATAATAATAATAATAATAAGCAGGTAGAATACAAATTAAATCGGAATCTCTAATAAAATAAAGGATACATATAATCAGAACAAATTTTATTAGAATAAATTTTACACATTTTATTATTCACTTTCACTTTCAGAATCCCCTTCAGTAACGTTTTCACTACTTTCCCTTTCACTAAAACAAATGACTTTATCACTGTCTTCCTTTCCACAGATTGACATAACCTTCCATAACTGGCTTAACGTGTGTGTTAATAATCTTTTCCTTTCATTTTCGTGAGATCATTCTGATCCTATGTTTTTCAATCGCGCGTGAAAGCGAGACAAATCGTTCTACTTCTGCATCCTTGAACCTAGCCAAGGATAGGAACATAGAATGTTCAGTGAGTTTAGTGAACCGATATTCTGATGGTAATGTATGTCTATCTTCAAATTTATCTTGCTGTAATAATTCAAAAACATAACTAATTTTCTCAAGTTTAGGTTCATTTGTACACTGTCATGTTTTAAATTTCATTTCAGAAATATGAGTGTTAATATTGTCGCAATTCATTATGTGTTAGTTATACATATGAACTTAGAAATATTTGAAGCTATTTACAGCGTTTACACAACTTATTTCTAAGAACGGTACAACCCCCATGTAAACTCCTGGACTGCAAAAGGACAATCTAGCAAGTTCAGAGGGCTATATTTACATATAATCTTAACTCTTTAATTTAATTCTAAGGCCGGCACAATACATATAATCTTAATTCTATAACTTAATTATAAGAACGGCATAATATAGTATAAGTATGATGTCACCCTAGGTGCTATATCAGATTCCAGCCTGTAAGCAGAGACAATTGGCCGGAACATTAATCCCAGCATTCTGGATAGTTGATACTAGAGACTGTCAACACCTCCAGCCTCTGTTTGTTTATCTTTCCAGGGCTAACTGAGTTTGGACTTCTTCTTGATTTCTGATAAGGCACACATGCTAAATTAATTATAATCCATTGTCTGTAACCTTTCCGAAAACAAGAGCAGGGTGCTAGAACAGGAGTTACGTTATGGGCTTGATACTGTAAGGAACACTGGAATTGTTTGTATCTAGTTCTTTTGTGAAAGATTTTAGCTTGATTTTACATAAACTTTTAGGACCCTTACTTGGTGTTTGTGTGTCCTTTGGAACCCGAATGTAACTATATATATATATATATATATATATATATATATATATATATATATATATATATATATATATATATATATATATATATATATATATATATATATATATATATATATATATATATATATATATAAACTTGTGGGGATGAATGTTCTGCATCGAACACAATATAAAAAATCATCTTGTATGTTTTATTTGTACAACATGGATGTAATTGATTTTTCAGCGACACGAAAACATCATCCAATAGTACCAAATTCTATAAGAGCAATTATCATAGGTCCATCTGGGTTTGGTAAGACAAAAATTTTGCTTAATCTAAGAATGAGATGGCTCAAGTGGGTTAAATTATATTTAGTGGCACCATTCCAAGATGATCAACGATACTACGATGTTCTTAAACATTTTAACGAAAATTCAAAATTGTTGAATTAAAATCGTGATGATAGTATTTATGTCATTTATGAAGCTCCATCTGTAGATGAACTCGATGGATTTATTAATATTCTCATAGCATATGATAATGTAATCGCTGGACAATCAAATCCAGCTCGGATATTTTTTCAAGGCAGACAAAAAAAAACATGGACATGATGTACGTTACTCAGTTATATACACAAATACCTAAAGCTTTCAGAAATAACTATACTTTTTAAAGCTGTATTTAATGGAGTCATAGTACATATTCTGCGAAATATCTCATCAGATTTGGAGTTTAGGGCATATATATATATATATATATATATATATATATATATATATATATATATATATATATATATATATATATATATATATAATTAAGTTTAATTTTTTTTCACCTGCACAAGCTACCTCGCAATGATTTATGACGATAAATTTAAACGATCCTCCATCACGATATCGTGTAGGTCTTGATAAAATATTTGGTTCAGAAAAAAAGACTTTAAATTTACATTACTCTTAGTTTCCTGATCAGTATCGTCATACTCCGATTAGCTCTATCTAACTCTAATTTAGAATCATTTTGGACTCGTATTATTTCATTTATACGATTTTTTCGCTCACTTCATCTATACATTTTTTAAAAATTCGTTACTGATTCACATTCGGGAGTAAGAAACATTATAATAAATTTTAATTCCAATATTTTATCTAAACTTAAACCTAAACAGTAGCAGAGAGGGTGTGACCTCAATGAAGCGCCCGGCAGGTAAAACGAACACACATACAAATTTTAAAAACACTGACGACAAAAATAATGTAACATAAATGAACTAACCCAATTAGAGAAATTCTCGATCAGTTAAAAGCTTCGGTTTGGCATTATTTACCTTTTATTTTTTCTCGTTATTAAAAAAAAAGACCTTTCAGCAAAAGGTATGTTCACCCTCTCTGCTGCTATCGTGGCCTGGCAATGTTTAAATGAATTACTAACATGTGGTTGGATAAACAATGAATTCTTTAAGAATAACTAATATTACGAATTAAAAAAATATTAACATCTTTACAATCATTATGAGTCTAGTTTTATATCCATTTCTTCGTTCAACATGTGTCCAGTCAACCTGTAAACATGCTTTCTCCTCAAAGCTCTAAATCCGAGCAGTATAGAAATTCTAGTGGGGTCTAACATAAGATTTCCCTGCATAAAACTGTCACTCACTTCTGTGAGGTATTTGCCATTTTCGTCTTGAATAGTACTGACTCTTGATTGCTTCTGTTTGCTGAGGTCTTTCGCAATTCGGAATGCCTTTTTGTTACTATTCTTTATCAGACTGCTATCTATTTCTGTGCACTTTGTCCAATTCAATCTTCTTTTGCTTTCTTCCAGTTTTCCCCTGATATTCTTGTTTATTTCTCGGTACTTCATTGCCCCTGTTGTGTGTCTGGTGTTTTTGAGATCTCTTCGGGCATCACACAGATTCAGAATCTCTTCTGTAACCCAGGTTGTTTTTTTTTTTGGGGGGGGCGATGGAGGCCAGTGATGTTCTTGGCTGCTGTTGTCATTACATTGTTGAAAGTGTCTGTCATCACTTTAACGTCAACATCTAACACAAGGAGTGGAGCAAATTTTCTCCAATTGTGGCTTGGAATTATTTACAGATGTTAGGGTCCTTCAGTTGTTCAAAGTTGAATCTGAGCCTGATTTTCTTTGGCTTGTTAATTTTCTTCAGTCTCACTCGGAAGTTCATAATGACGAGGTCGTGATCACTACCAAAATCAGCACATGGGAACGTTGTTGTTTTTTCTCTATCGATGCAAAATCGGTAACGGTTCTGAACCAATATGTAGTCAATCTGGTAATGATGGGTTCCATTTGGTGCATGCTATTATCCAGCATCGTGAAGTTTTATGTTGGCACCAGGTGTTGGCTATGACCAAGTTGTTTTAGCTTGCGAACTCGAGCAGCCGTCTCACCTTTCATTGGTAAGCTCATTGCAAGAAGGTCCACAATAATCACCCCAGTCTTTTAGAGCATCTTTGCGAAAGCTTTGTCATTCCAGTCTCCTTGGATGATTAGGATGTCTTTTTTACTTTCCATGTTTATTATACCCTGGAGTTTGTTGCAAAACTACTTTATTTCTGCATTATCACGATCAGCAGTTGGTGCATATACTTGGATAATTGAATATTAAAGGGAGATGCTTTCATATTGCTACACGCACAGGGGTATTCACTTGACCGAGCGGTGTCAAAACCCTGGCGCGAGTCACGCTGGAAGTCATATGTTTTCCCCAAATTTCCAAAGACTTCCATACAACTTGAGTTGTAAAATGGAAAGAGAGACCTGTCTGCTATATTTAATAACCTTTGCTCTAATCAATTGGCGACCCAGAGGAGACAACTTGCCCAAGAGTCCATTAACTGCACCTTTGCATGGTTTATCTTCATTATCATCCGATTTCCGTACCAACAGCTTGTCATGCCATAGAAATTCCACTAGTATTCCCTTACTAACTGGGAAATATTTAACTGCG
This sequence comes from Unio delphinus, assembly GCA_029339505.1. NCBI lineage: Eukaryota > Metazoa > Mollusca > Bivalvia > Unionida > Unionidae > Unio > Unio delphinus. The sequence goes on from JAQISU010000174.1 coordinate 6,445,556, forward strand.
CGACCCTAGGCTAGTCAATCCACAGAATTTCCGGCGTATCACGCTCATATACATACGCCCATTTTCCACTATGGACACATAAACGGTACCTACCAAATTCCAACTTATTGATTCCATTATATTCCCCCCCCCCCCATAAATACTGCCATTTTAATCACATCACTTTTATACACCGCGGAATTTTAATATGGACTATGTTACTCCATGCCAGGGACAGTCATTCGGCTTGTACCCAAATTCACTACTAACGACCCCAGCATGGTTCAAATTCACTAACACTCGGCACTGTGACGTTTGCTCCTACTAACTGGCTAACTGTTTCGGGCTAGTAATATTGCCATGGCGCCTAAGACTTAAACACTCACACAAATAAATCTAAGAATTGCTTAAAAACAGGATGCTGTCAAATACACATACTCCAAATTTATTACGATATAAATGGATATGATTCTGCTATATAAGTTAACAAATATGTGGAAATCAAAAGAAAGGTTGTGATTTGTATATTTTCATTTACTTAATTATTATTGCTGATAAAATCTAAATGAAGCAAGAAACCTGACAGATGCCAAAAATATATAATGTTTCTGTTTTAAAAAAAAAAACAACCAGAACATTTTTTCATTAATAAAATAAAAATATACTAGATTTAACTTTGTCTAACAGAATTAGGTATCTCTACAGCATTCTGCGATTATTTCAAGACGGATTGATACTAATATTGATGTTAATGTGTTACGTGCTTATGCTAGAATAAACAGTATCATAGAAAGAGTGAAAATGACAAGCTTGTAAAAACTTAATAAACAATTTATTGAGCACAAATATTTTCCAGAAAAGTAAAATAAACTTACGGTTTTAAGAATCAATTCCCAAAATTAATCCAAAAATAACTCAAAATATAATCCACTAGTGCAATTGCAAAAGTCCTGGTAATAAAATGTCCTAATAATTCCCAGTTCTAATCTTAATGAAACATCCAAGATGGAAGACGATGTCACGTGATGAAGTCAGTTCTGGTCTTATGAAATTCGATGAGCACAATTGTTTTCCAGATAAATAACAAAATAAATCCTCTTAATCCAAACGAATTGAAATAATTTCCAGTACAAGGTAATTTAAAATAACTCAAAACGACACACAACTTAGTATTCTAACAGCCCAACTTTTACTAAATAGTTCACTCTAAAACATCATTTATATACCTGTTTTACGTAAACAGGGAAGGGGTCATATGATCTTCTAGAATCTTTAGAACAAATTTACTTTCAAAACGTTTCGTACACATCGTATGACCTAGATAAGAATCAGTTATTTTTACTCTCAAGAACTAAAACTAGAAAGATGTTTATAACAAAGCTCCATAATGTCCTTGGAATCAATCAATCATTTTAAAAGCTTGTTTACAACTCTGAAGCCAGGTCAGAAATGAGGTCAACATCTGGTATTTATTTGTAGAGTACAGGTCATCTCACAATGAATGAATCTTAAACTTAAAATGTCAAATTTGAATCTGACAAACAAACAATTAAAATAAAAATAAATGACTTAAAGCAAATATACGTAACAAATGATAACATGATCCCAAAGATTATGAGGATGATAATAATAAAAACAACAAAAATAATAAGTTCTGTAAAAGATTATTAAATTAAAAAGAACTGAACATCCATAAATATATATATATGAGAGAGAGAGAGAGAGAGAGAGAGAGAGAGAGAGAGAGAGAGAGAGAGAGAGAGAGAGAGAAAAAAAATTGGTTATATTTTTTGCGACATATTGTATCGCCAGTCTCTGTGTTGATGGATCTAACAGCCCTCTTCGTAAATATTTTGATTTATTTTTCAACTTCTTTATTTTTGCGGTATTCGCTCTGTGTAACAACTGGAAAATTTTCCAGAGAATTATCGAGTTTGTTGCAGTTAGTATGATGAATCACAAGACCATCCTTGATTAGTCCGAAATAAGTCTCGAATATAATTTGTGACAAAAATGTTTTTTTCCCCCAGCAATAAACCTGAGATAACCAGTATTACTGACAAAACCAACTGGCTCTTTCAACCGACATTGCCTAATTACACCATCACAAGATACTTCATAATTCTTGATGGTGGGATGCTATACAAATTCTTGGATCATTTATAATAATATTTTTTGTCTAAATTATTACTTGAGAATCTAGACCAGTAATATTCAGGGGTTCTTATAACTTTCTCACTGACATTATCTTTTTAATCAAAATATCGCTTCAGCTCTCTGTATCTTTTACCACCACATTGTACACAAAATTGTGTTTTCCCTCTAACTCCCATTCCACATAAACACGGTTTCTGACCAAGACTCCTTCACCGTACTCTTTGTAATTGGTGTCCGCAGAATTCATTTACACAGGATTTGTTACAAGGGGTTGAAGACCCTATCATCCACATACACTGATTTTTTATTTGAGTCATCGTATATATATAATATTTTTTAATTTAAATATTTGTCTTAATTATAGCGTGGAGGAGTTATGAAAAATCAAGCCTTGTAAAGAATCAAGATTTGACCTTGACAGAATAACTCTTAATTATCGGAGGTGAGTTCTGGTTGAGAATAATAGTCTATTTAATATTATCGGGAGTGCCAAAAAGAAATTCATGATGATGGGGCATCTCAAATATGGTCCACATTCAAAAAAAATTATAAACATTGATTTATTCATTGCCAATTTCATTGAACGATGAGCGAGAGAAAACAGTTATTGATTATCTTAATGATCAAAGATAGATTTTCAGAATAAAATTTATTGTGCAATCAGAAACTGATTCTACTGTGTGGATTAGTCAATACAAACGTGACCCTGCTTTTTTATTTAAAAAAAAACAACAGATGTGTTAAGTAATATTTCCAAACCCAGAATGTTGACTGGGATTTGAACCCAAATTATATATTGCATACCCTGTAACCGCGGTTATGTATGGGATTTATCAGCTAAATGATAAACCTAATATTAATGATCTTGGTATAGTGATATTTTCATCGTTGACAAGGATGAACTGTGTTGCTGAGCGAGTAATAGAACATTTTACAAACGCGATGCGTGAAAACGGTTTAACTGATCTAAGACGTAAAAAGTCAAACGAGCAGGCTGAATAAGTAAAAAATACCGGAGCTACAATAAATGATGTTGCCGAGTTAGGAAGTAAATTAAAATTTCCAATAATAATAAAAACTTTAACCGGAGAGATTTTATATGAATCAAAGAATAAGTCAAAGGGAGTTCCAATTGAAATTATTGATCATAATGTGCACGCGTGAACTAACGCAATAACAATATTTCCACGAGATCGAACCGTAAGATTTTATCCAGACTCTGGGAAAAATATGTTTGATTTTATTCACGAAATAAGTAAAAACAATCCTGTATCAATGTGGCTGTTTAAACGTTCAGATGATTAAAAGAATATATTCAATTTCTTTGACAAAACGGTTAATATACCGGTTAGAATCTCTCAGCAAAACGATGAGAAATCTTGCGCAGAAATTTTCAACTGATAATATTGACTAGTTGTACTAAGCAACTGTTTCACCATTCTGTCAGTTGCTGCCCACTCTGCAAGAGAGAAAAAATCGTGGAAACCAATACTATTTGAATTTCTTGACGATGTACAACACAGTTGTATCGAATACAGACACGGTGGATTGTGGAACACTAAATATGATTATAAAGATGTGATCGCGGATTATATGGTCGCGTGTTATCCAGGAAGAGTTTCAGGGATGGGAGTATGTCTTGGATATTTTTCGCGGTTTGGACATCCCATGCGCAAAATGACCAGAGTGGTGATTAATGGACCACTACCTGATTTGATCTAACCGGATTTGCTCGCATTATTTCATTCGAAATCGCTAAGGGTCTTCATCTGATCTGTTATGTTTGGTTTGGTAAGCATTTCTCTGAGAAACGTTGGGCTACAATAGTTTTTTTTTACGTTATATGATTAATTGTAAAATACTGATTGTATGTGAAGCAATTATATCCCATCGGGCGCAAACTGAAGATTGGTTACCACGCGATGATGATAAAACCGCAAAGGATCTCGGTATAAGAATAATTGGTAAATTTACTCAAGGTGGATCATATGATCATAAGCGACATTATGCACGACTAATTCTAGATGATGTTGAGTACGATTTTATAATCGCAGATGCAACAGCGAAAAATATATTTGTAAGTCAAGAAAATTCTTACTTGTCTAACGGAACACGATTAGGTACAATTGTTGGCTATATCGATAATGTCTCTCCGCAATATACACATCTAAGATCATTCATGCACAATTGTGTTTCTATAATTTGCTATTCATGATAAATATATTCCATTACACCAGTCAAGGTTGCAACGAATTCATTTTATATCGGAAAACAAATATACAGAATTAGTGACTCGTTTTACAAACGCTGGTGGGGATTGTGGAGAATAAAACAAGAAATGTTACATTGTCATACTGAATCTGCAGGTGTTCAAACCGAAGATACTTATCGTAGTAATCAGATATCAGAATTATCGTCTGCGTCATCAATATCCGATCAGTATCCAGACATAACTGTTTATTTAAATGGACCCGGTGGTTGCGATAAAACTAGAGTGATCGGATTATTTGGACAGAATTCGGATTGTGTCGTGTTAACTCCTACCCAGAGACTCGCGAAAGAAATGAAAGAACGAGGTGTAAATTTATGTACCGGTACTTACCACAGTATTTCGGTACAGGGGAGATGAATGGACTCTTGATCGAACAGGTGAGACATATATACCTGGATAATAATTTCGATTGAAGTATGCAGTGTTGCTAGATATATTAAAACGTTTCTTGATTATTTATTGTTAAAGAATACAGCTGTGGTAATGTGGAGCGATAACGGTCCACCACCACTATTTGTTTGATATTTCTGCATGACTGGTTGAAGGATTTTGTAGATTATTGCGAAGAGATAACTGATGATCATTGAGCGCTTGATCCAAAATTAAAAGAGTTTAAGAAATTAATCAGACTATACTCATATAAAATCCAGTGTAAAATAGCGCGTGTAATAATTTCAGAAGCTTCCAAAAACGACTTTTGGAATTTGTCGAGACCAAACGACTTGATAGTGGCAAGTAGATAGTTCGTTACACACTTCTGCGGCAGTCATTTGAAAAACATAAGGAAAAGTTTTCAGAATTACCTTTACCGTTACGTTATAGACCAGCTGATACACGATGACATAATACTGAATTTGAAATTCCAGGAGAGTCAAGGAAACAGAATCTTGTGTTAAATAATTTTGTTCTAGTTCCTAACTGCGCTGTCGAGGATGCATTACGCGTTGACAAATCCCCGTGGACGTTAGGATATGCAATGACAATCTACCCATCTCAGGGTTAACTATTTCTGATACGGTTAGTTGGATTTTTGATGGTCGTATCGAGTGGTCAAATTTAGTCATCTCCCAGTATCACGAGTTAAAAGAGTATCTCAGCTGCGGAGGGTTATTGTAAACTGTACTGACACCAACAACGAAATTGTTACCAATGATATAGTAAGAAAATTACTAGTTATAAACAAAGTGACAACAAATAATAATCGCGACTTTGATATTTAATGCTGAATTTATTATTATGCTGAAAGAACATAGCTGGAAAAGATAGTAGTCGCGGTCATACACGTGAAAATACGATGCTGACCTGTCTTGAATGTAATCGAAGGCGAGTTGCTAGTTATGTGATCGTGGTGGTAATTGTGTATCCTTGGGAATTACTTGCAATTGTTCACGTGTAAATCCACGCTGAAGAGCTGGACTACCCGTGGATGTAACTACACTAAAATTTTATGTAATATGATACTACAGATAGGAGCAGTCGCTCTTTTCTTTACCCCCTTCAAGTTCACCCGACTCGTATATGTACCTTACAGTAACATTACCTAATACTGGTTGTTACGAAAAATAATCATGTTGTACAAGTATATATTTTTTGTGATCGCGTTAATAGGTTTCATGCTGGTTGTTCGAGTTAATTTAATTATTTAATGCATTTATCAGACTTGGTAGTCTTGCAACCCATTATCGAGATCTCTTATCCTGTATTTCCTTTGCATACTGATATCCAGATAACCGCTCAGCAAGGGTTCGATTATCGCTCAACAATTGCTTGATCACGGTGTACTGCAGCATGTCTTCGTCGTATTTTTACATTATGTTGATTCATCAGCGATGATACTGCACCCTGAAATTCTTTGCCAGTATCAACCTGTAACAGCTGTAGCCATCGTTAACCATCGCGTTGATAAATTCGTTCAAACGCAGAAACAACTTCTGCTGCTTTGTTGGTAACGGCTCTGCTTCTTTGTACCTACTTCAAATATCGACAGTTAGTGCATATTTGTATGTATAATGGAGTCTTCGTATTTTGATAATATCATGTGGTAAAAGTAAAATACGAGTCTGATGAACTTCATTAGAAACACCGACATAAAAATGCGCATATTCGATTATTTTTAGGCGGAGGGTGATAAATTTGCCATATTGCCTGTCATAACCAATTTTCAGCAGCAGCACAGGTAATATTTGCTGCTTCAACAAGTTTACTAATCACTACTCTGCCTCTCCAGTATCCTCTTGGGACTATAATAAATGCCACAATATTAATGACAAGCCCCTAATAATAGTCTACCTTTCATCTCAGATCATACTAACCAGTCAGCCATGATTCCTTGAAAGATTTTTTTTTTTAATGGAATTTAACTCGTGAATCAACTTCAAATCTGCGATATGTATATGCTGCAGACTTCCTTTTATAAGACACATGAGCATGACAAGCTCGATCAATATGAGATATTCACCTGGTCTTGGTTGATCTTGATTGCAAGTCAGATTCAAGTCTGGTCCCAGGACCATGACAATTATATCCTGGAAGGTGTTTTTCTCCTGGGTATTTAGCCCATGGAGTTCCCGGTAATTAATGATACCTCTGTTTTTTTTTTTTAAAAATTGGATTTGTCACCTGACTCAAGGAGAAAGAAAAAAATATCGGAACCCCATTGTTCACTACTACGAGTATGTATGTGCTGGTCTATTATTTTTCATTCTGGTGGTCATTAATTCACCTGTATAAGCAAGTCCCTTATGCCATATTTATTATGTCATGGATGTAATTGATTTTTTGACAAGAGAATGAGAACAGGTCAAGCATCAAGCAGCGCTACCAAATTCTATCAGAATGGTTATCATAGGTCCATCTGTTAGTGGTAAGACACCGCTGTTACTTTGATAATGAGGTGTTTGAAATGGGATAACTTTTATCTGATAGTTTCGTCTATAGATGATTAGCGAAACTATGATGTATTTAAAGATTGTAATGAAAATGCAAAGTCGTTGGATAATGATGTTATAGAGTTTATTACTGATATTAATAATGAAGCACCATCTGTACATGATACTGATGGATCGGTATTTAATTTCGTTGTATATGATGTGATGCTGGATAAACAATCAAATCTGGAAAGAACATTTTCCCCGAGGTAGGCATAAAAACGCTTGATGTGATTTATGATATTCAGCATTATTTTACAATTACCAAAAGTGATCAGAGACGACTAATATTCTTGCCATGTTTAAAGAGTTGATACCCACACATTCATTATGTATTCATCAAATCTGGTGTAGTGTAATATAATTAAATTTAAACATTTCTCATGTGTTCAGTGAACCCCACATGGATTTATAACAATAAATTTACATGGTCCTAGATCAAGATACAGAATCGGTCTTAATAAAAATTTTGGATAATAGCAGCAATGAAGGTGCTGTCTCATACTCAACACCACTGATTTTTCTTGCGATTTTTTGAGATCAGAAAAACAGGTGGCGGCAAGTCAGTTAGAGTCTTGTCAAGTTTGTTGATGGGGTTGTCTCATACTAGGTACAGAGTCATGCTATTTTTTTTCTTTTTTATTTTCAGTGGAAGATGTATTTTGCGAAAGTGTGAATCAATTAGAAGCTGTAAACTAATTAGAGGCTATTTGCCCTCTGCTGTGAGTGTGTGTATGTCTGCATGTATGTATGATTCGACAAGTTTTTCATAAAAAAGTAGGGCTGAAAAATGTTAAGACTAAAATGTCATACTGTTTAATAACTTTTAAAACAAAAAATACATAGTTATAATAATTTTTGCTATATATATATATATATATATATATATATATATATATATATATATATATATATATATATATATATGCACAGGTGAAAGCTTACTTATAAGAAAGATGTACAGTATATACTGCAATAATACAATTATACAAGTGAATATGCTAAAATGCGAGCTTCACAAAATGGTCAGAATAAGGTGGGAAACAGAAGCCCAAGTGGGTCTGACACTGCTCATCTTGCTAACCTCTGCCTAATAGCCTAATACAAGATTGGTCAGAATAAAACAGCTGTTGAATTTACCCGTACTTTCAATGCTGTTGATTGCATATGTTTTGAAAATGTTTGCATCTTCATCCATATTTATTGGAACATCAATGTCATTTGTCCATTGCTGAAAGTCCCTTATACCAGGATACTTTGTCACAAAGTAGGTCAAATTATGTTCAGTGTTTTACTTTAGACAAAGCAGTCTAAACATTTTTCTACTTTGAGTGACATTGCTCTTTTAATTGTGGAAAGGAATTTTTGTATCAATCTGAAAGTTGTTTAAATTAAGACACTTTCTGTCAAATTTTATCATTTTAAGTCATTAATTTGAGGATTTTTGTTTTTTTCATTCACAGCAGCCATGTGTGATGTCAGATTTATTTGTGAAAACTTAAAAGCCCTTAATATTGATTTTACATTCAGAGTAACAGCAGCCATATCTGATAGCAAATAATCATTTATACCAATTTGAAAACCCTAAATTGAAGAATGCTTTCTATCTTTGGTCAATTTCCAATGAGCAATTCCAGTGAAGTTTGTTCTTGTTCTGCTGAGCTGTTTTACAGAAGAAATTGTTTTAAATGTTTTTTTTTTTTTTTATGGAAAGTGCGGCTACATTTGTACAAGGATCTTCAATATGTAAAAAATATAAAGACAGGATGTTTTCTGTCAAATTTAGTAAAACTTGGTCAATTGTTATTACAAAGCAATCATTGAAGTTAGTTTTTCTATCTTTAGCAACTACAGCTCATTTGAAACCAGATTGGCATTATCTGTGGTCAAATTCTGGAGAAAAGTGGACACGAGATCTTATCTATTTTAGTAATGGCAACTATATTTGATGGCTGATTGGCATCATTTGTGGTCAAATTCTATTCAATGATTCTGGAGAAAAGTTGACAAGAGATCTTATCTATTTTAGTAATAGCAACTATATTTGATGGCTGATTGGCATCATTTGTATACACCTGAAAATCTTTTATGTGAGGCATTGTGCGAGTTGGTTGAAACTGGTCTGGTGAGAATCCAAAAATATCGACCTTTACTCAAAGTAATCATATCTGAAGGTGGGTCAGAATCAGCCACAATGCTGACAAGTGAAGTCAAATTATAATCAGCAGTTTTGGAAATATGTCGTAATGGTGGCCATGTCTGAAGGCAAATTGGCATCATCTGTATAGACACCTTTCATGACAGGTCGCTCTCTGCCACATTTGGTCAAAATTGGACTACTGGTTTTTGAATAGTTCAATATAGTACTTCTTGATTGATGCAGGCCATATCATAAGTTCACTTAGCTTTATGGCAACCTTCTCTAAAACTTCACTATATTCTTGCAATTGCAAAATTTGTATCACATTCATTATACTATATGACTTTGTAATCCAGTGAATTTATTAAAAAGTAATAGTCATGTATGACAGCCGACTACTTCAAGGGGAGATGGCATATAGTCATGTTGAAATGACTTAAGGTAGTACGTTGCATTTGATACTTGATCAGGCAGTCATTTCACTAAATTTCTCACCATTACACTTCTAATCATGATCGACTTTATTCCATTAATGGTTAATACTCAGTGAAAAAAAATAATACTTAAAAATTAGCAATAAGAGAAAGAAATCAAAAGATCTCAACTTGATTTTGGACAGTTTGGGAAATTGTGAAACCACTGCCAAATATCAAAGGCATTTTCAGATCATTAAATGATAGCAATCTTAAGCCTCTGACAAGATTTAGGCATCCTCTGCTTACAGTAAATATAAAATAAAAGTAAATATAAAATAAAATTGTTGACTAAATCTTCATACACAACAATTTATGATGTGAAACTTCTGAATGATTTTTTTTTGGTAACTGCCGATTTGATCATAAATTGGGAGAAAAAAATTACCCCGAAAAGATGAATGAGAAAATTCTGCATTAATTATACGATATCTTCCAACAGAAATAACTTTTGCAAAAATTACAGCTGTTCTAAAATTAATGATGCAAAAAGTAGCATGTAGCAATTTCCCTACATGTGATATGAAGAAGGTCAGTGGTGAAATACGGTCTGTCAACTAATGGGGCGTTTTCTACTTTAAAAGGTGATACAGTTGTCAGCATTTTAAAACATGTTCATATTTAAGATACTTCAAATGAGACAAAAACACAAACACAAAACATCCCAGAGGAACTGTTTAAATATTAAAATGTACAAAAGTACTGGATATAAAAAAAATCGGTTCTTGAGTGTCTGCAGAATACAATGACACAATGTGATGCACAATTCTACTGTTACAAAAATAAAGTAGTAATTAAAGCATGACTTAAGAATGTAAATTCTATTCCCCTTAAAATATTCACAAGTATTATAAAACTTAACATCTTATGCTTGACACACTCGATACCTCAGTCATATTGTAATGTGGAAATAATCAGCATTCACAAGACTCCATGAACAGAGCACTCCAATTTTGTTTTTTTTAAAAATCTTCCTTATAAGTAAGCACTACAAAATCATACTTTGCATACATGTAACTAACTTTTTCAATCTGCATAATAAAGTGACATGTAAAAGACTATGCATGCAACTCCCTGCACATGAATGACAGTTGAGAATTTGAAGAATAGCTAAAACAATCAGCAATGATAAAATATATTTGATCTTGATGTGAGAAATCAAGCTAAACATTTACTGTATTACAGATTATTTAAATAAAGATAAAATGTCTTGCTCAGTTGTACAACATTTTCTTGTTTTAATTTTGTGTGGTTGCCTTTTGAGCATTATTCCCCAAAATCAAATTTATAACAACTACATGGCCTATTTACATATTTTTAATAAGCTTGGACAGTCAAAAATAAGGTAGCGTTAAATAGATCTGATAAGAGTTGTGTTTTGTTAATTACATAAGTGTGAAGAGCATAGTAACAGAAACCTGGTATTAAGATTAAAATATGTACACATTTAGACCATAAAAATGCAGCCTACTATACATACATACTTATAAGTTGACTCCAACAGCAAAATGTAGAGACCCAGATCGGCTGACACAATGAGCAGTTTGTTGGGAATAATCAGTATAACAGACAAGTACACTGATCTGCTGGTGCATTATGAAATAGCAGATCAAGGTCCATGTTATTTGCAGCTGGACTATTTGAATGCAAAAATATTGTACCGTACATCCGAGTTCAGATAAATGTAAATATACATTACCTCCAGCCTAAGATGGTACAAAAGTAGGGTAAAGCCTTATTAATACTAGGCATTTGCCACAATTCACATCATAATTATGAAATTAAAACTAGAGCTTCTGCAACAATTCATTTCACAACTGTAGGCATCCTTGCTACCATCCACTTCACAACTGTTATTAACACTACATCTGTGCTACCATCCACTTCACAACCATGTAATTAACAGCAGATTTTCTAACACCGCAGAATTGTGTCATTAACATTAGATCTTTGCTATAGACCATTTGATAACTGTGCCATTAAAACCATATCTTTGCTATTGTCCACTTAATTTGTTTAATTTTTTAAAATTTAATTTAATTTTTATTAAAGTTTAATTTAATATTTAACAATTTTAATTAATCTTTTCTACAGACCATTTTTAAATTTGTGTAATTAAAACTAGATCTTAATGCTACAGTTCACCTAACAATTGTCTAACTAGATTTTTAATACAATTCACTTCACAGCTGTGTAATTAACACTAGATCTTTGCTACAGTCCAATTAACAATTGTGTAATTAAAACAATCTTTATACTACAGTTCACATTACAACTGTGTAATGAAGACAATTTTTGCTAAAAGAATAACTTGACAACTGTAATTAACACAAGACTTTTGCTGCAATTCACTTCACTTCATAATTGTCTAATAACAAGCAGCTGGTAACATTTTTTGATGTAGAAAAGTTTATTTTCATTTACAGTCCAAATAAAATAAAAATACATAAAAGTCTCTAACATTCATTAGTTTTCATAAATGTTCTGCTGAAGGTTTATTGCTATCATGAAACCCTTATGAAAATAACCCACAATACAGCATTAAGTTTTGCTAAATATAGTAAATGATACAATTCCAATAGCCATGTGAAGAAAAATAAGAGTTGTAATGGTCCCTCTTCAAGCATACACAAGGAATCTTACTGATACATACTGCTCATCATTTAATAGGAATAGTATGAAAAACAAAACAAATCAAAAGTCTATGTAAATTTATGGCAATGATGAAGGTGTATCAAAATTACATGAAAATAACTATTAGTCTCGTGCATATTACCTGTTACTTACTGTTAAAATTTCAAGTACTGCAGTCCTAATCAAATAAAATAGATGGGAGCTAATTTATTTTATATTAACATGAAAGTTTTTCTATCCCTACTGAATGTCAAGCAGTATATGTGGATTGTCTTGGCTGGTTTCTAAAATGTATAATACTAGTGTAACATCAATATCACATAAGCCACCCATAAAACAGCAATAGCATGCAAATACCTAATAAACCTCTGGAGAGATAGAGAGAATATACAGTCTTGTCCAGTGCTGCTTGTTCTTTGTATTTTATTGGTAACTTGTCTGATGCTGCAGGGGTGTTTCTAGTGGTTTATAATCATATCTGCCATTCAATAAACAACAAAACAATAGTTGGTTGCCCTGATCACTGCTTATACACTGTATACAAAACTGTACATATTCCATGATGGAACTAAAGTCAATGTGACCTATTTCTCTAGAACGTTTCATAACAAAGCAAGGAATGTCTTCCTTAGTTAACATGAAATGTTATGCTTAGAGAGGTAGAAATGTTAGACACTGAACTTTATATACAAACATATATTGATATGTAGGTGTGACTTTTCACGCAACATAGCTGGAATGAAGATATGCTTCCAACCAAAAAGGTGAGTACATAATACTTGATGGCCAAAGCCAAAATATGAACACAGACACAAGTTTTAAAAATAATTGATTTGGTAAAGGCTTCTTCCTTCCAAGTGTTTTAGCTGTACATATGCCTATGGATAAATATATACGATTTACTGCTTAGTTTCAGTTTTCATATATAAAAAAAGACATTTTAAGAAAAAGTTTGTGGCTGAAGAACAAATTTAAGTGTCAATTTAGATTCCTTAAAATCAAAATGCTAATTCAACATAAACCATTACAGCTGATTAACAAGCTAGAGACAATGCAGAAATCAAAGACATAATTATGCCATGATTTTTCAACCTTTCTGCATATAATAAAAATGCATACAAATGTAAGTTAAAAGTGTATATCATTTGTTAGAAAAATCATATTATGCAATTTCATTTTTATTATACAAAAACAAATCATATGGAGGATTTGATTTACACTTCTGAATAAAATGGACTCCTTATGTTCCATTGAACTTAATCTCTGATGTTATTCGGAATGCAGGAAACAGTACATATCAGTACAGGTCACTGGCTTAAAAAATTAACAGCATCTTTTTTATACCAATATGCTTGTAAACATGGAGGACACTATAGGTCATTTCTATTAAACATGTTGGTATTATAATAAAGTGCTGATAGATAAGGTTAGATCAAAATGGCAGCAAGAGCTACAGCAACATATTTCATGTTATACTGGCATTTTAGCACATGTCATTCACGTTTGAGGATGGCAGTGCTTAGAGTGAAGCTGTTGAAGCCAATGAAGCTGATTTAGGTGTAGCTAGTGCTGAGATCCAAAAATTGAGCTGATGCAATCTGAAGACATTCTGCATTTGCCATTTGTTTGTGTTAAACTCCAGGCATTCTTAACCTGAATTTGATTTGACATCTTTACTTGCCAAATATGGCTTTTGATGGTCCACAAGTACAGTAATTTACAATAGCAAATGTTATCTGTTTAATGTTGGCTCACTTTGATTGGATGTGAACACAAAAAGCTAAATGACTGTGCTAGTACTGCTTTCAAAGGGTAAAATATCAGACTTGGTCATCTAATTTTGATTCTACTGGATCAGATCTCATTTTTCAGAAGAACTAAATCAAATCAACTGAGTCAATTCTCTTTTTAAATGATAGGCTTGAATGACCTCTGGCATACACATAGAAAACTCACCATTATCTATTATACTAGGTCTACTAGCATCATTAAGTAGACCTAGCTATGATAGGAACTGGTCAGTTTTCCAGATGGATACAAGGTTATTTAAGAGTTGATATTAGCATACAAAAAGCTTCATGAGACAATGTCAAAGCATCATGACATCGGACAGGTAATCATTTTCAACAGTTTATCACAAACTATACAGCCATAAATTTTCTTATCCAACTAATGAGAGAGGGTCATAGAAAATTCACACACTATATTTTGTTACTCTATCGAAGAGTTTGGGTTTCATGAAAATACAAATTGTTACAGAGGAAAGGGGAAATCATTATCTCTGCTTAAAATATTTACAAGATGCATTGGTAATAAAAAGCTGGATTATCTGTCACCACAATGCCCTCTGCAAATATTTATATCATAAAATCACAATTTGCAAAGTCATAAAATGTTCATTAAATTAGGTGAGGAAACCATCCCATCAAAAATATTTTTCTTTGCATAAACAATTATGCGCAGTAGTGTCCTTAATATATGACAATTTCATATTGTGAATATCATTTATTTTAAAAAATCCTGTGAATGTTTATTGACATGGAAATAGGATTTACAGTAACATTCTTGCAAGGAAAACTCAACACATTAGTATAGTCCTGTTGCCTACATATTGGTCTTTTGCTGTTTAACCTCCATATATTTTATTCAAAGCCAGAGATATCAAATTCCAAATGTAATTATGACATTACCACTGGCCAAATATGTTTAAAACTTTTGATGTTTTAAGAATGACATTTAAGAGGAAATGCAAAGCTTTCGTGCTGAGCCATTCATAACTACTGTTATGTTGAATCATTGGCAATTATATTTGCAAAAATGTTTATATAATAACATTCAGGTAAAATAAAATCATTGAATATCAATGTGAATATTATTGTTCACCATACATCTGCTGTGTATATAGGGTTCTCCACCTATTCCAACCCACAGACTTTACAGAGATTCAAACTTAAGATTCTTGAAATAGGAAACACATCTGAACACAATGGAGTCCCAAAAATATCATTTTTTTTCTCAACAATATGCAGGTAAATTAAATTAATGACTTACTGGCATACATTTTGGATTCAGTGATTGGGAATGAAGCTCTGGCCCATAATTTTTGTGAAGGAAAACAGATTAAATTAAGGAAAAAGGTTTCAGATGTAAACTGCTAAAATTCTGAATTCTGCAGGTAATAAACTATTCGTGTAAAGACATTTTTACCCTCACCACCCATAAAATACCCTGCATATTTCAGATAAAGTAATGAGATGAAATGATAAGTAAAATATATCAACATTTGTATGTTTAAACAAGGACATATTCATTTAATATATGTGAATGAAAGTTCTCAATGAGACACAAAGTTGCAGTCCTGATACATTATGTCAATCAAAGTATCCTTTGAACCTGGCAATATGCTTTGCACCAGTGCCAATATGCTACCTCAACATAATTCTGTTAAACAGACACTAACCTGAATCCTAACCTAATCCCTTCAAAGACTTTTCTTACTGTCTCTAGCCATGTTATTAGGATAATTTGGGATAAGTATACTGCTCTGCTCATATTTACTGTATTTAAACACATGAAACAAATATACACATGCATATGAAAACTCAGAGGCAAATCCATGAATTTAAGTGCCAGCAAAAATATCTTTTTTAGTTGAAAAAAAACTATGAAAATGGAGACCTGTGAAAATAAATGACATTACAGTAGCAGATTCTGATAAACGTAATGCAGATAATACCAAAGGAACTTTGGTCTATCCATCCAAAGTAAGAAAAGCGGCAACTTTTATCTTTAGACTGTACTAGTTCACAAAAATTTAAAACAATGGAATGTGTCTTCATTTACATACATGTTCTAACAGTAAGCAACTGCTTTGCAATATGAATAAATATTACCAGTGCATTCTATAGGCAATTTATTTATTTATTTGGTAAATTATCAGTCTTTTATACATCCAATAAAAAATATTGTTTCACCTTCTTTAAGATTGTGAAATGACATTTGTGAACAGTGAAAAGTTAGTGTTCTTAAGTAAAAACCTGGAATCTCTCAAGTTTAAAGACTAAAGACAGTAATAAAATTATGGTCTGATAAAAAGATGTACATGTAAATCTGGGAAACAAATAACACCATTTAAACATTTTATATTTCATGGATTTCTTTTAAACTTCTGTGATGAGAGTAAAGACTTTAAAAACATTTGTAATGCTAACATTCATGAAACAAGTCCTGTCAAAAATAATGACCAAATAAAAAATAAATATGAAGTAAATTGCATGAGTGGATGCATTAATACAAAGGTCTTTTTTTTTAAAATAGTTGCCTGCAAAGAAGCATTTTTGCTAAATTTGGCCTTTCACAAAAATATCTTGCAGGCATCATGAAACTATAACTTCCTCAAACTACATGAACCTAATACTGAAAAATATTGGGAAAAACAGCAAGTATTTTAATGCATCTTACATTTAATGGTGTTACCTATGTATGAAATGAAATGCAGTCTGATCAAAACATTCTGAAAATCTTAATTCCTTTGTTTTGCTTTATTTTAAAATTCCATTTTTAATGGACAGAAAAGTTTAAGATCTAGATATTTTAATAATTGATGGAATTAAAACTTGAAGTGTTTTTAGAAAATAGCATAAAGGATTATATGTAGATATTTTTTAAATTAGGAACTAAAAATACACAATATTAATTTAAAATAATAGTTAATGATAAAGGAAATGCCATATTATAATGCAACTACAACTAATATAAAAAAACATGTTTCAACCATTTCAATATTGCAGTATTATTGTATGGAATTCTTGTTACTCTTTGTTGGGCAAAGACAATACCTCAAATTCATTCACAAGACTGCATACATTACATTGTTTTCTATGCTAACCTTTTTTTTATTTTCTAAACTAATCTTATTTTTATTTTATTTCATCTAATAATAGTGTTAACTGCTTTACTTTTTTACATTAATTTTATTCAGTTAACAAATTGCAGATCATTCAATTTAATCCATAAGGTGTTATTTCCCTACTTTGAAAACTTGTTTTATTGAAATCTTTTAATCCTGTATTGTAAAATTATTTTAAGAATATCAGTTTTACATTTTTTTCTTCAAAGAGGAAAACTTTGCATAAACCCCAAGCATAAATTAGAACACCTTGGATTTTCTACAAAATTCCATCTTAGATACAAATACAATGGAGTGATACAGCAAAAAGAAAACTAAAATGGAATTAGATGGAACATGGAGGAGAGTTCATTAAAGTACACTGGGTAAAACAGAACCATATTATAAAGCAATGTAATACATGTACCTTTATGGAAATACCTGCAAAAGTCCTGAGAACAAAGTTATTTAGAAAAAAAAGCAATCAAATCACTAAATAATGCATTGACATGCACATGCCAGTTGGTAAACAAGGTATTGTAATGGTGGCTACTGTTTTTGAAGTGCTGGCTGAAAGTTTGTTGCATTTACCTGAAAGCAGAAATTCCCAGTATACCACATAGGCTGCTTCCCTTGGTTTGATCGGGAGACTGCTGAGAATGTCATTGTTCTGTTTAATGGTAGCTATATTTGAAAGCAGATTTTTCATCATTCATGCTCCATCTAAGTTTTAAAAAAATAAACTCCCTATTGCATGGGAATGTGACTTAAAACTTTATATATCACAAGTAAAGCAGAGTATAGTGCATCACAGATTGGTATGAGAATTGTAGGTATATTTATCTGAAATTTCTTGGAACATTTTGATAAGATTCTCTAGGCCAAATAAATAGCCTTGGTCAGGCCCAGTGTGAATGGCAGTATCCTCCCTAAATCCCGGGTGAGTAGAGTGTGCAAAATCAATCATTCTTATTTCTACTTTAGCAGACTTCCCAAGAAATCGAGTCTGAGAGGTCATATGGTTTCCCTGCCCTACATATTCTGTGTGTTCAGAAACAATACTTTTATTTTCCCCAGAGAACTCTTTTTGTGAGTAAGCAAAGTCATTGGTTCTATCCTCTAAATATTCAGTATGTGAAGAGGATAATACACTAGGCTTCTCCCCTTGGTTTTCACTCTTCTCAGAAGATAGAACAGTGCTTCTGTTTGCTGAATAGTTCTCTGCTGCCAAGACACCTTCACTCGGCATTTTCATATTATCACTAACATGTAAATTGCTGTCTGAACGTCTTTGATTCTGATCCTGATTTAATGCATCTTTCATGGACTTGTCCTGTCCATCATACATAATAAGAAGTGAACTGGAATAGAACCTAAATGAATCCTGTGTATGAATAATGCTCTCAAGACATTTCAACTGTTGCACAATTGTTCCAATTAAGTCAACTCTCAGTTCTTCACCATTGTTCAGAAACTGGTAGAGAGAGTCCTTAAATCCTTCCACAGAGAGACTGCGTCCAAAGTATTTGTTGTGACATACAAATCTTCTAGTATTTAGTTGATATACCTGCAATAATAATAATCATAATAATAATAACTAGAGAAATAGAGATAATTTTTTAAAACAAATATACATGTAACTGTGCCTATCCCTCCCCCTACCACAACACTGCTAGTGGAGATCAAACAAAAAAAGGGCATAATCCTTCTCAAATATTGTATGTAAATATGTGCATCTTTTGATGATTGGTATGATAATAAAACATGCAGGAAGAACTGAATTCCTAGTCTCTTGCTCATAACTGAACTCACCCAATTTTGTGACGATACCAACCTATACCTCTCCCTCGACAACTCGTGCACAATGGGGTCCACAAACAATGAAACACTGAAAATATCTGCTTAGGCTACAATTCAAGAAAACCACAGGGGAGGGGGTTAGTGAACTTGTATATTTAATGACTGAATTCTCGCTTTAAAATCACCTCTATAATAAGTGTTAATTAATGCGCTTAATTAATAAAGTTGTTCGTATTCTGTATAAATAAAATTTATTTTCAAAATGTCCAACCTGTGAAAGATAGTTCCAGCTCGTTTAAACAATCATCACATGTATGTGAAAGCATCGGTGTATTACATCATTGCTTTCTGTTTTGTTAATTAGTTTTATTCCTTTAGTGGTTTTATACAGCCAAGTATGAAGTATACACTACCAAACACTATTCTTCTTAAAAAAACTAGCAACATTCATTTCGTGAGATAATTGTCTACACCAAAACAAATTTTGTATTGTTCAGTTAGTACAATATTGATGTCATGATTTCATTGGAAGTAATAGTGAAACTTCTTATCATATTCAATGATATCTCTATGTACCAGTTTGGGAATTCTCTAAAACATGTTTGCCCAAAGTGGTCAGTATCTCTGAAACCAAGCTCTTTTGTGAAGTATCTGTTTTGCTTGGTTAATTTGCTACATTAAACCACAATTATGAACGAGTCAGTTAAATTAAGGTAGTTTAAGTTAAAACATTTATGACTGTTCAACTGATCAACCGAGTTTACCGGACATATGACCGGGGTTGCTAGATTGCAAGTAGGATGGATTTACATGCCTTTTAACTTTTCTTTTATTCAACCACCTTTATTTGATTCAAAAGACATAATTGAATTGATAATACAAACAAGGTCAGCTTCAATGCAGTGCAACAATACAACCCAAACTTCCGCAAGTCAGTTATCAAAAAACACGGTCAGGACTTAATTGGGTTCTTATAATGCCTGTGGACATAGCTGACACATTTTACATTTAAATACACATTGTATTTTTTACTATTACACTCTAGAAAAACTAAAAAATAGAATTAAAACAAATTCCACTTCAATTTTTATAAATTTAATATTTAGTTATTTATGTACTGCCTACACCAGTTATGACACGCTCTTTTATCAAAATTTTCTTGAATATCTTTAATTACAATGTACTAAGAATGTTGTTTGGAAAGAAAATGTAAGCAATCATACGACTGCTTATGAAAAGCTGATACATGTAATTTAAAAAAAGTTGATTAATATTTCCAGGTCCTCTCTACTGTTTTCATCCATAAAATGAGCGATATTTCAGTTAAATGGGTGTTTGTGTATTTTCTGGTTTTAATAATGGGATCCATGCCTGATCCAGCATTATATACGAGTTATCAGGGCGTGAGTTATCGAGGGAGTAGTGTATTTGCCAAATTTGGATAAAAAACATGTTATCTAGATATAGAAAGGTAACAAGCTCAGACAATAACATGCAAGATTTTATAAATGTGCACAGATCTCAAAGTATTATACAAGTTAAGACTATAATATAAGCTTATTTAGAAACTTAAAAGAAAATTTTATTTAAATTCAATCTCTGGGTGTAACAAGCTCTGACAATAAGATATCAAGTTTACCTCAAACATTAGATTTTGCTCATGATCAAAGTCATCCAGCATCTTGGTACAAGCCTATTACCATGTTTAATCAAACTCCTATGAATTCCTGCTCAGAAAGATGCATGATCTGAAGTTCACAACACCCATCAAAATCTTGATACTCTTATTTACCTTAAGAATGATTAAATAAGGATGAGAAAAAAACTTCTTTTACATAGTAAGAAATCAGTCAATCAGCTGCAAGATCACCACATTAAAATGTACAGATATTGCTCATAATAAACCAAGTTTAATGCACTCTAATAAGACTTTCATACACTACATTAAGACAATCATACACTACATTAAGACTATCATACACTACATTAAGACTATCATACACTACATTAAGACTATCATACACTACATTAAGACTATCATACACTACATTAAGACTATCATACACTACATTAAGACTCTTGCACTACATTAAGCTACACAACAAAATGCACAACAACTATATAAAAAAATTGCAGCAGCCAACTGTTCTGCTGACACTTCCATATTCTTAGAATGACCACAATACTTACCAAGTTTCATGGTAACCCATCAAAAACTTGAGACTAGTTGTGTGCACAAGATTTTGTCATAGTGAATTCATTAGGTCAAAATGGAGAACAACTTGTAGAAAAATTGCAGAGCAATGTTATTTGCCAATTTTTCAATTACTGGACTTGGCTGTAACATTAAAGAACCTGTAGAGATGAATAATTTTTAGTAATTTTTTCTCTCAATTGTTAACTTATAGGGGTGAGTGCACAAGAAGAAAGACCCACTGTTTTATGACAAATCAAAAAGCTAGAATTGAATAAACAAGATCCCAAGTGGCCCTGGGGTACAAATATCAGGATAATTTTGACCTAGTCTATTAAATTTGGTAGTAGGTAACATGTACAAGTCTTCTACTTTTTAGTAACCTCATCTGGCTTCATAGTGCATTGGCATTCCTTGGATGAATGTGAAAGGTGATCATGTTGATTGATCTGTTACATTTGCTCTGATACACATATGTTAAGGCAAATTTTGGAGCAAGTCATCCTATGATATATAAGTAACAATATCTATACATTTATGACTGCTATAAAGTGTGATCAAAGTTGACTGCACCGTACTAGAAACAGCTGGCTGGAGAAGCGGTAAAAAAAAAAAAAAAAAAAGGCTTGTGCTATGGAAGGCACATTGTGGTTTGGGGAGCCAGCCATATGTTTTGGATGAGTATTTTCCAAGAATTCATCCTAGAAATAAATTTTTCCTAGTAAAATATGTTTCTTTGATAATACTTATCTAATCATAATACCTTAGAATAACTAATTCTAGTTTGCAAATCCAGCCCTCCCAGATACTAGTTGTAACAAAGAGATTACAAGTTGTCTGCAGACTTAAAAATGGCATTCAAACAGAGTGATCCCCCTTAGATACAAGGCTTCGTGGCAAAATACATGAACCTGTCAGCTACTACTGGAGTGAAAGTCATGCTTTCTATGGAAGTAACTGCTGGGAGGCTGGGTGGTTGTACGTGTATTACGATTGGGGAAGAATTCTTGAAGAAACATTTTACTAGGAAAATGTGGTTTCTTCTTTAACCATAATACCTCAGGAGAACAGGTAACAGGTGGAAGGAGGTACATCCACATACCCTGAAGATACCATCTCCAGTGAATTAAGGTATGTTTTGTTTGTTTTGTTTTTTATGGTTTAATGCCAATTTTCAGCACAATATAGGCTATGCATGGCAGCCAGTATTAATGGTGGAGGAAGAACCCAGAAACCCCCCGGAAAAACCGACCCACGAGAAGCTACTGGCAAGCTTTCTCACATAACTACATTAGCCGAATCTTAGACTCGAACCCACGCAGACAGAGGCGAGATGGCAGTGATCCGTAACGGACAGTGCTTTATACCACTCAGCCACTCAGGGCCTGCCTTAAGGTATGTGAGACCGCTTTAAGGTAACCAGACTTAAGTGGACTCACCTGTCAGTGCACAGCTTCGAATAGGGAAAACCATGCAAATCTGGCAGAAGTCATGAAGCAGTGTCTCAAGAAGCTGATGACCTGGAATGGGGACCTGTTGAGCTGTGGATATTGATTCCTCGATGTCATTTGAGAAGTCACTAATGTAGAGTTGTTGGACAGAAGGAGAATTCCCTGCCATTTAAAAAATCTTGCCACCGGTGAAAGGCTTTCAAAATAGCTGTAATCTTCAGAAATACCTATTAAACATGATATTCAGGTGTCATTCCTGGGGAGACCATGCACTGCTGGTTCCCAAAAGGATGGTGTTAGGTGGGCTCCCTAGCTTCTGTACTTGCATCAGTACAGACTAATCTCTGGCTGTTGAACTCACAAAAATATACCTGCAGTGAGTCAAGTTCAGATACCCTGATTCTGCTGATGGTGCCTCAGTTGTGTGCAGATAGTGAGGTTGTTTCAGTGGGCGAACCTTTAGCCTCCATTGGGACAGAAGAATCATGTGCAATGGGAACATAAAAAGACGATGTAGGACAATCAGATTTGCTATTTTTGGCAAGCCTAGTAGGCAAAGGAATTCCCATGTGGATAGGATTTCCTAAAACGTAAAGCCAACATCTCAAGATTTTCAATGCCCGATCCTGAGAGGGACAGACTATGTTGCTTGAGTATTTTACTCAATGCCCTGGAGAACAAATTCTTCAGATGATACCAGGTCAGATTTTTACTTGTCGACAAGAAGCAGACATTGGTAAGCAGTGTAACAAGGGTGATCAGGTGCAGGGTGCCATTTGTCTTTGGGACTAAGAAAAGTCTGAATTAAAATACCTGAGAAATGTTCAGACAAATGATTGGACCCTCTTGGTGCTTTATCCACTTTAGTTTGCAAGAACAGACTTTCGCTGGTATGGAGATTTGATAGGACTGCTTTCATAAGCAATATTACCTGTGGTCTTTGGGTCCTTTTGTTGATTTACTGTACCATCACTATCAATGCTGTGGTTGTGGAAGAGGGAAATTGGTCTCCTTGGTGGCTTGTTTGCAGACTTCTTCAGTCTGGCAATTAAACAGTAGGTTAGAGGATAAAAGATTCATGGAGGAAGAACCCAGAAAAACCCCAGAAAGAGCCATCGACCCACAAGAAGCTACTGGCAAGCTTTCTCACATACCCCACAATGGCCGAATCCAAGACTCAATCCCATGCCGACAGGTGAAATGGCAGTGATCCATAACGGAGAGCGCTTTAGACCACTCGGCCACTCAGGGACCCCATGTATTTTGTAACAAATTCTTATATGTAAGAGAAGATCACCCCACCTGACTGCCATCTAGGATAGCAGACAACTTTTAGCTCCCTTTAGCTGAAAGTAGTATCTGGGAGCACTATATTTACGAAGTAGTAGTTATCCTATGGTATTATGATGCACAACATATTTTTAAAAAGTTGAATCAAAACTGGTTCAAACATTCTGTAGAACAAGTTGCAACTAGTTTTCCACCTACTTATTACGCTTCATTACTGTTAGAGAATTTTTAAAAAAAATTGACAATGTATTCTCAAATGTTCTTACCAAAGTAATACAAAATAATGGGTCATGCATTCTAAGGAAGAAGTTAAAATTAGGTTTTGAACATGGCTGCTATAGAAACTACACTTTTCTACAAATCACCCTGCACATAAATCAGAAAATGTACTTAACATGTACCTCAAAGTGCCTGATGTTCTACTTGCTGAGAAGAATTTTAAGGAATTCAAGATAGGAATTTCTTCCTTTTACCTGCCAAGTGTTGAAACCATTTCTGATATTCTTGAGTGACAAAGATTTTCATATTAGATAATATGTATACGAGACTTGGCAACATTTACAATTAGAACCAACTTAACATAAAGATATAATCAAGAAATTCAAGCACTTTTAAATGATTTGTCAAAGGACAGCTTGTGTGGCCTAGTGATGAGGGAAGTTACTGGTTTTAACCCTGGCAAAGTTATACCAAAGACTTATACAAATTGTATGAACAGCTACTGCGCTAGGCATTTAGCTTTATTGAGGTTAGTGTTAGGACTGGTCGGCTTGCTGTCAGGATAATATGACTTGGTGGGAAATCAAGCTACGTGCCTGCGACATGATGCCACAGTGCTAGACATCACCATAAACTGCCACAAAACAGACATTGTAGTGATATGACTGAAAAATTGTTAAAGTTACATTAAAAATCCAAATCACACATACACCCAGACTTGTGAAGGCTAATTTAATTTCAAGCAACTATAACGGACAACATTTAAGCTTAGGAATATTTTTAATTATGCCATGTAGTGCCTACAGAATTTTCAGAATTTGGCATTTCATTCTAAAACGACTTGGGAACATTTTCTTGTTAAACTAGACTTGATAGAAGATAATGAAGTTCAATGGACATTGGGGCATGGGAGTAAAAAAGTGCAGTCATCTCATCTACATTAGTTTGGGAATTAGCAGTCTTATTCAACAGTTTCATCCTCCTGGAGTTTGAAAATTTAAAGCCAAAAAAATGTTCTAAATTCATCCCTAATGTCAATATTTCATTTCTTGTTATGCTTTTCTCTCTTGCCATGGGACTTCAGAGCTCCTTCTCTAACTGATCTAGTTGATATTATTGTAAGTCTCTACTTATACTGATGTTGAGTACTTCCAAGTTAAGCACATATGAATTGACATTTTCAGCAGACTTGGCAATTTAACATTGGTGCTCATTCCATAGTATTCTTAATAAATTTTAACTGAATAAAAATAATACTGCATTCTATAATTAATTTGTGAGATTAAGGTTCAATTGGGCCAGAAACATCCATTTTGAGATGTCACATAGCTATTTTTTAAGTACCTTAGGAGTAACAATAACAAACTTATGTTAATGGACAGATGGACAAATAACAATTAACAGGCCATTCTTTATGCTCTCCTGATCTAAGACCATTTGAGCGAAAAATGCTCCCAGTTTGGTCAAAATCAACTCAGCTTTTTGTGGCAAGTTAGAAACATTTTCATAGAATCCACTTCATTACTAGGGAAGCAATCCAAAACTAATATCTTGCAGAGCATATCATAAAAAAATTTCCAACCTAATTTCAGAAAATTGGCTCAGCTGTTCTAAAGGTAGAAAAACAAACTTGACTGGTAATGAAACTAAAACATTGATAGGTAAACTAAAAAGTTCAAAAGAAAAATCTAAAACATAGGTTTTCCACCTGGCTGCTATGGAAGCCACAACACTGCTTGTGGAACCACTACATACAAAAATCTGACACAGCATGTCCCAAAATAATAATATGTCTCATAAAAATGGGCTCAACTATTCTCTAAATGTCAAAACAAGTTTTTTTTAGTTGTTTACAGTGGAGGCCACACTATTGCTAGAGATGCCATTAATATCATAATTTTGGTAGATAATGTCCTGAGAAACATTCTTACCAAGTTTGATTATTTTGTGCTCAGTGGTTTTTTAATAGTCCAAAATAACAAAGCTGATCTATGACTATAAAAGCATGGTTTTGGTTTCTCATGCTCTTTTGAGATCTTTAGGTATATTGAGTAAAGTGTCTTGCTCAATTACAATATGGTAGCTAGATGATCCTGGCTGATCTGATTATGGGAACTGAACAAAACAACCTTCCGGCTACAAGTCCAAACACCTTAAGATGATGATTCATAATAGACATAGAATGATACAGATATAGATATAATTAAACTCATAGAAGACAACAAACAAAAATATTGCAACATCTAATCTTATGTCCTTTCGTTACCTGCATTCCACACAACCGCAGACCTATAGACACAGAAGTTGTGTTTTTACATTTCCTTGTCTGGCTCATCTTCTTGGTTTCTGGGGCATCGTCTCCATGCTGTCGAGTCCCCATTTTGAGATCCAGTATACATGGAAAGCTAAACTTTGCTGCGACATTTTCCAATAATATAAATTCTTGACAGGAGTTGAGGTTTAACTGGTGTAATATTTTGATGCACTAATTTTTGAATGTTTCAGCTATATATTATCCATGAAAATTGTACAAATTTTCAAGAGCAGAGTTAATATCTTCTACTAAATATTAGTTCAAAATTCAAGGAGATGGTGTGACACGATTGGAAATTACTGGGTTAAAATGCAAGATGGATGATGGACTGGTGAACTAAAACAAATGATTCTACCATTATTCTGACACTTAAAAGTTGTAAATATAGCACATCGTTTGCAATCATTTTAATTGCCCATCATATCATTCACATATGTACTATTTATATTCAGCAAACAATCATCTTTTTTTTAAGTCTTAAAACTGTCGACAATCATAAAGATTCTTTGTTAGAATCAGGTTAGCATAAAGTTTCACACCATTCTAAACAGTACTCTAATAAACATTACTCTAATTATGCCATTTTATCGTGTCCCGTTTCAAACCTGTTTTGAATCTTCACGTACCATTTTCAATGTTGCAAATGATGTTACAATTATTGTAAGAATTAAAGTTCAGAATGCCTAAAGGATACTATACTGGTCAGAGTCCTGGTTGTTTTTCCTCATTTTAGCCAGCTGTTTCTTTTGACATTTTAGACTCCATGGATTCAAACCCTCTGCTGACTTAAAGCCAGACTTTGGATCAGGACTGTGGAATACTTTGTCTGTTTGTGTGCTAACCTCAATACTTCCACTTCTCAAAAGACGAATACTGGAAAACAAGCAAGAAGGATTTTTAGCCTTTTGGGCAAATCTTGTAGATAAAAAATAATTAAGTTGATGAAGACTCCTCAGTTCAGAGCTGAAAGTTTTCTAGAATGTTAACAGATCAAAATGAATATTCAGATTGTAAAATGTTCAATGAATTAGTTGTGAAAATCAATTTGTATGCTTACATATTAAAAAAAAATATGCATAAAACCATCACATTTAAAAATGAGACTCACCAAAGACTTATAAAATGGTGCTAACAGCAGCCTCACTAGGCACTCAGCATTAAGAAGCTGGTCTTAGGCCTGGTTGGCCTAGCGTCAGGATAATGTGACTGGGTGGGACATCATGCTACATGTCTGCAGCTTGATGCCACGGTGCAAAACATGTATAAACTGCCACACTAAAGACATCATAGCAATATGACTGAAAGTGTTAAAGCTACATTAAAAATCCCCCCCCCCCACACACACTGATTAGAATGAAAGGAAAGGGGGCTGAGTAACACCAAAACAAATCAACTGGGCTGAAATGTTTTCCATTTATGGACAAAAATTGCTATGAAATGTTGTCAAGTGCAATCCTAAGGAAGATATCTGTATCTAATCACAAACTTTGTCACTGTTTTACATGACGTTAGTATTAGATCAGGATTAACAATCTATAAGTTTTATTTAACTCATCAAATATGCAACAATTTTATCCGATCAGCAACAAATGTTATAATTATATTATTAACAAAGCCTGATTGAGAAGTTGGAAGTGGTTGTCCTGATTAAAATTTGTCCATGAAAACATTTCAATCAAATAAAAAAGTTACTCTGCTGTTACTCTTTAATGTATACCAATTAATGATAATATCCCACATTCAACTATACCTGCAAGATTCTGGAGATGTTTTGTACTTTTTTCTGGTTTTCAGCACTGGACTAGCAGTGTTGTCTGTTTCACTTCCACTTGAGGCTGGGGATTGAGCCCAAATGAAGTTTTTAGGGGAGGAATGCTGGCTGTTGGATGAGTTCTCTGAAGCATCCACTGATGGTGGGTAGCCCATTAGGGTGATATAACCATCACTGTCTTCATGCAACTGTACTTCAATCACACCTGATAAGAGAAGAAAAAAAATAGAAATCAATATTTTCTTTTAAAAGACATTTTTCAACATCTATTACACAAGCTGAAATTTATCTTTATTTGACAAATCATTATAAAAACAATACTGGAAAGAAATAGCATTTTTCATTATGAAAATACATCAGAATATAAAGAAATAATCAAAGACTGAAGATTATATAAAAAGGAGATCATAAAGAATGCTCCAGTGAGGAATACAAATATTAAAATTTGATTATCAAAGAAAAATTTCATTGCAAATATTCCTTGAATAGTTTGTTTCAAACTCAGTGATTAAATTTTCAATGCTCAAAGGCGGGACAAAAGATCATATCAATATTCCGAGATCTTGATGATATTTGTAAAGACATTACAAAAATAAAATAAAGAGCAATATTTTTATTAAAAAATATTATTGGAGTTTTAAAACTTGATTTTTGAGTAATTTAAGTTTAAAATTTCTTGTCCAAGAAATGAAAAATCAGGTTTTCTTTTTCCACAAATATATCTCAAATAAAATCCATCATTCACTGTTTTTAATTAACACTACTGACATCTACATGACCTTCAATCCCCAACCCTCAATAAACTATTGAAACAAATAAGCAACAATAGGCTAATAATGTATTCCACTATGTAATGGATTTTAATGCCAGAAACATTCCATATATATATATATATATATATATATATATATATATATATATATATATATATATATATATATATATATATATATATATATATATATATATCTATCAATGTGTGTGTGTGTGCGTGTGTTTGTGTGTCTGTGTGTGTTTCTTGTTACATGCTTAGGCTCCAATAAGCAGCATCACAGAAAGAGTGAAAACTAACAAGCTTGTAAAATTTAACAATGAATTTATTAAGTACAAATGTTGTATAAGAGAACATAAATAAACTTACGGTTTTAGAGAATCAAATCCAAAAATAATCCAATATAGAATTCACATAAATAATCCACTAATGGAAATGCAAAAGTCCTGATAAATAAATGTTCTAATAGTTCCAGGTTCGAATCTTGATGTAATCCAATATGGACGACGATGTCACATGATTTAGTCAGTTCTTGTTTTTATAATAATCCAAATGAAAAATCTATGAGCACATGTTCTTTTCCAGATAAATAAAATAATTCCTCTTGCTTCAACGAATTGACACAATTTCCAATATAACTCAAACACAACTTGTACTTTAAAGCCCAGAAATTCTACTGAATTGTTCTCTCCCAAACAATAATTTAAATACCTGTGTTTACGTAAACAAGAGATCACGTGATTTTCCAGAAGGTCACAGAAAGAACGTGCAATCATAAAAATACGTACAAATGGAATGACCCAGAAGAAAATCAACCATTTCTCATCCCCCAGAACTAAAAATAAAAAGTTGTCCTTGGATTTAGCCAATCGTTTTAAAGGCCTGTTTATCACTCTGAAGCAAGGTCAGATAATGAGGTTAACAAGCAAGGTCAACCTGTGTTTACAGATAGAGTCTAGGTCAACCTAAATTTTCCAGAATAGATATCTCCCAATTAATGAATTTTAAACCCAAAATGACAAATTTGGATCTGACAATTAAACATAAATAATTTAAATCAAATATACGTAACAGTCTAACTACTCAATATAAAAGCAAGTACTTGCTTAATCTGTTAAGAAGAAAGGAAACTTATTTCTAGAATGTCCTCAAGGAAAATAAACCTCCAAGGTAAACAAAGGCAAAAGTAAAGATGTTATCTATTATGTGTATTTAATCTGTATTGTGTATTTGTTCATGGTTATATGTTATAATTAATTTGTATTGTGTTATTCCCTTTAATCCATAAATGAGGATACGAGTTGGGAAAACATATCTAATACAAAGTAGGATAAACAAATTGAATATATTCAGTCTTGATTCTGACATAAGAATTTTCTAGCAACAGATTTTGTTTAGTATTAGCTCCGTTACAGATCATTGCCATCCCACCTCTGTCTGTGTGGGTTCGAGCTTGCCAGTAGCTTCTTGTGGGTTTGTGGTTCTTTCCGGGGTTTTCCCGGGTTCATCTTCCACCATTAATACTGGCCGCCATGTATAGCCTATCATGTGCTGAAAAATGGCATTAAACCCAACAATAACATTAATCTGATGGACACGAGTACTGTTTATATGCTACGTACAATACCCCAATTTGAAGGACATAAACACTGTATATAATATGTACAAGTACCCAATCTGATGGATGTAAGTACTGTTTGTATAGGCTATGTATAATACCTCAGTCTGATGGACACGAATACTGTTTGTATAATATGTACAATAACCCAATCTGATGGATGTAAGTACTGTCTGTATAGGCTATGTATAATACCTCAGTCTCATGGACATGTGTACTGTTTGTATATAATATGTACAATTACCCAATCTGATGGATGTAAGTACTGTTTGTATAGGCTATGTATAATACCCCAGTCTGATGGATGTAAGCACTGTTTGTATAGGCTATGTATAATACCCCAGTCTGATGGACACGAGTACTGTTTGTATATATGTACAATAACCCAATGTTATGGATGCAAGTACTGTTTGTATAGGCAACATATAATGTCTGATGGATATGAGTACTGTTTATATATAATATGTACAATAACCCAATGTTATGGATGTAAGTACTGTTTGTATAGGCAACATATAATGTCTGATGGACATGAGTACTGTTTGTATATAATATGTACAATAACCCAATGTTATGGATGTAAGTACTGTTTGTATAGGCAACATATAATGTCTGATGGACATGAGTACTGTTTGTATATAATATGTACAATAACCCAATGTTATGGATGTAAGTACTGTTTGTATATGCTACATATAATGTCTGATGGACATGAGTACTGTTTGTATATGCATGGAATGCACTCTTCACTTCCACAGCCAGTCCAAAAGAAAGTATACAGAGCCCTTTCACCGAGTTTGTCTTTGCATACACAAGCGAGGTCATCTATCCAGCAAGGTTCACACATTGCAAGTGCCTGGTATATGCATGAACCAGGGGCTTTGCCACTTAAGAACAGACATATCTGGGGGCTGCCCAGCTTGAGGCGGGTGGTAGCTGTCCAGTGAGAGTATTTGTAGTAGTATATGTATATTTATGGATATAAATATGTATGTACATATTACATCTTTGGGCTTAAATTATTTAAAAAGACCCAGCAAGGTAAAACCAAACAAGCATTCAATTTTCCAAATTATAAATTTCACAAAGTGAGACAAATCAAACAAAGTGAGACTTAAAATAACTAACAGTATATGAATTTCTAGTATATTATTTTAATATATTCTATCAATTCATGTAATCTATCCAAGGATATTCCAAATCAAGGTTCTAATGTGCTGAGTGCCAACATGTTAAAACCACAGAAGAATCGGTTCTAAATTAAAGATGTTTTCCTTCAATATAAATTACACAGAAAAAGATTATAAAAATTCTTGAAGGTTTCACATAATCCAAACATTATTTCAGTGTTCAAGCCCTTGATTAATTTCACATAATCCCTAAAAGTACTGTTTTAGAATGAATATTTTCCATGCTGCCAGTCCAAAAAACAATTGCAAACCTGCTGAAAAAACTGAAGAAACATCAAGACTTTTACAAGATCTTTCTGGTCAAATGCCTTAACTAGCAAAACCTATTACTAAAGAGAAAAAATCTGATGAAGAAATAATCAAAGAATTACGTTATCAATTTAATGAAGATGCTTTAAAAGCAATCAATAACAATGATCTAAATGTGTTTCCAGCTCTTGTTGCTACAACTTATGAAAATAGAAAAAAATGTTGCAACAGACATATGGAAAATATATTTCCAGTCTACAACACTGGGCTGATGTGTTTTATAAAATTAAAACACAAGAACAAAAACAGCAAAAATGAAACAAAAAAACCCCCATAAAAACCCAGTTAAAACCTCAAGAAATTCTTCCATCTGTTCAAAAATTGATAATCTTGAACCAGGATCCTATGAAAAAATAAAAGATATGGATGAACAATTAGCTAAATTTACTGCAGATGATTCAAACTATTTTTCTTACATGTTACGAAAATATCATGGACTTCAGAAGAATATTAGGAACCTTCTGGTGCTACTGGAAGTGGTATTCCAAGCACTGGGGGAGGTGGTCTTATTGCCTTATTCTAACAACATTCTTGATGATGTACAACAACTAGAAATTCTGATTGGAGGAAAACAAGCAGGAAATAATTCGCCAGAAATAAAAAAAATGAAGCAGCTGATATTTGTCAGCGATTATTTACAAGTGGTATCATGGACATGTTTATCGATCTCTTATTGATGAAATCATTGATGGTTATTAGTGATTAGATAAATGGATAACAAATAAGATGATCATACACAATGCTCAACGTGGGTCCTGTAAGGGTCAGGGTGATAAATTCACTATTGCCAACCTATAAAGCAGCTTATGGAGATGGACTCTGATGATGTTCAGGGTTTATATATACATGTAATAATAATAAGAAGAATAATAATAATAATAATAAAGACTTTATTTAGAGAAGCTAACTCAGTTACAGAACTAATCTATCTTGAGGCCTTCTATCTGTAATGTACAATATATACAATACATACAACATAATGTGAAGAGTCTGGCTCGACGCTAAATAATTAAGGAATTTTAAATTTCAAAGTATCAAGTCTGGAACACATGCACAGGCATCTGTAAAAACATAAACATATAAGAAACATAAAATATCATTCTGTGTTGAAACATTCAGCTTTGTAAATGATGCAAAAATACAGACAAGCAGGCAGTATTTTTTTTGGTACTAGCACTGTTCAATTTTCTAAAGATTTCATCCATTTAAGACACTGATTATGAAACAAAGAAATGCTAAGAGTCTGCCTTATGTCACTGGGAATGTTGTTCCATACTACTGGACCAGTATATTGAAAACTTTTTTTTAAACAATTCCTTCTTTGGCCTTGGTATAATTTAATTTTTTCTTCTTATGGACCTTAAATTTGGAGTACCATCAGCATCTCTTTGGTGAAAGATATTGCTTAGATAGACAGGAATGGATTTTCTGTATACTTTATACATCAATTTGGCTTTTCTAAGAAATATTCTTTCATGTATTGTTAAAAACTTTATATTATTCATTGTATCCTGAAAATTATCTATACATTGATCTAGAGTTAAATGGCAAGCCATCTTTTGGAGCCTTATAAGTGTTGTTATGTTTGAATTAGAGGTATTACCCCAAATTACGTTACAGTAGTCCAGATATGGCTGAATATAACTTTTATGAAAGATGACCCTATACTGAAAAGGAATGTATGTTTTGATTTTCCTCGGTAGCCAAAAGATAAGAATTAACCTTTTTTGAAATGTGTTTAATGTGAATAGACCAAGTAAGATTGTTATCTACGAATACACCAAGAATTCTATCTTGAGAGGTCATATTAAGGCTCACATTGCCAAAAAAAACCATTAAGTTTGTTGCTATCTAGTCTTGCTCGTTTTTGTTGTGTTGTAACTAGTAGGGCTTTCGTTTTTTCTGTATTTATGATCATACTGCTTTCCTTGTACCATACTTGAAGTCTGTTGAGAGCATCTTGTAAGTTATTTTCAAGTACCGTTTTGGTTTTACCAATCTCAGACAGTGCAGTATCATCTGCATAGAGGTCAGTGGAAGAAATTGAAGTTCCAATCTTAAGAGGTAAATCGTTGATCAACAGAATGAATAACAGAGGTCCAAGGATAGAGCCTTGTGGTACTCCACAATTAACACTTACTTTCAGAAAGTTGACCATTTAAAGATACTTTTTGCACTCTATTGTTTAAGTAGAAGTAAACCTGTTTAGGGAGTTTTCACTACATTGATAAATCTTTAGTTTTTCAAGTAAAATTTCATGGTCTACAAGATCAAAAGCTTTATGAAAATCAACCATAATAGTGCCTACCATTTCTCCTTGATCTAACGCTTTCAGCAATTTATCAATCAAAGATACAAGTGCAGTTTCACAGGAGTGATTCTGGTGAAAGCCAGACTGATTATCATGAATAAGATCATAAGTGTTTAAATTGTTGAGAAAAGAATCATGTACATGTTTTTCTAGTAATTTGGAGAGACAAGGAAGGATAGAGATAGGTCTAGTTATTTACATCATCTTTTGTTCCTGCTTTATGCAATGGTATAACCTTGGCAGTTTTCCATGTTTGTGGAAATTTATTAGACCTAATACTTTCATTACAAATTAAAGCTATACTCTCTACAATTGCAGGTGCAGCCACTTTTAGCAGCCTTGGTCCAATCATATCAAGTCTGTAGCTTTACAAACATCCATTGTTTTAATATATTTCAACACAAATTCTGGACTAATTTCAGGAATTTCGAATTTTATATTGTTTTGTAGTTTTTTTTTATCGCAAAAATGTTGGAGTTCCAGATGATCAGATGAAGTTCTGGGTTAAGTTGTTAAAAATATCTGAGATGTCTTTTGGATTATCAGTATAAATGCCCTCATGATTGAGGGATAAAATTTCAGCTTTACGCTTACATTTGCCTGCACCAAAACCTGTAAACACTTTCCAGATAGCTTTCGGGTTATTTTGGTTTTCATCCAGCACTTTTTTGTAGTGCGCTTGTTTGGCTTGATGCATCATTTTATTAACTTTATTCCTCCAAACTCTATATTCGGTTTGATTCCCTACTGAGAAGGTCTCTATTTATATCATCTAGAATGTAAAATTCTTTCTCTTCATTTGAAATTGTATCTACTTTAAGTTCAAAATATTCACACTAATCAGTATGTGATGATGGGGGTCTGTACACAAAACCTACTAAATAGGGCTTTGCTTTTTCTGGAGTGATCTGAAGTCAAATGGATTCTATTTCCGTTATGTCTAGGTCTTCCCGTCTTTTACAAATAGTACCAGTTTTAACATACACAAGGAGCCCACCACCACCTGCTTTCCTATCCTTACGATAAGGTTTTTTATAGCCATTAATATATAAGAAATTTTCACCCTGATTTTCTGTTAACATTGTTTCCCCAAGTCCAAATAAATGGATATTATTATTAGGAGAGGTTAACAGTAACTTCACTTGATCAATCTTTCCTCAAAAACCCTGAATATTTTAAATGACCTATGTGTAAACCTTTGCTAGAAACTCCTAAATGCATGAGACTAATATCAATGCTATTAGAGGCACTCAATGAGACATTGAAAGTATTAAAACTATGGTCACAGTGATAATCATTACAACTATCATTACTGTATAAAAAATTAGTTTTACTACAACTGCATTTTCTACTTTTATAATCATTGTATAAATCTGAACTATCGTTCCTGTTGGAATATGTATAAAATGCTTTTAAGGTTCCACATTCAGACCATGTATCAGTAAGGGAATCAAATCTGTTTTGACAAGGGATGCCCAGTGTATATGACAGTCCTTGATAGATAGATTGGTCCTCCTGCTGAATAGTCTTCCTGTGGAATTGAGATGGCCTCACTGCCCTTTTCCTATTCCATAAATCTAGTGCGAGTTTTTGCTTTGTGTCCAAAGCTACCACACTGATGGCATTGTATTGGCCGTCTGTGCCTGCATTCCTGTGCTGAATGTTTGATCTCATCACAGTAATCACATCCCATTTTGCTTATGAATGTAATTAAGTAATTGGTCATATAGTTCTTCAAAAAGTTCTACATCAGTCCCTTCACTGGCATTGTTCCCTCCAATATAGAGTACTACATGTATTTTAGTAAACTTTGAGAGATCATATATTTTTATATCTTCCAGTATTGTCTGTATTTTGGCACCTGAAATGGCATGCTTTCTAACACAGTTCCTCAGTCCTCTGTTGTTAATTCCATGTAAAATGAAACTACCAATAAGGAGGATGTTATCTTTGCTGATAGAAGGCAAAGTAGTATGTTTACTTTGTATTGATATTGGTTTGTATGGCACTTTATTACTTCTGGCTGAATCAGTGTCAGAATTGGAAAACTGCATTGGCTTTCTTTTGGCAATACTTCGGGTGTCTGTACACTTTTACAAAGAGACTGTTTAAGACCAATGGTTTGTGAATGTCTGCTGATAGTCAAAGGTTTCTCTCTCTGGGCAGCTAATTTAACCTTTTCATTTATTAGCTTGTCAATCTGTTTTTGTATCTTGCCTACTTGTTTCTGGAGTGTTTGTATAACAGTCAGCAGCAGGTCAGTATTACACATACATGTAGAGGGCTGTCTATGATTTCTATTAGGTCCCTCTGTAGGGGTCATAGTTGGAGTGCCATTCATTGCAGGAACCCTAGAAAGTGGGTCAGCTCTCTCATCAGATAATTCATGGTTTCTGTGACTACAACTCTCATCTGAGTCCACTATATCTGATAAACATGTGGAATTGAAAGTATCCTCTCACTGGTAGGGGATTCTAAAAATAGATTAGTAGCCATTCTGATGAAGTTCTTAGCTTTCCATTTCATTGACCCTAAACCTCCAACTTCTATTAGGCTTTCAGCACAATTAAAAATAAGTATACATTTTAGTCCATCAGCATGTGTTGTAATAGTAAACTTGGATTGGGTTGAATCAAAAGTGAATTCCTTTTTAATTTGTTCCAGAAACTGATGGAAAAATCCAGTTGTCAAAAAACTTATTGTGAAATTGGTTGAATTTAAATGATTCACATGTTATATGAAGGTCTTGCTCTACATCAGAGAATCCTTCAAATGAAAAATGTTCAGAGTCAGAAGAGAGTGAGAAAGTTGACATTATGGCAATAGCTGTAACTATACTATAAGATATAGTGCATCATGTTAAATTGCTTTTTTTAAATGAAAAAATATTTATTAAAAAAAAATACTATAAATTATTGAATGTGAATGTTAGAGACATAGAAGATATTATTACTCCTTTACTCATTGAAATTTGGAATGAATACACTTCTACTGATTTGGAAAGAATACACCACCACTGATGAGTAATCCTGTTCTTTTGTAAATCCATAGAACAAAGGAACCACACTCCACCATGTTGAATCTGGCTGCTGGCTGAACAATTTTTCACATCACAAAATAGTTATTGCATTGTATTGAAACAGAAAAATAATTTCAAAACTTCTTGAAAAGACACATGATGTAGCCTTTTGGTCAAAGATATTTCATAGATTAGGGACTAAGGAGTAACTAGTCGTTTGTGCCTTTCCAGTCACCTCAGTGCTTGGAAGGATAGCCCCAAAAGCAATACCAATGACAAAACAATTATCAATGAAAACTATTGCTGTTTGTGAAAAGGCTACTGGTGCTTGGTAATGTTGCCAGTAAAGCATTTTTGGTTATCAAAGATAAATTAGCACGATTAATACGACGAAAACCACAGCCAGTAAAAATGCTAAGCACTAAAGTGAGGCCTGCAAAAGTTAGTAAAATAATAAACCAAGCCGCAGATCAGAAATTAGCAGCCTCAATAGTTGACTCACTGCATAAAAAATATAAATACAAGTCTAATAGCAAAAAGTGGTCTTCATGTTCCCTTTACAAAGTCAAGATGACCATGATTTAGATCATGGCAGTTATAATAAAGACGTTCAAATGTGTATCCGACCCAGCATTTAACATGGATGCACCATGCACGATTATCAGTAGTACTCTTGTAACGCACTCTAACCAAATACGTGTGGATGTATTGAACTTCCAAATTCAGGATACAAGTAGCATTTATTGAAGTAGCATGTGATTTTGTAAAAGCTGATAATGCAACATAATGATGTTATGGTTAGCTTTGTTAACAATGGAATTATGGAGTTGTTTGATAGCACTACATATATAATTGATGGAAGAAATATTAAATTGATTGAGAAAGATGTCGATGTTGCTACAACAATAAAAGCCTTGCTAGATATTCTGATGATTATGCAAGATTAGCTGGTCCAACAATGAAGTTTGCTGAAGATACTTCTAATAATCCTGATAGTAAAAACGTAAAATCGGTAATGTAAGAAACGCTGCAGAAATATGTGCAGTACTATCCATGAATGATAATTTCAACTGAGGATTCTTTACATGCCGATTAATGATGGGTGATAAGATAAGATTTTTACCAAGGAATGTTTACTCGAACGGAAAAGGTTTGAGACTTCCAGGGACAGTTTAATAACACCAATGTCATATTTTGATGACATATGCTCCTAAAAAACTAAAAATAAAAAATTTAAGGTCTTTATATGCGAGACCAACTATTTTCCAGACCAAACAATATTGAAACTGATATAATTAATCTTGATAATTCCACCAGACCTGGAACTCGCTAGACCGCATACGCGATTGATCCACGTGGAATTGTTTATTCTGATTTGTACGGGTTAGAACCACCAAAAGAATTTATCGAGTATGTCAATCCTCACAAAGTATGGATCTGGTATTCATGATTACCAACACAGACAAGAAGTGACCCACCAATGTGTGGCCAAGAAGTACTTGCTGTACTTAAGTCAGTATTAAAATCAACCAAACCACCCCATAATAAAGTTGTACACTAGTAATCACTTTTTAAACAGATCTTCAAGTATAATGGTAGATATTTACAAGAGATCTCTCTTGAAACAAAAACAAAAAACAGACAGAATATCAAATGAGAGTAAAACATCATTAACGATGAATTATCCAAATTACTATAAATGTTGCAAATGAAGATCCAAATGAAATGGTTGTATTTCAGGATAAGCAAGGAAAATTAAAAACGTGTAATCTTTCATTGCAGGATATTATCATTAAAATCAATGGAATAACCGAAAACACCATAGCCATGTTTGATAACGGAAAAATTAAACCCGGTGTTCTTATTTCAACAATATCGGATAATATTTGCACGCGAGTACAGGGCTTGAATTTAACCCAATTCTTTGTAGCCAGAAGGACTAGTGTACTGAGAAATTTACTAG
Source organism: Unio delphinus (assembly GCA_029339505.1). Classification (NCBI taxonomy): domain Eukaryota; kingdom Metazoa; phylum Mollusca; class Bivalvia; order Unionida; family Unionidae; genus Unio; species Unio delphinus. The sequence goes on from JAQISU010000174.1 coordinate 6,485,247, forward strand.
CCCTGCCAAACATTTACTAGTCCTGTCCTCAAAACAATGTCACACACTTGTATTGAGATTAGATTAACAACAATTTTCTTTCATAAATAGCATTTTATCATATAAAATGCAGAGGTACAGATGTATAAATCCTACTTTAAATCATCAATTAGTAAATTAACATTTCTAATTTCTCAAGATAATCTGGATCATATTCCAGAAAGGGATCCAGGTGTCCTTTCTCGTCTTCCACCTGTCCATGTCTTCTGAAAAGTCCGATTACGCTTTTCCCTAACATAAGAATTATTCCTCTCTTTTATGTCATTTTCATTAAACTTTTGCTTTTTTCCGGAGGCTGAACACCTTCTATAAAACGCCACATTTTGCCAGTCTAATAAGGCGGGAATTGTGCCTCATTTTGAAATACGAGAAATTAGGACCCTCTATATGATATCCCTTTTTATATATCATGATAGAGAGGGTCCTATATCAGAATGGGTCATGGGGGTAATCTAAGGCATTTTCGTCACTGTATGATTATGTTTCTTGAGATTATTGTTTTGATTTTTTTCTTCTTCAACTCAATGCTCGCGTCGAGCACCTGTGTTACAGTATAGCCGACGTGAATTATTGAAAGTATGAAAAGGAATGGCACAGCATCCTTTATATAAGAAAGTCGGAGCAGTAAACACGTTTCAAAATACGTGCCTTTGGTCCCGTCCCCCCTTTCATTTAATTGGCCTCTCCCTAATAAAGTCTTGACTTTATCAAAGCAGGATCAAAGCAGTGGATATTGTAAACACTGTTATAAAATATTATCAGAAGATAATGTTAGTTTCACCTGGAAAATGTGTGTTCCCATCAAACGAAGCCATTTGACTGCTTTGTATTTAACAGCTCCAATTACGGTCTCATCATTAATAGCATAAGTTTAGTAAGTGTTCATAATTATTCGGACCTCAATGTATTGTTGAAATTAATAATAAACAGGAAAAATTTAAAATCTTACATGCCCATGCTGAGAGATTTTTTAATTCCCAACAAATGTACGGCATTCTGCTTGGATATATCCATGTGTATTCAATTATTGGTTGAGTCTTGTATGGGAAAAATATAAAAACAATTTTTATTTTCATGTAAAAAGTAGTTGTATGGAAATGATGTGTCAGTAATGTGATCATAATAAATTGATCTAATTCTTATAAGTATTTCGATGCAAACGCAAAGCATGCAGTTTCCCATTTGTGACTGTTGGCGTGTTTGGCTAGCAAGCCCAAAAAAAAAGAATGAAAAAAAAAAGAAGAAACAAACAAGCATGCAAACTAATTTCTTTGAATAGTCGATGCCATGTTCTTTTGTGTTGTAGTTTTGTAGTTTGTTACTGTGATCGCATGAATAAAGTGTGATACCAGGTTATTTTTCATTTAATTCTCTGTCAGATTAATTACCAAACTTCCGTTGTTACTGACGGGACCATGATTGGCGCTGTTAAGCGAAATGCACAAAATCAGATGGCTTGTTGTAATAAAAACACATTTCTGAAGCAGAAATTGACTTCATCTTCTCATGCTAATATTTTATGACTGTTTACAATGGTCACTGCGTTGATTCTACAGATTATATGCTGAAGTCGCGTCTATTTGGGTATTGAGTAAACAAACGCTGACTGTTGATAAACAAAACTTACTAGCCCATCGGACTAATAACATTATGATAGTTCCTAGTCCGACAGGAAATCTACTAGCCTCAGACTAGCGGACTACCACTAATTTCGAGCCCTGGAGTACAAAAACCGGTGATACAATGACAGGTGAACTCAACATAAACGGGAATAAAATAGCCATACTTAGAGATCCAGTATCCAACAAGGATGCAGCAACAAAAATTTATGTAGACATTAACTACAGCACCGTAGACAATAAATTATCAACACTGCGGGCTGACTATGTATTCCATTCATGAGAAACTCCAATACTTTCTTCATTCTCCCATTCACTTTTCACCAATGACCAGAAATCCATTTCCATATTCATGCAACCACTAACTTGATGCTGAATAAAATCAGTAAGTTTATGTCCTACCAAGATTGATGTCACTTTCCAGAAATGGACCAAAGTTTCTGCATGTGCATATTAGAGGAACTGTTACCACTTGCAGAACCCATCTAGGCTATACATGTTTTGCTTATAAACAATTAGTGGGATATCCAAATATCCTTTTGTTTTGTTTTGTTTGTTTTTTTATGGTTTAACGCCATTTTTCAGCACAATATAGGCTATACATGGCGGCCAGTATTAATGGTGGAGGAAGAAACCGGACAAACCCCGGAAAGATCCACCAACCCATGAGAAGCTACTGGCAAGCTTTCTCACATAACTACATTTGCAGAATCTTAGGCTCGACCACACACAGACAGGTGAGATGGCAGTGGTCCGTAACAGACAATGCTTTAGACCACTCGGCCACTCTGGGCCCCCTATCCTTTTGTATTAACATACATCTGCAGCAGACTTTTGACATGTTGTATGGTAATGAAAAAAATACCCTACTTTTGAATTTATTTTTATTTGTTCATTTTATCATAAATACAATTTGAATCGCATATGTTAATATATACTATATATTAACATATGCGATTCAAACTAATTTGCAGGAGTTTTATTGTGCATCACGAAGTTTTAAATGTAGAAATTCATACCAATTTTGTGTGAATCACAATTATGCACCCTGGGAGCATGTCACCCTACTGAATGAAAGAATTTCCAGGAATTCAAAACATGTCAATTTCTTCATTTTAACTGCCAAGTGTTGAAACCACTGTTGCTACTGTAACGCTATTACAAAATTTAAATTAGCTGCCAGTGTGGCCATATTGGATGTCAGCATGACACCATTTTCACTTAGGACCAACAAGACATAAGATGCTGATATGACTTTCCAGTTTGTTGATTAATAATAAGATTTGAAAGATGGATGCCATTGTGGACACATTCAATATTGGTACCATTTATATTTAGTATCAGCTAGACATGAATCCTTTGCTGAAAGCACAATGTTAACATGAACAGCAATCTACGATTAGCAGTTATAACAAGATTTTCAACATGGGTATTGTGCCAGTCATACTAGCAGTCAGATCAGCACCACTGTCACTGACGACCAACTAGACATCACAATAAGTCATTCAGTGAAAATTCCATGCTGAGATGATTAATGATTCAGAAGACCATTCATTCAGATAAATCTTTCAAGATTGCCATTGTGCCAGTCATACTGAACAACTAAATGTCACCATTAGGACTAACCAGACATTAGGATGTTTAGCAAAAAACCCATGTTGATATGACCATCCACTCAGAAGTAGTGGCAACAATGGACATCTCATTAAAATATTTCATTTTGGACCAACTCTGCATCATAAGAAGTAATCTAGTGAAAACCCCATAGCAACATTACTCCATTCAGGAGGAGCAAAAAGATTTTCAAGATGGCAACTGACAGATTGTAAGATTGGCAGCATTTTCATTGAGGACCAACTATTCATTGTTAAAAGTCTTCTGGTAAAAAAATCCATCGGAATGACATTCTGTTCAGGATCAGCAATTATAAGATTTTCAAGATGGTCATTATGATGGCCATGTTGGATATTAAACCAGCACCATATTCCTTTAGGATAAACTAGCTACCATAAAAAGTCTTTCAGTGAAAACCACATTTTGATATCACTGTTCATTCCAGAGAAGTGATAAATAATTTCAAGATGGCCACTCAAGCAGCCATATTGCATATTAGATTGATACCATCTCAATGAGCAAGATATCAAAAGAAGTCATCTCATGTAAATCCCATGTCAATACAACTTTCCTTTTAGGAGAGTAGCAATAACATTATTTTCAAGATGGCCACTGTTTACCATACTGGATATGCATGCAGCACCAATTTCATTAGGACTAACTAGACCCCAAAGGATCAATGTGTGTGTCAAGTTTCATGTCAACTCTGCAATTGGTTTAGGTGGAGTCATGATAACAAACTTGTGCTAACAGATAAAAGACTACAGACAACGAAATGACAATGGATGGCAAACAAAAGACCATCCCATAAGGTCTCCTGCCAAATGACCAGTAGAGTTAGAAACTTATCTGGGAGCAGACTGTCATTCAAATTACCTTTTTCTACCTGGTGACAGAAGTGACTATTTCTATTTTGGGGCCTAAGGATGCTCTCTGAAAAGACTTATAACATTCAAAATATGCAAGATCTAAGAAAATAAAAATTACCTCTATACTCCGGTAAAAATTTCTGAAGTTCTCGTGGGACAGTTTCATAAAAATACAGTTCTCGAGGTATTAAGGGCTTGCATAGGGTGGTCTCATTGAAACGAAGAACACATGTATGTCCTCCAACCTGATGAATGAAAGGTTGCAACTGAACTGGTTCACTGTCCAGAGAGAATTCTTCTTCCATTCTCTCTGGCATATTGAATACACTGGAATCCAGTCTAAAACTTTAAATGGGTCCACCTGAAAAGAAAATTATCCTAATAAATGGAGTTATTGGGGAGATATACAACATTAATGACAATGTTCCCAAATAAATCTGCAACTGATAGGAAGAAAAAGACTATGGTTGAGGAACATCAAGCCAAGAATAGTCTATTACAGGAGACTTAATTGAAATTTTTATGGTAAAGTAAGATATAAATCAGATACTCTTAACTGGATACACAATTCCAACACTTTTCAAAATGTAAATTTCAAGGTCTTTTCCAGGATAACATTTATTTTTTCAAAGTTTAACATATGACCATTGCTCAATGGAATTAATATTTTAGATTATAAAACATGCATTTTCCAAATCTGAACATGTTTCTCTTTCAAGACTCCAAGATATGTCAGAAAAGATGATCATGTACAAAACCACAAATGAGTCAAACAAAACAAACCTCTATATATATATTCCTATGATTGGCATTTAAAGCCATTTTAATGTACAGAATACAAAATGTACCATGTACAGAATACAAAACTTTACTTTGACGACCTGTATCATGTTGCTTTGTGAGCACAAAGTATTTAGTTTTCTTTTGTACCTTTTATGCTAAAGAATTCTAGAGAAATATATATATGCATGTTATACAAAGGAAGCGTTTCCTATCACTGTATAAAAAACTCCAATAACTGCAAAGTATTAGAATCTTATCTAATAACAAAAAAATTTAATCCTGAATTTATGTGTGCCAATAAAATCTGATTTTTCAAACAACAAACTTCTTAAACAATTTGATTAATTTAAAGATATTTACAATAGGGTTGATGTACATTTTGATACAAGACCTTCAAAATTATATATTGTTGTATGAACAAGGACTGAATTTTCTGTAAAATCAACTTGTCTTGTAGTTCAATAAACCAGTCCCCAAACCTGTATTGATACATCGACTCTTATAATTTCTTAATATATAATAACAGGGACAACAATTTCCCTTTTCTCCAAAATTCTATTTAAGATCTGAAACCAATGCTTCAAGCTACATGTCACTGTGTATTTTCGCACCAAAGCTCAGCTCAGAGATTCAAAATTTTTTTAATCCATGTTTCCTCCAAATATTCCAACCATATTTGTCAAAATATGAACATTTAGAATAGAGCCTGGGGTATGAGCAATTACAATTAAAAAAATTTCGAACCTGCCACCACCGAAAAATAGTTTACGTTTTAAACTATGTTAATTAGACTTATACCTGCATGAAATCGATAGGAAAATTATTTATTTTCTCAAATATGGCAATTATTATAATTGTTATGTCTTTAATCCACTGACGGAATAGACAAAGCTTGGCATAGATGAAACCTTACCCAGTACTCACCATTTGCATTAATAGTCACATGATTTCACGAACCTCAAAATACATCGAAAATCCAATAGTCACATGATATCAACAACAAAAATTTTAATGTTTTTGTACAAAATTTAAATTATATTAAATGAATGTTACATTCTGTAAAAACCAGAAAGAACAATTCTCAATATATTCATTTCGAGAACAAGTTATAAAAACTTGGCCAGTCTGATTCATCAGAGTAGTCAGATTCCCTGCTTCGCATGCTCCGTGTCTGAGAGAGTACATGTTAACATTGTGGTCACGTAATACAAAAAACTTCGGTAGTTGGTCTAAAAACAGATTTTTGTGCTCTTTTGTTTTTGCAATTTTATTACAACCAGTCTACAACTTTCATTTCTTTTCTACAATATTTAAAATAGATGGTTGTGAGATTCGCTAGTACCAGCTCAAATTTCATCAACACATTAGTTTTATCGTCTTTCAGCAAATTAAAGACAACGATTTTACTGCTTGCAATTTCTGAGAAAATAAATAATTTTCATTTTTATACTGGTATAACTCAATTCAAGTTTGCTAGCCCATCCGTTAAGTGGCTATGCATTAACGCCACCATGTTGGCCTCTTGTGATGCTTGACGGGTTTTCATACCTTCCATTTAAAAAACAAAGATACAGATATTGAACTGTCTTAGAAACAAAAAGTCCACAAAATGAATCAAATCCACTGAGCGTTTGGTTTGTCTCAACAAATATAATTATGGCAAGCATCTAAATAATCCATACTGCAACTTCCTAATATTCTGGTTAGAACTCAATAAATTTTTCTCATGATCAGTTCAGTAATGACTCAATTACATCATTTTTTCAGGCATCGAGTTGTGGAGGAAAATTCCAAAGTTTTTACAGACTTTCATCAATATTTTCAAAATTCTAGAAATTTTTACGGAAGGGAAAAAAAATAATCATATTTCCTGACTTTCCCAATTTCCTAATAGCATGGGAACCCTGTGAATAACATAACTTTATTTTGGAAACATGGTATTATGCAAACCACAGCTATTTTAAAGGAATTTCATTCTTAGAAAGAATAATCACAACAAATGAATACTTTTAAGATAAATGACTTAAGAAATATGAAATATACTTTTGCAAAAATTCAGTAGGAAATAAATTGATCTTGTATTTAATTCTTTTACCCTGATGATGGCAAAATATATTGTTGGTTTTGTAATGGAAAGTGGTCCAGTTGGACATTAATATATAACAATAGTTTCTGCCAGATGTTTTTCATTATCTTAATTTCTGTAGTATGTTTATTTGATGATATTTGCTGAGGCATTTTCTTCATCCTGATTGGGTGAACAGTTAAATTATCTGATGATGCAACAAATATCAATTTAACTTCTGCATAACAGTGGAAATAACTCGTAAATTTTCTTCCCCATCAACTTTTTAAAAAGTAACAAGAAAAAAACCCAGACAAAATTAGTAACAAGCCAAATGACAAGTCTAGCTGACCTTTTATTAATACAGTATTCACACACCCTCCTTGGTAACCCCTACTGATTTTAAATCCAAATGCATCAAGGATATAACAAAAGCACAAAACATGGTCACTTCATCTACAATTTATAATTTCTAACCAGAGTGCCACAATATTGATACGACTTGTCATCCAGGAGGAGTAGCAATAAGATTTATTTTCAAGATGTCTGTCATAGCAACCATACTGGATATCATATCAGACCGTTTTCACTTAGGACAATCAGATCTCTTGATACATATGTATAAGGTTTTGTAGCAATCCTCCCAGTAGCTTGGGAGAGGTAATAAACTTGTGCCAAAGGATGGCCAGATGAAAGATGGACCATCTCATAAGCCTTTCAGAATTACAACATCAAATGCATGTTCAGGTGATGACCATAATATTTTTCAAGTTTCATGGCCACCTATTAAAAACTGCAAATCAGATTTTGCTAACAAGACTGTGCCCGACATTGATGTATATGGTTACATGTATACACTCAAAAATATGTTTCCTATTACACTGATTTTAAAATTTGGGTAGATAAGGTGGGTTTCTTTTAAACATTATAATGAATAGTATATATATGATATACTAAGCACTTCAAGTACTGGGATAAACTGGCTCAATTATATGCATAAATAAATTTTTTAGGATATCTTTTTTAATTTTTAAATATTTTTGTAAACATTACGATTAGTAGATATAATGTACAAAGTATTTCAATTACTGGGCAAAATTGGCTAAATTTGATGCACAAATCAATTAAGGAAATTTTTCATTTTATTTATTTAACTTGGGAGAAAAATAAGTGCTATGGTTGGCACCAAAAATAATGTAAGGGTAAGCAAACTAGAAACGCTTGTTTTTGGCATACGTGCTCCATCGCTACAGAAGATGTAGTACAACTCAACTAACTGAAATGCAAGAACAAACAAGATATCAAAGTTGCAATCTAAGGTACACGTCAGTAACATGTATCTCGTAGGTCATTTTGTAACAATTTTTAAAATACTGGAACTATAAAAAAAATATTTTTGAATTTGAGCACCCAAGTTGACACTTTTGAATATGGGCTCTGGTCCTTCTAAATATACAGTGAATGATTAAATGGATCAGCCATTGTGCAAGCCCAAATGGCAGATTTGCAAAGCAATCTTGAGAAAATCAGCTCAAGCCTTAACACACTTGCTCATGAAAAGTACCTCAACAGTAACCCTATTTTCTTATGATGTACCTCATTTCAAGATATATGACTTTACAAGAATCATGTCTGAGAAGTTTGCTGGCCACTCTAAAAACTTAGGCCACCAACATGGTCTAAAACAAGAGTGGGTTGCTTAAGTATGGTAGTCTGAGTTAGAGATATTGCATAAATGGCATGTCAATATGATGTGAGCTCTGTCTCATTTAGGGTTGAAATGAAAACCCTCACTTGTCGATTGTGGGATTTATTGCTAGATGAAATGGAATGAAATAAGGGTATAATTTCTCCAAATTATATTCAATCCCTGGTCTTTCACTTGCGTGAAAGCCAAGTGCTCTTCTTCACGACTCGTACTGCTCGAGGTGTTGTCCGTCCCAACCATGTTATGACTGATTAAAAGATACTGCATCACTTACAATCCATTTACATGCTAAGTGAATCCATTATATGTATGACCATTAATCCAAAATGCTAACTCGCATAGCTGATTCATTTTTAGCTTAAGTTTGCAAGATTATTTATCAAAATGCATGAACATGAAATACCTGGACACTGGTAATAATACAATCAATGTTGAATGTTGAATCTGTTAAATGCCAGTCAGTTTGTCAAACTCTTACAATAAAAATACAAATATAAATGGTTAACAAACCTGCAAGATAATAGCTGGCCTATGATCCAGAAAAAAAGCACTATGGCAAGGACTCTGTATTTAAGCAAATCAAAGACAATTCTTTGGCCTGAGTTACCAATAACTTGATAACATTTCAACTGAAAGGCATGCAACCTGTGCTGATCACATAAATGCAGTTACACATGATATTTTATTTGCCAGCAAAGTGATTTTAGTATTGTGAGTAGTTTTCAGTGAGGAAAATCTTCCTGAACAGCTGAAATGCTTTTATTTTATACATCAATGTACCTAGTCACTGTTGTTAAGTACTAAAACAAATTATTGCTCACAACCAAGGAACAAGTAACACATTTACCAGTATTTCCTCAAATGAAATCCATCTGTAGTAAATGATTAACACTGGAAATATCAACATTTGTTGTAGTTCATTCCTCTCATCACTAAGATTTTCAGTGTGAATTATAAGAATAATTAAGATTCATTTGTAAGGAAAATGATGCTTGGTGGGATGTGGAGGCATTCATTCCATATGCTGGTGTGGTCTAGTCACCCCCAGTCCCTGACAATTTCATTTTCTTTATAACTCATCAGAGGGAATTGAACAGGTTGATTTATTCAATCAGCTAATTACCATGTCCTAACAGTAACAGAATTATACACTCCTGGGTGCTCATTGCAGCCAGCTGAACTGCAATTTTGGTCATGTGACATATTCCTATTGTCAGGACCTATTATTACTGCCAGCTGCAAGCTCAAATGATGCAACCAGGTATTGAATGATACAATTGTCATTCAGACAGTATCTGGCTAGAATGGCAAAACTTGAAAACTGGTTTCTAATCTATACATTTAAAAAAATAATCTTAGTAATAAAGATAAACCATTTTTAGGTTTCTGATTTTGTCATAAATCTCTCTGGTTTCCCTTATAATAATTCACACATCATGATATGATACAAGAATTATTATTTAACCCTCCTGTTAGGGAAATTGACCCGGTTAAAGTTCATAAAGATTTTGAAAACTTATCTTGACGAAACGATTTCATCACACACCTAAAACCAGCGATGAGACTCTTTTGAAAACATAACTGTGCACTGATTCTAGCAAACAAATACATGAATACAATGTAAACTTAATGAAAATATTGAAGCTTTCTGTAAGTTGGTAAAATTATCAATATTAAAACGTAACGAAAACAGGAGATATAGCCTAAATATCACAAAAAATGAAAACCAAGATCTCATAAAACTATGTAATAATATAAATATTGTTATTAAAAAAACCAGTGAAGGCTTTGCTATTGTAATCATCTACACTGATGATTACATCAACAAAGCTCTAAGACAATTAAATGATGAATTATTACACCACTGTTAGGAAAGACCTTTCTAACATAATCCACTATATGGAAAACAATTGTGCAATACAAATTCATGACAAAGGGGAATTAGATTATAAGGCTTTTCTTAACCTTTTCAATGACAAAATATGTACTCCTAGATTCCATCTGCTTTCAAAAATATATAAAAGCTATACTATGGGAAAAATTCCTGGAAGACCATATACTAGTCGAAACAACTCAGTGGAAGAAAAATACCAGTAGTCTAATAGACTTAACACATTAAATCAGTTGTCAAACTTATACCTTCATGCATCAAGGTCACCACAGATTTCAATAATGAAATTTAAGCTATCCACAATTTATGGGATTATTTCATTTTAGTCACAATGGATATAACTTCTCTTCACACATACATACCTAACCATGAAGGTTAAATAAACTTTAATAGTCAAAACTCAAGCTTTGAATAATCCAAAGTATCGTCTCTCCAATCAGAGTATTTTACCTTTATTAAAACTGGTATTGCATTGTAATAATTTTACCTTCGATGGTTCCCATTATCTGCAAATTGTTACAACCACCAATGGGAACCAAGTAGCCTCATCTTATTCCAACATTTTTATAGGTGATCTAGAATGGAAAATGCCTAATCAACACCATTACTTTTCATTTTTCTAAGCTTTACTGATGATATTTTTATGACATGGACTGGTTCTGAGTTGGATTCAAATAAAATTTACAAATTTTGCAACAGCTTCTCTAAAATTATTAAGTTCACAATGGAATATTCCAAGGAACAAAAATCACATTCCTTGATACTACAGTTATTCAAGAAAATAATATTTTTTCATTTGATATACATGTATATTGTAAACCTACATACATGTATAAACATTTTAAGTGGCCCCGTGTGGCTGAGTGGTCTAAAGTGCTGTAGGTTACAGATCACTGCCGTCTCACCTATCTGAGTGTGTTTGAGTCTAAGATTCAGCTAATGTAGTTATGTGAGAAAGCTTGCCAGTAGCTTCTCGTGGGTCGGTGGTTCTTTCAGGGGGTTTTCCCAGGCTCTTCCTCCATCAATAATACTGGCCACCATGTATAGCCTATCGTGTGCTGAAAAATGGCGTTAAACAAAAAAAACAAAAAAAAAACATAAACATTTTAATCTACATTATATTTCCTACCATCCATACCAATGTATAAAGTCAGATCCATACATACATGCAATAGATGAATCTAAACTAAACAGTGGGATTTTGAGATATATGCCTCTAGTCTCATCCATTTCTATGAAAGATCTGACTGCAATGTTAACAAAAACTTTTTCAAACGGAAGCTGGATAATTGTGTTCATTACAATTGAAGCCATATCAGAAGGATGTCAAACTAGCAATCTGATGCCAGTTATCTTTACATATGACAAAGGTATTTAGTTTCTCCAATGTATAATTAGATTCTTTGGCCAACTGTCCATTTAATTCTTACAGAAATATTCCAAAATCAATCAATTACAATATTTGCATAGAGAATTGGTTCTAAATTAATCAATGAACTAAAAAAAACTAAGTTTTTAAACAAGCATCCAAACCAAACAAGTAGAACATTCCCAAAGTGCTCGATTGTGAGACTTAATTACAGCTTCTGCATGAAAATGGATAAATCTAAAATATTTAGAAGTACCGGTACATTTACTAATATTACGAATCTATGCTCTTAAAATAAGTAACAGAAAAGAGTGAAGACAGCAAGCTTTGTAAAATTTAAATAATTTATCTTCCTAGAATACAAAGTGAAAAAAGAGAACAAAAGAACTTATGGATTAAATCCAAAAATGATCAAAAATTAAACACACAAGTCCTACTAATAAATAGTCCTGGATGAAACTGAGTTCAAGTCCCAATGAGATCAAAATTTGAAGGCAATGACGTCTGTTACTGTAAGCGAAGTGCTGATATGTCAACAGTCTCTTGTTGAATCACAGAAATATTATTTCAGGTTTGAATACAGTATGTAGGAATTACAATGAATGTCTTTATCCATGAATTTTGTCACAGCACTTTTGTATTTCCAGAGAAAATAATCACTTGAATTCAATAATTTGAAGAGGCCACAAGTGGCCAAGTGGTCTAACACGCTTTCCGTTACAGATCACTGCCGTCTCACCTCTGTCTGCGTGGGTTCGAGTCTAAGATTCAGCTAATGTAGTTATGTGAGAAAGCTTACCAGTAGCTTCTCGTGGGTCAGTGGTTCTTTCCGGGGGTTTTCCCAGGTTCTTCCTCCACCAATAATACTGGCCGCCATGTATAGCCTATCATGTGCTGAAAAATAGTGTTAAACCCTAAAAAAACAAACAAACAAACAATAATTTGAAGAAAATAAAATTCAGCCCAAACTGGTCATGACATAACACAACTGTTATATGACTTCATTTTCATAGTGGGTACAATGATTATACTATTGTCAGAAGAGGAGCATAAGTATCTTGCTGGTGTGTATACATAGGTGAGGCTGGATAGGTATGTTGGACTGGAGTCCGTCAGTAAAACGTAGCACAGAGAACAAATTTTGTGTTTGATTCTGGATTTATTGGAATGCCAGTCATCCCCACTCCTACCAACAACTCATGTGCCATAATGATGCAAAATCCCATTTCACATGATATATTTTTCAAATTATGAAATTAAATTTTGTTTATTATCTTACCTTGGACCCTTCACCAATCGGTAACAAAATTACAATGTTTCAAAACAATTTCCATCATCAGTTCAGGATGTGTGGGAAAAGGCAGAGATATGGATGAATCAATGGGGAGTATCACAAAATCCCCACTAACGATTGGGAATAATAAGCCTTCTTCATTGCACTAATATATAATGCTCATCATTTTAAATGAAGTTAACTCTTGCAGTTTTCAATCATGATCTACACCCAGTCTACCCATATTGATCCTTGTATACTGATATGACATGTTCTTAAAACCTTACCATTTAAGTAATTAATTATTCAACAGATGTTCTAGTGGTATTCAATAATGTACAAAAGAGACAAAGGACAAAAGGAAATTAAGATGTATTATCTCTATACTGAGAATTGAATATCATGAAGTGTCAAAATATAAACATAGATCTCAATGTAAATACAAGCATAATGTATATGCAACGTACTTATTGTAGCTAGACAAAGAACATGTGTACTCTTAGTACAATGTAACATTAACTCACTTGTTTGTCTCCAAGATGGCGGTAGCGAAATTTAAGACCTTGTCAATTTATGCCTGATATTCCATGATGGGTTTCAACAATATATTCACAAACAGATATGTCAAAACACAAATCATTGGTAGTGGTGGTGGGGAGGGGGGATAAAATAATTCCAACAAGCACATGTAAAATTATGCAATAGATGATATGAATCAACTTGGCTGTTCACAGCTTGACATTAAATAGAAAATGGATGATGACATCTATATCTCTCCGAGACAAAGGATATATTGAAGATTTTGTAAATATTTACAAAGTATTAAACAAACAGAAACATACTGAAATCTAAAAATCTGTGAATAGCAATCTGTAAATAGATTTTGGACTACTAGTAAAACATGTGAAGGGGCAGTTTTACTCAGATATTTGTATATTAGTTATTGAGTTGCGGTTCTGAAACAAAAACGAAATATATGAATTATGGGATCAGCACCAAAAAACAAAAATAAGATGTAGTTATGGTCCAGCAAACATAAAAATAAGATATAGTTATGGTCCAGCAAACATATAAATAAGATGTAGTTATGGTCCAGCAAACATAAAAATAAGACGTAGTTATGGTCCAGCAAACATAAAATAAGACGTAGTTATGGTCCAGCAAACATAAAAATATATAGTTATGGTCCAGCAAACATAAAATAAGACATAGTTATGGTCCAGCAAACATAAAATAAGACATAGATATGGTCCAGCAAACATAAAATAAGACGTAGTTATGGTCCAGCAAACATAAAATAAGACGTAGTTATGGTCCAGCAAACATAAAATAATACGTAGTTATGGTCCAGCAAACATAAAATAAGACGTAGTTATGGTCCGGCAAACATAAAATTAAGATATAGTTATGGTCCAGCAAACATAAAATAAGACGTAGTTATGGTCCAGCAAACATAAAAATAAGATATAGTTATGGTCCAGCAAACATAAAAAGGATAAATGAGATGTACTTCAGGGGAAAAAAAGATTAGAATCCATATCCATGTATGCAACCAGCTTTGTCAACAAGCTAACATGACAATTTATGAATTTATATAGCCAAATGATATTCACAGTATCAATTTGCTTCAGAAGCTGCTGAAGATGAACAGTTTCCTTAGGGAAAAAATCATGTGGAATTAATAGAGCAATATGTAAAAGCACCCAAAAAGTGCAGGCCATTTCCAACAAATATTGTGTTGGAGCCCATGAGTTAGCAAACATTTTTTTTCCATCTTGGCTAATATATGTTGCATTCTGATAACCCAATACAGTGGGACCCCGCTATAACCCGGCCCGCTATAACCCAAATTCGGATATAACCCGGTCGTGGCATGGCTCCCGAAATTTCGGGTAATTTATTACAGGTATTTTTCTCAAAGACAAAAAAAAAAAAATGTTAAGTATAAAAAAAAAAGGCAAGAGTTTAATTATCATTCTCATATTCGTCTAAACAGTGCGAAAAAGAACCTGTAGAAAATGTATTATCAAATTTTCTTCTAGTTTTGTGCAAAAATAAACGTCGTTAATACGAACCAATTGCTGGGCCTACTGAGAACTTTGATCTTTGTTTATTGTTGAAAAATTACAGCTCATAAGTGTCAATATTATAATTACTGATTCCTGAATAATGAAGCCATCGTGTCTGCTTTGTGTTTGTCTTGAATGCATTCTGAATACAATGGTTGCTCTAATAATCTCCGATATATGTTCTCTTAATTTCATACACAACTAAACAATAGCCAATGTGGGGGTTGATAAAAGATCCTCACCAGAATGTATAAATCAATTAATTTAAGTACATTGTTTATCATCAAAGTGAACTGCCGAGCTAAACAGTGACATAATTCAGTGGTTAAAATATCAGCCAGTTCTGCCTGCTGTATTAGAGTACATCAAAAGAACATGACGCAATAGCTGGGCGGCAAGTTCAAAGGACTTTGACTAGCTGCTTGGGTGGGAAAATGTGCTGAAATTTACAATGACTGAATTCAGAGACGGAAAGGTCCTGAGATGTACATGTAGTTATTATAAGAATACACTTTAGCTTCCATTATTTAATCTACGGACATGTACTATTTCATCATTCGTTATGTACGCCCGTTACGTAATTTTTGCTATTTTCTTTTCATTGAATTCAGTCACATAATGATCTGTGACAAAATTATTGAATATTTTACATCCTTGTGTGGATATTTTCGATGGAAATATATGTATTATGGATTCAGTGTATGTTACAAGATTCGCTGGTGAGTACACGGTGTTGATACTCTTTTCATGCAATAGATTATACAGGTATATATAAATTAGACACGTGTATGTACCAATGCATGGTTCTCTGAATAAAGTAATATATTAAATCTGCAATTTCTGTTACCACAGTAAATGTTTTTCTCATTTAATATATATTGATTAAAAATGGTAATTGTGCCATGCATTTTCACACCCGTCTTTATGTACCCCCACCCCCCACCCTGCAATTCAATCCAAAAATGTGTTGGTATTGTACATGGTTGCTTATAACACCATTCGGTTCATAGCCCGGTCGGATTCTATGGCTCCCAACTACCGGGTTATAGCGGGGTCCCACTGTATACTACTATTACTACTACTACTACTACATTTTTTTTAAAAGAAGAAAAATAATTACAACATAATATAACACAGAGTTTAAGCTGGACAGCTGGCAGATTCCAATCTAAATTTGCAATCTCTCTCAAAAATCCATGAAAATCAGAGATTTTCAAATGCTACTTTGAATTTAATCATAATCGTAATAGTTTAATTCAGCATACATTTCTGAGATAATAAACAACACATGTAAGAATTAAAAAAAAAAACATCTCGAGATAAATCAAGTATTTTCATTGTTTCTGTTACAAGGAGATGGTGACACAAAAAATGAAATTTAGTATTAAAATGAGCTAAGGAATCTTTCTCAATTATTTCTCTGTCTCTTTCTGAACACTACATTATGTTTGATTGTACGGCAACCATGTGCTTGTCCTACCTGACCTTGCAGTCAACCTATTATGGGGGATAAAAATACAAAGAAACATAAGATCAGTTGTATTTCAAGTTTTCTAAATAAAACAAACAAAACTATAATGGAACAATGGACCAGAATACCATCCACTCAACTGTATCCAACAAATGAATTATTGTACGCTTATATTCAGAAAATTTGAAAACCTGTAGCTAATTCTTAAGTGAAATAGGACATATGACTGAAACCTGCCACCACATTATTATAATCAGATGCTAAAGCTACAGTGCGAGGTGGGGGGTGGGTAATTTGGCACTAGGTAGCTTACTCATTTTTAAACTAAAAAACTCTTCCCATAGAGTGAAGAATTGTTGAGTCAACTCATGCACCTCACATTTCTATGCACAAGATGTCCAGTCATCTTTTCATAGACAACAATTATGCCAGGACATCAATGCAGGGTTGTCAGAAGGCATTAGGCAAAAGCAACAGGTGAGTATCACATAATTTGAATTAGTTCTACCAAACCAAAACAATTCTACAGCAGCAATTCATAACATGTTGCAAGTGTGCAGCTGAATTTGTCAGGTAGGTTGACTGACATATACAAACTGATCAAAAACAGAAGAATGGGTTCTAGTCACCATTATGAGGTGAGATCCACTTAACTGAATGTAGGTGTCTCTCTGGGTCACATATTTTTTCCATAAATATGGGTCTCAAAGAGAAAATAATGCCTGACTATATTGTGCTCAAGAGTGGAGGTAGGTGGAGAAGATGGCACGTGATTGCCAAAGTAATGCCTTCCTCCAAGGAAGAATGATTTAAATAGGCCCATGATACAGTAAAGTCTTAAACTTCACAGTTTCATAAAAGAAAGGTCTATATTGGTAAGCTCTTTTAATGGTAGTAACAATGAGATACAAATGGAGCCCATAAGGGGAAGGAATAGATGCTTCTTACCCTTCCTTTTCACTTTGGTTGTACAGTGTATAACAAGACATAAATGCCTATCGCCAAGAAAAATTCAACTGAGGCTGAGGATTTCTACATTTGGCAACAAACATAAATGGATTTACCATTTCCATTAAACTGGTGACAACCAATGTTGATAGAAAAAGCATGAAATCCACTCCATCTTCTCAAAGATGCTAAGGCCAGTAAAAATAAGTATCAAATGTGAGGTACTGGAAGGAACACTAACACAGTGGCTTATGAGGGGATAGATATTAAATACCACAAAGTATAAGACAATCTCCATGTGGATACAACAGCAAATAAAACAAGTATCCGCAGCTCAAAATAAAATATCTGGCAAGATAAGCAAAGTGCAAGTCTGAACCTACTGCCATGTCCCGAGCATTTAAGTGTGCTGGAAATGACAGCTCTATGGCCTTTGAGAGTCAAAATTGAACACCCTTTGTCCTCAAAGAAAAACAAAGGAAATCAGTGATGGAAGTTATAGAGGCACAGCTATGATGAATGTTTCCTACTGCACCAATCACAGAAGATTTTCCACCTGACATCACATACCATGGATGTAGAATCTCTTCTAGCATGAATGATGCAACTGGCACCCCAGCCAAAATCTTCTGGTAGATAGATTGCTTGAGACAAGCTAAGAGTAAAGGTGGCTGTTTTTTAAAAGAAAATACCTCCTCTGAGGTAGGTACCTGTGTTTATCTATCAGAAGGATAGACAATCACTGAACTATGATTATTGAGGCCACGCTGGGACTATGAAAACAACATAGGAGAGGAAGCTCTGAGTATTTGTAAAACATCACGCAGCAGTCAGAAGAGTGGGAAAGAAATGACAATCAACTGGAAGCTAAATGTGTCAGGTCCAGGTCAGGAGAAATATAAAAGGGAAGTCTGTTGATGAGCCTGGTCACAAACTAGTCCACCTCAGGACCTCCCTCATCAGTATGAAATTGGATTCTGTTAGTGAATGGTGTAGAAACAATCACTTGAGGACTATTTTGTCTGTCCTGGACTGACTGTCTGCTAATACATTTTTCTTTCCCATGATGTGGCAAACTGTGAGGGTTATGTTCTTGAAGGTTGCCCAGCAGAAGTCCCAGACCTCCACACAAAGAAAAAGAGCACATATGCCTCCTTGATGTGTTGTTGGTAGTAATCATGACACCACCTCACTGTTAATGCACCCTTGCAGAGCTAGAAATATGACCTTCATTTCTAAACTGAGCTATGATTCTCCTTGAACACTCAGTCTTTTTCCAGAAGTACCTAACCCATTTCTGAAGAGACTGGTCCCATATCCTCCCAGTATCCAGGAGTGCTTTTCCAACCTGAAAGCACCTGCAATGAGGCCCTTGGGACTCGACAAGAGCATCTTGAAAATTCTGAAAAAGAGAGGAAGGGATGTTTCCTCTGCCATTTATATGTGCATTTGGTATCATAAAGATTCCAGATTTCATCTGATCATAATTTTACAAATCTACTTAGATTCTTCCATGTACACTTTGAACATGGATGTCTCAAGGGCTTTTCTTATGGCCACTTCCCATTGTATTCAATAGTGTTCTCTTATATTAAAATTTCCTTTCAATAACAATATATTTTTGAGATCTTAGCTGGCTTTCACTGTTGCAGATCACAAACTCCTCTGCCAAAAACTTTAAATTTGTTGATGGGGTAAAACTGCATTCATTCCCACTATGCAAACTGTTGAATTAATCATGTTTATAAACTGTAACAAAAAGTAAAGTTATGATGCTCAAAACAAGGTAAAGAATTACATCTCAAAATTATGACTATCGTTTAAGTACTGAATGAAACAATTAACATGAGAACTGACCCTCGTTTACCACTGCCCCAATCACATTTATTAGGTACTTTTATCACAAATTTATTTGCTATTCAAATTAAAGAAACCCTAAATCTAGAATGCAGAAATCTATCTGTATTCCTTTCATAGGGTGAATCATTTCAAAACTTGAAAAGAATGGTACTAACAGGTGCCTCGCTTGGTGCGCAGCATAAGGAGGTTAGTGTTAGGACTGGTCAGCCTGGTGTCAGGATAATGCGGCTTGGTGGGTCATCATGCTACATGTTTGCGGCATGATGCCCCAATGCTAGACATCACTAGATTCTGTCACACTGCAGATATCGTAGTGATATGACTGATCTTTTTTTAAAGCTATTTAAGAAATCAAAATTCACAAACATGCACACACTGGGTGAAAAACATTGTATTGGAAGTTTCTATAAGACTCAAACACAAGGCCTAATTTGGCAAGTAGCTGCATAATTACTGTTCAATAAATTTATGAGCTGTGCATTACCCAGTCAGTGTGAGCGTAGGACAACTCATTATTATCCAAGAAGGGCAAACATGCTAATTATAGGAATCTAATGAAACAGTGACAACAGAAACAGTACTGTTGCCCATTCAAAGAATATGTATTTTGCTTTGCCCACAAAGTTTATAGATTCCAGAGCAATTAAACAGATACTCTGCAAAGTTTGGAGACAAACAAATTTGGGCTCACCAGTTTCTTTCAAAGAACTTTAAAAATGCAAATAATGCATTTCATTGGCATGATTAATGTTTCTTTCAGGCAAATTAGAGTTGCAACTCACTTAAAATATAATAATCTTATTCTCTTCATCCAGCAAGCCATTTAACTATCTATCTACTTTTATGTGTGTGTGTGTGTGTGTGTGTATATACATACATATATATATATATATATATATATATATATATATATATATATATATATATATATATATATATATATATATATATATATATATATATATATATATATATATATATATATATATATATATATTGTAACCCCTGGTACATAATTTTATTTAATTTTTGCAATTTGTATTCATGGTTGTAAACTGTTTAGTACATTTCTTTTTAAAAATTGTGTACATAATTTGAATTTGTTAAGAATGCAAATTGCATAGGATCTATAAATACATGTTTATGTGTTGACAATTAGTAACAATATTCATAATAATAGGACTTAAAATGGCACCTATGGCATAGTTTCTAAGTGAAAGGATACGGAAGTTCCAAGAAGAATTATGTGGATTTCCATTGGTTGCATGAGGTTGTGTGACTGTACTTGGTTCATAGCAGTATGTTGTCACATGGGTCTATCACAAAATACAGTCACAATATATGATGTATATAAGGAGAAAATTAACCATTCAGTTTCATTCTGATTCTGGAGTAATTCATACTTTTTATGTCTCTGATGAAACTCTGCAGACATGCTTTATGTTGTACTTAGATATCTTACCAGAGGAAAAATAATTTGTTTGAACTGTTCAGTAGTGATAGAAAGTGCTCATTATTTGGACAATATTATTCTGAACTGTTATAAATTGTTCAAAGAAATTCTGGATGATCTTGGCATTGTCCCTGTTCTTGGAGGACCATTACATTTCCAGAATTGAAATTTATAAGGGACATGTCATTCATTTAGGGCTTTCATAGACCTTTATAAGGACTAGCTTGGAAATTGGAATCACTTCATAATACTGCAAGTCTTGAGGTACTATGAAAATAGCCTGAAAACTTAGGACCTCTTTGAAGATCTAGACAAAATCATTTATATGCTCAACCTGCATAACTGCATGTTGTTTAAAAATCCAAAAAGATGGGCAAACAAATTGAACATAAATCATTATCTTAAGGTGCCAAGATAGGTAAAACAAATGTCTGAGATGAGAAATCAGTTTAGAAATGTCACTACACTTGCCCATGTCATTAAAACAGGTTGTACTATGATGTGAGTGGAAGACTGGTTCTATGGATTATTTCTTATTCCTTGTGATACAGTTTCTGATTGTCAATAGTCAATCATTAAGTACATATATGTGGTCTTCCAGAAGAGGCCAAAAAGGTAAACCGTCTCATTCTATCTCTTGATTGGACAGTGCTCAATCCTTTCAATAAATCATATAATAAAAGCATATAAACATGTTTACACTGAAATTGCATAGGATCTATAAATAGCTGTTTACATATGTGTTGACAATTATTAATAACAATCTTAATAAGACTTAAAGCAGCCATTGGATTAATTTTTGTTTGGCTGACGGGGTTCAGACATTTTTAAAAGAATTCAGTAACTTCCCATTGCCTGGGCTGGGTCACATGAATATGCCAATTTTAGGCACTGAATAGTAAGGTCCAACACATGGGGTGTGTGGTATTTTGTGAAATTTAGTCACAACAGAAGGTATATATATATATGGAAGTAACTGAGGAATCAGATTCATTTAGATTCTGGAGTCATCCTCATTTCTTGTGTTCCTGCTATAAGTTTGCAGATGTGTGTTATGTTGTACTTAGATATTATTCAAGAGTAAAACCATTTATTTTGACTGTTCAGTGGAAATAGAAAGTGCACATCATCTGATCTATAATATTATTCTGGAACTGCTGTGAATTATTCAAAGGAGTTCTGGTCAATCCCATCTTAATGTCACAATTCTTAACAGACCAGTACATTTCTGGTTTTTAAATTTATAGCAAACTTTTCATTCATTTAGGACTTTCAGAGACCTTTATCAGTATTATTTTGGATTCATTTCTGTAAGTTTCTCTCTCATTTTCATATAAAATATGATATCTAATTTCTTTGTTAACCTTTACAAAACTTTGCTGGTTTTGCTTCTTGCTGTTACTTAGTTTATGACCACCGAGTCATAACAAATTTAATAACTGGCTTTCATATTTATCTCAATTATATGTGACCTAATCTCGTATCTTTCACAGAAAAGTATATCCCAACTGGAGCAAACAATGCTGTGAAACACTCGGAGGCCACAACAGTTTTGATGTTACCAGCCAGTGATAATTCTTGTGCATCTGATACTGGAAATGTATTTGTATTGCAAGTGGGCTGATCCCCCTTTCGGGCACAATGCATGGAGTTCCTGATGAAGCCAAGACCTTAAAAAAAGATTCTGAAATATGCTACCTGTCAATGGAAAAAAAACTAATACATCGGATGCTCTAACATGTAATTGCTATTTAAAAGCCAAAACTTAAATTGGAAAAGGAAAGAAGAAGAGAGAAATTCTAAAATCAAAGAAAGAAACAGAAAAGGAAGAGTGGGAAAAAAATGTTTTGGAATAATAGAAAGAACTGGAATCTTTTTCTTGTTCATTTGGGTTTAATGCAACTTCTTTGAGTAAGAGAGGCTATTCATTGCGGCCATAACTGGTGGAAGAACAAATCCAATTAAGAACCACATACCCACAGGAAAATACTAGCAAGTTTTCTCACATACCCATACTGGCATAGCCAAGATTAGAAACCATGCAGACAAAGGTGAGCTGGCAGTGATCAGTAAAGGCAGACACTATAGACCACTCTGCCACCACCGTCGCCCTTATAACCTACTAGCAGAACATTCTGATATGTTATATTTAACCCTTTGAACCCGACAGGCCGGTTTACCAGCCTGTTGTAACGGTGTATATACCCGAAAGGCCGGTATACCGGCCTCGCTATCTACCATCATAACCCGACAGGCCAGTATACCGGCCTGTGTTATGTTATTCGCTAGATTCGCTATAGAATTGTCAAAATTTGCCAGGGAGGCTCGGGTTAGGGTGCCGAAATATGGGGGAGATTAGGGTTCAAAGGGTTAAAGTCCTTTAGTGCAATAAACACATGTATATTACAATATCTGTCACAAAGAGGAAATACTCTGTATTTAAAAAATTAACCTACTTTACTGCAATTACTTACTCTCCTGCAACTGAAAGCATCTTCAAAATGTTAATAAATTAGAATAAACAACAGAAATAACAAGTAAAACTTGATAAGCTGGTGCAATATTTTGATTCTTACTAAATTAAATCAGCATATATTCTTATACATTTTGGTACCAAAATATTTAGAAATTGACCTCATAAACACCCTCTCTTGTAACCACTCTGCCACTCAGGGCCCCACTGTTTCAGTAACAAGAAATCAGTTTCTATATATGTAAAGCAATGAAACTTGGTGCCTTATGCCCAGTCATTGCTCCTTATCATACTTAGTTATGTTACATGCTGAAAAGCAAAACCAAGCACAAGTATATTTGTTTTGCCAACAGCATCAATATTATTTGATTATTTTATTCTCAACAGATATATTATCATATAAACACCAGAAAAGGGATTTACAAATATTCAAAATTTGTTGTAAGATTCTGCTCTGTGATTTGCACATTGATTAAAACTTTAAAGTGAAGGTGAATTTTCACCACAAATAATCCTGGTTATAAAAATGGAATAAGTTTATTTTATACATACTATACAGAACAAAGGTTTTCTCTGATATGTGAAGATAGGGATTGAATGACTATGGTTTGAGAGCAAAAGGCTGGTCTTTACACATATGTGCATCATACAGACTCCTAGCACTGCATGGTGGCCATTTTCACTTTCTAAACTTCTGAGGTAAATTATAATGAAATGAACTGAGCAATTTTGGTCCTATTTTATATTCAAAAAGTACACTGTTTTAATGTCTGCACTGTGAAAATTCATTAATGCATTATAAAAGCAATCAAAGTTAGAAGAATGATTCTGCTCTCAAAATACCCATCCCATTTTGGATTCTGTATCAGAACATTGTTTTTATTGAGATGTGAGGTTGATTCTCAAATAGAAACAATAAATTTGTTGAAACCATATAGTATCAGCATAAAACATTCGCTTTAAATAACCTGACAAAATTAAGTATGATTAAAAACTGCTTAATATTGGTAAGGAGAGCATTTATCTTTTCAGATATATCAATAAATTTTTTATACTTAATAACTTGACAAATGAGCTGATTATGCAGTCTTTAAAAATTCCAGATTTCCATTAATGAGACAAATATAGATGAATGCTGGCTGATTCGGACTGTGGCTGATTCGGACCATAGCTGATTCGGCCCAAATTACGGGCTGATTTGGCCCAAATTACGAGCTGATTCGGACCAGATGACGGGCTGATTCGGACCATGTGAACTATTATAAGACAAACCATGTAACACACACATTAGTTTGCTTTCAACTCTTAATGGGTCTTTTTCAAAGGAAAATAAAAAACATAGACAAGACAAACAAATAAAACAGAAAAACAGTTATATTTGCAAAGTTTTACATGGCTGTTTCTACTGGAATTAAACATTTAAGTTTATATTGTTTCAACTAGTTTATTTCAACTTGTTGTGGATACTGGAAAATATTTTTTTAATCTAAAAATCGACGAGCCATTATGACATCTGTTGTTTTATATAAATTTATGTAAGCGCAAATTATATCCAGGATATTTCATTATTATAATAGTAATTATAGGCTATTGAGCAAATTTAGAGAATTATTTAAAAGAAAATTTTATTTGTACATGGATGTCTTTTTCTAGTCTTCTTGGTTTAAACTGCTTGCTTTCAATGTTCGAAGGCGGCATATCCAGTAAGATTCCTTTTCTATCCTGGTTTCGGAACTCTAAACTAATAAAATGCAGTCATTTTTATAAGTCGTATTTCACAGCTGTTATTGCTGCTAATGAGCTGAAAATTGACGTCCCCATTTTATTCTGAAATGAATCCCTGTACTGTCCACAGCTTAAATAAATCAACCGTACTTGTACAACCATCAGTAAACTGCCACATACAATTGATAAACAACAAAAAGGCTTAAAGAGATTCCTTAAATGCATATTTGAACTGCTCAACGTACCTGGGAAATAATGTGAAATATCGTGTCTTAAACAAATGCAAGTGACACATTTAAATCTCTGACGAAACCTATTGATATTTCACATGGTTCGAATCAGCCAAAAATCTGGTCCGAATCAGCCTGTAATTTGGACCGAATCAGCTTGGTCCGAATCAGCCATGGTCCGAATCAGCCTGTTACCATATAGATACCATATATCAAATTCTGAGTCAGTTTCAATGATTATGATAACAAGCATGTTCATTCTCAAATAACTTTTAATGGCTTTATGATATTAACATCAAATCTGCATCATTGTGTATTAAACAGACATTTTCAGTGGTATACATTATTTTCCATTTTTATATTTAAAAACTGCCTCATTATTGCTAATCAAAGAGGGTTCTGTTCCTCTACAAGCTCAATTTCAGAGTTGCCATTTTCATAATAGGTTTGCTGCAGACAGCATCATGTAAAGTGAGAAAAAAGAAAAAACAAACAAAACTTAAAAGAAATTTAAAAACTGCCAACCCAAGTAAGAAAAAGTGTGCACGTTAGTTATCCCTAAAATACACCTTGAAAGCAGTTAAGCAAGGAATGTTGTCCTATATCTTCCCGTTATGCAGCAGGACCGTAACGTTGCCCCGTATCTTCCCGTTATTCTGCGGTACTGTAAGAGTACATATCACTAGTCCTACAATGTAAGACGTATAACATGTTATTTATGTTTTAGTGCTACATGAACATATAAATATCAGCGTCGAGGTCTTTCATGTAGGACCATACCTTTCACTAGTGAAATTTTGTTAGCTTTACTAATCAACAATTTACGAGTCAGTGAGTGATAGTAAATAAAAATGTTAGTCCTTAAAACAAATAAATTCTAAAAACTTTGCAATGCATCTGTGTGAAACATACAAATAAAATAGTAACCAACTGCACGACAACATTACTTCTACGAAGATGGCGTTCTATTTTGACAGTTGACACGGGAGGCTACTCTAATCTACACGTGTATATAGCGATCAAAAATCAGTACATGTGCCCATATTGTAATACAGATCTAGTTGAATAATAAAGAGATATTTTATTAACTGATATTTTTTTGTACAAATTTTACCACTTATAATGAAAGCGCTTAAATTTAATTAATATCACTATAAAATACTGACTTGTTTTGGGATTAAACTCTATCCAGGACATCCCTTGATCACTGAAGTGCAGCCATGAAAATACAAATGCTTCCAATACGAAAGCAATAATGATAAAGGAGACGCTCAACACATATTATGAACGTGTGGGAGCGTGTTTGTGATTTAGATTTTTAACAGAGCTTTAACAGCAATTTCAGTTACATCACAATGATGTATGCAGTGTGACAGTTTAGCAAAGGAACGTCATATGGCAAACATGTAACATCCTACCCAGTTGCATTATTCTGATACCAGGCCGACCAGTCCTGATACATAACTTGGCAGCTGATTTGTACAATTTTTTAAAATAAATTGTCGGTATAACTTGGGCGGGGTTTAAACTTGTGACCCATAATGTACGCTCTAACCACTTAGGCTACCAGAACAGTTGAACTTGTGAGAAAGAGATTGGTGTAAGGTGAAATGATTTGCATTTGCATCATGTAGAATGGAGAGAATCCAAGCATTGTATATCACTTCCATGTGTTCACAAATTAGCCTGAATTAGTCTAAAGTACACTACATTATCTTTATCATTTATTAAAACAGGAAATCGAATTTTACCTGATTAGACAATACCAGCTTCAGAAAATGCAATGAATGAATAGCAAAATATATAAAATATTGAAAAGGTATGGGGAGGGGTGTGTGTCCTTTTAAACCTCTCAAATCCAGAAAGTGACAATTTCCTAGGGGAGCTGGCAATTCGTTTATAGATGACCATCTGAAGCAAGGTCAATGTGTATGATAAATATAACCCATCACTCCTACACCAAAACTATGGACATTAAAAGCTCTCTCTCTCTCTCTCTCTCTCTCTCTCTCTCTCTCTCTCTCTCTCTCTCTCTCTCTCTCTCTCTCTCTCTCTCTCTCTCTCTCTGAACCAATCACTTGTATGTAAACATTTTGTTACAGAACGACTAAATTAATTTTTTGTTTTAGTTACTTCTAAAATTAAAGAGCTTAACATCGTGCAAAAAGTATATGCCTACATAAATTAAGATTTGACAACGGAAGTGTTCCAATAAGCCTGGGCAAATTTATCTTTTGTAAAAAAAAAACACGTTAAAACAAATTGTTTGCGAAGAAATAAAATTATGTTTCAATTAAAATCAAGCGATATATTACAATGATCTCTGCAAGTAAAAATAAAGAAATGGAGGCCAAGTCCTTTGAACTGTTTATTTTTAATATTCATTCGTAACCTAGCATGTGTCTACATCCCCGTTTGTTTGTAAACCCCCACCCCCCCACCCCCTTGCCGATTTCAGTAACGAAAAGCATAAACAAGATTAAAATAGTCAATAAATCTTAGTCAAATTCATTCAATGATTTATAATTTCTAACCCGATTGCGACCAGGGTGCCCATAACACCTAACCCCAACATCAACATCGTAACGGGTGAAGAGCTGATTTATCGGCCTATCACTAACCCCCCTCCATCCCCACCTCCAGGGGCCCTGAGTGGCCGAGTGGTCTAAAGCGCTATCCGTTACGGATCACTGCCGTCTCACCTCTGTCTGCATCGGTTCGAGTCTAAGATTCGGCTAATGTAGTTATGTGAGAAAGCTTGCCAGTAACTTCTCGTGAGTCGGTGGGTTTTCCCGGATTCTTCCTCCACCAATAATACTGGCCGCCATGTATAGCCTATCGTGTGCTGAATAATGGCGTTAAACCCTAAAACAACAACAACACTACCCTCCATCCCCGAAAAAATTTATTTTTTTTAAAGTAGGGCGCAAAAACAAAACCGGGATGTTCCTTCTGGAAAAACTTACAATGCACGAGCTTCAAGGGGCTCACCCCCCCACTTCCCCCATGGGATTCCGTCCATTGCACTCCTTTTCTACTTGTCTATGCAACCTTAAGCAATACTCATGTACTAACCCCTATTCATGGATCAGGTGTGAGGGGCTGATACGATTCATACTTACGTGGTCAGAGAAAATTGAAACATGGACTAAACCAAATGTATATCCTAGGCCAAATTTGATCAAAATCTGCACTTTGCAATTGTTATGTGATAAATATGAACTTATTCGTTTGAGATAATTACCCGGTCATCTATTTTTTACAGAACTGATGTACGGCCAAGCTTTGTAAAGAGAGACAGAGAGAGAGAGAGAGAGAGAGAGAGAGAGAGAGAGAGAGAGAGAGAGAGAGAGAGAGAGAGAGAGAGAGAGAGAGAGAAGAGAGAGAGAGAGAGAGAGAGAGAGAGAGAGAGAGAGAGAGAGAGAGAGAGAGAGAGAGCATTTTGCTTTACCTTAAGTGTCGTTCCTGTGTTGTGCCACACTTTCAGACTTCGATTTTAGAAGGCTAAACTCTTTGTAAACGAGGATCGTTTCTCGATATATCGATATATATGTATTAACACTGCAGTCTAACAAGTGTCTTCAGTCAGGAAAAGCGTTATTTTCTAATAAAAACGTGTCTGCACACAAGTATTTATATATAAATGTAAGATTTATACTGTCGACATGCAAAGCGTATACTCTATTACTCTCTTCCTGGATATTTATACACTTCCGTCTAGTAGTATGATTCTTTGTCAAAACAAAAGGTCAAAAGTTCAGTTGTTTATTTATATCAATGTACATGCTGCAAATGCTATAACAAGTTTATACTCGCATTATCGATTATCATGTACAGGCAAAATAAAAATCATGCCACTCTGGTATATAATTCTCTCTCTCTCTCTCTCTCTCTCTCTCTCTCTCTCTCTCTCTCTCTCTCTCTCTCTCTCTCTCTCTCTCACACACACTTAAAAATTGCTGCTTGGAAGAAACAAACGATAAAATACCCCATCTCAGAATGAGGTGGACAGGACAGACAGAGTCACGTTATTTAAATGGAAATATTAGTTTCATCCTTTGTAGCTTCAAGTATATAATGTAAGAACTGTATTTCGAAACAAATAACAAACAGCATGATTAAATGAATATTAAATAAGAAAATAAATAAAATAAATAAACAAAATAAGAAGGTTAAATATATGCTATTTTTACCAATTACATTTTGCTAATTTTCATTGAGATGATTTCTAAAACAAAATATAATTTTTTTTCACATTGGTGTGCGTTTCAACATAGGAGTTTAATTTTATACCCAATGATATAATGTAAGGTTGAATAATATCACCCCACCTCCACCCACACCCAAATAAAAATAATAACCTAAACAAATTATCAACATTACTTGAAAATGATTATTATAACTAAATACTCATAAATGATTCTTAGTGCATTAAGTTTTGCCTCTGAATCATTACTTTTATTTTCATAGACATGGTATGACTCGGCCTGAGTTCGAACTCACTACTTCAGCATCCGAGGCGTACGCTCTAACCACAAGGCGAACAGAGCGGCTAAAGTACAGTGTATGTATAATAATCATGGCTGAAAAGGAAGACGTTGAATAGGGGTGTGCCTGCAGTTATAGTCTGCGTTTTCTCTGATTCTTGCAACCCCATTTGGATATTTGGACATTTATATTGATATGAAGGGTCCGAGTCCACTGCCTATCGAAAAGTTGGAATTCTCCTATACCGGCATAAGGTAGCCGCTTACTAGCCAGACGAGCAAACTTTAAAGATTTTTTTTTTATCGTGATATACCTGCATGAAATAGAATATGCTTTATTTTTGCAGAAACTGCAATCGTAGCATTCGTTAGATCTTTAATCCATCTTTCGTTTTTCGTTGTACTGCTGTTACGATTCTTTTCTTATTATCTTAAGCAAAGAAAAAAAAAAAAAAGAAGTGAAACCAATAAGTTTGGCAAACTAGCAAACACTTTATTTGACTAGAATACAAAGTGAAAGTTTAAAAAAAAAACTTACAGTATTGTGGATTAAATCTAACTATGTGTTCGACCATAAGTCCAAACGTTCAAATCCGGGATTAGAATTATCCCGTTCCCCCCCCCCCCCCCCAATGTGTACCTCACAAAATAAATATACAACATAAACCTATAACACTAATAATTCAAATTAAATGTCTTATGGACTGCATAAAATATACATTAGGCAACATAGTACCTTTATCCATTCGAGAGTTCATCTGCAACCAGTTTCTCACCCATGCAACAGAGAATTATATCTTTTTTGCTAACCTTACTTTTCTTTTCTCAGTCTAGTCATCTCAGACGAGTATTCTCAGTTAAGTTGTCCACACGCTCAAAACTACTTGAAATAAAAGAAACCCTTGTTGACTTCTGTTGTGCCTGACGTAGTTGTTCTAAAAATCAAACAACAACAAATATATAACAAAAACATAGTAACTTAAGGTCAATCAATCCTTGAGAACACACTATATAAAAATATAGTAACTTAAGGTCAATCAATCCTTGAGAACACACCAAACAAAAACATTTCGAGAGAGACAAAGACACACACTCATGCTTGTCGAGCTTTTTTGTATTAGGCTAGTTCGTTCCACACGGCCAATTTTTTCCTATATATGCAGGTCTAGCTCAGTCATTTTGAGGTCAGCGTCATTAAATGTAGCTAAAGCAACTTAACAAGTTCTAGATACTTCGTATGAAACAATGAAGATGAGCTTGCCACCTTAGTGAAGAACCTGGATGAAACATCTTACAGATTTGACATGAAGAAATGCCGAGAAGACAAAGCTGATGACAAATAGTGGCAAACAAATCTCAACCAAGATTAAAGTCAAAGAACAAGAACTGGAAACAATGGGCCAATTTAAATATCTTGGTTCCATAATCACCGAAGAGGGATCAAGAGCAGAAATTGCATCACGAGCAGCACAAACAACGCAGCTATGTCAAAGCCAAGACCCATCTGGAGAGACAATAATATCTGTCCGAAAACTAAAATCAGACTATTGAGAGCACTAGTCATCTCAATCTTTCTGTATTCATGTGAGGCCTGGACCCTGGCAGCAGAATTACAACGAAGAATACAGGCACGTGAAATGAGATGCTACAGAACCATCCTTGGCATCTCTTGCATGGACCTCCTCATCACTGTCAAAAAGATAAAGCTGAAATGGTATGGCCATGTCACTAGAGCCAATAGTCTATCCACAACAGTACTGCAGGTCAGTGTTCAAGGTGGCAGAAGGAGAGGTAGACAGAGAAAAAAGTGGACTGACAACATCACAGAATGGACCAGGAAAAGTTTTGCGGAGACACAGGCATTAGCACATGATCGTGACAAGTGGAGGGAACTGATCAGATGTTCAGCAGCACAGTGCCTCAACGACCACACTAGGTCAAGAGACTGATGATGATGATGAAACAAATTATTTACTGCTAGCTACATTGAATGACGCTGACCTGAAAATTGATTGCTACAGATATGATAAAAAAAGTTCTCAATGCTGTGTGAAATGAGCTATGACAGAAAACACTGATCCATGCAAATAGACTATAGACATATACACTTCATCGCTTCCCAACTCTCTTAACAGCTACCGAAAACGTAGCAACAACCAGAAATGTGTTATGTCAAACATGCTTTATTATAATCTTGTTCAGCATCTCCACTGTACCCCAGCTGAATAAAAAACAAACCTCCAATATTTATCGACAAATAATGCACTTACCAGCCAGAAGGAATCATTTATTCGTCAACACATTAATACATAAGCATATTTCACTGTAGTACTTGCATATTTCCAAGATAGAAGATAATTTTTCAAACAATCCGTGAACTTCAATGTTTTTAGCACATGGTTTTCCGCTAGGGTCCGTATTTGGAGGGTCTTATATACACGGGGGTAGTTTTACAACCAACTTTAAGGACAACACAAATATGTCACAGTTTCACCTCCTCCAAAGAAAAGGAGAGTTATAAACAATATTGACACAGATCACGAATTATCTAATAATAATCTAATGCAAAATGTTACTCTTCGTGACAGCTTGTACTGTGTATAACTACGGTAGAATAACCAGTATCGTTTCATTATTTACAAATTACAATATAACTTTCAAAATTGGAACGGATGAAACTGAAACAGTTTCTTTTAATATTATTTATTGTGAATTTCATATAACATTCATATATTAAATGTGATTATACATCATTACTATGCGACGTTTAATGTTTGTTTTTTCTTGGCTCATGCGAATAAACTGTGTACTTCGGATGCAACGGTCACTCCAATGGTCTAAGTACTTAAATATAAAGTATAACTATATAGCATAACAATTTAATAAAATATAGCAAATGTATTATTCAATCATTTCATCTTCAAATTTATCAATCGCAATTTCTTTCGAACAAATACACTCAATGACTTATTGACAGCTGCAAATCATTATTTCATACATTAATTTAAAGGTCTTAAGTGAGAGTGTTTCCTTTCAGTGTTGTCTCTGTTACTCGTCTGGCAATCACTGTCCGCCTCTTGTTTCTCTTTGGTACTTCTGGTATCAGTGACAACGTTCTTCCCAGGTACTTCCGCTCCTCCAACACTTCCTGGGCTCTCCTTCTGGCACTTCCCCCAGAGCTGCCAGATCCGCGGTTTTTTCGCCCAGTTGGGCTCCTTTCTAAATTTGGTTGTATGAATTTTTTTAGATTGCGGGTTGCGGTATTTTGGGCTGGTTTCTGATTTGTGTCGCCGTAATTTGGGCTGCATCAAATTGCTATCAAATTCTCCGCATTCAATTTCAAATTGGCGCTTGTGACGATAATATTTAAAAATCTTAATGAATCCATTATTCTGGATGTATCTCCATAGATGTTATTTCACATACTTAAATTTATTTTTTAAATTCCTGAGGTAGAACGAAGCGCGCATCTAATTCCAAATTTCAATTAAGCTAGCATAGCATAACATATATATGCTGGTAACTGTAGCCTGTAGGGCGTAGGCTCTATTATCACTTTATCAGTGTTATAATATTGTTAAATTTAATCGGTTGAAATCTTAGTAGTTCATTCTTTATTTGCTAAATATCTCTTTCAGTTATAGTTTAATATGGGTAAATGGTCACAGTTCGAGAAACGATACACAAAAAAACTTTTGTCATTGAATTCAACTTGCTGCTGCACGACTCCAAAATTGAGGGCTCTTTGGCAGACCTAATAAAAGAGCGCGGTCGGCATTTTCTGTTGAAACAACTAAGGGAACTGCGTCAGAGATTGCCGGCAAATGTGGAGCAGCTTGAATCTGTGGCTGATCTCGCACCTTTTGTCGTCCTTGGAGCACAGAAATCGCAGTTGTCAAAGTTGTCCTTTTTAACTCTGTACAAGGGAAATTTGGGAGACCTGGAGCAGCAGTGGATGCGAATAAGTTTAATCTCTTGGTCACACTTTAGTGATAACGAAATTAAGTATTTTTGGATAACTGTAGCAAATTATACGGACTCTGCAGGAGATTTTGAGTTTCTACAACTGGGACATTTCGTCTTACGTGTGTTTGCATTGCTTACAGTAATGCAGCCGTCGAAAGAACTTTCTCTCAAATGAATCTGATTAAAATGAAACTAAGAAACCGGATAGGGCAAGACATGATGGAAACTTTGTTACGCATTCGAAGCATTATGAAGCGCAACGGGATCTGTTGCAACAGATTTGTCCCATCTACAGCAATGCTGAGTAATTTTAATTCAAATATATATATATATATATATATATATATATATATATATATATATATATATATATATATATATATATATATATATATATATATATATATATGCGACAACTAAATCTGCTGATCACGACGAGGACGTTGTACCTGAGGAATACTTTGAAGTTACAGATGAATAAATGTTTGTAGTGATACTTAATTTATGGTATTTAGTTCTTATTTACTCTTCAGATTTTAATATATAAATTGGGCGGTTTTGGGGCTGCTTTTTGAAGGTACACGTGCGGGAATTGAAAAAAGAATCTGGCAACATTAACTGTCCCGCTACACAAACTGCTGCAGTCACTATAAACTCTTACTATGTGCTCTACACGTCTCCTCCCTCGTCTCCAATATTTGTGCGTTGAACTCTAACACCTACCCGTAAAGCGTCCTCAAGAAGCATTTGTTCTCAACTCCAAACCTAGAATTCCATAAATAATTTTCTTCTCGCCTTTAACGAGTGCACAACCTATGTCACTCGAAGTACAATAAAAGAATTCCATGATAAAATGTCTTAAGTACAACACAACCTTCAATTTCTGCCACACATCGTTTGAACTAGTCCAAACAACACTCACACTGGAACAAAGGTCAGTCCATTTTTTTCTGACTCAACCACCCTCCTCCTAGTAGAAAATACAAGCTGACTGAATCTCTCTTTTTGGAGCAGTTTCCGAATCTTCTGGAGTATGGAAATTCGATAGGTGGCAACCTAATTATTCTTGGAGATTTCAACTTTCACTTTGGCTGTCCTGGAAACTCATGCACGTAAAAACTCCTAGATTCCATTTATGTTTTCAACCTTAAAAATTCAGTTAACCAACCCACCCATAAACTTGGTCACATTTTAGACTGGATTCTTCATTGACTTGATGATAATATTTTACGATCCACCCTTGTATCCCACGATCTTGCATCAGAACACCTCTGCATTATATGCCATCTCGACGTATCAGTCCTTAACCCTACACCTTTATTGGCTACAAAGAGCAACATCCTTATGATAAATAGAACCAAACTAATGCATGACATTGTTAGGATAGATTTTTTAGTAAAATTAATAAGATTGCCATTTTCTTTAAATTGTATTAAAGTAATGTTTTATTCATTTATATAAAGTAAGTTTCTAAAATATATTTAGATTAATTTCATTTATTTCTAAAGCACAACTATATATGTTAATAGAATGAAAATAGTTGCTGTGCAAGCGAAAATAAGCAATCTAATTTGCCAAAATCTAGTAAGATAACTGAAACTTTACCAATGTACAATATGTGTGGAACTATATTACAAGAAAAACCATTATACATGCCATATCGCTAATTTAGCTAGAAACTCCTAGATTCTATCGGTCAAAACATATATTCTGTAACCCAGACATTGGCGAATACATGCCATATCGCTGATTTAGCTGGAAACTCCTAGATTCTATCAGTAAAAGCATATATTCTGTGACCCAGACATGAGCGAATTACCAATTCGGTTAATAAAAGTGGGTTAACCTTTCTATAAAAGAAAACTTCTAGGGGCACAAAACAAAATGGTTCTCAACTAACGGATAACCATATTTGGTATGACGATGCCAAAAGAATATAAATAAACAATAAGACTAAGTTTTATGATGTAAAACAAACTGGTTCCTACCTGATGAAGAGTAAGCATCTTTTTCTGACCGGTACGCTAAAGGTGTGACCTTCTTTAACCCTGACATGAGCTGGATGCGTATAAATAGATCACGTATCTAAGCCCAGGTCAGTTTCCGTACCGACAAGAAAATAGATGTCTGTCTTCTTATTCCAGGTAAGAACTGTACATGTCGAAAAACCTCTTTTAGGAATAAGTACTTTTAATGTTTGAGATTTTAATAGTAACATTGTTATGTTAGCAACATTGTTCACTTAATACTTTTATTTATAATATAGTTAAATGGAATATTTAAATGTTTTAAAGAATTCATATTTAATTATATTTATGTAATTTTTATTGTAAAAGTTGAATTTGCCACCAACTTCTTGTTTAGATTTAATGTTGAAATACAGTATTCTTTAAGCAAGAAAGAGTAATATCTAGCAATATATTCTAAATCAATATTCTATTTTAAAATAAGTAAAATGCATTTCCTTAAATTAATTGTTGCATTAATTACAGTTGTTACATTTTATACCTTTGGCTATCTTGAAATTGATCGAGAATTAACTATTTGTATAATATTCTAAAATGAAAAAGTTATACGAATGATTGAAGTTGGAAAGCTTAATAAGGAAAATATAATATGTATTTCATGAATTTTTATTATAAAGTTTTTAGATGTGTTTCTAGAATGTAGAAAATATATGTGTGCTGATTAATTAAATAAAAGTTTCTGTACCGACAAGAAAATAGATGTCTGTCTTCTTATTCCAGCTACGATTTCGTACCTAAATTCCCTAGACATTTCTATTATTGGGTGACATCCTTTATCTGGGAACTCATTTCTATCTTCTTCCTACCATCCTGAGTTCCCAGCATGTGTTAGAACAAACCATAATCCTTCCAACAAAGCGTCTCATACAAAGTCTCATAAAAACATCCAAGAAAACCTAACAACTGTATTACCTAATACAGCAGAACAACTCGATAACTGCCTGCGTTCATTGCTTGAAAAACATGCCCTAGCTACCAAGTGCAGAGGTACCGTGATACCATTAATCTGTCAGCAACACCCGATCACCTGCTACTCGACCAGCAACACTATTCAGCTCTACAGCTGTTATGGTTCTGCTTTACAGTTGATATGGTCGACTTCATTGTTAAAGCTGATACCACGTAGATTCCGATCACTAGGTATCACGGTACCAATTGTTTTTCCATAGACCTCAATGCTAATATTTGGAGAGATAAATATATTTTCTATCCTAATTTAGCATGCATCTCAAACACTGTTATAGAGAACAATGTTAGATTGTCAATTTGATGATGACAAAACCAGGTACTCCATTGCATTTAAGAGAGATAACTCTGCTGGAACTAGACAGGGGTAGGAGTTATCTAGTCACAACATACCTATTTTCAGTCATGTCTATGACATTTTCAAAAAATCATAAAAAATGCAAAATATGATCTGTATAGGAATTAACATAAATTCACATGTTGCCAAGAGGCTAAACTATTTTTTAAGCCTAACAGAAACCCTACACCTTACGCTCCACCCACATGAACTTGCGTAATTGGTACCGTTATACCACTAAGATCACTCTGGTCACTCGGATCAGCTCGTGATGAAATAGGGGCCAAAAGAAAGTAGAAAAAGAAAGAAAAACAATGGAATTGATTAATAACCTTAATGAAGGAATTGTTGATGAATCGCTGATACTGTATCGCGCGGTTATTTTAGATAAAAAATTTAAACTTACGTATGTTAACATAGATTTCGATAAACATACAAATGGATGTATCGTGCATATTTTGACAAGCCATAGGCAAGAGACAGTGATTTAATCTTTGGGAAATTTGATTATGCAAAGAAATTTATGCGAGATTTAGAACAAGAATCACAAGCTTTTCAACATCCTCCTCAACAACAAGAATCACAATCTTTTAAACAATCACAAATTCCAATACTTCAACAACAAAAACCACAATCTACTAAAGAACCACCTCATCAACAAAAACAACTTGATGAGATTAAAAATAAATTTAAATATGAAACTATTACAAATATTTTTAATCACCAAAGAAAATCAGAAACCATTGCGGCACTATATAGCGAAATCAGTTGTTGTTGTTTTATTTAAATCAATTGCAAAGAAGGTGTTTAAATCGTCGAATAGTGAGACTGGTAAAGAAAAAATATTTCAATCGCTAAATTCAGCTGAGATATATTTTGATATTCACGCGCGTTCAGTACAATATGTTGCAGAAAATATAACCAGATCTGCTCTATCTAAAAATTATAAACAAAAAAATCATTTTCTATTATTGTTAGAGATAACTGTTAAGCTGAGCTATCTCCGGTAAAGTAATTAGGTAGCTATGCCGCTTGTATTTATTAAACTATTTATCTAAAAC
The DNA here is from genome assembly GCA_029339505.1 of Unio delphinus. Classification (NCBI taxonomy): domain Eukaryota; kingdom Metazoa; phylum Mollusca; class Bivalvia; order Unionida; family Unionidae; genus Unio; species Unio delphinus. Next base: position 6,523,550 of record JAQISU010000174.1, read on the forward strand.
AAAAGTTTTATTATAAACATTGTTAAAATAATGATAGAGCTGTTATTTCAACATTTCAAAACATTTTCAATCATTGGTGGGGAAACTTCCTTTTTCACACACACACATCTTATTCTGAGATATTAATCAGTATTATTGAAGGGAGATAATTCCCCTCCTCTTCACAGATCTTAATTTAGCGGTTAGCTCCGCTCCTCTAGGTCAGTGTCGTGAGGGGAGGGAGATAATTTTGTAGGACTGTACATGTTTGTCTGTAAATCGCAATTTGTTTTGTCAATGGTGAGTATTTAACCAAATATGTCATAATTAATATCATTGAAGTAACATAACTGTATATTGATTAATAGAAGGATAATTTATTTTCTGACTTGCAAGCGAAATCAAGACAGACGAACACGTTTACGTTTAATAATAATAATAACAACGATGATGACTTTATCAACATTCAGTGATATAGAAGTAGACAAATTCGTACCTCATTCTAATGCTACTGATAAAATTAATTAAAATTATCTAACGAATACTAGAGACAAAAAAGATTATAGACAGGCGTGATCCAACTGAAAAAGGTCATATAAGATATTGAGAGTGATAACAACTTCAATATCTAAAGTGATTAGCAAAATTCAGTTTAAAAATATTATATATATATATATATATATATATATATATATATATATATATATATATATATATATATATATATATATAATCTCCGTGACCTCAGAATCTGACATGGTTCCTTCACTAAGGCCCGTTGATAGTAACGAGGATAATTTGGAGTATGCTACTGTCGCTGTAAGTAGTTTTAGTATATAATCATGCAATTTTGCATTTGTGCAAGTACATATGTTTTTGGCAATGCTATTGAGAATACCGACAATAGTTGTTGTAGTTGAAACACATGTTGTTATAACTACTGGTGCCACAATTGTTATTGTTGATAATAACACGACGGTTCCACGAAACACGCATAAGACATCTGCAGTACGTTTGACAGTGTTTGTTTTTCTGTGACCATGTCGAGAATCCTGATGATACTTTGTAAACTATGTTGGTAATCTGCCAGTGGGGGATTTTAATCAGATTAAATTTTTTAACCATCATTAATTCCACTTACGACATCTTCAAGTTTTATTTCCTTCTAATCGTTTCAATATTTGTTTTAATATCAACGAGTTTTACGTCAATAGTCAACGGAGTGCCCAAAGATATCATCTGCGATTTCTTTAAGTTTTTGAAAGTTTCTACGAAGTCTTGTAAAAGCGCTTACGTGATAATCATACTCAACTCGTAGCGTGAATAATTTAGTATCTACTGTTTTATATTGTCTACGTATTTGTGGTCATATCATCTTCAACAAATGTTGGATTTCTTAAAACATCTGTTTTATTTCCGTTCATGCAGAGTTCGCCTGTCATTATATCACCGGTTTTCCGCAAACAATTAGCAACGCCTCTTGCAATTTCATTTCTAATAGTTTCGAATGATATATATGAGTCTCTGATTCTACCGCCATCAATAAATACTGGAATGTTATCCATAGTAGTACCGCGAACTCTACAAACTATATCATTCCATTTGATGTTGCTAGCTTTTTAAACGCCGTATTTATCCTGAAAATAACAACTTCAACTCGGTCAACTCCAGAGAGGTTCATAATACCAGCGAGTTCATCTTTAGTCGAGCAATTTGACAAATCAATGTCATCTTTTTACTTATTCTTGTCCTTGATATAAGATGATCTTCCGTAAATATCAACCATAATATTTTAAGATCTGTTTACAACGACGCGGTTACGTGGATAATCATGCACGACTTTAAGAGGTGATAATATTGATTTTGATATAGCGTCAAGTACATTAATTACTTCAAGACCACATACTGGCGGATCTGTCATTATTGGTAATGATGAATACCAGACTGGAATTTGTATCGTGCTTATATATTTTAAAAATTCAGTTGGTGGAGCCAACCCATACGAATCGAAATAAACGATTCTACGTGGATCAATTGCGTGTACCACCCAATGAATACCCGGTCCTGAATTATCATCAAGATTACTAATACCTGTTTCAAAATTGTTTGGTTGTTTAGGTAAATGGTCACGTATAAAAACACCTATATATTTTTTCATATTTAATATTTTTAGCAACATCAAGTAAATCAACGTTAGACATTGAAAGAATTAACGACCTCTTCCTGGAAGTCTCAGACACTTTCCGTACCATAAGTACTGAGTTTCCGGTAGTCTTAGACCCTTTCCTCCTTATTAAAATCCTTTACCAGCTGCTTTTTTAGTGCCATTCTAGCAGATTTTTCCGACAGCACCTAATTCTGAAGTTTTTGCAACAGCTTGGGCGCCAGCGGCTATTATCGCCAGCAACACGGCAAAAATGTAAATATACCACCTGTTTTAATTGAGTCTTTAATGTAACTAAGAGAAAGATGGAGCTGAACTCCGGTATTTGATTCAAAAGCTTTGTTAAAATGATTTAGCTGAGTTTTGTTTAACGATAATTTGTTTACAGCCGCTTGCAATTTCGATCTTTTTTCATTGTTATTTTCGTTCAGCATTTACTTACAAGTTTTGATTGGATTTGTTTTCCCACCTGACTAGGAGTCAGAGTGACAGTAACGTGAAAATATGATACTATAATATCATGTTTTCTACTGGAGTGTCAATGACTCTCATTCGACCACCAGCGCCTTCATGTAACATTGTTTCATCGCCGAGAAGAACAGCAAATTGATCTGTAATTGGGAATAAGACAAACATCTATGTTCCCGCGAGCTCGGAAGTGTATATCAAGTAAAGACTGTCTAACTAAATCAAGTTGTCCCAGCGAAAGGTAATAGATCGGATACAGATTTTGAAAATCTATTTGTGATATTTGCAAAACAGTATCAATATTTTTTATCACAACGAATAAATGTCATCAAACAATGATATGCACGTGCTATATGATTTTGTTCAAAATTAAGTAAAATATATTCAGATGGTTCTCGATGTTAGTTTATTCTTAAGGAAACAAGTTTCTCAAATATAATTATATATTCTTCATGATTATTTTTACTCGTGCAGCATCTTGTAAAGCAATAAATATATGTCGTAATGAAGAAACACCTTGCTGTAATCCTATAAAACAGGTAAATAAACCATTAATTGCCATCGGAACACTATCTGTGGCCACTGTTAACTATGATAATGCTTATTTACCGCCTTGATTTCATTAAAACGAGTAGTTTTTGTTCTTCCACATTTGTTGAAGTCATTACTGACATCCACAATGAAAGTGTTGATTATATTACTTTACCAGCAGCATTTCCGGCAAGTAGCAGGATTGCATCACTATCATCACCTATTCGAACAAGTACAACTGTATGCCTAGCACCGAAAAATCTTTAGACGTACATTTATTCTTAATAAATTCAATTATTTCTGACTTTGAATTCATTTGTTGTTGTGTTGGAGCAAATTGATAAGAAGGTTCTTGTTGGAGAGGTTGTGGTTGAGGTAGTTGAGGAGGTTGTGGTTGAAGTTGTGGTGGTGGTTCTTTTTGTTGTCGTTCGATTTGTTGCTGCGGTGAAGGAAATCGAAAAGAACCTTCTTGCGGTATGGAAGGTTTTGTTGAGAAACTTTTTCCATTACGTTTTCATAAAGTCTTTTTATTTCATTAGCAAAACTTATATATTTTAGATCATTATTTCTAGCGTATCCTTTGTCGTAATATATACGATATATCCAAATTATTTTCTTTTATATTAGCATTTTTAAGATTTAAAAATGTATTTGTTTTAAAAATAGTTTCAAATGTCAGTGGATGCAAATCTTTTTCTTTAATTTCTTTATGCTCTTGAACAACCACTTCCTTAAATTTTTTAATGACTTCATAATTTTTTTATTGATTTAGATTTAGGTGCAAGAATTTTTTTATTTCACTTGTATCGGTACGAACTGTTCCAGTATATCTTCATCTACAGGGGGTGACTGAGCAGCAGCTATATAAGCTGGAAGAGTTCGTAAAAGTCTTTTAGTTTTCTTAGTATCTTTAGCTATTTTGCCAGTCGCTTTGGCAGTTTATTCTAACGTAGGACGAAGACTTTCGGTAGCCTTTGTTTTTGGTTTAAATATATGTTCTGATCCTTCTACAAACTCAACCTAAGATTCCTGACGTTCTTGTAATTTTTTACTGACATAATTACGTACAGGATGAAATTTCTTAATTGCTTCTAGTCTCTCTCAAGCTAATCTAGCTGTATGATTCCATCGCTGGTGCCATATTATTGATATATAATAATGATCAAATTACTGCGGCAGAGAAGGCGCACCCTCAATGAGACGTCATATGGGTAACCAAAAACATGCGTTCAATTTTAAAAAAAAAAGACAAATAATAAAGAAACAAAAACATAAATCCCAATTGGAGAAACTCTCAGTTGGTTAGAAGCTTCGGTTTGGCTGTTGTTGTTGTTGTAGGGTTTAACGCCATTTTTCAGCACAGTATAGGTTACACATGGCGGCCAGTATTATTGGTGGAGGAAAAACTCAGGAAAGAACCACCGACTCACAAGAAGCTACCGGCAAGCTTTCTCACATAACCACATTAGCCGAGTCTGAGATTCGAATCCACGTAGACAGAGGTGAGATAGCAATGATCCGTAACGGTGAGCGATTTAGACCCCTAGCTCGGGGCCCCTACTTCGGTTAAAATGACCTAACGCTATAATGTATAAAGAGAAGACTGTACTTTCCACAACAAAGGAAATCATTTTTAATAGCAATTAACTTAATACACATTTACCCAAAGTTTTTCTAATGATGCAATTTTGTTTGGGTTTTCTTTAGGCCGGATAGAAATGCTAGACGGCCCGCGAGCCTTATTTGTCTTTTCCCAGTCATTTAACCGAGTCAGATTACGCGAATACCTGTAACAGATGACTATCAAACTTTCTGCATTGAAAGTAAAATTCTGGTACGTACTAATAACAGAAGACAATTACAGGACATTCGTGAAATACAAACTTTAAAAAGATTTATTGACTTCGTTACATTTTACTCTTTCCCACGCTTCTTTCACCGCATGTAGTTCTCTAAATATTAATCCGTCAACGTTTATATCTTCAGTCTTTCGTTCTTAATACCTGTCTAAAATAAAAAAGGACTTCCGATTAGCCACCGATCCTAAATACATCGTGTGTGTGTGTGTGTGTGTGTGTGTGTGTGTGTGTGTGCGCGAACGCGTAAAATTTGGTTTAAATAACGCGCATTACATAGGTTCAATATACACTCTATTGTACATATAAAATAATCTTTGGAATTACGAGGGCAAATCCTGTCACATCACACTGTACCAGCCCAGCTTTGAAATCTTTGTTGTATATGAATGCCTCAGGAAGAGAGACTTGTGGGAGTTTGTAGGGTTGTGAAGTGTGTCTGACACTTGTATGTGAGTCGCAAGGGGCTGATATAAGGTATAAAGGGACCCTGATAACCTAAACTTGCCAAGTCTGATCCTGAGCATGCCATGACAACACGCATCAGCCGATATTCCATACATGCACCGTAGAAAGCTGGTATGAAGTATATAAGGGCATAATAGTTGAGTACGTTTAACTAGTGACACAAAGTGGAGGTCAAAAGCAAAGTTGTGAATGTATGAAACTTGGCAGTGGCACATACGAAGTGAAGGGAGCTGTGACTATGGAACATTGTGACTGTAAATTTAAAGTAATGTAAGGATATATACGGATAATACCGGTCGAAAATGCATGAAACTGGTTTAGAACTGCATGATAAGCATAATGTGCATAAACGTAGGAATGTTAGAAATACGAATGAGATAGCCATTTCGGAATTTGCATGTCCATTAATAGATGATAAAGTACAGAAACAAATAGTACATTGATTGACAAAAGCGAGAACCAGCAAATGAAGCACACGCTGTGACATATGTTTCTGTGCAAAGCTAATTCTGTCTTGGTGCATCTGAATATATCTACAATACGTATTTTAAGACCATCGATCTAAGGTTTGGATATGATGGTCTGAAATTCCAGCCTTAGCTGCACTAGTAGCCTAGCCGCCCCCATCAGGAAGGAGTACCCATTATAACGATGTGAATCATAACCTAACCTGCACAAAACGGCTTTAATGGTAGTGATAAAGTTCTACTTGAAGTGCGACCACTGTCCATGAGAAACAGGCTCACAAGGGCGAGCTTCAGCTAGTATCGGAATAAGATGAAATTTCTTCATCACACGGTATGGACATATAATGACATCACAGTTCATAGCATAAATACTGATATCCACCCCTTAACGGAAAACATTTCTTAGATGTCCAAAGAAGAAGAATGATAGGCGCTTATCTATATGGAATATATTATGTCCGACATACACAGTTTGCTTGTTGCAGGAAATTGGGCTCATGAATAGTAAATTCTCCACAGCACAAACAAGCATAAAAAGCAAGAACACAAGCAGTTTGTAGTAAGAGTTTAGTGTACTCACTCGGTCCATAGTGTTCCAAGCCCTGCCATATGTGTTGCACAATATATCATACGTAATATAAAGTCGTTTCTGTCGGTAGTAAAATTGTATCTTTCTGACGCCTTTCAATGTATTCTGTAGTCTAAGTAAATAGCTAATATTAGTTAATGGTGTGTGGCCACCAAGATGCTGAATACCGGCTAGATAAAGTTTTATAGTTTGATATGTCAGGTGCAACATCTGCTTGCAATGCGCAAGAAAGTAAATCGAGGTGTACTCATTCACAACGGGGGTGGGGGAGTAGATCATGGAATCCACAATCCTGCCATTAGCAAGAAAGACATGAAAATTTGGAATCCTGTTGAATAAGCATACATATGATGCCCGTGGTCAGAGAAGTGTCCCATATGAAATGTGCGGTAGGCTCTAGGTGAGCAGTAGTCTTGCTCTAGGGCGGCACTCTCTTGGTTGTTGTTCTGCTGTGGGCACCAGCTGCCGCAATCGTGTAATCTGTAAACGAGATAATGCATCAGCTATAGAATTTTTCTTCTCAGCTGTCGAAGTAGAAGGGTATTTTCTTCTGCTGCAATTCCTGACCAAACAACACTGCTGCCACCACTATGGGATACAATTCACAGAAAGCTATGGACAATTTATGGTCTATTAAAGGATGTAGTTCCTCTGGCCATGGCTTTGCAAACCAGCGACCTCTAAAATAACCACCAAAACCAACAGACCCTGAAGCATCGTTGTAACGTTTCATAGCTGCAGAATCAGAGATAGCATAATCATAAAATAGAGAAATCTCATTCCAATGATTGCAAGAACCACTCCACATTTGTAAATGTTTCTTGCATTCTCATGAAATATGTAGGTGATGATGTAGATCCCTAATGGACGTTGATACTTGCAATAAATAGGAGACAAATATACTGCTTGGGACATTTACTCGAAGGGCAAAATCCAGGTGTCTCAGGATACTTAAGAGTTCACGTTTAGTTACGGATTTTGTTTTGAGAAAATTCAGTCAGAAGGTTTCTAATTCTGTCTCTTTTTTCTTCTGGTAATTTTGCTTGCATGGTTAAGATATTCAGACGCACTCCTAAATAGTCCAACCACGTGATAGGACATATAGGTTTATGAGAAGCAAGTGGCCTTCTCAAATGAGCAAAACTCATGATGGCCATGGTTCCATCAGCCATGTGGTGAGGATGATAAATTGTAAGGAAGTAGTCCAACATATAAAACATATTGGCAATGCCATAATCAGTGGCGTCGCTAGGGGGGTGCGGACCGCACCGGGTGACACCATCTCAGAGGGGTGACACCAAAAGGAAAATTTTAAATAAAGTAAGTTTAATGTAAAAATAACTCTAAGTTAACGTTGTTACAGTTCTTAAATACTTTTACCTTCTGACCTTCAATTAATTTGTTTTTGTTCTTGTCATTTTTATACTGTGGACTTATTTGAAGAAGAAGAAATCCATGGTGGAAGTCTGGAGGGGGTGACACCATGAGTTTACCGCACTGGGTGACACCAACCCTAGCGACGCCGCTGGCCATAATTATTCACTGCAATCACCAACTTATAGCTTCTGCCAGTTTGGTGAAGTGAAGACCGAGAACCAAACTCTATGTAAATATAATTAATACTGCTTGTTCGATTTAATGCCATGATAGGGCCACATACTAGGGTGGATTGGGACAAGCTTAAATTCATCACAAACGTCAAATTTCCATAACCACGCCCCTTTACAGGCCTTTCTAATTGTCTTTATGACATCATCGATCGTAACATATTTCAAGGAAAATTCATGCTTAACAATCAAGCTATTAAGGCTTGAGTGTTATTGATTATTATCTGGAGTTAAGATATCAACAATTAGTCTCTTTTTCCCTGGAATATTTACCCTCAACGATGCCTATAGGATTTACCCGGAAAATGATGTAAGGTGCATAATCAAATGGTCCGTTCATAAATCCCTTTTGATTCTCCTGTTTTATAATATTTTGAACTGGGATCTAGCAGACATTTAATTTGTACAGTCAAAGTTGCTGAAGGTTCTCTCTGAATACCAGTATAAAAATCCTCGCGCAAACCATTTATTAAATTTGTTACAAAATCAGCATCAGGATGAGCGTTGATCTATTGAAGAAGACCATCAACTTTTATAGGGGTAGTGGCCCGTTGTAGGGATTAAGAAGCATTTATTTATATTTTGTCAAGCGCCATACCAGGAACAGAATAGAGTCAGTCCTTTATATTATTTTCTTTAGCATGACTTAAAGTTCTTATGGGGTTCACGTTCTTTGCTCTCTGATCACAAGTGGCTCAAGGGTGGTCATTCTTGCACAATTTACATATATGTAATAAACTGCAGTTCGGCCTGCTACAATAGGTCTCATTGAAATTGTTGCATATTTGTTTCCCATTGAGCATAATTACTGGATCGCCACGCCGATCCGTTGGAGCATGACTGGCCGAGTTGAAATTGAAATATTAATCTTAGAGTGTTGTGTATTCAAAGGCATTGCGAGGTAAGCTGGACAAAGGCTACTTGAGTGCAGATTACTGTTACAATGCATGCAAACCAGAGAAAATAGCAAGACACAACTATGTATCCCGGGAAGACCAATCTTCAACAATATTATGATGTATTAAATACTGGGCAGCCTTTCGAGTAAATCATTATTATACTCATGAAAACCAGTTCCACTGTATTTCTGATGCAGTTCATCAATAAACTCAGCATAAGAGTCTAATGCAGTCCTCCTAAACGGATAGACCTCACAAAGAATGTTTTTGTATTTAGAGAAGGTCTTAAGAAAATCATAAATACATGTAGTTAGTGTGCCTACCAAACGCGGGTCATTTCTTTAACTTTCACTACTATTTAGTTGTCTCCATGATCGATAATTTTTGTCTCTGACCGTGAGTCCATTCCAGGTATCAGCAGTAGGGCAAGATTAACGTGCTTACCATTGAGTATGTCCTTGCGTATATCGCTGCGCACAATGTCCACCGGCGGGAGTTGTTAACAGGCACGGCATAATGGAATGTTTGTGAGAATCTCGTGTCATCCCCGCGCCTATCAAGGACCAATTGAAGGTTAAAGTCACTATGTATCCTCAGCAGCCGGACTCCATGAAGATTGTGAAGCTTTTTGTACCTTGCGGTGATATGGTAGTCGTTGTGGAAGATTGTGTCAATGCGGCGACTGATGCTTGTAATGCAGATAACTATTAATTGAGAGATGCCACGTCCACTATGTTGAGATCACGTGGTTGATCAGCTGCTTGCAGATCACATGACGATGCTGTTGAAGATGCACATGAAATACCCGTCTGGTCACGTGATGATGCTCTTAAGCACAAAAAATAAACACCCGTCTGCTGAACATTATCTATGTACAGTAGAAGAAGATGCTTCTTTCCAATAGAAACCGAGACCTTGATATTCTTCTCAGCTAACTGTTTAACCAATTTTGATGCAGTACACTTGTCGGGAATGTCCACGCAAGTTGAATTTATCTCAGCACTGGCGCTTTGGTTAAGTTTTGTATTGGAAACGCTGGTCAAACGATTAACAGTTCGTCTTGGTCTGCGAGAAGCCATTGTGGGTTGAATAAAACATAAGACCCCCAAAAGAAAGTGACATGTGGTATTAGCAAACTGAAGAATTCTTTCCATATATAATTTAAGTTAACTGCAACGGCAACACCGAAACGTATGCATCTCTACAGGTATCCAAGTTGCTGTATGCCTGCTTCAAACAACTGACAAAATGTTTGGTCACGTGCTCTGAATGGTTCGACATGACAACGTATCTAAATTTAGTTACTAGCTTATTAACATATACTGTTGCAATGACATAATCTCCGACAGAACAACAAAAGTAGACAAAAGAGGGGCCCAAGAATGGGTCAGAGAAGAAGGTACTGTGCATTATTCAAACTATATTTAATCAATTAGATTACAATGTGTGTGTGTGTGTGAGAGAGAGAGAGAGAGAGAGAGAGAGAGAGAGAGAGAGAGAGAGAGAGAGAGAGAGTAGAAGCGTGATTAAAATGATAAGGCTAAAAAAAAATTGGAGAAATGTGAGAACCCATGTGAAGTTAACAAAGCGGCTTCTGGTCCAATAAGAATACCCCAAACCTATACTGATAACGACTGCCGCTTAAGGGCATAATCTTTTAAATGTAAATCTTAAACTAAGTATATCACAAAATGCATTTTACAAGTTGTCAAACATGTGATTTGACCTGGAATTATTCTGTTCATATTGCCGAAAGAACTAGAGAGATAACCATGCTCAAGAACCGCGAGAAATATAAGCAAGGTTCTAAAATAGATACCAATATGTGAGGTCATAAATGATTGCATGGAATTTAAAATTTTAAAGAATAGGCAAGATTATCCCATTACTCACATGTCAATATCAGTATAGACTTGAAGCAGATTTATAGGCCAAAGAGACATGAAACACAGAATGTATATTTATGCTGACTGTCCAGAGGCGTATCTGGGAGGGGGGTGCAGAGGGGGACAGATGTCCCCACGCGCCAAAATGGGGTTTGAAATAGATTTATGTGGAATTATTGCTGCAAAGCGTGTGATGTGTCCGTATGCAACTATGCATTAGTTCTTTCTTTTCTTTAATAGCCGTTTCCGTTAAATTGGGTGATGATGATTTTATTGATGAAAATAATAGGTTTCAGAGTTGAGGTGGGGGGGCATAACATGAATCTTGTCCGGGCTAAACACTCTAGCTACGCCTCTGATTCTGTCTCGACTACGATGATGAAGGCTGATTAACATTGAATCAGACGGTACATTAACAACAGTTTGAGAGTGGCGTAAGACTACATGAAAGATCGGAATGAAACTAGTAACTTGCAGTTATCAGCCTTTCGTACTTACCAGTTTAATCCCGATCACTTAATTGTCGTTGAAGGTTGTCATTATATGCAAAACAAATAGGGCAGACAAGCCTATATATTGTAGAGAAAAATCTAAAAACTGGTGTTAAAAATGATGACTGTAAACGCAGCACATTTCGTTACAATGGAACAAATAATAATAATAATAATAATAATAATAATAATAATAATAATAATAATAATAATAATAACATTGTATAGCGCCTAATCTTTAAAAGCTCTAAGCGCTTTACAACATCTATCATGATATGACTACAAACAAAACCCCCACAAAAACAAACAACATAAAATTATAAAACATAAAAACATGCTGAAAATATTTAAGGTAGAAAACATTCTTAGGTATTTAAGTTTGTTCTTGCAGTCGAGAAAGGTGACTTTTAAGAGCACTCTTGAAAAGGACCACTGTGTCATTCTGTCTTATGTATATGGGCAATTCGTTCCACGTTGTTGGCCCTGGTATGCAAAAGAACGTTGTCCATATGACTTCGTTTTCATAGTGGGAATAATGAGTATACGATTGTCAGAAGAGGAGCGTAAGTATCTTGCTGCTGTGTACACATGGGTGAGGCTAGATAGTGTGTTTGACTGGAGTCCGTCAGTGAAACCTAGCACAGAGAACACATTTTGTGTTTGATTCTGGATCGAATGGACAGCCATTGTAGTGTATTGAGCAGCGGTCTTGTGTGCCTGAACGTGGTACTCTAAAGATGATCCGAGCAGCAGTGTTTTAAACTTTTTGAAGTTTCTGGAGCAGATATTTGAGATGAACCAGACATAATTGAGTTACAATAGTTCAATATTGAAAGTACTAATGAACACACATGTGTTTAAGTGGCATCAACTAAAAGATATTTACGAATGGAGCTAATGCGTCTCAGCTCAAGATATGCAGCCTTGCATATGTTCATGACATTTTGGTGCATAGTGAAAATACTGTTCAGAGTAACACTTAGGTTTCAGTTATGACTGTGAATTTAGTGCTAGTGTTGCTGATATTTATTGTTTGAGGTAAATTATGTGAATGAGAAAGTATTTATGTTGTGATCAGAATAGCTTCAGTTGTATTAGCATTCAGCTGCAGCTTGTTACATGTCATCCATGATTACACATCAGAAATGCATCTCTCTACTCCTTGGATGGTAGCATCAACTTCAGTTGGGTGGCTATATTTGCATATTTGGGTGTCATCGGTGTACAATTCGTGCGACACTGGATGATGATCAAAGACACTTTAAAGCGACAGAGTATATATATTAAAGAGAACAGGTCCCAGAATAGACCCCTGTGGAACACCACAACATTGATCGACTTGGCTGGAGTGTATTCCATTTGCAGAGACAATTTGTGTCCTGTTGACTAAGTAGGACTTGAATCACAGTAAGACTGTATTGTCAATGCCAACTACATGCTGGAAACGGTAAAGTAATATATCATGGTCTATTGTGTCAAATGCTGCAGACAGATATAATCAGAATATTGGAGGAGCATCCTGTACTTTAAGACTTTGATAACCAGATTACTATATATACATTTGTAATGTCAAAGAACAGGAAAAGAGTAAAGTCACTAGCTCATTTGATAAACTAAATTGAATAATGCCGTATTATACAAATCTTTTGAGAAGTTAATTTCTCTCTAATATTATCTTAGGAAGATGAAAATAAATGTAATAAGATAATGAGCATGTACTTTTTCATTTCCCTTCCTTAACGTTTTGAAAATGAGTGACTCCCGAGATTATGGCAAACTCTCAGAAATAGCATCGGAACTCCTGAGTTCCATTATTGACGAGTCCAGGGTTCTTCAGGGTGAAACTCTGAGAGCTCTAATACAAAACAAAACATTTTACCCCACCTCTCTCTCTCTCTCTCTCTCTCTCTCTCTCTCTCTCTCTCTCTCTCGTTACGCTCAAAATTTCTAACGGAAATAAATTTGGAATTACTTGATACTACAAGACTTTAGATGAAACCGCATTTATAAATTGTCTCGCCTATTAATGGTTTGAAGAAAGGACACTCGTAGTAAATTTGAAACTAAGCTACTCGTTAACTTGCAACACATAATTTGTTTTCAACAATAGCAAAATGAATCTAGAAAGAAAATGCGATTTAAATGGTGTTCAAGATTTTAAAGTGCTAACTCTTGTATCCTTTAAATGGAACATCTTCAGTGTGTTCTCCAGGACGTCTACAAACGTTATATTACTAATTGGTGGTTGAAGAGCTTCCAATATTGTGCGTACTGTGTACGAACCTTTATATTAACGATATATACTCCAAGCTAAAAGCCGTTGCGAATCGGGCGATTTTCTGATAATAAAGGTGTGAAGCTAGCGTAGTTTTAATCTAGTATGTTTAAGCTTAAGTGGACATCGTGCTTGGAGTATTGAGGTCACGCAAGATAGGTCTACCATTTGTTTGAAAGAAAGCCATGTGATGACGTCATTTGCTGACAACTAAAGTGGTCCTTGCATAATTTTTCTGGCATTTCTATTCAAACAAAAGTCAAGCTATCAAAACCACCAAATGTAAATGTGTGTCCGTGCGTGTGTTTGTGTTTGCTACGATGTCTGCAGTGTTACAGCGTATAGTAATTTCTAGCAATGGGGCATCATGTCGCAGACTGCACGTCTGCACGCATGATGTCACATCCAGTCACATTATCCTAACATCAGGCCGACCAGTGCTAACAATAACCTCTTAATGATGAGCATCATGCAACAAGCAGATCTCCGTAATGTTAGGAGGTAAAAGCGTAGAACTACTTGTTGTGCTAATAAAGGAAGCTTCTAGTGCCATTTGATAAGTATTGCGTACTATTCTGACGGGGTTCGAACACGCGACCTCTCGTATTCGAAGCAGACGCAATAACCACTTAGGCCACTGGAACGCTAGGTAGTAATTCCGTGTAATGGTGTTTTCAAAACAATGAATATGTACTAATTAAAGATTCTTTGTGTTTTTCATATATTTTATTTTTCTTTTCCTAGTTTTTTTTTTTTTTTTAAAGTCAGAGAGAGAGAGAGAGAGAGAGAGAGAGAGAGAGAGAGAGAGAGAGAGAGAGAGAGAGAGAGAGAGAGAGAGAGAGAGAGATTAAAAGTCAATGTATGCATCAATAAGTAGATAGTTGTGATCATATTTTAATAAGGGTTTGCACGTTAGCTAAAAGGTTGTATACTAATAATAAATACTTTGTGTTTGAGATAGTATTAGATGATTTTGTTTTTCATTGCTGTATATACACTGAATTAATATATTTTATGTTGGGTTAGAGATGCGTATCTTTAACCCGCAAACTGCATTATGGGAAAAGACAGTAATATTACGCTTCGAAAACTCGTGCGTGTAGATGCCCTGAGGTATAATACACGTGGACCAAATACCTGAATGCGCCTGTTTGCAATATTACGTTAACGGATGTAGGGGTTTCCCAAGCAGACGGTGTTTCCAACCTCAGCGCGTGGTGTGCATTGATTGGTCCACTTTGTCCAATCGTCTGCCTCCATCTGGCTCATCACGTGTACACATACACCGGCATATTCGGGGAGCGAGAGAACCATCGAAGGCACTGTGATACTCGGGACAAAACCATGAAGATGTATTTGTGCATTTTAGCATTAACAGTGGGTGCTTTGGCCGACCCTAAAGTATATTTTGAAGAAGACTTTAGTGGTAAGTGACATTTTTCTGTCAAGATTCATGAAGCTGGTACATTTTTTATCGCAACTTATTTAATATGACTTTCTAATCTATTTGCAATAGTCTTCATAAGGACAATAAGTTACAATTATTATGAATATATGGAGGGGAAAACTATCATCTCGATTTTTTCAAAGTTTTATTTGACGAACCATGACACATACTTGTATTCAAGGGTGGGTATCTCGACACATGCATGTGTACAGAATATTTGTTAGGGATATTGATTGACAAGTCGAGATTAATTTTGGTCATTTCTGTGTGCGCATGTACTAATGGGTAGTTCTTGTCACATTTTGTTTAGAGGGCGATAGAATCAAACTAATGCATCATATGTTCTTTGTAGGCGAGAAGCAAAAAAAAAAAAAAAAAAAAATTGTTAAAAGTTGTAAAGAAAAAATAAAATGACTCAAATATGCTTGTGATTTATTTTCCATACTAGAGTATTTAGGTACCATTTCAGTTCGATGAACTTTCCATCTTGTAATCCATCGTTGCTGACAGACGTAAGCAATTGTTTGTCTACCCTTCCCCTTGTTTTTCAGTCGAAATCACCAGTTACGGTATTCTTCTGTACATATAGGTTGTTTTGTGCATTAAATTGTCCCAAAATTGTTAGTATTATCATTGTTGATGGTTACTGCCCAATTTCTTTCTTGTGCTGCCAAAGCATAAACTAGACAATTGCTGTGAAAATGATGCAGTTCCTTGCTTAGATGGGAGTATTTAAAGTGAAAATTGGACTGAAAAACTCCAATTACAGTGGTCATTTATTTGAGAAACAAGATTGTTAATCAGATCCTGCAATAATAATTTATTCAAGTTGTTGAATTGTTTTGGTTATTGCTTACAGATGGATGGAGGGGCAAATGGATAGACTCGACATATAAAGGTTCTGAACAGGGAAAATTTGAGATATCTGCAGGAAAATTTTATGGTGATGCTGAAAAAGATAAAGGTAAGACTTAAAACTTGTAAAATAAAATTTGCACACAAAAATTATCGGTATTGCTTTTTATTGTTTTTGCAATGTTGCAATATAATGTTTCAGTGATCACATTACTGTGCCAGTGCATATATTTTTTTGTCACAGTGACAGTTACTTTTAAAAAATATTAAGGCCACAACTTCCAAATCTGTTTCAGTGAATATTAAACTATTTGGTTAGGCTTTTGACAGTGTTCAAAATAAATATAGTTGTCCGACAATTTAATTTTCTGGATCCTTGTGTGGTTAATTCTAAATTGTCAAACAGTAGCTTCCTGTTCATTATTAGTTGTGATGGTGCTGTGAATATATTACAATTACAAAACCAAAAGATGTCATATATGTACATACAATTCTGCAGTTACCAACTCTTTCAACTGAATCATTTTAAATGTCATGACCTGAATTTATGATAAAGAAAAGTTATGCTCTGGCTTTTAACAAGTTTCTAATATATTATTATGGATTAATTAATAAATGGTTAAAAAGGTACTGCTTAATAGTTTACTGGCGATGCATTGCCAAGTCATCATTTACAAGACAGGTTCAGGTGAATGCTAATTATAGGCAAACAATGAAATACAAAGAACAGAAATAGTACTCTCCCTTTGTATATGGTACTGTCCTACTTTTTGTACATGCAATGTTAGATTTGTTTACAATTAAACTGACTTGTCCTTATAATGTGGAGGAATTTATAGATGGTGTCACTGGTGAGCAGAATGTTAAGTTTACCAGTGTCTTTTAAGGAGTTGAAAATAAAAATTGTTTTTATCAGCAGGTTTTATACTTTCTGGCAAACTGCTCAGTACTTTAATTTGTCAGGCCCAATAGGCAATTCATTTTCAGGAAGGACTACATCAGATTTTTGAAACTACAAAAGACAACACTTTGTAATTTCTGATTTGACTGGAAAGATTAAAATTTAAATTTGAATAATTTAACCAGTATCATTAATCTTGGTATCTGGACCCCCTTTTTTGCAGTGTATTTTACAAAATTGTAAATTTCGGTAAAACAGAAAATGCTTGTACATAAGAGTATAAGTTTTGTTTTTCTTCCCTAGATATCATAGTTTTTTAAATCTCTTTTTCAGGTTTAAGAACCACTGAGGATGCCAGATTTTATGGAATATCTGCCAAATTTGAATCATTTTCAAATGAGGGTAAAACATTGGTAATCCAGTTCACAGTCAAACATGAACAGAATATTGACTGTGGTGGTGGTTACATCAAAGTATACCCAAAAGATACTGACCAAAAGAACCTTCATGGAGATTCACCATACTATGTCATGTTTGGTAGGTATATTTGATCACTGTACTTGTGTCAAGGCTAAAAGATTGCAAACCAAGATTGTTTCTATGGGTCAAGATTTGAATTGATCTTGTTGACTGTTTAGATTTTAATTTGTGTATTTGTAATGTTTTGTACTCTAAATTTCTACTTCCAATGGATAAAAATGGCAGATGCACAAGTGCAATAATGAAATAATTGTCTGTATATTACAATGGTTCACTTGACCAGGAAGGTGTCAGTTTCAGACCATTGATACTAGCCAGAAGTACATGATACTTCTGGTGCACGTCATTTCATTTTTTTCTTCTAAGCAGCAGTCTGTTGTGTATAATGGTACTTTTAAGCTGTTGGAAAGTTGATGCTTATACAGCTTTTGTCATTGCCTTAAGCCTTTAGCAAAGATTTTGTATAGCTGTTATAAGTGCCATAAGATAATTGTCTTTTTAACATTTTGCAAACTTGTTTTGTGCAGTTTTGTAATGGCCTTGAAGACTATTGGAAAGCTTGTTTTGTAAAACTTGACTAGAGCTGATGACCAACTTTAAGCCCATTATAAGACTTGGAGTTCTCCCAACGGAGATTAGTATCCCTATAGTCACCTTTAATGTTTCTGTCCATTCCAATTTATCGTAAATTTTCATCAATATGTTTGGTTTTTAAATGGTCATTTTTTAATCTCTGCAAAAGCGGACCTTTGTGCAACTAAAGTATAGCTCAGAACCATTTAGCATTTTCTTGTAAAATTTGGTGTGCATCTTATAGGACTATACTGAAAATTCTTAGTGCCCAAATAGTTCATTAAATGAGGTATACATATTAAGCCGAAAAGTCGGATTGCGCCATATATGAATTCTATAATTAGGGCAACCTTCTTGAACAGTTGACTCTTTGTAATATGAAAAGAATATCTCAATTCATATCAACCAGTTGAACAAATTTCTGACTAAGCCTTGTATCCTGAAGGATACGTGTAGTGGTGGCAGACAATTGCTGACATTTTTCCATTGCTGTTTTTGCGCCCAGTGTTATCTAGCAGCACTTCAGTAAATATCGGGGCCCCGAGTGGTCTAAAGCACTGTCCGTTACAGACCACTGCCATCTCACCTGTCTGCGTGGGTTCGAGTCTAAGATTCGGCTAATGTAGTTAAGTGAGAAAGCTTGCAAGTAGCTTCTCGTGGGTCGGTGGTTCTTTCCGGGTTTTTCTGGTTTCTTCCTCCACCACTAATACTGGCCGCCATGTATAGCCAATATATTGTGCGGAAAAATGGCGTTAAACCATAAAAAAAAAACAAAACAAATCAGTAAATATCAAGTGAATGTTTAGTCAATGTTGATGACAACACCTTGTCAGATAAGATGTCTATTGGCAGATATTGTCTAGACTTTTTTTTTTAAAGCCAATGTATTCATGTATTTGTAACATTCGGAATGTCCGCAGTGGAAGCGGGAGGTTGTGGGTTTGATCCTTGGCCAAGTCATACGAAAGACTTACAAAAATGGTACATAAGCTGCCTCGCTTGGCGCTCAGCATTAAGAGGGTAGTGTTATGACTGGTCAGGATAATGTAACTGTGCTACATGTCAGAGGCATGGATGCCCAAGTGTTAGACATCACTATAAACTGCCTCACTGCAGACATCGTAGCAATATGACTTGATTTTTTTTAAAGCTACATTAAAAATCCTAATCAAACAAAAAGATTTGGAATACAATTGAAAATCTTGTTTATTCATTAGTGAATATATAAAGCATTAACAAGATGTTTAATTGTAGCGCTTCATTATTTTGGTAATGCCATAATTTGAGACTTGTTCATTGTTGGTTACTTAAATTGTTGATGGAAACATTTATTTTGGAGCATTCGGCTACTATTCATATTTGGTAGAATAGTTTTGGGTCTCTACTCGTATTTGACAGTGTGATTTTAAAACCACTTTTTGGTACAGCCCAACGTCTGATAACACAAATGGGTCTTTTATTGGTTTTGTCAACTTCAGTTTGGATAGTTATGCCCTTTGCGAATTAGTTAATATCTTCACACGTGGAATATCTTATAACCAGTATAGTGAAAAATTGTTCAGCATATTAGGGTGCATTTTGATGTGAATATTGTCTTTTATACCTAAATACATTTTTATCTAGTCTCCAGTTTTGACAGTTATGGTGAAGAGAATCACCTATATATTTAGCAAGATAACTCTTGTTGCTTAAAGGTTAGTGTCTGCCTTGGAAACGAAAGGTCGTGGGTTCGAACCCTGGCAGAGTCGTATCAAAGACTTCTAATAATGGTACTAACATCTGCTTAGCATAGTGCTCAGCAATCAGAGGTAAAGTATTGGGACTTGGCTGGCCTGGTGTCTGGATGAGACTGGACGAGAAGTCATGACACATGTGTGGCATGATGGCATAGTGCTAGACATCACTATAAACTGCCACACTGCAGAAATTGTAGTGATATGACTGAAAAATTATTAAAGCTACATTAAAAGTTCCAATCACACACATTTTGCTTGTAGCTGTCTCAGCTAAAGAACATTTTGGATAGTTTTCACTTGGCATTTCTTGTTTTCACATTGAAACTTGGAATGTTGCTCTGTCATTAGGTAAACCATTTAATATATTCCAAAGAAGTTTGGCAATGTCATAATATCTCAAACAGATGTGCAATTTTTGTGGTATCTTCTACTTTTGGACAGTTATGTCCCTTGTCGAATTCTCAATTCCACATCAAAACTGGAGATTTTGTTAAGTTCATTTCGTACGCATTGATATCGTTCTGTTTTGTTTTTGTCTCCTCCACAACAATTTGGTAATGTTTATAGCCCATAGATCTGGTTGTTTATGAATTTTAGATTGTTTTATAGACCTTTTCTCACAAGTGTTTGTTTTGTTCCAGGTCTGGCATTTCTCGGCTTGTAATCTTTACATGGAAAGGTGCTCATATTTCAGGCATTCCCATCATTAATGTTCATACTGTTGAGTAGTGGTCCTTAAACCTAAACAGATTGCTCAAATTCAAGCTTCAATAGAGGACAGTATACTGTGGCCTTTGCTTGAAGCTTGAGTATACTTAGTTATCATACATGCCAAGAAGTCCAACTAGGCCAGTAAAGGCCAATTACTGGTGTCTAAACACTCATTTTAAGAGCAGAGGTGAATAAATCTGTTCAATAGCTGGTGTAACAAGCAGTAATTTAGAATCAAGACTGAAAATGGTTGACTAAAAGAACTCCATTACATATCTAAAAAAAATTACTTTTAATACCCTTGCCCCTACTATGCAATAAGACCTAGCAGAGGTTATCATTGCATCATAATTTGTCAGTGAATTTGACTGGCCTGAATTGTGGTTATGTTATCATATATATTATCATACATTTTTATATAGTTTGAATATGTGATTTTCAAACAAGTTTGTTTAAACTAAATTAACCTTTGCTTTTTTAGGTCCCGATATCTGTGGTCCAGGAACTAAAAAGGTACATGTCATTTTCAACTATAAAGGAAAGAACTTGCTGACCAAGAAAGACATCAGGTGCAAGGTAAGCGTTATAGTTGGAGTACCTAGATGCAAGGAGCAATACATTTGAAAAGATTGGCAGAACTTTCAGCAAATTGTAAAGTATGAAGTTTGGCTTTTTACATCGGTATTCATTTGTTCAAGCTTTAAAATTGGCTTATAAAGCATAATTTACTACTAACCCTTGTTTTATAAGCCCAATATTGTTTCCAGTGGGGTAAGAATGCTGGATTTGTGGGTTTCAATGCTTAGGTCATATACTGTTGTGTCCTTGGCAAGTCACTGGTGGAAAGATTGTTCCTTAGTGAATAAAATGAGATTTGAATAAAAATTCTTTGATACAACTTTGCACCCTCCTCCTCTATAGACTGCTTAATGCCCTTCACAAGTGGATCTGAAAATTAATAGATTCTTTACAAATTGTGCAGTAGTTTATACTCTAGGATGACTTGATCCATGGGTATTGACCAATTTCAAGGTACCATTCTAGCCTGGATGAGTGAGATAGTATTAGGCTATAAACTGTCACTTGAAAAATTGTTACCTTTTAAGTTTATTAAATTGTCATTGTCCTCTTTTCTAGGATGATGTGTTCACACATTTGTACACCCTGATTGTCAAGCCAGACAACACTTATGAAGTAAAGATTGACAACAAGAAAGTAGAAGGCGGCAATCTGGATGAAGATTGGGACTTCCTGCCACCAAAGAAAATTAAGGTTAGTTAAATAGTCCAGCTGTCAACAGAGCTGATGAAAGTGCTGAATAGGTCACCACATTTAATGTCTGAAACTACACAATTTGAGTGGACATTGATGAAAGTTGATTACAGAATTTGATTGATTTTGAGGTGGTTGTTAAATTGGATAAATTGCTTGAAATTTAAACTTATGACTGTTATTAGATAATAGACCTTTTCATAAGCTTCTAAAGCCAAAAGTTGATGTCTCTGGTAGAAAAATATAGATGGGATTTTAGCTGGTAGCCCAAGTTACTGTTGAGAAGCTGGAAATTAATACGTCTATTAATCTGTCTATGAAATTACGAGTTTTTTGGTCAGTTGAGACCAAGTAAAAATTGGACAGAAGTATTTGAAGCTGGCATTTTTTTTTTGACAGGCAAGTTTAAAAAACCAGAAAGTATTCGTTTAAAACTTTCTAATATTTTGCGCTTTATGGTTAAAATGAAATTTGTTTACAGGACCCCAATGCCAAGAAGCCTGATGACTGGGATGAGCGTGAGAAGATTGATGATGTAAATGACAAAAAGCCAGAGGACTGGGATAAACCAGAGCACATTCCTGATCCAGATGCCAAGAAGCCAGACGATTGGGATGATGACATGGATGGTGAATGGGAACCACCTCAGATTGATAACCCAGAATACAAGGTGCTTCTTTTTTTTTACAACTTAAGTATTGCTTGTCAGTTTTTAACTTTGCAATATATTAGACATTTTAAACAAATTCCTATTACATTGGTTTTAAAATGATTGTAGTTATATTAGAGTTCATAACTACTTACTAGAGAATGGATGGATAGTCCTTGTGTTCAAACTTTTTGGGTAAAACTCTCTAGACTGTTCTGAACTCTTTGCTGATAGCTAACTGCTGTGTAAAGACTTAAGACAACACTTTTTGGAAAATTTATATGATCATGCTTTGTTTCATATGTGCAGTAAAATCTGACTTCAAAAGGAACTTCAGCTGTTCACAAATTTGTATATGTACACTGCTTCAACACTCACCGACAGACATTGACATTTTTGCACTGACGTGTAACTAGTATCTTTGATTTACGACTTTTCTTTGCATACCCTAGTTGTACCTATGCAAATTAGTAGAAAGGACTTGCTCACTGCAGTCTTCAAACAGATTGCATTAACTATTGTCAGCCAATTAAGTGAAATGGTGGATTATATATGACCTGTTTACTGTTTATAATTGCTACATATAACAGGCATGTACTGAAAGGGGTGGGTTTTTTTCCTTCTACTTTTGAAGATTACAGAAAATTGTTTTGTTAAAATGCAACGATGTTAGGTGTTTGGGATTGTGACAGAATCAGTTGAGCACGATGTGCCATGTTAGATTATAATCCTCTTCATGTAGGACTGTGGTAGTCCAATGTTACTCAGATTGTGCCATTTGATGGCATGTCTACAACATTTCATCACTGATCAAAGTTTTCTCTGGCAGACTTTTTGTTGACGAGCACCCCTCAGAATACAGGACTGGCCTGATTTGAATTTAGAGGGGACCCAGGTGTTTTTTTTTTTTTTTTAATTATAGCACTGCTGTAAAATATACCTTTGGAAGCCTCTATGCAGCCTCATTTTGAAGTTCTTGAAAGGCTATTGAGCTTTTCTGGTGGTAATGGAATGGCCTATTTGGCTGCCCAATTGAACAAGTTTGTTATAGCTACTTTTAAATTGTCCAGAATATTGGCATCAAACTCTATGCAGGTGTACACGTGCTCACGCTTTCATCCCAAGATCTAGTTCGTCCTAAAAGATGATTGCAGTCGAACCTCCATTGGGGCCAGAATGGTGGTTGTTGAGAATATTTTTTTTAACTACTTTATGATTGACATGGGCTCTTCTCCAAAAGACTTCCTGTGATGTCATATCGGCCTTAAATGAAGATGATCTTGCATCAATTGTGACAATGATCATGATAGTCTTAATATCACTAATTCTGATAATAGGAAAGCCTTATCGACATAGGTTTTCTCCAGATATCCAGTTTAATCACCATTGCATCCATCTAGTCACCCAAAGACTTCTTGTAGTATCTTGAAAGTTGTACATAAAATGGTACAAGTTTTATTAAATGCAATATGTCCATTTTGGTGCCATCTGTTATTGCTACTTTTAACTGGAAGGTCTTATTGATAGGGTTTTCACAAAGAACTTGTGATGTTGAGACAGATCCCAAAAATTGGCTGCTGTGACCATATTATTTTCGTATCAATATTGGGTAATGGTGTCTGGCTTGTAATGTTGCAAATCTTGCATCCACTATGGATGCCAGACAGGCTACTTTATATATCCTGTTGCTTAAAATTATAGAGGCTGTTTTTACACTCCACAGCAATAAAAGGAAGAAATGGTCTTGTGAATTTTTTCCAATTTAAAAAATTAGACAGTGGAGGGGTGCAATGCAGGTGAGTTCAGTATATATTTACATGAGGGATTTCCTCGCCACTCCTCTACTTTATATAACCTTTTCTCTTTTGATCTTGCATTTAACCAAATTGAACACATTTTAATTTGTTTTTGTTTTTCATTGTAGGGTGAGTGGAAACCCAAACAGGTTGATAACCCCAGCTACAAAGGAAAATGGGTCCATCCAGAGATTGACAACCCTGAATATACCCCTGATGAATTTTTGTACAGATACAAAGATATTGGTGCTGCTGGATTTGATTTGTGGCAGGTCAGTCTATTTGTATTTAGTGTTTAGCTATTTTATGGTCCCCATGAATATGGCAAGCACACATGGACATGTTGCCCAATTACATTTTAAGTCATGGAACTGTCAACATGCACACTACATGACAAATTCTTTTTTGTATGTGAACTCCAAAGTAAGAAACTTGTGACGGGGGGGGGGGGGATATTTTGAATTTCTTGAGGAAGTGTATTCAAGTAGCAAATTTTGAAAAAGTGGAGAGGAGTTTAGTTTTTACCTTTTATTTATTTTATGTACCTTTTATAGAATTCAGTACCTTTTTCTTTCAACTTTCATGATGTACATCGTGTGTTCAATTCGAAGGCTTTTTTTATGTTTGGAGTTCTTAATTTTGTTTTTTCCTAAAAAAAAAAAAAAATTAAAAAAAATAATGACTTTTATTGTTCCGTACAGTATTTCTAGTACATTGTACTTACTTTTAAGGCACTGTTGTGTTGCATATGTTGACATTTTAGTCCCATCAAATTGTTTAAAGCCATAGCAATGTAAATTTCACTTGGAATAGTTCACAAGAATTGTCTGTACATAAAAAAGATGTGGCATCATATCTTCAATTATTTTTATTATGAATTATCAATTTAGCTATTTTTTTCAGTACCATAATTTGAAGAGCAAACATTATATAGAAATATTGCCTTGAAGTGATAATTTAAAACTTTCAGAATATTCCTTAAATATTGCAAGAAATGGATGCATACATTTGGCAGGTGGGCGGGGGGGGGGGGTAATGATGTGCATCTTGTGTAGTATTAGTGCTATCAATTGATATTAATTTCATGTCTTTATGTATTTTTAATTTCTTGCAGGTGAAGTCTGGAACAATTTTTGACAATGTCCTGATAACAGATGATGAAAAGTATGCAGAACAGGTTGGAAATGAAAAATGGGAAGTAACCAAGGTATGAATCATTTGTTGGTAAAAATAAATTAAAGGCTAATTAATGTAATGTTTCTGTGTCAGTTAAGGGCTTGAGGAAGATCACTTGTCCTGACTGGATACAATTTGGCTGGGAAGAGTAAAACTGTAGACTGGATATGTAGAAATCAGCCAAGTTTCATTCATGTCTAATTGTAACTGTTGAGAATGGAGTCTTGACCAAAATTGATTATTTAGTATAAAAGGTTAGTGGAAATTGAGACTGTTGCAATTCTATCAAATGCAGGTTCATTGCAGTTGTCATGCAAAAGTAATTCTATTCTTACATAAATGTGCTAGTTTAAATTTTGGACTGGCGAGGTATTAATAGAGCTCCAGTCTTGAGAATAGTGGCAGTATGGAGAAAAACAATAGTTTAATAGATGAAAATAAGAGATGTGTGGCTCATTGGGAAGAGAAATTATGACATTACTGAAATGGGAATGCAAATACCATGAGGAAATAAAAATGGGATTTGCAAATGCAGGTTCTTGAATTGCAAACTTTGTTTTGAATTGCAAACTGTTTCTTAAGTTTTTCTAATGCAATAGAATTTAGTTTTTAACCACTCTATAGCACCACTTGCATCAGGTACCAGTGTTTCTTTTGATGAAGCACTGAAGTGGAGAGGTGTGTTGTGTGGAGAATAACATTTGACTAATAACTTTTGATTCTTACCCTCTCTCAGGGGATAGTGATTTTAATTTTTTTTTACTGGGCCCTGTAGTTTTTTATCAGAGATGTAACATATATTGAATTGTTTGTTGAGAAGAAAGTTTAATCTTGTAGCTTTTGCAAGAAATTAATGTAAAAGAGGACTATAAATCCAAAATTGAAATTGTTTTGGTTGCATTGGATATTTAATTGTTAAACGTTTAGTACGTTTCAGGTGTTCAGGCTGTTATTGAAATTCTCTTGGAGCCCTTGCCAGTAAGACTGATCTTGTGTAGATTGGGTCCTGGGTGACAGTGTGGCCTTTACAAATCACTTGAACATCTTACTTCATGCGAGGAAGTCTTGGCTCAACTAGTGCATGCATCTTGTTGGTCAACATTGCATCCTAGGATCTTCACCAATTATTATAGGCATGATGTATAGCCTTCAGTGTGCTGAAAAATGGCGTTAAACCCTTCAAAACTCGACCCCTATTTTGTACTTGATGAATACATGCACATTGCATGAATTTGTACCTACTTAAGACAGTGAAAAAAACTCCATTAATAGTTGCATTGCAGTCCTTAAATTCTGTTGTAGGTTAGAGTACACTATTGCAAGGTCGATGCACATTTTTATCAATTTGGTTTGTTAGATTTAGTTGCAGTACTTCATGATGTAAGTGGTAATTCTGATTTATTTTGTTCCTGCTGCAGGATGGTGAGAAAAAGATGAAGGATGATCAGGATGAAGAGGAAAGGAAAAAGAGAGAGGAAGAGGAAAAGAAGAAGAAAGATGAAGGTCAGTAGAACTTGCAGTATGCAACTGAAGATCATTTTAATCTTTTTTGTGAATTTAGTGGATTCATTGTATTGCCAGAATAATAAAATCTGAGACGTTTATTTATTGTAAGATATGACTGTTGACATTAGTAAATTATCGAATGTATAGTGGTCTCACAATTAACTGTTATATGCACACAATATTTGACATTAATGAATTGTTAAATGTCTAGCGGCCGTGCTGTATAATAAAATGTACATGACATTTGACTTGATCTTCGTTGATTGTTGAATGTATTGTCACAATTCACAAATGTTGTATGCACATGCCATTTGACTGTTGATCTTAATAGATTGCTGAATATCTTGTCACAGTTCAAATGTTGTATGCTTATGACAGTTTGGACTGGTGCTAAAAAAATATTCCTCTGGATACAATTGTGACTTGACCATCCAAAATAAGCCAAACAATAGACAAGAATGCTAGTTTTTAGGTAAAAAGTTTACTTGTGCAAATTTAAGACTGTCCATCTTTACACCTTGATGACATTCACACGTGCTTCAATTTGAAATCATATGTTGTGCATGAACAATCACTTTTTCTTGAAAGGTTTGTGAAAGTTCGTTCAGCTTGCATAAATTAAATCTTTTCAAAAATTTAAGTTACATTGGTTTGCAAAGGTTTTTCTAGCTTATTTATTCTTAAGATTAGATTATCAATTTATTCGTCCATTTCCAATTGTGCGTTGGGTTAATTGTCAATAAATTTTAAGTTTTAACCTCAGCATGTTGGTGATGCAAGTAGCTAGCTTATGCAAACAGTGAAGTGACATTAATTTGGTTGCTTGAAGCTTGATAGCTGTAATCTCCCTTAGTATCAATATAATATGCATGATTAACACTGACACATTTTATGGAATTCAGATTCTGGATTTCAGCAAAAAACTTAAGACATTGCATCTTCATGGTAATAAGTGAATTTTAGGCAGTACAACATTTGAGATGAAATTTAAATTTGTTTTGATTCAGTGCCCATTAGTCCGGTTGCACATAATTTGATATAAATTGTTGGGTTTTTTTCCTCCAGAAAAAGATAAGGAAAAGGATGATGATGAGGAGGAAGAAGAGGAAGAAGAAAAGGAGGAAAAGGAAGAAAAAGAGGTAAGGTCTTTTTTTAAAAAAAAATATATGCCTAAGATACTAATGAAATGTGGAGCAGTATTTCTGTAAATTTAACACATTAAATACAATAAATGCTTCTAACAGAATGTAGTATTGTTTGAACTAATATGTAAGGTCCTCGACAGAAAATGTCATTGTATGGAATAAAATGCATGCTTTTCAAAAGAAAGTATGATTGTGTGGAGTAACTTGCATGCTTCACAACAGAATATAGAATTGCAAGGAGACAGTTCTGTTTCTCAACAGAAAGTACGATTGGAAGTCAGTGGTTATGGTCCTATACTGATTGAATGTGTGGAGTAAAATGTATGCTCCTAAACGTGGATCCATCTGGAGTACAAGGTATGCTCTAATCATTATGGATCCATGTGGAGTAAAAGGTATGCTCTTAAACATGTACTCTGTAGAGTACAGTTAATACTTCTATATGGAATGCATGATTGTGCAGACATTTTATGTATATACTGTGATTTTGATTATGTATTTTGCAATATTTTTGTACATTTTAAAGCATGCATAATGATGTCTACTTCTTAATGTTGTTTTTCTGTTATTGGCAGAAATATAAAAATTCCATATCTTTTTCAGGAGGAACATGACCATGAGCACGATCACGATGAATTATAAACTGCCTGGCATTGTCAATTCACCTCATTTGAATGTGTGGCAATGTGTTTCTTCTCATTTTTCATACTGTATGTTTTGAATGGTCAGAGTAAAAGTGTGTAATGGCTGTTGTGTGTGTCCATTATGAATTAAGTTAATTCAGAGTTGTTATACTGTTTTTGTGTGATGAGGAAATCATTAAGTCAGTTTGTACACAAGATAGTGTAAAGATAAAAATGCAAAAATGGCAACTATTCAGACCAACTTAGCAGTCCTGTAGCTTGAGGAAGAAGTACTGGTATTGTTATTTATATTTTTTGCAGTCTTTTAAGTTTTTAATCATCAAAATTTGTATCTTTACCAAAATATATGCTAAAGGTTTTTTTTAACAAATCTTTCCAAGCTGAGTGAAATCTGAATGATGCAGAACTATTTGGGAGATGTCATTACTTATTATGGTCTAAATTGGTAATAAAATATAAAAAAATTACATTGTTTGCTTTTTTAATAAAACTTCCATCTTTTTGAAAAACAGTACATTTCCAGTTACTGTAACCTTTTGGCATGCATGCATGTTGTCATTTAAGCCACTGCCTTTAAATGGTAATGTTGCTGTAATTTAAGAGATCATAGTGTCAAGACCAAGGAATATACTTGTATAATAAAAAGATGCAGTGTCCCTCAGAGCCAGTCTTAGGTCCTTGGCTGAAAGGTTGTCAAATGTATCCTTGTTACCAAATTCTTTGTAGGTGATTATATCTCATGTACAGAGATGTACCTGGTAAAACTCTTGCTTATTTATTATTACTCATGAGTGCATGATTTGTATTCATCTTGGTTAGGTTCTTGGCACGAAGGTTGAAATTAAAATTCTGATCTTTGTTGGGCATGTTAAAACCAAAATGTAGGAATATGTAGCATTCTAAATTGTGATTTGGAATGCATGAAATCAAACATTGTTTCATCTGTTATAAAGTGTGGCAAAATGGAATATTCTTTGGTAATATTGTATTGCACGAAACAAGGTTTGGAGAATGCAGTTAAGGCTATAACTCTTGATAGATAAAACTTTAAATTATTCTAGTGCAAGGCCAGTGTAAAGCTGTATTGCAACTTTGGTTGAAATACCTGATGTGCAAACAAAATGTAGGATGGCAATCGAGGATCACAACTTGTGTAAATTTGGAAGGTTGGAAATCCAACTTGATACAGATCTGTTCAGGCAGAGTTCAGTATATTTGACCAAAATCTAATGGATAATTGGTAAAATTATCAAGACCAGTAATGGGTGTGTGTGTGTGCACATTTGCTGATTACACCCAAATATACAATCTTAGCCACCCAACTGAAGTTTATCTAAAGAGGTTCATTTTTTTGTGAAATCATGGATGACATGTAACAGCTGCAGATGAATGAGGATAAAACTGGGGCCATTCTGATCACAACACTTTCTCGTTCACATCCTTATCCTCAAACAATAAATATCAGCAACACTAACATTAAATTCAGTCAGTATGAAACCTAGGTGTTACTCTGGACAGTACTCACATTGCAACAACATGTCATGAACATATGCAAGGCTGCATATCTTGAACTGAGATGCATCAGCTCCATTCACAAACATCTTTCTGTAGATGCCACTAAAACACTTGTGTGTTCATTAGTACCATTTTTCTAAAAGCAATTAACCCATAAACAGGTTTAAACTGTTTTGATAAAGGAGAGGTGATAAATGGTACATGTAGATTAGAAAAGAAGGCTAGTTTGCATATATAGATGTATTAGATGGCTCTCCAGTCTTTAAGAACTGTCTAGAATTATGCATCAGTTTTTGGTGTATATTAAAACATCAAAAATTAAAGCCATCTGGATAGGAAGGAAACAAATTCAATCAAAAAGATGTGCCTTAACATTGAAATTTGTTGCATTTCATAAATTTGTCAGCTTTCAAATTTAAGCATTAAATTATGCGCAATTTCAAGTTTGTTGGATTAAAAAAAAAAATCACAAATTTATTCATTTACTCTTCGGTATTGATTAATCTTTCAATATATAGGTGAAACTTGTTTTCACAAATTTATGTACTTTTGTATGTACATTTGCTTTTAGTACAAGATAAATTACAGCTTTTACAATTTAGAGTGAAATAATGGATAGATGAAAGCAGAATGCAAGCAATTATGTAATAGAAGAATGTAGTACTAAAACATTACATAAAAGATGCTGATTGATATATGTACCATACTGTTAAGATCAAATACAACTTTGAGAACATTGAGCATGGACTCCTTGCAAATTTAGCTTGCCCAAGGTGATTTTAAAATTTTAGCAAGTGAATATATAAAGCTCTGTGATGGTCTTGAAGTGTTTGAAGCTAGGTTATTGTGCAGAAAGAAGAACCACTATGAAATGTTATCTTTACACATAAACCTCTAGTGCAGAGTTTAAGGGGCATGAGGTAGTAGCCTACTTCCAAGGTCTGTAGCAAATAGGTGCTACATGCATGATACACTAAAGTGGGTGTTATTATAGTAAGGTAGACAGATTTAGTTCTACAAAGATTCCAAAATAATCTGGACATTATACAAAAGAGACAAAGCTAAATGTTTCAACTTTTTTCCCCCACTAGAAATTTGAACATGGCCTGAATTCGATATTGTGTCCAGATTTGAGGCTTTTATGGCTTCAGATCTAAGGAAAAGAACTTCCACTTTTCACCTATAGCTCATGCTCCAGCAAAGTAACCAATGGAAAACATGGTTTTAGCACAACTAGGCATTTGACTAATGGAAAATTGCTTGGAAGTTTTATGTATTAGGATGAATTCAGAAATAGTCCCCAAATTGTTATTTCCAACTCTCACTTCATACGAAAGCAGCAAACACCTCCAGGGGTTAATGTGTTAAACAAGAACATAAAGACAAGAAAAATTGTAAACTTTTAATTATTTCAATTAACAAATAGAATATATTTAAGGCTTGCATAGCATAGAAATAATCATGTACCGGTAATTATTTTCAATTTAACAATTTCTAATCAACAGTGCATATATGGCAGTTACATAAATATTTACTTGAGCAAAATTGCAAAGGCACGTGATATTCTAAGCAATATGACATTAGTAAATGTTCTATTGCATGCATCTGGACCCTACTCACCAATTCCATAAGTCTGTAAAGAATCTTGCACTTTACAGTGACATTAGTGTACAAGACTTATCCAACAGGAACGGCATAGATTTATATTTGCTGCTGCAATGTGCTCAAGCTGATATGGGTCAGAGTTAATGTAAGCAGTATGGCCTGTTACCACATGCTAGGGTTAGGATTATTTGACCAAACAAGCATAGGGCCTACTCAATCATATCATGATAAGAGATGTTAAAGTATATAACAAATTCCAATCTGTCACTGCACAGACTGCTCTATGGTCAGGAAGATCATGATCAGATATATTTAATCTAACATAATTGTTCAATAGACCAATAAAGACCCTGATCTGTTGGCTCATTTGCAATGGCAGATATGGCTCTATATGATGTACATATAAAAAAAAAAACCAGAAAAAAACAACAGATGCATGTATCATTTTAAAGATCACATATTACAGTGGCATCAATATAATATGAACCGCATCAAAAGGTAACCATTTGTGCACAGGGTGCAGTTCCCACCACTATTGGGTCAACCCAGGCTATTTATGATTTTGCCAGATGGTATAGCACTTTGCAGCCACCCCAACCTCAAATCAATATTTTGTAATGCCCTAAGTAACTTGATATACTGGCTATAATATTCAGATGGATGTAAATGTATTTGATTAAAAATAACAAAGCAATGAAATTTAAACCTAAATTCCTAAAAGGCTCTTAAAAATCGGAGCTTATGATAACCAAGACAGCAAGATTTAGAGTCCATATATTTACTATTACAATTACTTCTTTGTAACTGCATGCTGTTCAAGGGCTGAACAGTCCTACAAAGTGAGAAAATGTGCCTAATTAGATCTCACCATTTAACATTTTCCTCTAGAACTGAAAATTTATATACAAATACTATACATGTATTTCACTATATGATATACTTTCTAGAACTAATAAAATAAAAGTTTATTTTGAAAATATGTTGGCATTAAGGGGGGGGGAATAATAATATTAACTTAAGCACACTGACAGTAATAAACATACTTTTTGTCTAATTTAAAGCATTATGAAATTCATCAGTAATGAACAATTTGTTCTGGCTATGAAAAGACATAACAAACATGCATAAAGTAAATAATTCAGAATGCTACTTGTGAAAATAGTCAAGGGACATCCTCTGCATGTTCTTTCAATATAAAAGCAAAATTAACCTGTATTCTTTGTGGTAAATAAGAAATGATCACAAGTCTTATAAAAACAAAAGGAGACACAACATATATCAATACCAACTATTCAGCATAATGACTAGGCTCCTTTTGTTGTAAAACTGACTTGGGTATTATGCCTAGGCCTCCATGTTACACCTGACTTGGCAATCATGCTCAAAGTGGAAATGTTCAGCATATTTATGAGCAATGATTAAGGTCAAGTATTGTGACAGTGGACCTGGATTTTAACAACATCCGCATAGACTCTGATATGCTTGTAAAATATGCAACACCTTGTCCTTGTCCAAAGTGTTTACAGCATAGACTTGGATATGTAAGTAAAATATGCAACCATATCCTGGTCTATATTGTTAACTACATAGACTAGATTATGTAGGCACAATATGCAAAAGTATATCCTAGTCTATAGGGTTAACTGCATTGATCAATACTGAATGTACCAATGTTTTTATTGCACCTTTAATCATGCACAGGATACCTTCATTGGTTGTAATCTTGACTTGCCAAAAAATTTAAGATCAACTGTCAATCACTATTAAATTCTTTGTAACCAATTCTGAAAAGCTTTATTGCAAGGATGCTTGATCATTTTACATTTATGTAACTTGAGAACCCTGTTCAAGCTGTATTGAGAGTACGATCTTTCTTTTGTCTTACTATGAATGAGTGGCACAACAAACGTTTTGTAGAACTGTCATCGATACAGAAATTGATACATTATTTTCTGTCTTAAAAATTATTTTATAAAAAAGCAAATGAATTTAAAAGAATAATTCCTCACATACATTCATTCTTGATAGATGAATTCACGCTTACTTCTTTATGACATCACACAATATTAAAGATGTAAAAATATTATATTTCACTTCTGGAATAATAGTGTTTTGTTTTAAAGTTGTGTGCATTTTGAGAGTTTGGTATAAAATTGTCTCTTAATTACACAAAATGTTTATATTTTTTTTAAAGCAGCAGTGCTATTGACAATTGTGATAATAGCTTCAATTTAAATGACCAAGAAATGGTACATGTATGTTAACATGGGTAAAAATCAAAGTTCTCTCCACTATTTGCAATGACTACTAAACCACCGACACTGGCATCACAATAAAAGTTCTGATAAAGTCTACAAAATCTTCTTTTTGATGTACCCTATCTAGACCAATGGATGCCAAATTTTGTTACATCCACACGATTAGCTACAATATGACTTCATGGGAACATACTGAAAAGTTGAAATGCAAAATTGATGAAATTTATTCTAGAGTATGTAACAGGGCAGAAATAACCTATTAAGTAGTTGCCAACATTCTGTACAAGTGAAGGTGGTTTTACTGTAAAGAACCATGGGTCTAAAATCTGAGATATACCATACAAATGTGGTACTAACTAAACATTTTTATGATGAGAAGAAACAGTCAGATCAAGAGACATATCCAATGATTATTAAACCATCAATGATGATATTTATGGCTGCAACATTTACCAAATATGTACACGGTACCGGGTACACTATAACCAAAATGATGCAATTTAATTAAACTCACTGTTGTATCTGCGTTGCATGCTAGGCAGACAGGAGACAGCTATTTATGTGTAACACACAGACAATTTGCATGCTAGGCAGACAGGAGACAGCTATTTATGTGTTTGTTTGTTTGATTAGGATTTTTAACGTAGCTTTCAACAATTTTTCAGTCATATCGCTACGATGTCTGCTGTGAGGCAGTTTATAGTGATGTCTAGCACTGAGGCATCATGCCGCAGACATGTAGCATGATGTCCCACCCAGTCACATTATCCTGACACCAGGCCGACCAGTCCTAACACTAACCTCTTAATGCTGAGCGTCAAGCGAGGCAGCTGTTAGTACCATTTTTGTAAGTCTTTGGTATGACTCGGCCAGGGATCGAACCCACGACCTCCCGCTTCCGCGGCGAACGCTCTAACCACTAGGCCACCGGAGCGGTTCTATTTATGTGTAACACACAGACAATTTGCATGCTAGGCAGACAGGAGACAGCTATTTATGTGTAACACACAGACAATTTGCACACTGTATCTAGCTCAGCATCTGATGTACATTTTTAATCTATAACTGGATTCAGTTTGAAGGAAATGTCTGTTAAATATATCTGACTTTTTTCTGTTAGACATCCACAGGAATTTTGCGATATGGTTTTGTGCCAATATATATATGCTGATAGAATAAGATATATTTGAACTTGATATACTGCCTGGACATGTGATCAAGCTTCCACCAGATACAGGGTTAGTTGTTTTGTTGATGCCATGGTACACATTTACTGGCAGTAAACTATACCATCCCATTTACATGTGTAGATGGAACATTAGTAACATTAGAAATATTTAACATTAAAAGAAAACACTAATAAGTAACTATGTGACAAATATCATGATGCAAAATTTATTTCCATTACAAAATCCATTGACTGCTCCAGTGACCAAGTGGTCAGAGCATCCACCTCAGAGGTTGTAGGTTTGATCCCCAGCAGAGTCATACCAAAGACTTGTAAAAATGGTACTAACAGCTGCCTCGCTGGGCGCCCAACATTAAGGGGTTAGTGTTAGGAATGGTTAGCCTTGTGTCAGGGTATGTTCCTGGGTGGGTCATCATGCTACATGTCTGTGGCATGATGCCCCGATTCAAGACCATTATAAACTTTTTGCAAACAATGTAGTGATATGACTGATTTTTTTAAAAAAGCTATGTTAAAAATCCAAATTACACATACAGACAAAATCCATTATATGGTAAAACAGCTGCATCTGTCTTCTTTGTTGATATTAAGATATGCATAATTAATCTTCTTGCATTTTTAATTCTTTATATTATCCAAAGCAAATGAAAACAAAAAGGTGTCGAGGAACAACATATACAAAAAGATAAATGATAGTGCCTGACAAAATTTGGGAATAAAAAAAACCCACATTCTGTGAATGAAAAAGTTAAAATTTTCACTCTCTAAAGTTCATTATCATAACAAATTTGTTTTGAGTATTATAATATATGGCATTTTCTGCATGTTGCAGCATTTTTCTAAATGAAATACCGGAACAAATATTTGGTACCAATAAAACAAGATTCTTGCATGTTAACCCCACCCAGAGTATTATCAGCTAATGCTGGATGTTTTATCCATCTACATATATATACATGGCAAGTTCAACGAATCAAACAGAAGGGACTATTGTAAGAAACGACCTGTCTTCATATACGTTTGTATTGTAAAAGTCTCCTATAAAACAGAAAAAATTAATCTTGCATATTGATTTGGGTGGAAAAAAAAGACAATATTGAACATGCATGCCATAATTTGGTCACACAAAGTGCATAGCAATTTATAAAAAACTAATGAAAGATCAAGCCAAACTTCATAAAAGAAAGCAAACTCTTAATTTCTGCACAAAAAATAGATCCTAAAAAATTCACAATACTGAAAATAGCTTTATATTTTCCTTGTTTGTAAATGCAACTTTTTTAAAAGAATAAAAAATATGTTAAATTCTTAACTAGTTATTTAAACGTGCACGTGCAAAGAGACATACTCTGTTCGTCTTTATTTATAATTATCCCTTGCTGCATTATTCTGAACACAGTGCAGTTCTTATGGCTGTTGGTAGGCAATTTAAAAAAAGTTTTCTAAACATAGTACTGTAGTATCAATAATTTTGTGAGTCTCAACTTTCTTAGTTTTGGATTTAACAAATATTTTTTTTTTGTATTTTGCCCATCAAAGTTTGCATATTTGTAAGCATTTCATGGACAAATACCAAATTAAAGAATAAAATAAAAATTATGCCGACAGTCACCTGAATGCTTAAATCAATATTGTCACAAGTACAAACATATATCAAACACCTGTCTATGTCAATAGAAACTGATGCAACCCAAACTAAAATATTACTGTACATGTACATGCAAAATCAAACACTTTGTCAAGATCAATGGTAGTCACCAATGCTAAGTCAAGATCAATGGCAGTCACCAATACTAAGTCTAGATCAATGGCAGTCACCAATACTAAGTCAAGATCAATGGCAGTCACCAATACTAAGTCTAGATCAATGGCAGTCACCAATACTAAGTCAAGATCAATGGCAGTCACCAATACTAAGTCAAGATCAATGGCAGTCACCATTACTAAGCCAATCGGCTATTAAATTACATCTGTATGATCATAAAACGGCATCATCAGAACTTTGGATGATTTTGGTGTCAACACGATGGCTTACAGCGGTACAATTCAATCTTTGATTAGTTGTGGTTCGAATGTGAACCAAACATCTAGCTGCTCATTGCTTAATGCAGTCACCAGGCAGTGGCAATATCTTATGAATTGAAAGACAAATAAACTGTGCCTACTAATGTACAGACCAACTTCAACCATTAGACTTGACAGTGAAAAAGGAAGACATCACTGATGACAACCAGTGTACTGTATGAATAAATAAGAAAAACCAAAAATCAAACTTTTCTTTTATGTATGTAGGCCTCTACAAATTTTAAATAGACCATAATGTTAATAAATCTAATATCGTAGGCGGGTGTGATTATATTGTGCAGAAGATATCATAATTCCGTAAATTGCAGTTTTGATGAAATGCAGATCACATGGTCTCGTGAAGCAATACAAGCTATCCCTCAAATACAACAGAAAAATGGCGAGTGAGACAGACAGGAGGAAACCAGATTTGTGTTGAACATTCAAAAGTTGAATCTGCTTTCGAGATATCCTCATAACCATACATGTTGAATTATGTGTTTAAGACCTGACAGCAGAAAAGTACAACAGAAAAAATGTGCTCATATTACATATTTTGGAATTTAAAAAATGCAATTTAATTTAAAAATAAATACTTATACATTTTGTGCTGTGCACAAATGTGATAAGGATTAGGCCCAATGTAAAAATTAAACATTTACCATAATGCAATAAATTAATTTAAGAAGGATGAGGTTAAATCATATTTGTAAATGATATTCATTACTTACCCTCCAAAACACACACACCACCTAAGGACCGACAGCTTGAAAATGTAGATCCAAAAGTGAAACACTGAGATAATACTGAATTCTGGGTGAGGAGACAAGAACGAGGACCAACACATGACACACTATCCATTACCGGGAAATGCAACAGGCATTGAGAAAGGTTTTCATTGGTTGTAATAAGTAATTAATTTAAACATTAAGAACCTTCCTTCTTAGGATTCCATTTCAGCGTATTCTACTTTACATGCAGGCTACAGTTAGTGTATTGATAATCTGATACAATGTAGTATATACATGTCTGGTATAAATAGGTTATGCATTGTACTGGTCAGTGATGAATTTTTTTTTAGGCACAGGCCCCAGGCTTGTGATTTAAACGAATTCGCTAGCTCTGACTAAATTTCCACAAGCCTGGACAGTTCATACCTGTCAACTCTCAAGCCTGAAAAAAAACCTCCCGATTATGGGGATATTTCCACACATACCTCTTGATCTTGTAATATCTCCCGATTATTTGCAGAGAACTCCCGATTATTACACCATGTCTGTCAATTTTCATTTCTCAGAAGAAAAAAAATCTCCAAACCATACATAAATAGATAGAACATATGCAATCCACAGATGCCATATTCCATTTTATCACTTGTGAATAATGTAGTGACAAAATAAATAATATCACATGAGTGTTTTTCTTCAGTAAATAGAATGCTAAGATTAAACATCAATCAAGTAAATTTCAGATTTTTTAAAACCACTACAACAGTACTGAAGTGAAAAAGAAATTAAAAACATAAAATTGTCACCAATTAGCTAAATCCCATAAATGATCTATGTGAATGTTGTATAATTTTCTCTGCAAACAAAATCACATTTCTATTTCCGTCAAAGAAACTCTGCCAGTTAACACCTGACATTTCTCTACCAAATATGTAAAGTTAACTGTTAAATAGTCACAATGACTTTACTACTCCTGTAATCAAGCCAGAACTTTAGTTATTTTGCAGTTTAGCCACAGCTGAAGAGAATATGAAAAAAAGGGTCTTACCCTGGGGGATATTAAGGCGTATCACAGGGAGAAATGGCACATCCCATAGGCGCTCGCACATTGGGGCAAGAGGGTGGGGTCAGTAGTCACCACCCCTCAATTTCCATTGCCAGCCAGTTAATGTAAAACATTGATTTTATACCCGACTTCTTTTACTTTTAATAACTGCTATTTAAACTGCCCAAGGGATAGTTTTATATCCATTCCAATCATTACAGATTACCATTTATACATACTATATGTAACAAGCATAGATTAAAATGGGTTTTTAAAATTACTTTACAAAAAAAAACTTATTTTAGATTACTGAAAATTGTATTATTTCAAAACACAAATGTGTCAGGGGGTTCAGAATCTTATTTTTAGCAAAGCTTCTATTTGATAAAAGAAAAATCTCAATTTCCTCTAGGACAGTTGGGATTTGATTTAGATTGTGCCGTGTTAAGGCATGTATGTCAACATCTTGAAAATGCATTTACTCATTTCGTCAACGCAATCAGTTTTCTCAGCCAAACATTTTTCTTGATATGCCCGATGGGTATCTCACTTTCAATACAGGATGGGTCTGAACTAAAATTAGACAGGCCCCGGGTATCAGGCTATTAGATTTTTGTAGTACTGCTGCTGTAGATAAAAGATATGTGAATTGATTGTTGCATTTTGTGGTCACTTTCTGCCTATTTTCGTAATTCACACGTTTAACACTTTTAATCTAGGCCTAGCATTTGCGTATCCTAGAGTAGCCATTTTTCAGGATCCCTCTCATAACATTCCTTTGAGAAACGTGATGAGCACTGAGTGCTGTATAGTGTTGCTTTGAAATTGACTTGCTTGTAATAATACATCCATATTTTCTTTATAGTTTTGTCTTTTGGAAAAGAAAACAAATGTTTCCACAGCCTTTTGTTAATGTGCTATTACACCCGTATGAAATGCAAAACGGCCGTCTTTTACTCTGGCAAGTGCCAGTTGGGATGCTGGAGTCGCTACTATGATGTCATATTACCGAATAGGCACTGAAATTGTGCTTATGAGCTCACGGAAATTCTGCTCCTTGGAGATAAGCCAATATTTAAATATTGGCATTAGTCGCAAATGATAGATCAGACTAAGGTTTTCTTCTATAGTGCTTTTATTATTATTCCACATTTCCATTGATTTCTGGTCTACTTTAAATACAGGTTTCATGTACTAGTCTTATTTATTATTCTTTCGTTGATATTATTACAACTGTTTGAATACCTTATGGTGCGTTCATTTCTTTATGCTCACTCATCTAACAACATATCAATTTAAGTCTCGGGGGGGGGGGGGGGGAAATTACAACTACTGGATATCACATAGAAAAGTGTACAAGAAACAATATCAAAAGCTTTATAATTATTTTTTCAAACAGATAAAATAAAACAAACACATGCAGAAGCTAATATGTTATTATTAATAATGCTGATTTATCAAATGTCTTTATAGATTTCCAACACTGATTCACAGTAAGAAACAAAATTGGGGCAGGGGTTAATAATATGCGGCTAATTATTTTAAAAATCTTTAAATTCATAGCAACAGCAAAATCCACAAACAGCAGTGATACTACAGTAGGTTTGTACAATATATCAGTAGCATGGGAAAAGCTTACATACAGCATGTGTGCAAAAAAAAAAAAAATAGCAGCACTGACTAAGCTAATGGAGTAAATGTTTTGTTTACCTTGAGCTTAACCATACCGACAAAAACAGGTTGATATTTCACTTTAAATATATAGAATTTATCATCCTGTACCAAAACAGCTTTCTTTCCAATCTTTAACAATGAGAATATAAATATTCAGAGTATAACAAAAAGTTGCAGTATTTGGTTTCAAATAAGACAGCATCTTTGTTTTTGTCTAATAGACTAAATCTTCTGTGTCAATATATTAACATTATATATTCACTTCAATAAATTAGAATACAAAGTGACCATGATAATTACTGGAGTTAAACAAATCATCCAGAACTGAATAAGAGATGTATTTAATCTGCAAACTGAAAGAACAGGATCCCAAAAAATACAGTCTCCATGAAATAGTTTTGTTGCTGGTGGATGGTGTCCAAAGTTTTAAAAAACTTGATCCAGGATTGCATAAACAAAAAACATTTTCTATTTTGTTCATGATGAAATAATTTGTTCTTTATTCATTTTCTTCACACAAACAGCACATACCTGTATGAAGGAACTTGGTAGAGTCACTCATGGCTGTAATTTTTGCCAAGGTTGAAGAAACTCGAACATTTAAATGAAAGAATATCCACTTTTGAAATAAATAAAAAGTCAAACACTGACACATTTTTTGGCAAAATTACAGACAATTCAAAACATGGAAGAAAAGACACATTGATGAAATGTTTGAAAAGACTTACAAGAAAGACATTGCATTGATTTCTATGAATTATGTAAAAATATGTAATATCTATATTCCTTCATAAATCATATGAACCTTTCTATTTTATCATGTAACATGTGTCGCTGAATTTCACATATATTCTGATGCAGATCAAACAATTATAATACAAAATCATGGCGGTAATTTGCATAATCACTTATGCAGGAAGCTATCATTGATATACTGCTGTTATCTTGTGAACAAGGATTATCCACAAAGATCAACAGTGTTAATTCCTGCTATGAATAAATATAATCTTTTTGTTCTTCTTTCTTTTCTTCTTTCTATTTTCCTTACATTTCAACACATATACATATATAATTCACCAGTGCAGCAACTAATACTATCTCTCCAATCTCAATGCTGGTTTCCTCACTGGCATTACTTCTTTGGTTTGAAAATAACAGAATACAATGGATCCTGAAATTTAAAAAAAATTAGCTGGTAGAAGAGTTTTACATTTGCTGCTCTAACTTCAAGACAGACAAGATATGTTTCCCAATGACATGGATTCCCCTGGCAATATAATGGAATTGATAACTGAAGGGTGACATTTAAGTAAAAAAAGGGGTCGTAAACCAATTAAAACAACTGTCTTTATAAAGATACAATGTTTGTGGTTTGCGCAAGTTCAGAACTTGCTGAAATCAACACATTCTAATGGGCTTGCATGAATTAGTTTTTTGCACATTTTTAATCAAATTGGTTAAGAAATAAATGTAGTTCTTTACTGATTTATGCTCATGTAATTTGACTACTTTTCAATCACTTCAATTTGGTGAATTACAAATATGCATTAAGTTGCAAAGTAATGAAGGAAAAAATGAATACAAATAGATGTGTTTTCAATTTATATAGCTCTCTCCTGTTTTAATCTGGTATTTATATGTATCCTGCAGCCAAAATTATGACTTTAAATATAAACCAATGTACTTGATGTTAACATTGCTATGGGGTGTTGCGTTTATATTTAGCATTTTTCTCTAATTGGCCACTACTGTATATAATGTCATATAATTAAACTCTTATAGGACTATAGCACACCTGAAATTACCCATGTCTCTAATATCTCAATAGTGTAATTGGCCGGTGTTGAACATTGCATTTGGTAACAGTAAATGGGACAGTCATATTTCTATTAGCACTAAAGCCACTCCTGCTGATTAGTGATTTAATCCACCAAAACACACCTTGTCAATCATAAAAAAGACCATCTTACTGTATGTCATTGCTTATTTCTCCTTGGATGACTACAGATTGCAGAAAGGATTAGCAGTATGTTTTATTTACTAGCAGGTGCTTTCTCTCATCTGTTGCTCTCAAGATGTCAATAAACAATGGCCTACAATACAAATTATGTTCTGGTTGTTAACTTTTGACCCACATCTTGGTCATTTTACTATCTTGGGTTTTATATATGGTTGTGGTAAACAAATTTATTCATTTCAATTTAAGTTCAGTCTGTGGAATTATTTATAGTTGTAATCAGATATAATTTGAGAGGAACCAATTTCTGAAAATATTTATTGATTGCAGTTACAAAGTTCTCATCAACTTTTGGACTAAATCACTATTTTGGATTATTGTGCATTTATTCAAAGACATTTTGGATAAGATCATTGTGATAAATCAACCTATTCTAATGATACATCAGCACATCCAATATTGGAATTCATTTGGAACACTACACTTCTGGACATGACAGAACTTTTATGATTATTTCGGTGTCAATTCACAAGAATTTAAGTTCCCCATAAATTTTCACTTTGTAGGTTAGAGAAAGAAAGAAATTGTTAATTTTATTAAACTTGCTGGTTTTGCTTCTTGTTGTTAGTTTAAGACCACAGTGTTAGAACACCTGACCTTGGGTACCTATGTCAAAGAATTGTTATGCATAGACTCATGAGGAAAAGTCAGACAAGTTCAAGGCTTTGTTCTAAGAATTTCTAAAACAGATGGATGGTGCATCTAATATGGACAAGGTTTTTCCATTATGGAAAGATAAAGATAACAGTGACAAGTAACATATAACCAATGTTTTATTAAAGTTTCTCTACAAAAAAATCATGTCTTACCTCAGGACCTATGGGTGCCATATTGAAGGGATCATTGCCCTGCAAAAAAAAATAATTGCAAAATGTGAAGAAGAAAAAAACATGTTTTAATTTGTATCTACAGTGACACTGATGTATGAAAGGTGAAACAAAGTAATAAAAGCATGGTAAAGGCTTTTGCAATTCTATGATGTGAATGTTCTGCTGAAGAGAAAAAAAAATGTGAAATGAATATGCATGTATCTCTGTGTATGTATGTATGCATATATTTCATTTAATGGTATGTTTGCAGAATCCTATTTATATGGTGCCAATTAAAAGTTTTAAAAATGTAAATGTCACAAGAGTCCCTCAAAGAGACTTGCTCACTGATAAAAAATAATTTTCAGGAATCTAAGATAAAACTATAAGTTCTTTTTAACTGCCAAGTGCTGAAACCATTTGTTAAGCGATACAAAGATTTACAAACTGCTGCTGTTGTGGCCATATTGGATATCTGATCAGCACCATTTTTCACTGAGTAATTAATCCACATCATTAAAAGTTTTTGGTTGAGCCTTTTCTCATATCAATATAACCATCTATTCAGGAGTAGAGAAAACATTCATAGAATCCATACTGAACAGAAGATTGACACCAGTTTCATTAATGACAACAAGATATTAAGTGTTCTGATGAATTCTCTACATCAATAACTGTTTGGAAGGATTAGCAATATAATTTATCAAGACAGCTACTGTATCAGCCATATTTGAATTTGAGGGACAGTATTTTCATTTAAGAACAACTAGATATCAATGGCAGACTTTTGGTAAACACCATGCTGATAAAACCCTTCAATTAAGACGACTAGCAATAACAAGATTGTCAAAATGGCTACTATGGTGTCCATACTTTAGGTCAGATCAGCAACAATTTCATCTAGGGCCAACTAGACATTGTACAAAGTCCTTTGGTGTCAATATGACCATCAGTCTGGAAGGATTACCAGGTCTGTTTATAGGATTTAGTCAATTCAGTGACAGCTCACCCACCCTTTAAAGGTGAACAAATGGAGGGGACAAATCCAGTCTAACTTGGGGCCTCTCAAGAGGGCATAAAATAAAGACCACAATATGGAAGGAAAAAAAGATTACTCTTTTTAACTTGTGTTAAAATATGAAAATGAAAATCCATATTCTTTATCATACTGCCAAAATATCAAGACTACCATAAACAGAATATTATATGTCTGCCCTGTGTTGAATAGCCCTCTATGTAGGCACTGCTAGGAACACAAATGTAGTGCCAATGAAACAATCAAACAAAAGGTAGTAAACAGTATTGATAAAAAACCCACTGAAAATGTGAGAAACAATGATAT
The DNA here is from genome assembly GCA_029339505.1 of Unio delphinus. NCBI lineage: Eukaryota > Metazoa > Mollusca > Bivalvia > Unionida > Unionidae > Unio > Unio delphinus. The sequence goes on from JAQISU010000174.1 coordinate 6,568,367, forward strand.
TGTTACTTACCACTTGGAGGTTTTAACTTTACTTTATTTGACTTTGATGAAGAAACCTTTTCAAAGTTGAAAGGGTCTGCATTAAATGCTTTGTCAAAGACTGTAAAAGGATCAACATCAGCAGAGGTTCCATTATGCTTAAGTGTGGAAGGTAGATTAGCAGACGTGCTTATAAATGGGTCATTGGTGTATTGGGTAGATAAAGCACTTTTTGGTGAAAAAGGATCTGAAGCAAAAGGGTCACTGGCAAAAGGATCACCTGCAGAAAAGGGATCAACTGAAGCAAAAGGATCTGCGGTTTGAAAAGGGTCATGAATTACACTTGATGATAAAGTTCTTTCTTGACGAGTGCTATTTGTCTTCACAGCATTAACCTCAAGCTTAAGAGGAAAGTCATTTTGTGTTCTTCCAATATTTTCATCATTGGTGTCTTTACTTGATGAAAGCACTGATTTTCTGGGTCGTGGGCGTGGCACATATGACGGACTAGAGGACTGATTATTTTGGCGAGGTGGAAGAGTGGGAGTACTACAGTTAAATTCTGTTAAATCTGCTTGAGATTCTGAACTTGAATTCACTTGAGATTCATAACTCCTCTGAGAACTAAGTGTATCATAAGTTACGGAAAATGTCTTGGAGCGAGGTGGAGGTGCAGGAGGAATATTTTGTATAACAGACGGACTGAGCTCTGTGCTTGGTCTAGGAGGTGGTGATGGTGCTTGATACAGATTGTCACTGACCAGATTACATGATGGGAGTGGTGGTGGTGGTTCATCTGGGGATGGAAGATCAAAACTGTCATCACCAAAAACATTTGCTCTTGAAAATTTTGAGGTTGCTGTTTGTACTTTCACATCAAATGGATCTGAAGTGACAAAATCTCTGCACCAGGGCAAAGGAGGAGTTGCAGGGTTATTATTAGAAACAGTTGTGCTGTTGGTGCAAACAAGTGTACTTGCTATGCCTGGATTGTGCTTTTCAAAGGATGTGTTGAAAGGATCATCTGAACTTTCACCAAAAAGGGAAGAAAAGTCAGTTTTACTTTCTGTTGATTGAACAGGATCACTTGCCTGTTGCTGTAGTGCCCCTTTGGCTGGAGCCAACTCTGTTACTTTGTTTGTTTTTAACTCATTTAGTGACCTCTTTGGAGGTTGTTTCATTTCAGCAAACAAATCTTTTGGAGTTTTGCTAACTTTATTTGTGGTTCCAATATCAACAAGGTCATCAAAAATATCTTTGGGCTTATTCTGAGCTTCCTGTTTGACTTCTTGCTGCTTGGTTACTGATGGCATCAAGACGTCTCCAAACCCTAGTCCGGGTCCCACATTCTGCTGTACCGAGTTTACGTTAGGAAGGGCAAATGGATCATCAGCAAATGGATCACTGGTTACTGGCAAAATTATCGACTTCTGTTGGTTTTGCTGAGCTGGAATCTGCAAATTGAAAGGAAGTTGTGTCAGTCAGGAGAGGCAAAGATTTGGTCAACTTATTACATGTCCAAGATAATGATTTCTAGTAATACTAATGAAACATTGGAAAGTAGGTCACAGTGACTAGTTCTGATTAGAAACAGTTTAATCTGCAGATATACTTGCACTTTAAATTTTGTGATAATAGTTGCATGCGTGTTCAAATGAATGCAATGACAATGTTTATGCTATGTTTAATAAGCCTCAGAAATTTGTCATGGTGACCCTGTTTTTGTGTGTAATGCATCTTCATTCCAAGAAACTTCTATACAAAAAGTTAAAAAGTTGGTCATGGTGACCCTGTTTTTTGTCTGTAATGCATCTTCATTCCAAGAGACCTCTATACAAAAAGTTGGTCATGGTGACCCCATTTTAGATTTTAATTTACTCAGTTTTTCTGAACCTTTAGAGTGCTATATGGTTTCTAGCACAAGATCACTCTGGGTTGAATTGCTTGAGAAAAGAAGTTAAATTTACAATCTACTTTTAAATTAATTAATTAGGCCTGGTATTCTGCCTTTTCAACATTTTGAAATACCATATTCAACATCTTTTGCAGATTCAAATTCACTGGTGTTTTCAGTAACAATTTCCAAATTACAATAATCTGTTATATTTCAAAACTTTAAAAAACATCAATGTCACTATCATCAAGCAGTATTTCTTGAACAAAACTGTCAGCTACAAAAGAACTATGTTGGGAGTCAATTTGTTCAGAGTTTTCTATGTAGTCCATATTTTAAACATAAATTTGTAAAACTTTCTGGGTTAAAACTAGAACAAAATTCCAGGGCCCAATGTGCCAATCAAATTTAGTTCAACAACAATTCATGTCAAGCTGTACTAACTGGATCTGTAAACATTCAAAGACATAGAGAAAAAGACATGTCACAAGAAGTGCTAAGACACCTCTACCTGGCAGCATCTTGGCATTAATATGCATGGATCTTGCTCAATATCAAGCCTGTTTAGAGATGTTGATTTTTAACAACCACATTCCAAGTCCAACTGAAATCAGATCAGATCAGAAATAAGGACATCAGAGAGATAACAAGCAAATGTTGATGGACGGTTGCGCAAAGTCTTCTCAGAAATACGGACATGTGAGCTAATAAGATGATGAAGTAAAAAGATTACCCCTGGAAAAGCAGAGAAATCAGTATGGGCTGCAGGGAAAGGAAAACCAGTTCTTGGGGGAACAGTAGGGAATGAGAAAGGTGAAGCTGCAGCAGATGCTGGAAATGGTGTGAACATTCCCACAGGATGTGGCTGGCTGAATGAAGGCTGGCCAAATGCAGGCTGGCCAAATGCTGGCTGGCTGAATGGCAACTGGTTGACAGCAGCTGGTGCAGCAAAAGGATCTCCAATGCTGAAGAGGACTGCAGAGGAGCTTGATGTGGTTTCCGCTTGTGTCTGCATACCAGATGCACCCCAGGGGTCTGAGGTAGGCATTGACTGGCTTGACGATGCATGGTCTACCTTTAAATCATCAAACATACCCTCTAGTGTGTTCATCTGCTCTATTCCCTGAAAAGAAGCAACATATGCTCTTGGTAACTTTACATAAAAAGGAATACTTGCTTGATGAAATGGGTGTAAAGTTTTTTAGTGGACAAAAATATCTGTACTTTGATTGAAAGACAGAAAATATTCAAGAGTACATATTACTTCTTTAATTGATTTAAAATGCTTATTATCCTGATGAACAAAATAGACTGTGTAAGCTCAACAGTAGACGTATAAGAAGCAGTCTGTAACAGCTGGTTCAAGCTGACTGCTGTTAAGAATACTGCATTTGATTCACCTTTGAAATGGTTTTCAACCAATGCATAACAGAAATTCCAATAGACCATATACCAGTTTTAATGACAACTGTATGTGAAGCATGACATAACTGGGTGACAAACAAAAGATTGCGCAACTAAGTACAGCAAATTGATAGATGTTACTATATAGCATATATTTGAGAACTTATGATGACATATGACAAAATTTCATTAAAGCTTAACTAAAGTCTTGTTTCTCTGACTGGGAAATGTTTCCAATTTAAAAATTCCAACTTTAACCTTTTTTTGCACATCAGCTTGGAGGTTGATGCCAGCTTTATATATTGACACAATCCTCCTATAGTAAAAATCACATGAGTCATGCATGAGCATTTACTGATATAAATTAAAAATTAATTTTAGTTTTAAAATTTTATCATGATATAGTTCTAACAAAGTTTATTTAATCGTAATCACACAGACACACACATACACACTCTTCAAAACCGAAACCTTAGTATACCAAATCCTGCTATTTAAAGACCAAAACTGTTTCAAGTCTCGAATTTGTCCTTCTTTAATATCATTACTTTTACCCAGTAGCTTGAAACCCCTCAACTACAAATTCCAAATAAAATTTCAATCCCAAATTTTGTTTTATGCCAATAAACACTCCATAAAACAGTAACTAACTTCAAACTTGGAAATGTATTTTTGCTCCTAATTTCCTGATATATGCAGTGTTGATATTTGTCATCATTCACACGCCAAAATGTCAAATGACCAGCCAAGAACCATGGGATTAAACTATCCTGACAGGAACCTGTGCTTAAAACAACAATGCAGAAAGTATGGGACAAATTCTGCACAGGAGAATTAACAGTCTCAACAAGAGTAAATTCCAAAACAATAGTGATGCAAATAAGCATCATTTCTGCAATGCCTGCAAATCTGAAAAAATTGGATGATCTTATGTGGCAATGGTTTAGCCACCCTAGGACCAAATCTTTCAGGTCTCGGTCGCTATAATATAATATATAATCTTTCTAGTAATGTAGGCACTTAAAAATGACATCTTTTTAACATCTGCAAAAACCTCTAAAAATCCACAATATTTCCAAGGTGGGGTGGGGTATTCCTCGATAACTCGTACCCTGATAATTTGCAAACCCGCTTATAACACAAGGTCAGACATGGATTCCATTTTTAAAACTCAAAAATAAAACTGATGATTCCTATTTGTTGAACTTAAAGAAAATTACGATCGAAATTGGTAACGGAAACTTTAATATTTAGCTCGTTTTATTGTTGAAAAAGGTAGTAAGGACCTGGAAATTTTAATCAACATTATTTTAATAAGTCATATAATTTATTAAATTTTCTTTCCTAATGACATTAATAGTACATCTCAATTAATGATATTCAAGGAAATTTCTATCATTGAATAAGTCGTGCCTAGTGAGTGCATTATTTCTTAAATAAATACCAATTAAATAATTTTATCAATTGAAATTTGTGTTCTAGTTCTATATTTTGGTTCCAATTAAGTGTAATCATCATAAATGCAGTGTTTTCTCTTGTAATTAAATGTGAAATGTTCAATCTACTGTAACAACTATGTCCATGAGTGTTTCTCTGAGAACCTAATTAAGTGCCCACCGTGTTTTGATATCACACCAGCGAGAGTATTTGTTGTATTGTTACCCTAAACAAAAAGCAGGCATCTTTTTTAATTATCACGTTAACTATGTCTTTTGAATCAAATAAAGTATGTAGAATAAATAAAAAATTAAAAAGGCATGCAAATCCGACATGCTAAAGAACCAGAAGCCTCAACTGTATGTCAGATAACTCATTTCAGTTGATCAATCAAACACCATTATAAATGTTGTGTACATAATCCAATTAAACTACCTTAAATTAACCATCTCAATCATAACTGTGATTAAAAATAGCAAGGCAATCAAGCAAAATGAGTACTTCATAAAATAAAGAGCATCGTTTCACATATATGGACAATTGTGGGGAAAATGAGTTTCCGAGAATTCCTAAATTCACACATGGTGATATTCTCAAGGATAATAAGAATTTTCACTACTACCAACAGTGAAATCACAGCATCAACATTTTATTAACTGAATAAAAAAAAGAGTTTTCACGTAGATGGTTGTCTCACGGAAAAAATGTTGCACGTTTTTTTATAAACAGGGAATCTTCTTTGGTAGTGTATCAACAGTTATTATGTTTTCCTACATCAGTTTCCTTGTTTTGCATGCTATTGTGATATTATTAAACATCACTCCATGCACTAGAATAGTTAAAAAGTAATATACACATTTTTTGTGTACCATGTTGTTGAAACCAGCTGGAATCATATCTTTCAGATTGTTGGACATATTGAAAATAAATTTATAGTGAATAAAGAACAACTGCATCATAAAAAGTACTTCATTGACAATTAATCTCAACCTGATTATAAAATGAGGACTCGGTCATTAAACAGCCCCCATCCTCCCAACACGTGGTTCTCTGGATGTCTAGTGAATTTTTTTAGGTCCCCTGGTTACCATGCGGACTTTGCTTTTGGACCCCAATGTGAATGAGTTATCGAGGGAGAGGTGTATGATAAAAGCTAAAAATGAAACTAGTGTAACATATATCTGATACAGCAAAGTATTTCATAAAGCATGAGTGTCTTCTCTTGGCAGATGTTGCCTGTAATAGTGGAATAAAATACCTTAATCCTTTTAGAAAATGCCTGGATTCCCTCCCTTACTGTTTTTTTTCTGCAAATTGTTCATTATTTTAATTAGGTATTATAATTTATTGAAACAAGAATATTATGCTGCTACAAAAACAACTTTGACCTACATTGTATGCCAGGTAATGATATAGAGATATCCTAAAAACAAGTGATTTCTCCCTTGAATTGCTTCAAACTGCACAAACCCAGATCTACCAGTGCATTATGTGATGCAGACTGCAGTTGGATCAGACTTATAAATAAGTATATATGGTACCATTGGAATAAGGAGAAATTCTGTGAATTTTGTTATACTTGTTCAATGGTTTCCAGTTCATTTTCCAAGTCTACGAGATTACTGGTGGCTTCTTCTGGCTTAATGGTGGCATCGTTACTTGGAGTCTGACAAGAAAAAGTGCATAGCCATTACTTAAATGTAACCAGAGCCATGCAGCAGGAACAAAATATAAATAATAAACATAAATAAATGAGAATATTAAAGCTTTATTCCCTGTTCAATGAAGATTCTGCCAATCCATGCAGATGCCATCAAAAATCTTTGCATAAATTTTTAAGAATCAATGCAGCACATCTGGAATAAATATTTATGTTCATTAAAAATAACAAGCTTATACATTTTTACTGCATCAATAACTCGTTTACAGTCAAAACATAGCCAAGTCAAAACGTACCCAAACTGAAACGTACTAAAAGTCAAAATGTACCAATACTGAAATGTAACCAAGTCAAAATGTACTAAAGTTAAAATGTACCCAAGTTAAAACATACTCAAATTAAAACACGACCCACACTCACTTTAAATAATGACATATTATTAGTGTATTGTGTTTCATTTGACATTGTCTGGCCTGATGAGCAGTGGAAATCAGCAGACATAATGTAACTATCTTACAATCTAGCTCTGGGGCCCTGAGTGGCCGAGTGGTCTAAAGCGCTCTTCATGACGGATCGCTGCCTTAATGGGAACAGTGTGAAAAGATTAAGTTCCACTGTGGGAATATGGATTATCCATAATCCGTGAGGCATAAACTTATCTCTAAAACACTGCCTTGCTCTTGTTGCTAAGATATACTTTTTTTAAAATTTAGTTTTATCATAAAATGATTTTCTGTCCAAAACTACCTAACTTCCAAAATTTCATGGTCGATTCCTACATGTAGCATGAACACTGTTCATATTGGATGCAGTTTGTACAGGAAGTGAACGCACTAAAGCAGATTGTTCCATCATGGACTAGATATAGTGATCATATGGATTATCCATGTCACGGATTTTAGAGGACAGGTAAGATTTATTGGCCAAATTATAAAGTCACAGCAATATAATCATGCAATAATACATTACATGAAACTTAACTTTCGGCTCAACTATATTACACAGCGCTGAATGCCCCTTTGAAGATGCTGAAAATACCATTTAATATTCAGACAGGCCAAATAAAATCATTCCACATGTGTATTGTAAGAGATAAAGCATAAATTTCTGAGCTTCAAAGAAATAAATGTAGGATTACTAGTTTGACAACATGTAAACCTCCCACAAGAGAGGGCTTTCTTCCTGAGTTAAGGAGTATCTCCCATCCCTTCCCAACTCAATGATATCTCCTGCAATGCAAAATATTTTCCATGTTTTACACATCTGGGTTCCAGTGTAGTATATTGATGGTAATACTTTCTGTGACTGTGAACTGGCTCAAGCAGGGCAAGACAATGTAGTTGCTAATTTCACCCTTTGATCCTGATGGCATGGTCAGCTGGTTTCATTGTTTGAAGTTTGCAGAGGTTGATTCAACTATGTGTAAGCAGAAGTACTTTGAAAAGGATTAAAGACATTGATTATGATTGGTTTCACTGAAAAGACCAATCAGCATAAAACAATACACATTACTTGGACTCCTTCTGTAGACAGGTGAGATGGCAGCGATCCGTTAACAGAGAGCGCTGTAGACCACACAGCCACTCGGGGTAATTGTAATTACAATGGATATTTTAAATAAACAAGTTCTCTCAAATTATACCTGAAGGACTTTATATGTTAATTCTGTGAGTGATTAGGTAAAATTTACACATCAATAAATACTCAACCATGATCATTAAATCCTATAGTACTTTTTACATTTTATATTTTATGTATATTCGTCCAAATGTAATCCTAGAGAGGACACTGATAAAAATCAAAAGAAATGTTACAATGTATGTAGCTGTAAAGTTCAGGTCCTGTGTGGTGAATATTTTAAAGTGATCGCTTTTATCAATCAGTCATCTCACCATTGTTTGTGTAGATTTGAGTCTCTGGTTTGGCAAATGTGAGAAAGCTTGCCAGTAGTTTCTTGTGGTTCTTGCTGTTGTTTTCTCAGCTTCTTCCTCCCAGTTACACTGGCCACCATGTTTAGCCTATCTTGAGCTGAGAAATGGGGTTAAATTCAAAACAACAACATGTAAAGGCTTGAAACTGATACCCACCACTCACAGATTTACATCAGGGTTTCTCTCATCTGCTTGTCAGTGTGTTGATTTGCAGAGTGCATACAATAAAGTGATCAAGGGTGCCATAAAATCCACTATGGCTGCAATAAAATTCAGGAGGTATTTCCACTAGATCAGGATTTCTGCTAGCCTCAGGGAAAATCTAACAGTGGACATCCATTACTTGTGTGTGTGTGTGTGCATGATTTTGATTTTTTAAAGTAGCTTTAACAATTTTTCATTCAAATCGCTACGATGTCTGCAGTGTGGCAGCATATAGTGGTGTCTAGCACTGAGGCACTATGCCACAGACATTTAGCATTATGTCCCACCCAGTCACATTATCCTGACACCAAGCCAACCAGTCAGCAAGGCAGCTCTTAGTACCAATTTTTTATGTCTTTAGTATGATTAGGCTGGGGATCAAACCCATGACCCTTGTATCCAAAGAGGATGTTCTAAACACAAGGCCACCGGAGTGGTCATCCACTACTTGTGAAGAACACTTAATCCTACATCCGCTAGATTTAATGAGCAATCTGTAATCCATGTGCAAAGTACATTTGTAAGAAAAGCAAACACACTAATAGTAATGGATCATAATCTGTAAGTTTTTCCTAGTTGTTTACATGTTTACATATCAATGTGGAAAATTCCTATAAAGAATATTATCATGATCAAAACTGGCTGCACAATTCGGGAGAAGAAATAAAAATAGGTTTTCTACCTGGCTGCAATGCAAACTGCACATCAACTTGGGAAACCACCCTAAACATAATTTCTGTAGAGTAGAGCATGTCCTGATAAACATTCTCTTGAAGCCTGCTTTAAATTGGCTAATCAGTTGAAAAGAAATTTCAAAAGCTATGTTGATGGATAACACAATGATGGTAGTTCCCTACCATAAATATTTGTCCTGGCTACCAATCAATATATGTCACATCTATTTACAGAGGAGTTAAAAACCAATGAATATGAAGTCATATCTATTTTTTATATACAAATTAACAAAATGGATTACACCTGAATTTACTTACTGGGTTGGTCTGATCACCAGTTTTCTTATTTTTCATAGGTACCTGTAAAGAAAATGAAATACAAAATGACAATATTAACTTGTACATAGATTGCTCTATACCACTGATTCTCAAAGTGGGCAGTGAGATTACTGAGGAGGACACTAATGCCAAGTAAAGCTTCTGACCATGGGGTAATGTAGGTAGGGGCCACTGAGGATAACCAAGATGGCGGTGGCCCGAAAAAAGTTTGGAAATCGCTGCTTGATACTGTCTATATACTTTATTTACCTGGATACAGTCAAAACTGTCACAAGTCACCTGTACAGTGGTCACTATAGCCATTTCTAATTACCTTCTTGCACAATTTCTGTATAAATGTCCTGTGTGTAATGATCAACTGTTTTCTGTGGTCAGGCAAGGTGTTTACTAATGCCTTAAGCAGTCACTGCAGCAAATCACTAGTGACTCCTCTAAGTATGCAAATTAAGCTTTTGTTTGATGAACAAGGCATTCTTTAAATGTGTGTGTGTGTGTGTGTGTGTGTGTGTGTGATCTGGATTTTAAACATAGCTTTAAAAAAAAAAAAATTCAGTCATATCGCTACAATATCTGCACTGAGGCAGTTTATAGTTATGTATAGCACTGGGGCATCATGCCACAGACATGTAGCATGATGTCCCACCATGTCACATTATCGTGACATCAGGCCAACAAGTCCCAACACTAACCAATGCTGAGTGCATAGCAAAGCCTGTCATTATAATTTTAAAAAACTTGGCTGGGGTTTAAACCCATAACCTCCCACATCCATGACAGATGCTCTAACCACTAAGCTACCAATGTTTAAATAAATGCACATCATTTAAACTGATGTGTGAAAAGTTCATATCATATTTGTACCCACCACACTCCTGTCACACTGATTCAAAGGTGTCAATATGACAGGTTCAAAAGCAGAGTCGATTTTACTCTTATATGTGATCCACATGATTCCCCCATTTTTCTTGACTGATGATCAGTTTTGAAAGTATTTTTGATCATTTTCAAGTGGAGAGAATGCACATTTGTAATGAGGTATGCTTGGAATGTTATAGAGGCTATTCCAGTAAAATATACATTTGTTAGAGAAATATAACAAATAATATATTACTATCATTCATACCATGACCTGATACAAACTTAAAGATCCAATAATGTTTCCTATCTTAAATATTTGCACATTTTTTTTTTATGTTTTCTAATTTCATGGTGTTTTTTGTTTCTTTTTGTAGTTATAATTTTACTGAAGCTAGAATCAAGTACTGGAAAATCCTGCATCGTATGAAACTAATCTGTTTGCACATTGAATTAATAGCTTTGGAATGTCTACCTCTACCCTCACCATTACAATATGATTTGACTCATAGAGCTATGATGCAGACATTCATCTAGGTAAAAACAAAATGTATGTCTCATCAAAAGGAGTAAAAGTGAAAAGAATATCACTCTGCAAGCTGCCTGATATTTTCCGAACATCAAATGAGGCTTAAGACAAGTTATAACACAGTTCCTCTCCTGCTGCAATTTTTTTTTTAGCATTATACCATCTGATGGTTGAGTTGTATAGAAGGTAAATAAAAAAAATCAAGAAACTAAGTGTTCATAAAGTAAAACTAGTTTTCTACAACACTTAAGGAAACAAAAAGGAAACTGGTGTTCCACGAAGACCTTCTTTAATTGGTGTATCAGATTAGAAACTACTGAAAACAAGTAGGAAGCAAATGATGGAAAACTAATATTTTACAGTAATACTCACTTAAATTCATTTAGAAAAACATTGACAGTGGATGTAAACATCTTACTGGACAATGGTATTTGTTTTAAACCAGTTTCAAATGAGTTGCAAAAGTGAATGATCTAGTATTTATGCATCAGAACTCCTGGTTGATAGACTGACTAGCATGACATGAAAGGCAATTATATAATTCTGTACACATACTACAAACACCACATCAACATAATTCATTCTGAAGTGTATGACATTGGTCCACATAGCAACATCTTTTGCATGTAATACTGTGGCAAGCAGAACATATACGACACATTGAATGGAACATTCAGGTTAGTTTTCTTCATTATTATTTTTTTAATTAAAAAAAGTCTTGATACAACTACTAAATATTAATCGCCCATGCTTTTCAGGATGATTTCAGTCAATAATTAGATTGAAAGACTATAATAAGCACTTGCTCCTGTTTACAAAGCTGATTTGTGTTCATAAGTAGTTCCTTACTGGATAGAAACATTTAGTACAGCTGCATTACTTAAAGACACCATTACAGCTTTAAAACGTGCACTGACCTCATATTGAATCTCAAAATACTTTTTGAGTCTCAAAATAGAGCTAGCACTGTTTCAAATATAGCAGGTATGCTTATCATCCTATACTGGAATACAAGAACCATGTGTGATAACAGGGTGATCTCATATATGACTGAGAAAAAGCAAGATGGGTGGACTACGATGAGCAAACGGATAATGCTTGTGTTTATGTGCAACCTGTACATCAATAGTGCTCATAACATAAGCTCTGGTTCCAGGTTTGCTAGTGGAACTTGTGTATTTGATTTGATTCAATCAAATTACATGAATTCAGAGTAGCTTACAAGTCTTCACAGACAGAAATGACATTCAGATTCTGAAACAAGACTATCTACCATTCTTACAATGAATTATCTCTCTAGCCAGCATTGGTAGCTAATCCTGAATGTGTGTGAGCAATGAACAACTTGGTCAAGATGAATTTGAGAGTCTAAAACTAATGTCCAGCCCTGTCTCACATGTCTCCATATATAATTATCTCCAAACATCACATCACATTGCCCCAACAGTCCTTCTCACTACTATGTATTGTGTTTATGTATGTGGTGATTCATGATGTAGAAGAACAAAGATCAACTGTTGTCATATACTTGATATATAGGTTCCTCCACATCTTGTGTAGTAGTGTTCTCTGGAGTGCACTCCACAGCTTTCTCATCTTCTTGTTTTTTCTTGGCTTCTACCATCTCCTTCTTCTTCATTTCAAATACAACTTGGAACAGATCTCGTAGTGACAGCACCAGATTCTCAGCCTAAATGAAGAAAAAATATATCAAGGTACACTAATAAGGAAGGAAACTTAGAAAACTGGGTCCTTGTAAGAACAACTTAGGTGCCAATAATGGAAACCTTATGAAGATCTCAAATTTATATTGTGATTTTAATTCCGTAAGAGAACAAAATCAATACTGAATACCAGCCAAAATTTCCAGAAAGCAAACTTTTTAAGTAAATTATGTTTCTCTGAGAATACTTACCCAATCATATTACATTAGGAATATTAACCTGCTACCTCACGAAACCAGCCCTACTAAAATATGAAAATCATCTTATTGCCTATTTTTGGATAGAAAAAGGGCAGTAGCTGTTGCCCATTACCTCCCCTTGAAACCATGGCTGAGAAGATGCAGCTGAGAGCTACTCACCCAAATGTTTACTGGCAAATCATGCAAAGCCAATAGGCTGTGTTGATGTGTCTAGTGGCTATCTGTGCTGCAACCACTTGCCCTACCAGATCCAATGCTAAATCTCTAAGGTAAAGATTCAAGAAGGTTGACTTTGCATGCCAGCCAAACAGCTTCTACAATGTCTCATCGAAATTTTGCATACGAAAGCAAAACTTGTGGAAATGGCTTTAATCTTGTGAGCTGTAATCCTCTCAGTACATAATATAACAAAGCTGGAGTCAAGGTTGACTTCCATGCTTTGAAACTGCATATAAATATTATTATCAATAAATATTCTGCAGAAACAACATAAAAGATTCAAACTAAAGCAGAACCTAGTAAAGGGTTAAAAATACACTGCCGCTAAAACAATGCCATAATGAACAGATCCGTAAATGTGCTGTATCATAAATGTATGTCCTATATTAAGCTTAAGCACAATGCATAGCTAATAGAAAAGGCACAATGTGTACATACTATAATATGAAGAAGAGTCATGGTAACTGATGCTCTGATACAAGAAACACCTAAGTAGAAACTAGTAATATGCTACAATTACTAGGTCACAGAAACAAAACAATGTTGTGACCACATGTTATAGACTTTGCATAACATAAACAAAACAGCAGTCATGGTAAATGTCCACGCTCTGAAGTGGCCTGTGGAAGGTTTAATTGATCATTCAACACAAGACACAAAAACTAAAGCAGAAACTAGTAATGTGAGAAATTACTAGGTCACTAAAAACACTTAAAGCTAACAGATCAGTGAAGTGTCACATAAAAAACTTATGCCTTGTTTAAAACTTATGCTGAATGCTTGGTTAATAAAAATTCCATTAAAACTGCATGAAATATGAATAAATTAAGCATAATTATTAAGCATCACTTCATAATTTGCTATCAATAACTCAGTAGTGGGCATTGTAAGCAAATAGTCAATTGTATGCTAACCCATAATGACCCTGTATATAGGATCAACAATAGTGTGGTGGGATGGTGGTCATTTAAGATAAGTCCCAACAAGTCACAAATCTCTCAAATCATTGGCAGAAATTGTAAAATAAAGCATACAACCTGCAATAGATCAATAAATCCACATTATAAATGTAAAATGAACATTTGATGGGTCCATAGGAACACACACAAAAAAAGGCTGGATTGTTGGCAACTACTGTACTGAGTGTGTCTAAGGACATAGCGAAGCTAAAAACTTTTGACATCTGGTGGTAACTAGGGGAGGTGATGGGCAAGAGTTACTGTCCTTTGAATATCTAAAAATAGACTATAAGGCAAAATTTTATCTTTTAGTAGGGCTGGATTCACGAGGAAGGAGGCTAATTAATATTCCTAATTTAATGTGATTGGGGAATATATTCGAAGGAGCTCTAGCACAAATACCTTTCTCTATTATCTTCAGTTAACAGGCTCATTATTCTAGATTGTATACAGTTATACAATTACCATGCATATTATTCTTCACCAGTTTCTACAGCTACTAGGCCCATAAAATTTCCCGTTTATTATCTACTACCCTCTATTCTCCACTGTACTAACTACCGCTACCAAGCCTATTATTCTCCACTGTATAATCTACTGTATTATCTACAAGCCAAATATTCTCCACTGTATTATCTACAAGCCTATTATTCTCCACTGTATTATCTACAAGCCAATTATTCTCCACTGTATTACCAACAGCTACCAAACATATTATTCTCCACTGTATTATCTAAACGCCAATTATTCTCCACTGTATTATCTACATGCCAATTATTCTCCACTGTATTATCTACACACCAATTATTCTCCACTGTATTACCTTCAGCTACCAAGACAATTATTCTCTTCTGTATTATCTACAGCTATAAAACCTATTATTATCCAATGTATTATCTACAAGCCAATTATTCTCTACTGTATTACCTTCAGCTATGATGCCTATTATTTGACCCTGTATTATCTACAGCTACCAAGCCTATTGTTCTCCACTGTATTACCTACATCTACTAAGCCAATTATTCTCCACTGTATTATCTACAAGCCAATCATTCTCCACTGTATTACCTACATACCAATTATTCTCCCTGTATTACCTACATCTACCAGGCCAATTAGTCCCCATGGTATTGAATACAACTATGATGCCTATTATTCTCCATTGCATTACCTACAAACCAATTATTCTCCACTGTATTATCTACAAGCCAATTATTCTCCACTGTATTATCTACAAGCCTATTATTCTCCACTGTATTATCTACAAGCCAATTATTCTCCATTGTATTATCTACAAGCCAATTATTCTCCACTGTATTATCTACAGCTACCAAACCTATTATTCTCCACTGTATTATCTACAGCTACCAAGCCAATTATTCTCCAATGTATTATCTACAAGCTAATTATTTTCCACAGTATTATCTACACCTACCAACCCAATTATTCTCCAATGTATTATCTACAAGCCAATTATTCTCCACTGTATTATCTACAGCTACCAAGCCAATTATTCTCCAATGTATTATCTACAAGCCAATTATTCTCCACTATATTATCTACAAGCCAATTATTCTCCACTGTATTACTAACAGCTACCAAGCCAATTATTCTCCACTGTATTATCTACAGCTACCAAGCCTATTGTTCTACTCTCCATTGTATTATCTACCAGCCAATTATTCTCCATTGTATTATCTACAAGACAATTATACACTATATTACCTACAACTACCAAGACAATTATTCTCTTCTGTATTATCTACAGCTATAAAACCTATTATTATCCAATGTATTATCTACAAGCCAATTATTCTCTACTGTATTACCTTCAGCTATGATGCCTATTATTTGACCCTGTATTATCTACAGCTACCAAGCCTATTGTTCTCCACTGTATTATCTACTAAGCCAGTTATTTTCCACTGTAATATCTACAAGCCAATTATTCTCCACTGTATTACCTACAGCTACCAAGCCAATTATTCTCCACTGTACTGTATTGTCAACAGCTACCATGCCAATTATCCTCCACTGTACTGTATTGTCAACAGCTATCATGCCAATTATCCTCCACTGTATTGTCAACAGCTATCATTGGAATTATTCTTCATGTATTATCTACAGCTACCATGTCAATTATCCTCCACTGTATTGTCAACAGCTACCATGCCAATTATCATCCACTGTATTGTCAACAGCTATCATGGCAATTATTCTTCATGTATTATCTACAGCTACCATGTCAATTATCCTCCACTGTATTATCAACAGCTACCATGCCAATGATCCTCCACTGTATTGACAACAGCTAGCATGCCAATAATCCTCCACTGTATTGTCAACAGCTATAATGCCAATTATTCTCCATGTATTATCTACAGCTAGCAGGCCAATTATCCTCCACTGTATTGTCAACAGCTAGCATGCCAATTATCCTCCACTTTATTGTCAACAGCTAGCATGCCAATTATCCTCCTCTGTATTGTCAACAGCTACCATGCCAATTATCCTCCAATGTATTGTCAACAGCTACCATACCAATTATCCTCCAGTGTATTATCTACAGCTACCATGCCAATTATTCTCCAGTGTATTTTTTACAGCTATGATGCTATTATCAGTGTTTCCGTTTACCCTCAATTGTGTTTCAGGGACCCCCAAAATTTTAAATTGACCCCCAGTTTTGATCTTAAAGTTAGATTTTTACACAGTCTGATCCCGAATTCTGATACCAAGGAGATTTTTAACTCTGTCTTTCACCCCTAGGGGATACACTGCTATTATTTTCTACTATATTACCAGGCCTCTTATTCTCCATTATAATATCTACAGCTACTGGGCTCACTATTCTCCAGTATGTTAGCTACAGCTATATATTCTTGCACTATATTATCTACAGCTGCCATGCCTTTTGCATTATCTACTGCTTCCAGGTCCAATACCATATCTGGATCATCATGAAACTGTTGAATGTCTTTTGCCACTTGCTATGACAGGATTCAGTTTGGAGATATTTCTGTGTGAATGTAACTTACCAAAAACATCATAGAATTATAATGTTGCATCTACTACACATACTTACAAGATGAAAAAGATAGATGCTGAATCTGGACATACTGCCTGGACTGGTATGTAGAATGCTTAATACAATGACTATGCAACTTTTCTGTGGCTTGCAAACTTTCAAGTGTCTCTTTAAAATTAAATATGTTATTAATCAAACATTCTGTCAAGAGACAAGCTTTTCAAATATAATTTAAACAGTTCTTATCTGCATTATAAGCAAATCAACCTGATGTGTAATGTTGAGTACTGTACACCAGAGCAAATTCTCATCAATGCCTTTTCCTACTAATGCCACATTCAGTCTTTGAAATAGATTGAATATTTTGTTATAATGTTTTGTTTCTCTAAAATGTCAATAAATCTAATGGTACTCAATATACATAATATTTTACAAACTGATATGCAGATGCAAACACAGCATGCTGGACATATGCAGATATATTGTGTGTCTGACATAACATAAATAAATGATGAAAACCTGAGAATGGAGAACAATTCAGCTATTGAGCAAAAAAAGAAAAGAAAAAGATCATACAATCTGAGCACTGTAAGGTATTCTATGACTAATATCAAGGACAACTTGGATCAAATTTACTGAGAACTCTTAGGGGGCTCAATGACCGATATCAAATACAACTTGGATCAAATTTACTGAGAAATCTTTGGGGGCTCGATTACCGATATCAAATACAACTTGGATCAAATTTACTGAGAACTCTTAGGGGGCTCGATGACCGATATCAAATACAACTTGGATCAAATTTACTGAGAACTCTTAGGGGGCTCGATGACCGATATCAAATACAACTTGGATCAAATTTACTGAGAACTTTAAGGGGGCTCTATGACATATCAAGGATGACTTGGATATTGTTAGTGAGAACTCTTAGAGTACTCTGGTATCAAAACTGACTAGAATAAAGTTTATTAAGCACTCTTATGGCACTCTAATTAATATCAAGGCAAACTTGAATGAAGTTTACCAAATACTCTTACGGCACACTCTGGCTGATATCAAGACTGACTTTGCCAAAGTTTACTTAGCACTCTTTTACTGATATCAAAGAAAACTTGGATAAAGTTTACTGATGTAAATCTTTATGAAATCTTAAATTTTAAGGCAGTTTATAGCTTTAAAGATGATTGACATAGAAAATGATCCACATTCTGTAAGACTTGTTTATGACTGGTGAGCAGGAAGTGGATATTGTTATGGTGGCAAATGATGAAGATGCCTGATACACAGTGGATGATATTTCAATTAATTTGTCAGATGATTTCAGTATATGGAAAAAAAATTTGAAGCTCTGAAAGGTTTGTCCAAGATATGTCCTGAATGTGTTTATGGCTGACTGAAAACATACTTTGGTTGAACAGCTACTGTCCAATTATGATATGAATAGGGGTGAAACGATACGCCTGTGCGACGTATCGATACGATACACGATACACAGCCTACGATACGATACATATCGATACATGTATCAAACTGAAAATGGGATTATCACAGTACATTTGATTAATCATGTGAATGTACATGTTGAATGGTATTTTCAAGTTCAAACAGTGTAAAATGTGCAATGTATCAGCAGTGAGTCACCTTGTTAACCTGTTATGTATAATGATAACAGAGAAAAAATTGAATCAAGATACAATGTCACGACTACTAACATTGTTGTTCTCTGTAACCAAATAAAATATAACAAAATCTTTGATGTGTTTCTTTATTCTTCATTCAATAAAAATGAAATGTTACAAGTTTTGTGTCTGATTCATCATGCAACAACATACTGGAACAAAATAATATATTAAAAAGTACACGTAACACAAAAATACAACAACAATTTAAAATGTGTAGGATTAGGAAATCATAATTATGCAACCTTTTCTAAGCTGTATACTTTCCTCTTTCGTCAGTTCAAGAAAGATCATCATAGAAAACACAAATGATAAAACTTCACTGCAGCAAACACTAATTAATTTCACATAAATTGTCATGTGTGTAATTGAAGTCTATAGATGAATTAAAGAAAGTTCCTAATAACTGAAGATGATATCCTCATCAACTTAAAATGCATCTTCCAGCAAATGAATAAATCTTCTTAGGTCACAAACGCAGTGTTCTAAAACTAGCTGAAAATTGTGATGACTGTAAATGGCATAAATGAACTGAATTAGATAATTCTGCCTAACAGATGCACAGGACTATTACAAGATTTGTGTCTGATTCATCATGCAATAACATACTGCAACACAATAACACACTAAAAAGTACATGTAACACAAAAATACAAAATAAATTTAAAATTATTGGGATTCAGAAATAATAATTATGTAGTGTTAAACCTGAGATCTGTTATATCAATCTATGTCACACAAACACCCAACTGCAGTGTAAAAACTGAGATCTGTTATATCTATCTATAACACATACAAGCACCCAACTGCAGTGTCAAACCTGAGATCTGCTATCTGCTATCTAGCACTTGATATGTGGTGTGAACTTTGCCTCTTAAATAGCAACATCCATGTTAGCAGCATTATCTGTTACTATGGGGAGTAACTTGTGGGGCCTTTCAAGTTGACATTCCTTACTGGCATCAACTAGTACTGCTCCTATATTTTTACCAGTGTGAGACTGGTGTAAAGGTCTGGTCTGAAGAACAAAGCTTTTCATGCACCATTCCTTATCAATCAAGTGAGCTGTGATTGTTATGTAACTCTCTGTAGCCCTTGAAGTCCAACCATCTGTAGTAATGGCCACTGATTCTGCCTCTAATATGGTGCTTTGCACTTCTTGTCTGGTGTGAAGGTATAGGTCTGGGATAACTTTCTCTGCGAAGTGTGTTCTTGATGGGATGATGTAGCGAGGTTCCAGGGTACGAATCAGATTTCTGAAACCTAGTGAATCAACCACTGAGAAAGGGCACATATCATGTGCAATAAACATCGCTATATGCTTAGTGATTGTCTGTGATCTTTGCGATGATGGAATTAATGGAGACTGAAAAACTGCAGTCAATCTGAGCTGACCAGTGTTGTACGATGTGATGTCTTAGGAGTAGGAGAAACACTGAACTTGGGAGCTGAAATCTTGTCATCTTTAAAAGGAATTCCAATGGCAATGGTTGGGTGGTGCCGTTTTAAATGTGCAGACATATTTGTGGTATTTCCAGTATTCCTAAGAGCTGTAAAACGCAGACTGCAAACACACCTGATCTTCTCTACTTTTCTTACTCCATTCTCATACTCTACAGGATATCCAAAATAGTTCCAGGCCGATGATCTTCTAATCACAGGTAATTCGAGTTCAATTTTTTCGGCCTTTTGCATCTGCTCCATTTGACCGGATGTTGGACTCACCTTGGTCACCCCGCTGTTTGTAATTCATTGCATGAAAGCATCCCAAAGGTCTTAGTGATTAAGAATAATCATAAGTTCTATCACCGGTTCCACACCCATACCGATAGTTTAGTCCCACGCAAAGAGAAAAGAATTGACACTTACATTATTATAATAATTTTAAGAAAAAAAATTTTCCTTCAGAAACTATTATTAATTTATGTCTTTGATTATATTTTTAAATTATGGTATTATTTAAAAAACAAAAAATAATTAAATTTCCTAGTATAAGGAAACTCTTATCTAAAGAACTGGTCTGGGTGTGGGAACAGAGATGACTAACCGAATCTCACACGCTATACTTCCTGTGTATACAAAACAACTACCGCGACAGTTTGGTCTAATGAGATCCTAATTTAATTATCATAACTGCTGAAGATTTATGTAGCTATTATAAGGTAGATATCGTTTTGTATCGATTCTTCACCCTGTGTATACAAAACAACTACCGCGACAGTTTGGTCTAATGAGCTCCTAATTTAATTATCATAACTCCTGAAGATTTATGTAGCTATTATAAGGTAGATATCATTTTGTATCGATTCTTCACCTTGTGTATCGATATGTGTATCGAAATAGCAAAAGTATCGATGCATCGATGTATTGTTTCACCCCTAGCTATGAATGACTAGAGATTTGAATGTGATTATCACATATGATCACTTAGATTCAATTTTCTAAACTGTTTGACTCAGAAATTGAGCAGAGACCACAATCAATCCATGAAGTGAAGCTGTAAAGCAACTTTTATATTCATTATTTTTTATTGCAAAAGATCAGGTCAGCAAGGTATCTTTGCATAATTTTGCTAATGTCACTAAACACTGGTTTGCCTCCAATGTCGAACAAAACCAAACCACCTGTAGGCACACAGGTACCTGCAGTATTCATGTACTCCATGACAACACGCTAGTGCATAAATCTGCCACCATAATATGCTTCCTCCAAGAGAACAGCATCCAAACTTTCTCACATCTTCCTTACAGCTCTGATTAGCCCCTAGTAATATTTAGCTGAAACCTGTAACCAAAGATTCAATGAAGGCTGATGGTTTGAAAGCTTGGAAGTGCAGTTTTCCAGTATAAACACCATACAAAGCAAGAGAATATAAAATGGCAGTTAATAATTGGATAATTAGATATAGAAAGTGTGGATAGGTCACTGGAGAGTACCTTGAGAGAATGCACATACATGCTGTTCTACTAATGAAGAAATTTGGTGGACAGTGCACTAATACAGGACTTCCTAAAGAATCCTCTCACATAGATTAAAAAGAAAAGTAATTTTAAAAAATCACAATATACAGTCCTCTTAAGCAGAGAAGTGTGAATAAATAATTCAAATGCAATCAATAGCTACTAAGTCATTGAAACGTTTGCTAATTTTGTAAATGTTTACAGCAGCTAAATAAACAAAGCTATTTATACATGTATATGTTTCCTGGCAGCAATCCAAACAAAGCAATTTTACACATGTAAACGTTAACAGGCAGCAAATTAAACAAAGCTATTTATATATGAAAATATTTACAGGCAGCAAACCAAAAAAAAAAGCTATTTATACATGAAAATATTTAAAGGTAGCAAATTTTAAAAAAAGCCATTTATACATGCAAATATTTACAGGCAGAAAATGAAAAAAAAGCCATTTATATATGCAAATATTTACAGGCAGCAAATGAAACAAAGCCATTTATACATGTACATGCTGCAGCCTTACTGCATGTACAGCTTCACTATTTCCTTTTGTCTAGCCGCTAGTTTTGTTGCAGGTCCATCAATCCAAAAAGAAAAAAAAAAATGCAAACAATTTGATGAACCATTGTGATGATGCAAGCCATGCAAGGCTTTTCATAATCATTATCGAAGATGTATATTCAGTAAACAGAATCATTTGATTAGATGAAAAAATATGGGTGATAAAGTAAAACACTGATGTGTAACTATCAAAAGCAGGCTTGGAACCATTTGCTTAGGTTTAACCCATTATCAGTGGAAATGACAAAAGTTTTTTGGGAGGCAACCAAGATTAGCCATATAATACCACAAAAAATGTCATACAATAAAAATGTATGCATCAAAAATCTGTATTACCAATGAATATTACAAGAAAAGAAACAAAAGAGATGATAAAAAATATACGAAGGTTCACAGCAACAGAGGCTCTTCCTGAGGCCCTGCAAGTATTACCAATGAATAATACAAGAAAAGAAACAAAAGAAATGATAAAAAATATATGAAGGTTCACAGCAACAGAGGCTCTTCCTGAGGCCCTGCAAGTATTACCAATGAATAATACAAGAAAAGAAACAAAAGAGATGATAAAAAATATATGAAGGTTCACAGCAACAGAGGCTCTTCCTGAGGCCCTGCAAGTATTACCAATGAATAATACAAGAAAAGAAACAAAAGAGATGATAAAAAATATATGAAGGTTCACAGCAACAGGGGCTCTTCCTGAGGCCCTGCAAGTATTTTTGAGAGTATGTGTTGGAGGAGGAGTCATTTTTAAGAGAGGTGATGTAGGTATCTTTTAAAACAGTTTCCTGCAGACACGGTTCACTTAAATGCAGAAGAATATCACTGTAGTTGATTTTAAATCCTCGACAATTCCAATATATAATGATGTTCTTCATTATGAATTAAAAGAGATGGTGAAAATAGTTGGGTTAGACCTATCACAAGGGAGTACTTTAATATCCTTGCCATATATATATACTCACATTAAAAGCCCGTTCGCTTATAAGCCAACCCGCCAAATTGAACAGGTATAAACACTGAAAACTGTATGACCTGCGTATAAGCCGACCCACTCTTCGTGAACATTAAGTTATGCTGGTTATGTGACTTATACAATTAAACGTGCATTCCTTTTCATAAATATTACCTTAGTTTGTATGATTGCTTATACCAATGAAAATGAGTAACTCATGAGCACATGATTCAACATAAATTAAACAGCTATTAAGGACTAGCTGAAATGTTATATGGAAAAATGCATTTTGGTCGAAACCATGAATAAAGCTTAATCTGCATCTAATATATTTGGGATGGATTTAAGTGACACTATGCACACTTTGCACTGTGTAAGTACATTACATTATAGTACATGGTCTCCCTGTGTAAGTACTTTACATTATAGTCCAGTCTGGTCTCCCAGGTACTCTCAACTGGCCCACGAATTATGAAGTCTGTATTCACTTTTATTTAATTTTTGTGTTGGAAAAAACAGAAAATTTGCACATGCAAAATAATAACATCAATCATAGTACTTGATAACAGTTTAAAAAGTGTTGTTTCACCGAAAATGTTTTTTGTTATACATGCCTATGTCTTAGGACACAGAATTATTTTTATAGCCTTCAACAAAAAGACTTAAAATTAAAAACTGTCCAGTTTAGACATTTGCCCATGGATAAGCAGATACCAATCCCCACTCCTGTCTTCCAGGTGTTTAATTTGGAGGAATTATCTGGAGGAAGAGAAATTTATGTTTTAAAAACTTTAAATCTGTAACTAAAAATCTTACTGTTGATGCTGTAGTAGCCAGAAAAAAATAATAGGTATGCTTCAGTATGTATTAATGTTGGAAGAATACAATTCAATGATATTTTTTGTACCAGTACTTACAGCTTTCTCTGTTTTAATGGCAAAGAACTTGTGAGTACCATCTCCAACACCATAAACATATCCGAAAGCTCGTGAGTCTGTCATATCCCGTGAGATGAAGGAGATTTTGTGAACAGCATGAGTATGTTGGACAGCCTGCATCAGAAAATAAGAAACATTCAATAATTGGTGGATTTAAAAAAATTATGTACTGAGCTGAGATTGAGATAAATGGGCAATTCCACAGTAACAGAATTACATTTTGGAAAAGTACAGCATCAAATACTGTTTCCGCTCATTAAACTAATACCGTACAAATATAAAATTATTTTTGTGCAATATTTTCTATTAAAGCCTTAATTCAGGAACCATTGTTTATTTTCATCAGAATGGTACTGTCAATTATAATGAAATTAATACCTATGATAACAGAGTTACATAAAATGGACAACGATACTGGGGCACATGGAAATTCTTAAAGTCCTCTCAATGTATAGTTCACACGTACAGTGTTGTAGGCAATATATGCATCCAATAATGACATGTGTAAGTACTTAATAATATCCGTGCAATATTAAATTTAATCATTGGTAATGGAAATACAATACTGAATAATGGAATTCACCAATTTAGAAAATAAACATCATGTCAAAACATAATTTTACTGAACATTTTCATGGCCTAATACAATTTAAACATGAACTTGGCAAAGATTGTATGTACCGGTAATTAATATTTTCAATAATGAAATTAAACCCTCTATATGTTGCAGTGACATTCACATTAAACTGAAAATATCCTCTGCAAATAATTAAACTTTTTACGAACACATGGTAGGCCAGAGTGTCAAATGTACAAACTGTGACTGCCTTGGGCAAATATTTTAAAAAAATATTCAACAGTGAAAGTGTTTTTCAAGCAGATGTAACATTTTAAAAATCAAACTTATGTAAGTCATTGAATATAAGATTCAATTAAGTCTATAGCAAACACCAGTCCACAAACTTTGAGATCAAGTGTGTACTGAATATTCTCCTTAGATACCTGCTCTAATTGTCTTTTTTCAGGCCAAATAACGAGGAAACTTTTTAATTAGTGTAGATATATGACTCAAGAAACCTTAACCAATTTTGGGCACAATTCTATAGCTTTAATACAGTTCTAAGCAATCACCTGAAATTTATTCTGTTGGTTTGCTTATAGCCGTCTTGTTCAAATTTAAAAGAAGATAACTGAAAAAAGGCATATTTTCTCATTCATCTTCAACATATATTACTTGCAGAAAAAGATTTTTTTTATAAACTCCTTTAATTAACAATTTATTTCCAAAATCATAACTGCCAATCCCAAGACTGTCTCAGTAAGGCAAATGATTTTATTCCATAAATTTGATCAGTTTGTAGTAAAGTGTAACAAAATATCATGTACTGCTATTGCTAAGTTGGAAAACATGAATTTAGAAAAATAATATTCTAAACTGATGAGCAAACCTTAAACAATATGTTCAACTGACACATTTTTAAAGTACATGTCAACCTTATTTACTACTTGTACAGTTGCACAAACTTTGACTGCAAACCCAATGTAGCTCAATGGCTCCTTGCTATCTCTTAACTGGACAGAGTTCTTGTATTCTTTTTTTTTCTCCACATGACAGAAATCATAAATCCTGCCAAAAATCAATAAAAGCAATTGTGTCCATTTCTGCTTTTATTTACAAGCTTCTGAATATTAATTTTTATTTTTCTCTACTGATTATTAACACTTTTTAGGGGGTCTTTCTTCTCATTCGTCTTCAACATGTATCGCTTGCAGAACACAATATTTAAAAACTCCTATAATCAACAGTTTGATCATGCTGATGCTCTCCATGAAAAAATATGTGCAGTTTAAAGCATCTGAGGTACTACAGTAAAATTAGTCTGGTTCCCTGACTATGGTATCTGACCATGAATTGAATAGTGTAAGCCATTAACTTTATCACTTCATTTTATACAAACCTTTTGATCAGTAATACTTTAATCATAGTACAGCTTTAGGTAATTCAAAGTTGCAGATGATCATAAAGTTTGTGGGGCCTTTAGAACAAAAGGAAATGAAATCAGTTAAGATAATAACATAACTGATAGCAACAATAAGATGCCAGACAAACAGGTTAAACTAAATATAGCAATAGTAAATGAGGTCACAGGTGAAAGTTCCATAATAATGATTGGTATATGATTCAGAAAAAAAGTATGTGTTGTCTCAGTATAAGCATTAAATGCAGAATTTTATCATGAACATAACACCAATTTCAGAACAAGGACACTAACCCAATGTGCACGGGGAATTTCAGAAAGCAGTCAATAAAGTTGCCAGTGAAAAGGAGGACATTTTTCTATTACCAAATGCGAGAGTTTGATGAATGTTATCTAAATGTTATGTGGATGAAAACTGGGAAATCTGTAAGTTATTGTTCAGACATGTCAGAGGTAAATATATTAAATGAAAACTAGTAAAGTACATGTTTGTACTCTTGTCTTGTTACTAGTTCATATACAGAAAAAATATATTTAAAAAAAAGAGTTATATTGTTGACTCCAAATTTAAAAAAATGTCCTCATCATTTTTACAATTTGGAACCAAATGTGTCATTTCTTGGCAGAACATTATATATGCCATTAGGTCAATTGTGATAGCGAAGATGCACTGCAATGGTCATAGTCCACTACAATTTGCTCCACAATGCTTTAAACTAAACAACCTGTACTGGAGTAAAAAGTTACAAGACTGATATTCAGAAGCTGTAACACCTCTAAATAATGATGTGGAATGCTTCAAGAGCACATAAATACAAGCAAACATCCGATGTAAAGAAAAAGTGTCAAATTGATAGACAAAAGCCAAAATTTGGTCCAAAAAAGAGATAGGACACAAAGGCTTATAAAACAATGTTCACATCAAATTACATCAGAATATGTTAATGGTTATTAAGCTCTGCTGATTATAAACAATATTAGATATGAAGTAGATTGAAAGAGCTGCAACCCTATCCAAACTTGTGTGGACGCCACAAAAGCTAAAAAATTCACATTTTGATTAAAAGGACAATATTCTTACCATATTTAAAATAACAAAAACACTGAATACCGTATTTACCGTATGTTTTCGGACTGCAACAAATAATTACTTTTTTTGTTGTCCGAATACATATTAAATTCTTTGATTAGGTGTCCGAAAACATACATTTGAAGATAGAATTATGCCGCCCCCCCCTTACCTGTCCATAACGAAGTTACCGTTAGCTCACATGACAACGTGCTGCCATGAAGTAAAACAAGTATTTTGTCTAACACCACGGAAAGGATAATTAATGAAAAATTGGCATTACTTGCCTATTTTGTCAATTTGATACATGTCCATCCACCAGAAAACAAAGCCATACATGTATTAGAGCCACGATTGTGTACGTATTTTCCGAAAGAACCGCCATATTAACATAGTAATCTTGCAATCCAGTTTAACCTTCTGCTAATGATCATTAAAATCTACATTACAAACGCACGCAAGCTTTATTTCTGTGTAACTAAGATATTAATACAAACTAAATAAAAAGATTTTGGAGTTATAATTCTTAAGATATTTTGGGCAGAAACATTTTAGTATCGCGAGTCGAAACACCGGTACATGTATGATGGCTATTCTTAGAGCACCAAGGGTGAGAGGCTCAAAATGGGGTGAGTGTTGTATGTACGCCTACGAAGGGTAAAAATAAAAAGCAATTTGCAATATACGCGTCGGCGTGATTAATATGTTGATATTTGTTTTAAATAAAGGTGATGCATTTGTTGTGGTTCTCTCTTCTTTTTTTTTCCACCTAGCCGAGGGTAGATTAAAATGAGCAAAGCTTGCCGGCTGGAAACGATCTACTGCTCGAAGATTGTAGTGATGCATGTCAGAGATTTCAAAGTGTCTGGGTGTTAATTGTTAATAATATAACTGGTGGGATTTCTTTGACAGATGTGTTCGGAAATAAAAGGCAGCCATCTGGATTTTATTAAAAGAGCACACGATGTACCTAACATTTAGCACCCACAATCAAATATATCATCTACCAAGAGGTTTATTACCTGTAGAACAATAACTATGTTTAAACCTTTGTATAAAATGCCTTAGGGATAAGGGGTTTGTTTTGTTGGACAATGCCAATGAATTTTACTACTCCATACCGACTCTGATGTATTGTTTAATGATATAAAGCAGGGGTCATGGTTTCTAATCAAAGCCATAACTGTCACACCTGTATGAAGTGGTTTCGTGTGTAACAATGTCTATACTGACAACCAATCATATTTTTGTTAGCTGAATCAAACTATTAAAATAAAAAGTATAAATAAAATACCCACCACATACAAAAGTTAGTATACTGGATAGCTATCGTTGTGAAACATAATATTGTTAGTACTGTAATAAATTTGATGAATAAGTTTATCATACGTTATGCAACAAGTGAGGAGGCACTGCCTAGTTCTTGGAGGGACTCGCCCTTGCCAAAATCGTTTTCAAAGAGACCAGTAGGCCGTCCACAGAAGCGACTTCGAATTAATGATTCTGAGGAAGCATCACAAAAACAACCGCCTACGAAGAAAGCTGCTCTAGATGACAAGTCTGATCAAAATAAAATAGCACGCGTGTATCATCGAATGTTGTCATATATGTGACGCGATCAAAATGTCGATACCGGTCTGCAAATATCACAATATGATTTGAGAAATCTATATCCGATCTGTTACTTTTCGTTGGAACATCTTGATTTAACAAGACAATCCGTTGTTGATATACACTTTAGAGCTCGTGTAACACGTCCGACTAATGCAGCAGGTGTTGTCACTATCCCGAATTACATGTAATTAATAATTTTAAATTATATTAGTTCATGGACGCTCATGATCGCATTAAATAATTGGCGACCAAATGAAGCGAACTTTGTATCAGTTAAATTAACGGCAAACACGCTGTAAATTTTACATTAAAACGACGAAGCAGATCATCCATGATTGTGTCCGAAAACATAAATTGTAGAAACAATTATAGCGAAGCAACGTCCGAAAACTTACAAGGCATTTAAATATGATTTTTCCCCGAAAAAAACGGTGTCCGAAAACATACAGTGTCCGAAAACATACGGTAAATACGGTAGATATCCAGTTATATTGACATAAAATAATATTACACAATTCCTGCTATGAAAAGAATATGCCTGACAAAGGACATAACTCTTTACAAAAAAAAAACAAAAAAAACAAGGTCAAACATTTAGAAGGACCATGCAAATCTAAGAAACCTATGCTGGTTATAAGGAACATGTCAAGCAATGATGTGAAGTTAAAACCAATCTGTCAGATCGGAACAATCTTTAATTCAAAGCAACAACTGGTATACATAATTTTCAGTGAGAAACCCCATGATGTATAACCAATCACTAAGGAAAAATAGTTGCAAGATTTTCTAGATGGTCACTGCGAGAGGCATATGGATAATGATAGATGGTATATCAAATTTTGTTGTCTAAGTAATATTCATTTCCTTTGATTTTAACCACTGATAAATTGTAATAAATAATCATACTAATAATATTCCTCACCTGAGTTCTGACATCAATTATCTTGATCCCTTCTAATGACACATTGATGACTATCTTCTGTTTATGTATTCCTGATATCTTTATAGCTATTTTCAGCTTGTGCATTGATTCCTGGCACATTTTGTCACCACGAGGACTTGGTACATTATCTATACCAATCACTTTGGCATTAAAGTTAAGACCAGGATTTTCAAAGCGAGCAGGGTCGTTTTTCAGGTCTGAAAGAAAAAAGATAATGAGCTTTGTCCAAAAATGACTACTTGAACATCTACAACACGAACAAAAATCAACTGCAGAATAGATGGCAC
Source organism: Unio delphinus (assembly GCA_029339505.1). Classification (NCBI taxonomy): domain Eukaryota; kingdom Metazoa; phylum Mollusca; class Bivalvia; order Unionida; family Unionidae; genus Unio; species Unio delphinus. Next base: position 6,598,388 of record JAQISU010000174.1, read on the forward strand.
CCTGATCTTGAAATAATCAAGTAAAACTCTGAATCCAACTGAACTCTCTTTCTGTTAATAATAAAACAGCAAGCCTTGCTTCCTTTTAATGAAAAATGTATACATCTTTTATATAATTGATACAGCGTGTGTGTGTGTGTGTGTGTGTGTGTGTGTATATACTTTGGTATCAAAACTGGGAGTCAGATAAAACATCTGGTGGTCTCTGAAGCGCAAATGAGGATAAAGGGAATATATATATCCCCAAGCATTCTCCTGTAAAATCCAGGTATAATGGTTCTGTTATGGTGGGGGTATACTTGCAATATATATATATATATATATATATATATATATATATATATATATATATATATATATATTGTAACACCCCGTGTGTTATTTCGAAAAGACCAAGAGTTTAGGAATAAAAATGCTTTTTATTAAATAATAAAGGTGAGATATAACGTGCTTTTTCAATATCGCAAATCGACTTTACATAAACACAGTGTCCGTCACAACACTATCAACTTGTGAGAATATATAGCAGACTTGGTTATTTAAATGTCAAAAGACAATGTTATAATATACAATAGTTAGGTTAAATTAATGGTATTCTTTAATTCATGTGTATATTAATAGCCTAATTTATTAGATAGGCTGTAATACGTCCTGGCATAGTAGCGTGATATCAGTAAAATAATGATTTTAGTACTAGTGAACTTGAGCAGTGTGGTGGGAGATAGCAGCGGCTTCACAGATTATTACACTATATAATTATAAGGCATTTACGTTCAATACAAATCATGTAATAAATCTACTTAATATTTCTTATAACAATTTGATTCAGGTTTTGGATTTTAAAGTATCAAAGTTAATATCGGTTATGAAAATTACGTAAGTGATAATTTTAGAATACAAGGCCGAAATTCTTTTCTACTTAGTTTCTACTTAGATGTTCATACTTTGCCGCTCTGACAGCTATCTGCCAATGCACTGTCTGCACGCGTATTTATAGATTCTTATTCACGTCACATGACCTTAGTTAGCCAATCAATGTTTGTCCTTCTCAGGGCAAGCCATGGCGGTAACCAAGTCAACTGTTCAAACTGTAAGAAAAATCCCTGTGAACGTGCAATTTAGACGGAGTTAAGTTGTCCTCACAGTGTCCGTGGTGAGCGTTTTTACTGTTAATCTTATAAATATATTCATACCTATGATTCCGTATAACTGAAAGAAACGGACAAGTAAATTTCAATGCGAATCGAGTCAAAGTAGTGTGTACTGATGATTCAGTGAGTCGTGATACGGTTAGAAATAGTCCCTATCAACTGCATACTACAAGTATTCTGCACACTAAGTAACACAACAATTTCTACATAACCAAGAACTTTCAATAATTAATAGTAACATTAGTTCTAACTTATTGTCCAACAAAAGTCTGACAAGAAAACTGTGATTCTTCGGCTGGGCACATTGATTCCGTCAATATCCTGCATCTCTGCTGTTCCAGTAATAAAACTCCCCCGTATGGATGAATTCATAAGTTTATGGGCTAACATCATTTTTCTCGCTTTGATATTCCCAAAACATGGAAGGTAAGATAATTCATTTCCTAAACTATTCATGTCAAATTCCAGCACGACACACCTATGGTTCAACATGGAATGACTATGGCACAATAACTGCGAACATGCGAACTTCTTTCTACTTAATGTTGATGTCCCAGTTTGTAGAACTGTTGACGTCTTTAGATGACTTCCTCGACGAATTCGTTAATATTCATGATAACAGCATGACACTTCAGACCAGGGCAAGGTTTTACACTCACATTTAGCATAAGACGCATGATACATATTTATAAAAGATGCATACGGTGATCTAAATGATGGTGGGTGGGTGGCGTACATTCAGGAACGGAAGAAGTAATTCACACACGATAACCGTTTTCAGTGACAGATAAAAATGACATGATCAAATAAGCCAAAGTCTCATAGTTCATCATCATCTAACATCTCAACGTTGAACATCAAATAATCTTGACACATTAATATTAACTGGACAATGTGTATGCAAAACTCCATTCACAGTACCAATATGGTATTACAATATATATATATATATATATATATATATATATATATATATATATATATATATATATATATATATATAAAGATACAGTAAGTAATTTACTTACTTTTCACACTAACTGAAGTGCTGCTGAGAACACTATTAGCTCCCTGCCATGTTTGTGCCGCAAGATAATGTGGTGTAGCACCTACAAACAAGTAGGGTGCTTACAGTAAAAGCTCATCAGGTTAAACAGCACAGATAATGGCATATAAAAAAACTTAATAATTTTAATTCAAACAAGCTGAATGTTTTGACTTTTTTAATATACCTAAAACAATTACTAGAGGCATAATGTGATCCTTGGATTTATTTGTTTTTTGGAGCAGCATTTAAAAAATGTTGCAATTAATTATTATAAAGTAATGCAGGAATGTGCAACCTACAGCCCATGAGTCAGATCTGGCCCCCAGTCAAGTTTTATCCACTTATTTACATCATAAAGTCTGGTCTTGAAAACTGTTTATCTAGCCCTGGTGTCTCAAACTTAAACCACCCCGAGGGCATTTTCAATAACCCAAGGGCCACACCACCTTTGTTATATCTCATGACAATGACACGTGAAGCCAATCATTTTGCGAGTCACAGGATATGCCTTGGGCAGGTTGCATGCAGCCATGGACCAAATATTTTATCTAGCCCATTTTTGGAGGAAGAAGCACATGCCGGATGTAATGTTAAGGCAATGAAAAGTAACGTTTCTTGCTATTGTTCTTGCTGTATAGGTTTATTTAGGTGCTTCACCATCTGGAATAAAATATCTGTCAAGTAATGCAGACCTGTATTAACTGCAAATAAAACTAATGATTGAAACATAAACCTGCTAAAGAGATCACTTTAAGCAATTACCAGTCTTAAAACATATAAAAAATTAGTCTGTATTCAGAGGTCACATGTCATGACAGACCACAATCTAATTCCCACAGACAGTGGCTAACCAAAGATATCAGTACCTGATTACTGACCTACTTCAATATCACCACAATCTGAACTAGTACCCACCTTTCTTGCTCCATACTTTTTTCATGGCATTGTTGTTTGTGGTGGAAGTTGTTACGGTGGTAGTAGTGGAGGAATCCCCATAGGTGTAACTATCTAATGAACTGTAAATGTCTGAGGATGACATGATCACTAGCTTGAACACTGCTTAAATTCTGGAAGATAAAAAGATGAACAATTAAGTACTTATTCTTTATTTCAATAAATTTCACACTTTTCTCCAAACAAAAAATATTGCTTTTGTGAACACAGAATGCAATGGTAAGTATTTTAAACAAAATAATGTGGATTTCCTATTGCACTTATTTTAAATGATGGATAGGTAGAGTTTTTTAAAAACATTATATATATTTAAATGGTCAGCAAATATAATGTATTAAGCACTTTATGTATACTGGGCTAAACCAGCTCAATTAGATGCAGAAATCAATTTTAGAATTTGTCAAAATATGTTTTACATATTTTGGGGGTGGGAAGGAGGAAAAACAAGGACAGTCAGCCAATCAGAAACACACATGAGCCATTTCCAATGCAGCTTTAATAGGGTTGAAGCATGATTTATCCATTATATTGGGTGTTTCAAACTGAATAAAACATATTTAATGCCAAAATGTAATATCTTGGGACTTAATAGTATGTGTAATTTCACTAGTTAAAATTACATTTCATTCTTTGGTATTTCAACAAGTGTCACATTTATACTACCACCTTTTGTACATGCCATCTCATGAAGTACAGAATGACTGGTGAAGTTACCTTTTCACACAGAGAAAGTCAATTTCTCTGGACCATCTACTTTATTATGACCACAAGTGTATTCAGGATAGAACGAGGCATTACGATCACGCCGCGGTCATATTCAGGATAAAATGGGTTAATCTTGACCTTTCAATCAAAACTCATTTGCATCCATTTTGTTTCCAAAATGCAGAAATTATAACATGCCATGAAATATACAACAAAAAGGGTTGAACTAATTCAAAACATTTTTTAAAAAAAAGGAATAAATCTTCTATACAAGAAGTAAACTTTTTAAAAATATTTTTGCTTATAGTGCAGCACAAAAAAGGCTCATTCCATAAGCTAAACTGTATATAAATGTGGTCATATAGGTGGATTTAGTCGAATGAAATTAAATAATAATTTGTAGAAAATTTAATATTTTAAAACAGTCTATTTGGTCTTGATTATTGACTGCTCTGCACCTAAAATTTCATTGAAGAATGTTCAGATGAAAATTATTGAACACTGTGGAATTTTACTATGGAGTCACAGCAACAACATTCAATCAGATTTCTACAAATTTAGGTTGACATAATCCAAAAATAAACACATAATTTAAGGAATCTGTAAGGATCCAAAGAAAGTGAATAATTGTCATTTAAAGGTACAGTGTGACCCCACTACAGCAAGCTCCATTATAATATGAAATTTGGATATAATAATAATCTTTAGAAGCACTAAGCGCTTTACAACATCTTTAATGATGTGACTACAAAAACAAAAACAATTAAACACCATGAAATTAGAAACATAAAAACTGCTGAAAATATTTAAGGTAGGAAACATTATCAGGCCTTTAAGTTTGTTCTTGAGGTCGAGAAAGGTGAGTTTTAAGAGCACTCTTGAAAGGGATCATTGCGTCTTTGTGTCTAATTTCACTCGGCAATTCATTCCATGTTGCTGGGCCCTGGTATGCAAAAGAACGTTGTCCATATGACTTCAAATTCATAGTGGGAATAATGAATATATGATTGTCAGAAGAGGAGCGTAAATATCTTGGCTTGCTGGTGTGTACACATGGGTGAGGCCAGATCCTCACCAGATTGGTATGCTGGACTGGAGTACGTCAGTGAAATATAGCACGGAGAACAAATTTTGTTTTTGATTCTTGATCGAATGGATAGCCAGTGTAGGGTACAGAGCAGCGGGTAGGTGTACTCTGATCTTGGTACTTTAAAGATGATCCGAGCAGCTGTGTGTTGAACTTTTTCAAGTTTCTTGAGTAGATATTGAGATGAACCAGTCAGAATTGAGTTACAATAGTCCAGGCTTGAAGTACTACTGAAATACACAAGTGTTTTAGTGGCATCAACTGAAAGATTTGCGAATGGAGCTAATGTGTCTCAGCTCAAATATGCAGCCTTACATATGTTCATGACATGTTGGTGCAATGTGATAGTACATGTACTGTCTAGAGTAACACCTAGATTTCGTACTGATTGCGAGAATTTAATGTTGGTGTTGCTGATATTTATTATTTGGGGTAAAAGATGTGAATGAGAACGTCGATGTCTTGTGATCAGAATGGCCTCAGTTTTATCATTCATCTGCAGCTTGTTACATGTCATCCATGATTTCACATCAGAAATGCACCTTTTAACTCCTTCAAAGATAACTTATTAACTTGGAAGCACTGATCATTCTGTATAAATACTAAGCAAAAAACAAATGTCAGTCTCAATGTTCAACAATTATTTGACATTGCCACCTTTGCTTGGTCTTCCAAAGAGTTGTTCTCCAGCAGTGATTTCAATAACACATGTGCCCTTCATGAAAACAAGCCTACTACAATCCTAAATAAGAAAAGGCAGCTTTTATCAAAAGAAGAAAGCATCAAACTTAAATAAATGCAATAGAATCTGATTGCAGTTCAATGGTTTGCTGCTATCTCTCAACTTGTTTGTTTGATTAGAATTTTTAACGTAGCTTTAACAATTTTTCAGTCATATCGCTACGATGTCTGCAGTGAGGCAGTTTATAGTGATGTCTAGCACTGAGACATCATGCCGCAGACATGTAGCATGATGTCTCACCCAGTCACATTATCCTGACACCAGGCCGACCAGTCCTAACACTAACCTCTTTATGCTGAGCGTCAAGCGAGGCAGCTGTTAGTACCATTTTTGTAAGTCTTTGCTATGACTCGGCCGGGGATCGAACCGACGACCTCCCGCTTCCGGGGCGGACGCTCTAACCACTAGGCCACCAGAGCGGTTATCTCTCAACTTGAAATAATTCTTGGAAATCATATCTCCTGCCATACTCAAATTGGACCATGTCCAATAAACATAATTGTGTCCTTTCCAGCTTTTTATTTCTCACAAGAATTGGAATATTCCTTATAATCTTCTTTGGTAATTATTAAAACTTTTTTTAAGAAGCTTATTTTCCCACTGTCTTAAACATGTATTGCTTGCTGGACACCATTTTAAAAAAATCAATTATTACCGGTAACAGTTTCATCATGCAGATGCTTTGCATGAACAAATAGGTGCTGCTGGAAAGAAAGTCTGGTTCCCTGACCAATTTCACTAATTCGAATATGAAACCTGGGACAAAATCAAATATGAATGAACAAATTTGTGATTTGGATTTTTAACGTACATGTAGCTTTAACAATTATTCAGTCATATTGCTATTATGTCTGCAGTGTGGCAGTTTATAGTGATGTCTAGCACTAGGGCATTATGCTGCAGACATGTAGCATGATGTTCCATCCGGTCACATTATCCTAACACCAGGCCGACCAGTCGTAACATTAACCTCTTAAAGCTGTTGGCCAAAGCAAGGCAGCTGTTAGTTCCATTTGTGTAAGTCTTTGGTATGACTTGGCTGGGCTTGAAACCCACGACCTCCTGATTTAGTTGGTGATTAGAAAGTCATCTTACCAAACCACATCAGAACCCCCACAAGGATTCAATAAGGATAAATAGCCTACACAGTACATGTATTAATTATGTTTATAAAAATGGGACACGGTTAGGAAATGGGTGAACATAAAACAGAGTTTTTATGGGTTTGGCTGGCCAGAATTGGTTGATTTTGAAAGTTTGTATTTTGTTAAAGGAATCTTGTGAATGCTTGTTCTAGCTGTAACTTACAAAACAAAAAATACATTGTTGAATTTCAGTCCTTTAATAGTCTTGAGTTTGAAACGCTCATTACTTAAATTAGCACCTGACTCTTTGGTGTGGGATTGAAAGCATATGTTTCAAAATCATATAGGTCAAGAAGGGTTCGAAATTAACTTTTTTATCAACTAGTCAGCAAACTAACAGGACAGCAGCAAAATCCATTAGTCATTAAATTGGAACATCCAACTACAAACGAGCTTTTTTTCATCGTCTGGTTTAGAATGCTCTCTGCAAAAGTTCGGTTCCTACTTTCTTTTTCATACTGTTTGTTGCGTTCCCTTTTTTCCTCATTATTGTCAAGTCTTTTCTTTTCTGGCCGGATTTTCCACACCTTGAACAAATCGCCACAATGTTCTAAATTCCTTGCTTTGTTTAACTATGATTCTGGTATGGGCAACAATAACGCTTTGCACACTATTTGTAATGTTCAATATAAATCGCCTAGGTGATCTGGATTTACAACAAATTCAAAAACTAAATGTAGCAAGTTCGTTGCCCACATTTCTGTTATGAACTTCTTAAAAAAAATACCAGGAAAGCAAACTTTAAAATAATTACATGCATTCATTTTTTATTAGTCAGGCAGACTTGTATTGGAACATATTTATTAGTTTGTAGTTTGTTAGGAAAACTACAGTATTAGTTGTAGACTAACAGACGTGTTAGTTTCGAACACCGTCCAGAAAATGCCATGGCTCATATCCTTTCTTCTACACAGAAGCTAACATCCAGGTTTCATTTATACAGATAAATATAGGTTTGAAAATGAGCACCATACAATTACTGCGAGAACCGACTGTATTTGAATTATGCTGATAATAAAGCCATAAAATTACTGCGAAAATAGACTGTATCAGAGTTATGCTAATAACAGAGCCATACAATAATTGACTTGCATTATTACTACTCCACTATCTCACTGGTGATTGGACCATAAATTTATCGAGACAATACAATATTTTAATTATGCTGGTGAAGGGGCCATACAACTATTGAGAGAATAGATGGTATTTACATTACACTGGTGAGATAGCTATAACATTATTGAGAGAATAGACAGCATTTGAATTATGCTGGTGAAAAGGTCATATAATAGCAATGCAGCATATAAGTGTATGGAGAACATTAAATAAGGACTCCATAATGTTCTTACCAGACATTCAGCATGGTACTGGAGGCTTCCATTTTCATAATTTAGGCTTTAGGACAAAAAAAGTCCCTAATAAATCAATCATCCAACAAGAAAAAATGGAGAGAGAGAAATACCTCTGGCAGTTGACAACTCTGGCAGATTGTCAGCATGTCAACAACACTGAGGTGTCTTGTACTATATAACACTATGCATCTATGTAACCTTAAAGAGCTGTTAATACATGGTAGCTCAGATGAAATATGAGAGAATGACCAGTCAATTTATTTTTTCTTCAGATATTACCAACATGTACTTATTCCTGTGCTTCTCTGAAACCATTATTGACTGTGATAGTCGGTCAATCCATATCTATGTATAGTCATGAAAGTCATTTAATTCCTCCATTATTTCAGCCAGACACAGGAAACAGGTCAATGCTAGTCAGATGGGTATGGATTGTGCCAATAATTTTGGAATTCTGGGGTGATTTTACTTAAATGTATACAGAATCAGCTCAGTGAACACTTCTGAATGTCCCAAGAGGCAACTAATGGAGGCAGAACCAGCAGTGGGTTGGTCATTAGGGTGATGAACCTGTGACCAGAAGGCATAGGTTCAAGTCCGAATATTTTATCAGCCTAGGTTAACTACTATTGTGCATCATTTGGCATGGCACTTACTCCAATTGTCTTCATACTTGACAACCTTGTGTTGACATGCTGTAAAAGACCAACATCAAACTAAACTATTAAATTTCTAATAAATCATGCATTCTCTGTCTCACATGTCTGAGAAAAGGTATGTGTTATCAATGACCCAGTCAACAAATGTCAAACTGTGACCCATTGGATCTTTCCCTACCTACTCTTCCCACACCCAAACCAGGCCTAGGCCCTCTTGATTAAAACATACAAACCACCAAGATCCAAGGTGTAGCCCTGTAACTATATAAATAATTACTGAGCATAAAATGGTAAGTGGCCATGCAATTCGGTTCATACTCCTAAAAACTCTGCCCCACCCCCATGTCATAATTAGGCTGCAATACTAGGAAGCTACAGATTCTAACCATAAATAAACTGTTTAGGCAAGAAAAGAAAAAGAAAAAATTTAGATTTGCAGCTAGATTTATGAGGTGGGTGGGACAATGTGACGAACATGGGAATATGTATTTTTTAAACACTCTGCCGGTAGTTTATGTTTCATTCCTGGTCATGTACCAGCAACTGTTGTCAAAGAAAATACTGTCGGTACTCAAAGCCTATAAACTTTTGATATAATCATGCCTGAAGGTCTCATATAATGTAGTAATATTTCTACATAACTTGTATGGTATATGATTTTGTTTTAAAGAATGACATTTTAATAGTATTAGCAGTCATGGGAAACTTTAAATGAATGCATACAAACCAATTTACTTACACAATAATTTTGTATATAACACTAGACCATACCCACATCATGTGGAATCCATTTTTAGGATACCACTAGAAAAAAAACATGGTACTTAACGAATAATGTTATACTTTGTTGGCTAACAGCTCCTTCATAGTTAAGTAATTTGGTTAACTGTATATAACATATGAATTGGCAGGTCAACACATATTGTATAAAAGCATACATCATCTGACAGTAAATATGAACCCACTCCTACCTTATATGACCTCTTTTTCAGAATTTGGAATCTTAATTAATTAATTAATTAATTAATTAAATAATTAATTAATTAATTAAGTATTGTACAAGCCCACAGACTGACACCCCATCTTATATGACCTCTCTTTCAGAATTAGGAATCTTAATGATTTAATTAATTAATTAATTAAGTATTGTACAAGCCCACAGACTGACAATACAACTCCACTCTCACCTTCATATAACCTCACTTTCATACATGCAGTTAGTTCATTCACTTGACTACCTATTATAATAATATGAGAAAGAACTAATAAAATGGTTAAGAATAAGAAAATGAGAGAGATGAATGAGAACAGAAAATGAGGGATTTAATGCTTGAAAGTAAACAGCCTCTTGATAGACACGCTGTTTGCACCAAACATTGTTATTGTCATTATGTTTTATTTTGAATTTCCAGTTTTATTGAACACCAACCTATGCAACTAGTGCAACTGTTGCCATCAATTGTGGTTGAGCAATGGCGTCACTCTTGTCAAAAATGAATAGCCTGATTGTTTTAATTTACATACATTGCCAGCTGATACACATGTAAAGAAACAAACCTGCCTGCCACATTGCATTACTTCACAACTGACAATACAAAGAAAAAAAAAAGACTGCTCCATGCTGTAAATAAATTACAATGATTTATTGTATCCTGCCCAAATGAAAACTGTCCTTTATGTGTCCTTGGGATGTATGGTCATCTTTATAAATGTCAGTTTTAAGGACCTATGTCCTAAAAATGTAGGGGCTTACAAATGTCCTTAATAGACCTGTGTCCTTAAGATGTAAGGGTTTATAAATGTCAGTTTTAAGGACCTAAGTCCTAAAAATGTAGGGGCTTATAAATGTCCTTAATAGACCTGTGTCCTTAAGATGTAGGGGTTTATAAATGTATTTTATGGATCTATGTTCTTAAGATGTAGGGGTTTATAAATGTATTTTATGGATCTATGTTCTTAAGATGTAGGGGCTTATAAATGTCCTTAATAGACCTGTGTCCTTAAGATGCTAGGACTTATAAATGCTTTTTATAAACAGTTATCTTTCATTTAGACATGTTTGCTAAGAAATGTTTGAATGTATATAAACTAGAGCATTTTATGTCCCATAAATTTCTCCTGATTCTTGCAGGAGACCATTAGTGATCAAATAAAATTGACTTGACTTCTAATTGCCTACAAATATGGAAAAAAAAGCTGTGACCCTTTTTTATTATTATAAAAAAACAGATTAGTGGATTGAGAAAAAAGTGCCATAACAAGTTTTAATCATTTGTAGCTAGGATATACATGTTTCATCTTTCAGACAGCAACATGAGCAGCTATAATGTTCACATCTACTCCAATATTGCTTGATTTTTTTAAAAAGTCCAACAACTTTTACATCTGTGGTTATACTTGACCCAGACCTGTAGACAATATTACTAGTATCCAAACAATGTAACATGTATGAATATGTCTTGCAGCTAAACAATCTTCACAAGCTAGATCCCACATTTCACAGAAATTTTGTACGATCAAAATAATTTTGTTTTGGTTGGGACCAAGACAAGTGTGTGTGTGGCGTTGCCCGACTCAAAATTAAATTAGAACCATGTGTTATCAAGTAAGTCGGACAAGCCACTGTTTATTGTTGCACATGACCGCAGGCTAACACCATCCCTTACGTAAGTTGCCATAGTTAAGAGAGGAAGCTGACCAAAAGCCCTTCAGAAGTTTAATTAGCACCCTTGGACTGGGAGGATGTTTTGTACATCAAGAAGCTGCCAGAAGGAGTGGGCGTGCCTTATCTTCTGGATACGCTGACTGACCGCCAGATTGAATACGTCGAGTGGATAGGGCCCCAGCGCTACCCAATCAGAATCGAGGAAGGGGTGGGACCCTGATTTATTTTAAAATATAATATCTTTAACCGGCCGGCTAGCTTTAGTTTCCGATTACCCGTTAAGGAGGATTGTCTGTAAAGAATTGGAACTCCGTAGCCATATGTTAATTGGCGGGAAACGCTTAGATCCAGAACTCTAAGTATAGCTTCTAAAAAGGTCAGTGAGCTATTTGTTTGATCTTTGCTTTCTGCTACTGCATTTAATTGTAGATCGTTATATATACGTATTATTACTAAAATCGTAGTAGGAATAATTATTTGTGATGTTGATATGTTTGTATATTTGAAGAATGAGTTCCTATTTGTAAAGAATCATATTGCTTGCTAGCCGTCGTAAGAATTAATACTATTATAATTTGCTATGTGGTTATTTTATAGTACAATAGCACATTATCCATGTAATTATAGAAATTGATTGTTATCTTTGAAATGATTTCACTGTGAGAAATTAATAATATGAATATTTGAATATTTGTGTACGCTTGTGGGAGTGTAGTGTACAGACATACATCTGGTTGTCGTAGTATTATAAGTACAACGAGATTATATATATATATATATATTAGATATACTTATGTGATATGATGTATGGATATATGATATCGTGCTATTACCCCATTGGTTCCCTGTAAGAGTGTGTGGGAATTTCGATGTGTATGTATGCGTGTCCTAAAACGTAATAGCCTTATCTGATGGTTAATGGATGATTTAGTGTGAGGTGAGATTTGATAAACCATATGTTAACGCCTTGTGATTTTCACAGGAAGCTTCGGGGGACAGACTAGTGAGTGGTCCCAGTGTCTCCGTTATAGACGGAAGGAAGAGAAGGAAGAGGTAAATCTGAAGAGGAAGTTTCGGGGGACAGACCAGGAAAAGTATCCCCAATTGTTGTGATAAAGAAAGGAAGGAAAGTGAAGGGAGGAGAGAAATCGGGAGAGGTGAAATTCAGGAAGAGCAGAAGGATAGGATAATAGATGAGTACAACCAAAGGCCAGGTGGAAAATCGAACTCACACTGAAAATCATAAGATGAAATAGGCTATCACTTAGAGGACAAGTGATTATGTGACATTTAACTTTATAGGTTTCATTAAATTGTTATTGTTGAATTTCATCTTCGTGTTATATATATATATATATATAACTGGGGGCTCAGAGCCGTATACCTATTTGGTCTTTAATCTAAATTTAAATTCACGAGCCAGGTGGAACTTCTATAATATTTTAATTAATATTTTGGAAGTACCCCACCCCAACCTTTCCAGAACGCTACAGTGTGTGTGATTTGGATTTTTCAGTCATATTGCTAAGATGTCTGCAGTGTGGCAGTTTATAGTTATGTCTATCACTGGGACATCATGCCGCAGACACGTAGCATGGTGTCTAACAGTCAAATTATCCTGACACCAGGCCGACTAGTCCCAACACTAACCTCTTAATGCTGAGCCCCAAGCGAGGTAGTTGTTAGTGCCATTTTTATAAGTCTTTGGTATAACTTGGCCAGGGATTAAACCCAGAGACCAAAACAAGAAAATCAAGTTGAGGAATACATTACTTGCTGGTTTTAATAGAAGCAAATAGGCAGCAAATTTTTCCCTTATACTTTTTGTACAGGAATCATTGAATACAATTCAAGAATATTAACGCTTTTATCACTACAGACCAGTATTCCAGTCTTGGGGAAGCAAGTCTGTAAACCCTATGGACTGCTTTACCGGTCTGGGGCATTGTGCCGTTATAAAGTCGTAGTACCAGACTACATAAATTTTGGGATACCTCTAAGAACTTCTTTATTGTAATGTAGATATTATACTTAGATTATCTCGTGAGTTAAGCTTGAATTCAACTAGAAATCTCGAGGCAAACAGGCATATTTTGAGCATTTTACCAAATGGTGAAATTCAATTCAAAATGGCGGACTTTGACGTAAGATGAGAATGAAGTGTCAGATTATGAATTATCAAAATATTTAGCTGTTGTGACCTAACACAGTTGATTGAAAATGAGAGAAAATATTTGGAGATGCATTTGAATGTGTTTGTGGGTGAAAATTATGATGAAGATGACTTTGAAGGTTTTAAACCAGACGAAGTGCGAACTCCATGTTTTTGTTCTCGACGAACCAAAAGGATTTATTTCAGTTTTCTGGGAGAGTTGGACCCACTGAAGTCTTAGATGGTTCCAGAAAAGCTTTGGAATACTTTGAAATCTTTTTTAGATGAAGTGTGGTAAATAAATAATTGCTTGTGCATTTTACCCGTTGTCTCACCTATTTGCACCTGTTTTTTAACAGTTATATCTATTATATGTACATTTTATTGAATTAGTCATACAAGTTGACTTTTAACCTTTATTTTGATACCAAATCCAGCCAGATATCTTTAAAATTGTCAAAGTTATGCTCTTTCAAAGTCCACGAGTCATTCTGCTTTACAAGTCGTAAGCTAATTTGTATTTACGGCTCTATGCCTGCAAAGTTACTTAGTGATGCAAGGGATAAAACTATTTTTTTTCAAAATTTTATAATACATCAGCATATTCTGTTGGAAACCATTAATCCAGTTAAAATCTGCATATTTTTACTATCAATACCAATTGGTCTAAATCTTGCAGATGTTTTCTTTTCCAATTCAAAATCGTTAAAAAAAGGACCTGCCTGAAATAAAACTCAATCTGTATCCAAGAAAACTATAAAAGTTCAGTCTCTCTTCTTTCTTATTCAACTGATCATCAATTAGGGCTGGTTATCACATGCTAATAAGGCAAAGGGGGTATACTTAATTTTAGCCAAATATAAAAAAAATAAAAAAGTGGTTTGTAATAAATTATCAAAGTTGTATGAATAATGCAGCACCATATGTGACAGCTTGAAAAGGACACAGGGTAAGACAGACTAGAGGATACTTACTGAATATATGCAATCCCAGTAATAAACTACATTTCAGTTTACTGCAGAGTGGACTAAGGTGCTTGCCTTTACAGATCACCCACATCTCACCTGTCCATGTGGGTAGTCTCTGGCTTGGCCAATGTATGTGAGAAGGCTTGCCAGAAGCTTCCCATAGGCTAATGGTTTTCCTAGGTTCTTCCTCTATCAAATATACTGGCCACCATGTAAAACATATTGTATGCTGAAAAATGGGGTCAACACCATAATAACCAACCAAAAGTTTGCTAATGGTTGGAATGTTGATAAAAATTAAATACAACATGAATATATCACAAATACAGTGACATATATGCATGTGATTCCACTTTATACGTTTTGTTCATAAACAATCTTTAATTTACCTATAGTTAATTAGATTAGATTAGATTTCACCACATAAACACTATTTAAGGCCTACATATTGTCATGGTTTATCTTCTTAAATTTTTGTTAAGAATAAAAAGAACTACAGTATATAAACAAAAGAAAAACCAACACTGACTGAGGATTCAATTTTTCTTGTGGACCATAACCAAGAATTTCAATCCATAGTAAACTGTATTGATTGTTAAAATTATATTTTAAAAAACCCAATAAATTTGTATTGCAAACTTGTCCATTCACTCCCAGTCTATCAGGTTTATCTTTCACCAATATTTTGGATTTTGGATAATACTGAAAGGCTATTTGTACGTTGTAACCTGCTCTACCTAAGTCTAGCCTCATTATGTTTGTCCCCATTCTACTTCTGGGGAGATGGCATTAGGGAACTAGGCTGTTTAACTCATATGGCCTTGATACCGTCTATGCACGTAATTTAGTTTCTGCATTCAACAGCCGATACCATCATCACACGAAGTTTCTCGACTGCATTCAATGGCCGGTACCATTCATATATGGTCCGAATGTGTGGTTGAGAGAAAGTAACCAATCAGAAATGAATTTACTTTCGTTTGGGCAAACTTTAAATGTTCAGAAACCAAGGATTACTACATGAGAGCAGTTTCAATACACGTTCTTTTCTTGAAAAATCGTAAAATGATGGCAGAAGCACGAGTGATTTTTGATAGCGGTGAGGGCGAAAATGAGGAGTTTCTCGGGTTTGATCTTGAAAATACTGAGTAAGTAGAGGAAAGATATGTTCGACAGTTGGATAATTTGCAAGATTTTGAATGGGACATTGAAAATTCTTGAGATTGAATCGTCAGAAGAAGAGGATGCTGATAGCAAAAATTAAAGAGTTTCTGCAGATCTAGCAGATTGGAGCGATCATCTTCTGCCAGTCCAAATCAATGATTTTAGTGGAACAAATCCTGGACCTACAACAAACATTGACAAATTTACAAGGAAAAAGAGAAATCTATCTTTTTTTCACTTATTATTATTTCCGGACAAACTGTACATGGACATCGCAAATGAAACCAATCCATATGCCTTAAAATGCATATTATATTATTGGTATCACCAAATAAAACGTGGTATCCAACTGACAAAATGTGTTTATTGATCAAAGTTCTATCTGAACCAAAAACTGGATGTGAACATTACCAAGTAAATGTATGTACTGTTTCAAACCATATCACATATTAAATTTTCTTGGTTTATTTTAATGGAATTAAGTGCTGATGATGCAATATTCCTAACAATGTTGCACATAATTTTGTAAAAAGTGTATAAATAAATTGTGAAAGACTTCGACCAATAGAAAGAAAAATACATCACAGTGTAGACAAATTCATTTGGATTAATTGGTGACAATTTCATGGATTAATATTGGATACAAGAAGAGAAATTTAAAATTAAATGTGAAGGCATGTGCATGATTTTCACAAAATTTTCCAAATGGGTAAAACACTCTGGGGCACAAGCAGCTAGACACAGCTTAGTGTGGCTAGGGCACAGTAGCAGTATTACTGATAAGTTTGTTGGGGCTGAATGAGTTAATGACTGAATCCTCATTTTACAATCACATCGATAATAATTTTTAGTAACACGCTTTTTGTAATAATGTTGTCTGTCATTCTGTTTGAACAACATTTTCAAAATGTATAACATGTGAAAGATCATTCTAACTGGTTTCAACAACCATCACGTGTATGTGAAAAATTATGTATTTCATTACTGCATTTTGTTTTCTTGACGAGTCTGGTTCCGGTACTGGTGTATAATACTATCCTGCAAAATCAAAAGAGCAGGGAACTAGACTAACTGTTGATACATCACCAAACAAGATTCCTTCTTTAAAAAACAAGAGACATTTATTTGAGGAGACAATCGTTTATGTTGAAACTCATTTTGTTTTTCTTTAGTTAGGAAAATATTGATGTCATGATTGCACTGGAAGTAATAATGAAACTTCTTATCATCCTTGAGGATATCCCTAAGTGTCAGTTCAAGAATTCTCTGAAAAATCGCTTGCCTGCAATGGTCCATATCTATGAAACAAACCACTTTATTTTATGAACTATTTATTTCCCTTAGTTTCCTTGCTATCTTTGATCACAGTTATGAAAGAGTCTGTTAATTTAAGGTAGTTTATGTTACATACACAATAACATTTATAAGTGTTCAATGATCAAATGAAGGAGTTCACCTGACATACAACCTTTACCACTAGAGTTTAAGTCTGTAGGATTTTCATGCCAACATTTCTTTTATTTCACCTCTTTATTTGATTTAAAAGACAAGATTAATGTGATAGGTCAATGGAGGACAGCTTTTACTTCAGTGCAACAATACAACAAATATTTCTGCAAGTCAGTTATCAAAACACAGTGGGCATTTAATTAGGTTCTCAGAGAAAGGCTCACAGACATAGCTGTTATGGTAGATTGATGCATTTTATATTTAATTACAAGAGGATATATTGCTTTTATGATGACTACACCTAACAGGAACTAAAACATAGAACTATAAAACAAATTTCAATTGATAAAATTAAAAAATTTAATTTGTATTTATTTATTCAAATACTGCCTCCACTCATAGTGACATTTTCATTGATAAAAATTTCCTTACATATCATTAATTGCAGTGTACTAAGAATGCATTTGGAAAGAAAATATAAAAAAATTTAATGACCTATTTTAAAATTTGATATTTCATAATGTTCATTAAAATTTCCAGGTCCTTTCTACCATTTTCAACGATAAAGTGAGGGATATATCTTGGTTTCCATTACCAATTTTGATCACGATTTCTTCAAGTTCAAGAAATAAATTTTGGAGGTATTTTCTGGTTTAAAAAATGGGATCTAAACCTGGCATTATAAGAAGTTTCGTAAATTATCAGAATGCAAGTTATCGAGGGAGTGGTGTAACAAACTTGTGCCAATAGAGATGGAAAGGATGGGATGTAAGATGACAGAAAACAGACAATTCCATAAGCTCTTCTGTCTATGACCAATAGTGCTAAAAATCAAACTAGCTGAAAGAAATTGATATCTGAGCTGAACTGTACTGTTATTTAGTCAGATATAAACAATGATGCATACATTTGATCCCAAATAAAACAACAGTATTTAATTTAACTACTTAAAAATGTTCAAATCTAATCATAATCCCAAATAAAACAACAGTATTTAAATTAACTACTTAAAAATGTTCAAATCTAATCATAATCCCAAATAAAACAACAGTATTTAAATTAACTACTTAAAAATGTTCAAATCTAATCATAATCCCAAATAAAACAACAGTATTTAAATTAACTACTTAAAAATGTTCAAATCTAATCATAATCCCAAATAAAACAACAGTATTTAAATTAACTACTTAAAAATGTTCAAATCTAATCATAATCCCAAATAAAACAACAGTATTTAAATTGACTACTTAAAAATGTTCAAATCTAATCATAATCCCAAATAAAACAGCAGTATTTAAATTAACTACTTAAAAATGTTCAAATCTAATCATAATCACAAATAAAACTGCCATGTTTTAGTGGCTGAAATTCTATAAATTTTACTTTTCTGAACAGCTTCACCAGCCGCTGGTGTCAATGTCATGAGAAATTAACTATGCATGGACGGAACAGCCCATTTGACAATTGCATGCTCTTACCCAGTAGCACTTGTTTATCTGCACACAAAAAAGTTTTTAAAGGTGGACTGGGAGAAAGAATTATGTCCTTTCATTTTGCGATGGTAATTTTGTCTTTTATTGATTTGATCATGTGGGGATTTTAATCCCAGGATTTTGTATGTACCCAGAGTATGCTCTTGTTTGCCAAGTCTATCGGCACAAAAAGCGGTAAAAAAGAAAACACCTAGTTGTGTAATAAATACATTAAATAAATTCAACATGTAGTTATTAACGACAGGTTAGATTATTGTTTAAAAATGGTAATTGCCATAGAGCATTAAAAAAGAAATCTCAGTAAATTACTTGTTGTTCTATAAACTGATTTCTACTTTTATTAAAATAAAAAAAATTGTTTTTCTAACTGTTTTGCCTCTGTGCATGTTAGTCTGTTTTGTTTTGATGTGACTGATACGTTCAGATTAATGTAAAAGTCATATCACTTAATGTTCTTTTATTAAATGTGAAGATCACTTTTTCCTGCATATGTTGTTAGTACAATATACATGTTATAGGGATTATAATGTGATTAAACTTCTAATTTTTCATGCTGTTTACGAAGTCACATTGATGAGAAGTAGAACCTTTAGGCCTAATTACATATTTTAGTATTATGTTTACACCCAGAAAAACTAAAACCAAAATACTAAAAGATGTAATTATGATCAATGTTAAATTCTGCATGCAAAGATTTGTCTTCTTCAAGTCTATGACTCATTTAAATCCATAAGACCAACACAAACACATATAAGGACAGCAATAAAGTGTTCACTTATCTACCAACCCTAATTTTTTGCTTCAAGGTAACCAAACCCCAATATTTTTGTTAATTTGGCCTAAGAGTGACCTCAGGTCGCTATAATGTGGCCTGAGGCATGCGCCATTATTGATTACTCAAACGTCTCATCTCTGCTAGTAAAAGTTTAATTTTCAACTGGACTAACATAGGTATGTGAGAAAACTTGCCAGTCCCATGGATCAGCGGTCATTTCTGGGTTTTTGTTAACTAAATATATGCTGGCTGACATGTAGCCTATCATGAGCTTAGAATCTCGTGACACCACTACTAATATTAAAAAACCCATGCCGCCATTACATGCCAAAAAATCATACCATCTAAATAATTCTGAATTTTGAAAGATACTGGTTATACATAAACATCGTACAGTACCAGCAAAACTAAATAATATTGACACGTCAATACAATGTGAGACATGTAATTTCAAATATGTGCAAAAGCTGTTGTTATTAGTCGCTAAAGGACTCTTGAAAAGAACAGAATTAACATTGACTTTGTGGGCTGAATTAAGAAGTACATGTAAATCTACGCTGAACATCTGAACTTTGCTTAAGCCTAACATCTCCATTATTTCAAAGAACGGTTAGGCACCGTGCGTGGCCAAGTGGCACTATGGATCACTGCCATCTCACCTCTATCTGTATTGGTTCGAGTCTCAGATTCAGCTAATGTGGGTATGTGAGAAAGCTTGCCAGTAGCTTCTTGTGGGTCGTTGGTTCTTTCCAAGGGTTTTCCCAGGTTCATTCTCCAAAATTAATACTGACTGCCATTGATAGCCTATCATGTGCTGAAAAATGGCATTAACCCATTCGGCCCCAATTTCGTCAATATGTGTGATCCAGTTTCTGCATTCACTGGCCGATCCCATCAATTGTCAAATTTTATTGACAGCATTCAATAGCCAATCCCATCTTTTGCTGCTTTGAATGTGTTAGATACGATGTCTCTGATTGGTTACAACTGGGTTTTTCCAAGAATCAGACCAATATTAATCAATCAGAAATGTTTTTCATATTCTTCATGCAAATTTGAATTGTTGAGAAACCAAGCCAAGGGATACTAATGGCGGGCAGTATCAATACACATGTTCTGTTTATGAAAAATCATAAATGATGGCAAAATATAAGACCTGATGACAGTGAGAGCAAAAATGAGGCGGTTCTCTGATTTAATCACAAAAATATTGAGCAAGGAAAGGAAAATATGTTTGGCAATTGGATATTTTATGAGACTTAGATTCAGACTTTTCTGAGACTGTGCCGCCAGAAGAAGAGGGTGCTGATGGCAATGATGATTGTGTTATTTTTGTAAATAGTGTTTTTAAAAAAGTCATGAAAGACTGGGACAAATAGAAAAAAATATATCACTGTGCAAATTCATTTGAAATAACTGGTGAAAACTTTGAGGATTTTTATTGGATATAAGAAGAGAAATTAAGGTAAGAGCAAATGTGTGTGCATGATATTTACAAAATTGTCTAAACAGGTAAAACTATATGGGGCACATGCAGCTAGACACAGCTTAATGCTACTGGGGCAGAGAAGCAATGTAGCTCCAGTATCTGAAGCACTCTAACCACTAGCCCACCGGAGCGGTTATCATGTTAGAAAAGATAATTCATTCCATGATATTAAGTCGACAAAGAAAAAATCAGCCAATGATGTAACAACTGTCACAAGTAGTTCAGTTCCAACATGCAAAGACCTTCTTTATGCATCATCATTTATATGGTTGTTATAGTTGGTTGTTATAAGACCATTTTCAGCATAAGATAGGCTATACATGGCGGCCAGTATTAATGATGGAGGAAAAACCGGAAAACCTCCTGAAAAAAAACATAGACCCGCGAGAAGCTACCGGCATGCTTTCTCACCTCACATGCCCACATTGGCAGATGCCGAGACTTGAACCCACATATACAGAGGTGAAATGGCAGTGATCCGTAACGGTGAGCGCTTTAAATCATACTGGGCTCCACCCATCATTACCATTTGGTGTTAATTAGCAAAGAGCTGCTTTTTAGTCCAAGTTTTATCTCTTACAAACATAAGTATACTAAAATTAACTAGAATACATAAGTGACTGTTTACTTTCACAGGAAACAATGTGTGCTGAGTATACACACTGCTGTGAGCTGTGAATCAATAAAGACCTTTATAAGTGTTTATGGATCATGCATGCATGAGCTTTAGGGAGTCATATTTCTCATTATATAGATAACCATCTGTAAAACATTTTTTTAATAAAAAAAAATTGAAATGTAGAATGTGTTATTCCAGTTGATTGTATTATTTTTTTCTATTGATCAACTCTTTTACAGGAAAAGAATTCTCATATGCTTCTGATTGTCAATTTCCTACTGTGAACAAACATGTTCTGTGTTTGCTATTGTATTAGAATGGTCAAATAACAGTCCTCTCTACATTTTTACCATTATCGAATGCAGTCAATCTGATAATTACTGCACGTACATAAAATCAAACTACATATGTGTTCCAAATTTTCACCATACATGTGCATATTAAACTTTAGATTTATTCAACTGGAACATGAAACAAATGTGGGACTCTGCCATAAGACTGACACATGACAGCAAAATATACCCAATTATAATGTCATCAATATACCACATTATCCATGTCATCAATATACCCAAATATAATGTCATCAATATACCACATTATCCATGTCATCAATATACCCAATTATAATGTCATCAATATACCACATTATCCGTGTCATCACTATACCACATTACCATTCTTATCCAACATTATTAAAATGAATAGGGAAGAGGAAATTAATTTTAAGGTTTTATCTCATACTGGGTAATAAATGATCACTGTCGGAATAATTATAACTCAATGGTTAAACAATATCTAATTAAAAGCGTCGATACTTACATGTATTTAAGTTACTGCAAAAAGAAGGTGCAAGGTGCAAATATCCAAAAGCACCCTGGTACAAAGGTCGATGGTTAAATGGTTAAGGGGCGTACACCTCTTATCATTCACTGGTCACGTTTTGTAGATGCAAGCCGGTTTCACGACACAATGACAACTAAACATGTGTAATTAGTCATGATACAAATTTTATTCTATTGTTGTTATGATTTTTTAAATTAAAAATAAGTTAATAAAAACACCACTATTTGATAGTAATGTAATCTTTACAACCCCTCAAGACCAATCAGCATCCGCCATTTGCAACCGATCTCAGGTTGTCTTCTGTTGTTTTAGATATGTTACTAAGAAAAATAATGTGGAAGGAAAAGCACTTGAAATACTTACTCTTATACGAAAACGTTTGCCTCTTCGCAGTTCTTAAATCATGTCAAAAAATCAACTCCACTTTATTTTAAAAATACGCCCAGTCTCTCATCGAAAGTCAAAACAATAGTAACATGCTGAAGATAATCACGTGACAGAAATATTTTTGTCCTCAAATGCTTGAGGTCGCAAGGGAAGCAAATCAGCAAATTATATGATTACAGCTTGTGATGGATATGTCAGTATCTCAATAATACTGGACAGCCATCGAAATTGACTATCGCATCCATTGATTGAAGTACTGATGATGATATATTGCCACCACCACTACCAACAAGAAAAAATAATGATTACAACTAAACAGCTGTTCAAAACTGTCCAGTACTCTATCAGCTTGTTGTATGTACTCTTTTATTATGTCGTTTTATTTAAAATCAGAGTTGCATTACATAATAAGAAATATTAGCTCAGTGAAACCATTTTACAGTAATATAACAATTAATTCTACAAACAGTCATATAGTACTTATGATTATAATATTTTATTTCTTTTTTATGTTGGTGGAGGGGAGTAAAATACATTTGCGTCTTAACAAATGTAATCAGTCATGTTCAGACAATACTAATCCCAACATAACTTAAACATTTAGTTAATGTATCAATCTGCTTTCTTGGAATATGCAGGGTATTCAAAAAGACGACGTATGGAAATATCTATTTATAAATGATGACTACGTTTATTCTTTCTATACGTATGTAGTAAGCCAAAATGCTACCGATGATCGCGGTGGTGTTGCAGTGCTCGTGCAAAACATATTTGTAATCACGTGAAACATGTCACTGAGTGTAGAGACTGTATTTTTTATTTTACTGAACAAGCAATTATTCAAGGTTAAGTATGACGTCATATTAGGTTGCATCAATATAGCCCAACCTGTGTATGATGACAGGCCTCTCTAATTGCTTTGGAGTGTTAAAAATCAACACGACTGACATTTTAAAGAACCAACACTGAACATGAATATAATGGTTACAAACTGCTTTTAATCACACAGCTGCTTGTAATGTGGATCGTGGTGAATGAATGTGGAGATGTGGATCGTGGTGAATGAATCTGATTAATGTTTTATGCGTTTTTGCTGTACATTTAGAAATATTTTCTAAACGGTGGAGTAGATTGTGATGAACAGAGAAATTTTGTAAGCCGTAAAAATAAAAAAAAAAAAATGGCTTAGAGACCAACTTAGCCGTAGATGGAGCCCAGGAAGATTATATAACACTATCGTCGTTTATTTGTTGAACGACTTACGAACAAAGTATTAACAAGAACTTAATCGGATCTTTCAAAGATGAAAATTTCAATCAAAATATGAAAATAATTCTGCTCTGGATGAGATAAATTTAGGTACACCAGAGGCGTAGCGGGGGATGGGGGTGGGGTGGGGTGAACAGATGTCTACGGTCGCCAGACTCTAGTGGGGGCGCCAAAATGGGCTTTGAAATAGATTGTATAAGGAATTGTTGCTGCACAGTTGAATGGGTGGGGTGGGAGGGCGTACAAATGAATCTTGTTCCCGGGCTCCAAACACTCTAGCTTCGCCTCTGAGGTACAGCACTGAATTATCGTTTCAGTGGAATTAGAATGCAAACAATTTATATGTGACTAATCGAGGATTGTTCCTCACGGAGTTGTTTTTATTTGATAATTTTAACACTGCAACGAAAGATATGAAACAAATTCCTGCCATGCTCCTTAAGATGTTACATAATGCGTCAGATACTATTAAAGTAGATTGTAGAAAATCAAATAGTCTTAATGCGACCTGGTACGATTTAGAAATGCATGGATTTTAAAGAGGAAGTACACTCTCATGAAACAGTTTATGGAAACCGGTAGAA
Organism: Unio delphinus; assembly: GCA_029339505.1. NCBI lineage: Eukaryota > Metazoa > Mollusca > Bivalvia > Unionida > Unionidae > Unio > Unio delphinus. The sequence continues at coordinate 6,623,091 of JAQISU010000174.1, forward strand.
AGGAACTGTATCCAACGTTTCTGGAAATTATAACTAAATATTAATATAAAGACGTATGCAGGAATAAAAGAAAACATTGGATCAAACTTCTGTATAAAAAATTTTGAGAATTCGTGTGATGAGGCAATATATTTGTGGAATGTTGTAAATTCAACATCTAAGACTACATCAGTTGAAATGCCCCAAAAGGTATACAATCTGGAAGAGTTCCAGTACTTTTAAAAGTGTGGTGTTTCCATCTAAAGGCGAATTAGACCATTTTATGTAGTATTTATCAAGATTATCACGGAAAGTCGTGACAATAATAGATTATGTATTTCATTTTCTCAAAGGTAGTAAATCACATGGATCGTTAAGGAGGCAGCGCAAGAAGCAGTACCCAATCATAGGCAAGAATTTGTGAACATAAAGGTAATTATTCTGGGTGATTCTGATCTTGGCTGATTCGGCCCAATATTGCAAGAAAACAATGGAACTAATGCCAGATTTACTTTAGCAGTTATTGGTTGTTTTCGCATGCGCAGTAAGAGAATGTCAAAGGTTTTTATTCAGCTCTTAACTGTAGATCAGATAGTTATTAATAAATTAATAGCCGACATCAGAACAAAAAAAATATAAGCCATCGTATTTAGATTTTAAACCAAAATTACTTTCCAATGTTTCAATAAAGAAAATCTAAAGTTAATTATCCATAAACCAGACAAGCACCAACACTATGAAACAGTAATTCAAATAAATTTACCAAGCGTATTTATTGATTTTTCATGCAAATTGTGTTTTTTTTTTTGTGCTTTAAGTCATTTATGAGTAAAGCAATAGTATAATTGCTGCGCTGTAATTATTGCCTTTTTTATCGACAAGATTATCATAATTTATGCGTATGATATTGTATTGAGTTAAATCTTCAATTTTACAGCAGTCCAGTTTACATTTTAATATATATATATATATATATATATATATATATATATATATATATATATATATATATATATATATATATATATATACATATATATATATATATATATATATATATATATATATATATATATATATATATATATACACACACACACACCCATTTTCCACTATGGACACATAAACGGTATCTATTTAATATCTTACTCAGGGTCAGTCATTCGGTTTGGACCTGAATTCACTACTAGCGAACCTAATAATCACACAAATTTATGAATTGCTTAAAATGGGTATATATATATATATATATTGACATATGTTGTGTTCCACAGGGATCTGTTCTTGGACCTGTTCTCTTCATTCTGTATACTCAGCCGCTCTCAAGTGTCATAGATCATCACCCAGTGTCGCACCAATTGTATGCTGATGACACCCAAATATATCTAGCCACCCAAGTGAAGTTGATGCTACCATCCATGGAGTAGAGAAGTGCATTTCAGATCTGAAATCATGGATGACATGTAACAAGCTGCAGATGAATGATGATAAAGCTGAGGTTATTCTGATCACAACACAAAAACTTTCTCATTCATATCCTTTACCTCAGACAATAAATATCAGCAACACCAACATTAAATTCTCAGTCAGTACAGAACCTAGGCGTTACTCTAGACAGTACTCTCACATTGCACCAACATGTCATGAACATATGCAAGGCTGCATATCTTGAATTGAGATGCATCAGTTCCATTCATAAATACATTTCAGTTGATGCCACTAAAACACTTGTGTGTTCATTAGTACTTTCAAGACTGGACTATTGTAACTCAATTCTTTCTGGTTTGTCACAATATTTACTCCAGAAACTTCAAAAAGTTCAAAACACAGCTGCACGGATCATCTTCAGAGTACCTCGATCAGAGCACACCTCACCACTGATCTGTACCCTATATTGGCTATCAATTCGATACAGAATCAAACACAAAATTTGTTCTCTGTGCTATGTTTCAATGACAGACTCCAGTCCAACATACCTATCCAGCCTCACCCATGTGTATACACCAGCTAGATCCTTACACTCTTCTTCTGATAATCGTATACTCATTGTTCCCAAGGTGAAAACAAAGTCATAAGGACAATGTTCATTTGCACACCAGGGCCCGGGGACATGGAACAAATTGCCCATTGAAATTAGACACAAAGACACAGTGGTCCCTTTTAAGAGTGCTCTTAAGACTTACCTGTTTCGACTGCAGGGACAAACTTAACGACCTAATCATGCTTTGTATCTTATATGTTTTAGCATATTTTATGTTTTCCAATTTCATTGTTTTTGTCATTTGTTGTTTCTGTAGTGTAGTCATATCATTATTGATGGTGTAAAGCGCTTAGAGCTTCAAAAGATTAGGCACTATACAATATCATATATTACACAGTATACAGGATATTCTGAAACAAATTTAACGGAAGCATCAAATATATTCAATGCAGTATACATAGAGAAACAAATGTTTACTGTATAACCCCTGATTTCACAATTTTTGCCAGTAATATTAATTTGATTGGTTTTCAGTAAAATAAACTATTTACATTTTTCTCAAGGGTGAATGAGCTGCTTTATAAATATTTCACTACTAAATGGCCAATACAAGATAAACAGTTGTATGTTTTCAATTTCCTTTTCTTAACAACTGCAGACCCAGCCCTAGGGCAAGGAGAACGAGGCAACCGCCAAAGGCCCTGTGCTTGTCCACAATGCAAGCTTTATATTGGAACGTACATGGGAAGAATTAAGAAATATATTTGAAACAAACATAAATGTTGCATTTAAATCCAGGATGAAACTTAATATTTAACATGGGCCTAATCAGCCCAGAATTTAGTCCAAATCAGCCAGAAATCTGGGCCATATCAGCCCGTAATTTGAGCTAATCAAGCCTGTTGGAATCAGTCATAGTCCAAATCAGCCTGTTACTTAAAGGTAGTGCTTGAAGTATTTACATTACAGCTAACAACTCTTGTCATACAGTAGCACTGTACCTGCTTTGTGAGAGAGAAGCAAAACAATTTATACTGTCCTTCTGAGTTTTTGGATAACAGCACTGTAATGTATGTTTAATCTGCACTGTTTGTATATAAAAAAAATTTGTTGCATATTTGTTATTTCATTACATGCTAATGTAATGTAACAATGTATGCTGGACGTGTCCAAAATTGCTTTACATATAGGGTGTTACTTTTTCTTTCTGTAAAATATCTATCTATAATTATGTTGACACAGTAACACTTTACTATTAGGTAATGGGTGGTGCATGGTCAAAGATAAAGTCAAGACAAAAGTGATAGGATAGTCAGAAGAGTAATGACAGGAAAGTCAGAAATAAGTAAAAGATTGTCCATGTACATTTTCATCCCTTCATACTCAGACTAATCTGGCTACCGTATCGGCAATGAGATAGAGAACCTCAACCGGCATAGCCCTGAGAATCACTTGGTCTTACTTGTAGCCGACTAGTTCATTAGAATGTGTTATTGGAAAGCTCTTGCTTGTGAAATACCAAGTCAGGAGCTTCTGCAGTTATTGATGATAATTTGTTCCAAGTCCCTATTGTACATGGGAGGAACCTGAACTTCAAAACAATTGTTGATGTTGACTTTATATGGAACTTTTTCCTATGGTTTGCCCTAGTTTGGCTACATGCTAGGGTCAGGTATTGCCCTAGTTTGGCTACATGCTAGGGTCAGGTATTGCCTGCTTTATGTCCACTATATTGTTCGCAATCTTGTAAACTATGGTCAGCTGGGTTTGAGCAATTCACACTGGAGTTGTACTGACACTGCTAGTGATCTGATATTTATTTGTGGTGAATCCAGAAGCTATCCTCTGATTCATCTCTACCTTCTTTGTTAGATCTTTATTATGTGGGTTCCAAACAGTCAAGCAAATGCACAACCTGGTTAAACTAGAGTGAAATATGCTGCACTTTTATACTTCTTCGTTGCTGATTAGGAGATTGCGGTGCAGGAAACCAAGGTTACTGTTCCTCCTTTTGTATCTTGTATATGTGCCTTTTCCAAGAGAGGTCTCCAGACAATTATCATTGATGATAGTTTTTTTCTTTTTTTATGAAGAACAAATTTACTCCCCCCCCCCCCCAAAAAAAAAAAGAAAAATTAAAGAATTGTTACTATATTATCTGACATAGAATAGGATGAATAACCAATTAAAAGTCAATGTAGTTTTAATCTTTTAACATTTAAAAAAAAAATTTCACTGTCAGATGATGTATCACACACAGCAACTCTAGAGGACCAAGCCGACCTGATTTCACTTACAAACTGCTTGGTTGACATATTTCAGTATATGGATGTAACTTCACACAGGAACTGAAAGTGTAGTAGGGAAAAAAAAGATTGGAGCACATAATGACATTGCCTGATAGTGTCCTGGTCATATATCATCTCTTTGTGCTTACGATGAATAGGCTCCCCCGATTCATAACTGAAAAACTGTATAATTATTGTCACACCTCGTGTGTTATATATATTAAAAAAGACCAGAGTTCATGATTTAAAAATGTTTAAAAATAATAATAGTGAGATAGAATGTCTTTTAATATCACACCAACAGTGTTTGTCACAACAATATCAACTTCTGATAATATAGAGCAGTCTTGTGTGTCTAAATGGCTAAAGACAACATTGTAATACACCATATTATGGTGAAATTAATTGTATTATTAAATTTATACATACATGTATATTAACAGCTACATTTCTTAAAACATTCTGACATAGATGTGTGATCTCAATAAATATTTTTTTAGTATTAGTGCACTTGAGCAGTGTGGTGGGAGATAGCAGCTGCTTTAGAGGGAATTATATAAAAAAAATTTTTAAGGCATTTAGCAGCAGAGAGGGCGAACAGACCACGTTTTCAAGCAAAAATAAGGCTTCCTACGAATCTCATTTTAACCCCAAAAAAATAAGTCTCCATTTAGCAAACGGAGACTTTACGATTTTTTAATCAATTTTGGTCGCAACGATGTGGCCATCGCCCTCTCTGCTGCTACAGGTTAACAAAAAATAAGAAATGATTTTAACCGAATATTTGATCCAGTCCGATACGATATCGTGTCCGAGGATCATGCAAATTTATTGTTGCGAATCCGTACGGGGTTGACTGAGCATGACTAAAGAAGTTTTTAAATTGATTGAAGTCCATATCAGAACACCATGTCTGCCAAATATTTCTAAGAGTATGAGTATCAACTCCGTTGAATACAGCAAGAATATTGCAGTTATCTCTGATCACTTTTGGAATCTGAGTGTAGCGTTGAGTGACATATATCACGTCAGTGTTTTTGTGACGCCCACGGGAAAATATTCTAGCAGGATTTTTTTGTTTATCTAACATTATATCGTCGTATACGACTAAATTGTTAATACTTCCATCGAGATCTTCTACTGATGGTGCCTCGTCAATATCGGTTATAAATTCAATAATACCCTCACCGGCAATCTCTGAAGCGTTTTCATTAAAATCTTTTAGCACTTCATAACATCGTTGATCATCTACGCTAGGGGCAATTAAATACAACTTATCCCACTTCATCCATCTCATTCTTAAATTGAGTAACAATTGTGTTTTACCGGATCCAGATGGCCCGATTATAATTGCGCGGATAGAGTTTGGTAACGCTGCATGATGCTTAACTGGTTCTCTTGTTTTAGTCGCTGAAAAATCAATTATATTCATATCTCTATATATAAATTATGGATCTATATTGTGTGAAGTGTAAAGCGCGTACTAGCACAAATGATGTGACGACGATTACAACTAGAAATAACAGATCTGCACTTACTGGTAGATGTGCAACATGTGGTATAAAAAAATTTAGATTTGTTTCTACAAAATCAAAGATTTTACAATTCGGAGATGTTTTTAAAAAAAACGAGGAGGTGATATCGCAGCCAAATTGGCAAAACTCCCTGGAACCCCATGGGCAAAGTACCCCGGAGAAAAGCACCTTCCAGGATATAGCTACTGTGGTCCCGGAACACGATTAGATATCAGACTTGATGATCAAAATCAACCCCGATCCGGCGAGTATCCGATAAACGCTATTGATAAGGCGTGTCATGTTCATGATGTTGCATATAAAAGCAGCAATCTGCAAAACAGGCATCTCGCGGATGTGAAATTAATTCATGCGTTAAATGCTATTCCTGATAAATCTTTGAAAGAAAAATTGGCTTCGTGGTTGGTAAAATCGGCTATGAAAGGCAAATTGATGATGGGCGCTGGTAATTAATAATATGGAATCTATTTATTATTCTCCGAGAGGATACTGGAAGGGTAAAGCAGCAATCAGTAAACTCGCCAGCGCCGCAAAAGTGAAAAAGGCTACTGCGGCTAATTGGTTATCTAAACAGGCTATATGGCAAATTTATCTACCACCGCCTAAACAAATCGATTTCTCGCATTTTGATGTTACTGTGCCCAATGAAGTTCATCAAGCTGATTTATTGCTTTTACCACATGACAACGGTTACAAATACGCGTTAACCGTAATTGACGTTGCGAGTCGATACAAACAAGCAGAACCGCTAAAAACAAAATCATCACCTGAAGTTGCTTCTGCATTTGAAAAGATTTATCGACGAGGCCCACTACGCTGGCCAAATCTATTACAAGTCGATCCTGGCAAGGAATTTCATGGCGCTGTTTTAACAACGATGAAACATCATAATACCACGTTACGACGAGGACATACTGCACTACATCGTTATCAGGCATTTGTTGAACGATTTAATCGGACACTTGCTGAGCGGTTATTTGGATATCAATACGCGAAAGAATTCATCTAGGATAAACGATCTCGTGAATGGGTCAAGAGATTACCAGGTGTAGTTACCGCGCTCAATAACGAGATTACTCGAACAATTAACATGAAACCTGTCAACGCTATTAAAAAGAAGTATATACCCGTACAACCACAAAAAGATTTCAAAGAACCAATTCTTGGTAGTAATGTCACTGTTAAGTACTTATACGAACCAGGAGAGCTTGAGGGTGGTAAAAAAAGGGCTATTGATCCTATTTGGAGTGTTACTGCACACAAGATATCTAGTATAACACGATCTACGGGTAGACCTCCAGTCTATAAACTGGATTCAACTGCCCCTCAACGAGGATTTACTCGACAACAACTACAGGTAATTCCCGAGGATACTCAATTGCCACCGCATGGTCTTAACTAGCACCGTTGCGTCTATTGCACTCAAGACAAGTCAACATCACATTGTTTCTGACATGACCGAGATTGTTATTTTTCTGTCTACGGTGAATTGGCGAGGATCCTTATCCGAATACTGCCAACGCATTATACAATTGCAACTCGCGCAGTGATTATTCTGTTGTTTCTTCAGCGTAATTATTAATTCAGCATCAATATCAAATTCTCGTTGTTTTTTTTTGTCCTGTTGTTTGTAACCGGAGATTTTTTTATTAATGATGCTAACATCAATATCATTTATTGTGGTGTCATCATCGTCACTGGCTTCGCCAACGACAATTCTTCGAAGTTGATTTATTTTTCGTACTCTGGATACTGCGAGATAGACTAAATTCGACCATTCGATGTGATTATCCACCATCCAAACAATTGTATCCGATATAGTCAATCCCTATGAAGAATGTATTGTTGCTGCGTATCCTAGCGTCCACGGGGATTTATTAGCACGCAATGCATTTTCGACGACGCTGATATCAACCAGCACAATATCATTTAATACGAGAATTTGTTTTTCACTTTGCCCTGGAGTATCAACTTCAATGTTTTGTTTTCGTGTATCCGATGGCCTATAACAAAGAGGCACTGGAAGTGTTGCAAATCTTTTTTATGCAATTCAAATAACTTCATCTGGAGTGTGTCCCTGACTTTTTTTCTACTTGCAATTATCAAATCATTTGGTCTCCATGTTTCCCAGAAATCATTCATTGGAGTTTCTGAAATCACTTCACGCGCTATTTCGCATTGGATTCTATCCGGTTGTAATCTAATTAGCGCTTTGAATTCTCGTAATCGTTCATCAAGTGATCTATAATCAGTGGTAATTTCTTCATAATAGTCTACAAAACCCCTTAGCCATTCATGTGGAGATGCACCGACAAATGGTGGTGGTTGGCCGTAATCACCGCACATGACAACTTTTGTGTTTTTGTTTAACAACCACTCGAGAAATGTTTGTAATACATCTAATGACACTGTGCATATTTCATCCCAGATTATGATTTCAGGAATGAATTTATCACCCATACGCTCAGGAGTCCATTTGTCACCCTTCCATCGAAAAAAACTGTGATAAGTGCAAGCATTTACCCCTCGCTGTATCATCTCTCTGGCGAGTCTGTGAGTCGGTGTTAGCACAATTATGGTTGACCGACCAAATAATTCAATTGCACGAGTTGTCTTTCCTGACCCACCACAACCGTTTAAATAAACTGTCTTGTATCTACATACTGGATCAGATACCGGTGGTGCATTAGAAAATTCTGATTGAATTTCAATACGGTTATATGAAAGATATTTATCATCCATGGCAACGTCTGCCGATTCACAATACTCATGTAGCATCTCCTTTTTAAATCGCCAACGCCCCCACGCTTCCTCCGGATCTGTGAATTTAGCTACAGCTGATTTGTATTTATTGTGTATATACATCGAATCAGTGGCCACTCTAACCGCGGTATTAGGAAATCTATTTATCATCGAAAATAGATTAATAGAAGCATAGGCTAGCATAGATGATCTTAAATGTGTATACTGGGAATTATAACCATCACAGTAGGTAACAACCGTACCCATTTTCTCACCATTGGATAGAAAAGCATCCTTACGGGATACAAGTTTTCCCTGTTTCATTAAATCCGTTACAATAAAATCGTATTCAGCGACGTCTATGATCAACCGCGAAGAATATTTTGCATTGTCGCATCTTCCACCCTGGGTAAATTTACCGATTATTCTTCGTCCGAGATCCTTTGCTTGTTCTTTTTTAATTTCAAATAACTTCTTAGACCAATTCATGATTTGTTCTTCATTGAAAATCTCCGATTTTCCATTCGAAGAATTTCCATCTGGAAACTGTTTTCGTAGTTCGCTGATTATACGGTCTAGATCGGGTTGTGGTAGCCAAACTTCTTTCTGAGCTCGATAGCATATAATAGCCTCGGAAACAATCAACGATATTAGCATACCACAATCAATCATATATCTCAATAGCACTATTGGCATCCAGTGTTTTTCAGATAGGTGTCTACCGAGCCAAACATAACTACACGGATGTAACCCTGTAGCGAATTCAAATGATATCACACGAGCGAATCCGGTTAAATCAAAATCAGGTAATGGTCCATTAATCGCAACACGAGTCATTTCATGTGTGGGGTGTCCAAATCGTTTGAAGTACTCAGCACATTCCCCATATCCGAGAAAACTTCCAGGATAACACGCGGATATATCAATTGAAATCATGCCATCACGTGAGTATTTCGTATTCCACAGTCCTCCATGACCAAATTCTACGCAGCTTGATTTGACATCTTCGAGAAAATCACTTCGTGTTGGACGCCATGAGTTTTTTTCTCTTGCGAAGTGAGCTACCACTGATGGAATAGTAAAACTACCCGTGAGTAGTTTTTCATGGAAACTCTCCGGTGAAAAATCATTAGCGATTTTTCTCATTCTGTTATCTAATTCTTCAACGCAATATAATTCGCCATTTGGTCTTACAAATTGATCAAATCCTATTTCGGGATCTTCATCACTTCTAAGTAACCACACTGACACAGGATCATCCTCACACAACGCATGAATAGCATCGAATAATTTCTCTTCATAGAAAACATCCCCGACGAACTCCTTAGGGATATATTTCACGGTTCGTTCTCGTGGAAATACTGTTACCGCAGGTGTCCACGCGTGTTTCTTATGATCAATAATCTGTATTGGAGCTCCTCGCGATTGATATTTCGGTTCGTATAATACTTCTCCGGTTATTGTTGTTACTGATATTGGGAATTTTAATGATGCTTCTAATTTAGCTATATCAGAAATCTTTGCACCATGCTGTTTCACTGTCAGTTCCCATTCGGTTATTTTCCTACGTCGCAGATCAGTTAGTTTATTTCCTCGGGATGCATTTGTGAAGTGTTCCATTACCCGTGTTGCTACACAATTCAGTGAACTAGAATATTTCATAGGAGCTAGTTTTGCGATATCGGGTTTATCATTTAACGGATATATCCCATAAACCATTGCTGTTACGGGATAAGATCTTTCGTAGTATGGCTTGTCAATGCCGGTTAGAATTCCTAGTTTGGAATCTCTACTCACAATGACAGCTTTTTTATTCTTGAGGATTGGTTCAAATTTATCCCTAATAATCCATTTGCCATCGACTTCGATAATGAATTTTATTCGGAAAAAATACCTTTTTTCCCCAACACGTGAAATTATCACTGCTGCTTTTTCATCAGTCATGGTAGCATCAACAACACCATCAATTCGAAATGTTGACCAACAATAAGATGCTCCATCACGCTTGAATTCATTAAAACAGTCTCTAATTTTACTAATCATGGCTTTATCAAGAATTGTATTCTTTGGTGTATTAGAAACTATATCGAGATTGAATTGAGCATCTTTCCAGGGTAATCTCTTGGACGTTTTTTTGGGTTTATCGAGATTAAATTTAGGATTAATTTTTAATAATCTCTTAAACTCTTTCATGTTTCCGTCTATTAAACGTTTTTTTGGTTTATCCAGATTAAATTTAGGATTAATTTTGTTACGTTTTTTTGGTTTATCGAGATTAAATTTAGGATTAATTTTTAATAATCTCTTAAACTCTTTCATGTTTCCGTCTATTAAACGTTTTTTGGGTTTATCGAGATTAAATTTAGGATTAATTTTTAATAATCTCTTAAACTCTTTCATGTTTCCGTCTCTTGGACGTTTGAGATTAAATTTAGGATTAATTTTGCTACGTTTTTTTTGGTTTATCGAGATTAAATTTAGGATTAATTTTTAATAATCTCTTAAACTCTTTCATGTTTCCGTCTCTTGGACGTTTGAGATTAATTTTTAATAATCTCTTGTTACGTTTTTTGGGTTTATCGAGATTAAATTTAGGATTAATCTTCAATAATCTCTTAAACTCTTTCATGTTTCCGTCTATTGGACGTTTTTTGGGTTTATCGAGATTAAATTTAGGATTAATCTTCAATAATCTCTTAAGCTCTTTCATGTTTCCGTCTATTGGACGTTTTTTGGGTTTATCGAGATTAAATTTAGGATTAATCTTCAATAATCTCTTAAACTCTTTCATGTTTCCGTCTATTGGACGTTTTTTTGGTTTATCGAGATTAAATTTAGGATTAATCTTCAATAATCTTTTAAACTCTTTATCAGTATTGAATTCAGCATTTTTCGAAGGCGTTCTCCTTAACTCCCTCATGCTATAATTAAAACAAGCATTTAAATGAAGAATTTATATATAATGAATCACTGTAAGTGGCTTATGATTGGATCAATAACCCCGTGTAACAAATCATGCAGAAATGAATTCTGTGGGTATCATTGCAAAGTTTTCGTCGTGGAAGCCTTGGCCCGTTACCTTGCATACGATGTGGGGTTGGGGTTAGGGGAAAATCTCAGTTGTGTTTGAATTGCGGTGGAAAGCGATACAGGGAGTTGAAGCGTTATTATGATAAAAGAATAAAAAATGGACAATCAATCAGAAATTATGACCCTGACACTGATAAAGTCCCTGACGCTGACAAAGTCAGTATTCTTGACAGAGTCAAGGATAAAATCATAAGAACTCCTCAAGACTACATCGAAAGATTTTCCTGTGATGTAATCATTAAACCAAACAATGAATTAGACAAATAGTATTTAGTATACGAATGAACCAAGAATTCAGACAACACCCTGTGATTACAAATTATGAAGCATCCAGTGATGGTGTTGTAAGAAACCGTAGACTGAAGAAACCAGTTGGTGATGTGAATAATCATGGATATTTGAGGTTTGGCGCTGGAAAGAAGAAATATCTCAATCATCGTTTCGTATTTGAATGTTTCAATGGATTGATCGAGGATGATTCTGTCATTGATCACATTGATTCTAATCCAATGAACAATTCTTTATCAAATTTACGAGTTGTTACACAGAGTGAAAATAATTCATCTGGAAGGACTGGAAAATGCTCAAAAAAAGCGCGAGACCTGTGAAATCTTTGAATACGATAACTAACGAAGAAAAAATATTTCAATCAATAACCAGCGCCGGTAGGCATTTCGATATTTGTTCACCCTCAGTACGATATGTTGCAGAAGGGATTTATCGATCTGCGATTTCAAAAAAGACGGGACAGAAAATTCGATTTAGTTATGTCTAATGTGTCATATTTTTCATTTAGAAATATGTCATTGTTATAGAATATGAATTCTGAAAATATGAATAGCATTATATCCGAGATTTAAAAATTGAAAAGTTGGGATATTGAACTATCAGATGGGTTAAATCCTGATCAAATCATGTCTGATTTTCAGGATATAGAATACGGAGTTAACAACAGTAAATATATGCTGCCAAAGCAATACGCGCTCATCAAAAGAATTCAGAATTCTATTCGGGACTCTCTTGCATTCTCCAGTGACGTAAGTGTGTTCGCTCCGTTATATACTATCGTAGAACGAATACGAAAAGAATTAGGTAACGAATACGAATTGAAAAAGGAGGTTAATTCTAAAATTAGAAACCTACGGGCGTTAATTCAAGAAAATGAACAATTTTGATTGACCATTTATCATTATTTGATTGTGTCCGTCCCTCATAGAGATTTTAATTTTTTTTAGCATTTTTTGATTGACAATGTCAAAAACAGTGAAAATATTTCACACTGAATAAAAATTGATGGACGGTTCAGATTGATCAATAAAAACAACAATGTGGAAACGGCACATTACATTTTATTATTATATGAAAAAGTGCCGATTCCACACCGATCGTAGAGGCTGTTATAGGATGAAATAACACTTCCACGGTGGTGTTAGGTCGGATTGAAAAATTGTTTTACAATTGAAAAATTGTTTTACAATTGAAAAATTGTTTTGCAATTGAAAAATTGTTTCTGATTTCAAATAATGGTCAATGAAGCATTAACAACCCGATTGGCTCGTGAACGACTGGATGCAATCAGGAGATTTGTACCAATTCGTGACTCTGTACGGAATAAACTGCAACAACGACAACAAGCGCGGACTGACTTTTCTGTGTCAAGTGAACAACTGTTTACTCCGATAACAAGTGCGAACAAAGATGTGAAAAAGTTAACTGAAGCAGCGATATACGGAGATATTCCTGAGCGAGAACGAGTAAAGAAGGCGCCGCTGCTTGATACGCTTGAAAAGATAGCAGCAGAGACCGGACAAACACGCGCAGGGATACAACAGTTATCCAGTGATATAAAAACTCAGCGCGAGTATGAACGATTAGCTGATATTGATGATTCTGCGCCTGATCCACAACCTGTTGATGTCGTCACCCCAAGAGGTGTTCCCTTTATAGACAAACTTACCGAAGAAGCTATAACAAAAATCAAACGACCTCAATTAATAAAACTCAACGATTATTCGACATTTGGTGATTTTGCCGCCAAAAGCTTTCATTCTAGAAAGGACTTTTTAAAAGACGAGTATAAAAACAGTAGAATAAGCCGAGATGAATGGGTTAATTGGTTGTATAAAACGAATAAGGGGATTACTGGTAATTTGAAAAAGGATACAGTTGAGTATAGATCTTTTAAAGTAGGAGTTGATAGTTATGGTATACAAAAACAACAAGAACGAGAAAAACAAAGTCGAGGCCGACAAAGGCAATTACTTGATGATAGTGAGGGCGCAACTGGTACAACTGAGGAAACAAGCGGAAAAGGATATTCGATTGGAAATCCAAAGGATTTCAACGCTGGAGTCTTTGACTCTACCATGACATGTCCTGGTAGTGTTCTCAGTGATATATCACGGTTAGAGGTTCTCATCGGAGGGAAACGAGCCGGAAATAACTCACCGGAAATAATTAATGAAGCAGCTGATATCTGCAGGCGGTTATTTCAGGGTGGTATCATGGATATCAGCACATATCGAGATTTCATTGGCGAGTAAGTGGAAAGTGGGTATCATAGTGACTGAATTGAAAAGTCAATTGATTAGATAAATAACAATTGAAAAATTGTTTCTGATTTCAAATAATGACCATACACTACAATCATGATAAACCAACCCCCGTCTACGTAGTTAATTCACGGTTTCCAGTTTATAGAGCATACTACGGAGATGGTTTCGGTGATACCATTTTAGGGTTATTTGCGAGAATGGCTCCAAAAGTGATGCCGTTGGCTAAACAATTAGGAATGAAAGCAATTGATGTTATTCGTGATAAGGGTATTGGTGCTGTTGGAGATCTTGCGGGAAAAGCGTTTTCAACTGCGAAGAATAAATTAACATCATTAGTGAAATCACGGATGAAATCCAAAGGATTTTCAAAACCGTTACCGTCTACAGCGGAAATGCCTGCGAGTGTTAGTAGAATTATAAATAACGCAGTAGATGAAAAATTTGCGTCGATGGCTTTAAACCCCGACCAAAGCAATATTGCAAATATGATAGCAGGAAGTGGCTTTAAAAAACTACGACGATGAAAATGGAAAATCGCGATTTAGACTCTGATAAATAGAATAAAATGTTCAAAAGGTCACCTGATCCAGCGTTTGATATAGATGCCCCAGTTCGCAAGGATGATTCTGTACGCGATTATCAATATTACGCCTATCATGCAATAGACCCAAATAGTCGAGCAAGAATCGATCTTCAAGTCCATGATACCAGTAAATACTTTTTGCCTTGTGAAGCGTTTATTGAAATCGAAGGTGAACTTGTAACAGCTGCTGATACTCCTGCTGTACCAGCACCGTATCCAGCTGGTACTCAAGTCGGTTTTGTCAATAATGGTATCATGGCGTTATTTGAGAGTGCAAAATATCTCATTGATGGAAAAGAAATTGAGGCGATAGATCGCGATGTTGATGTGGCTACAACAATAATCGGGTTAGCGAGATATTCTGATGATTATACAAGATCAGCAGGACCTTCTATGATGTTTGCAAAGGATAATAAAAATACCGCTGGAGGAAATCAATTTGTTGTAAGACGACCAAAGAATAATGCTGGTAATGCTAATATTGATGCCGAGGATATGATTATAAACAATGATGTTAATTTCAATCTAGGAGCTGCAACACGTATTTCAATGTTGGAGGGGCGGCGTAAATCATTTTCATGCGCGATTCCACTGCATCATATATTTGGATTCTGTAGAAACGTCCGAAAAGTTATTTATGGAGCGAAGCATACAGTAGCACTCGTGCGAAAGGGTGATGATAATGACGCAATCTGGAGGATTCCAGCGGATGCTGCAAATCCAAATGCTGATGCCGGTAAAGTCAATTTTACAAAAATATCATTGTGGATGCCAGTGTTGACTCCATCAATCACTGCAGAAGAACGATTACTATCATTTATGGACCATGGAGGAAAATCATTACTAAGTTGGCTAACGGTAAGTACAGATATTAAACTATCAAATATCAACGGGGTATTCACCTGGAATCTAGCATCAAAACAGGGCACTGCTGCGCCACGTCATATATTCGTAGCGTTACAGGATAACACACGAGATGGCGATCAACGTTTCAGTCATATGAAATTTGATCAATTAGGTGTTAAGGACGTCTCACTGAGAATAAACGGCCAGCAGGAACCATCCGAGGATGTACAACTCGATTACGGTCAGAATCATATTGCTCACGTGTATCATCGTCTGTTGTCGTTTATGGCACGTGATCAAAATGTCGATACTGGTCTGCAAATATCACAATACGACTTTAAGAGTTTATATCCTATCTATTATTTCTCACTGGAACATCTCGATTTGATGAGACAATCCGTCGTTGATATACACTTTAGAGCTAATGTGCTTCGTGGTGCTATTGCTAATTACAGAGCGGTTGCTGTCATTCTCAGTGATAAATCAATGCTACTCGAAGGTGTTGGTGGAAGAATGAGAGTGGTAGATGCGCCAGTAGAAAATCTATGAACGATTTTTCATTGAAATTGTAAACGATTTAGAATCAATCTATTATGTATAATGTCGTATAGTAATATCAATGTGTCTTTGACACCCGGTCAATTAAAAAAATTGCAATCCAAATCAGCTAAGCAATGTGGAACCACAATCACGCTGAAACCCGATCAAATGACTGGTGGTCAAAATAAGTTGTCGTTAACAACTCGTCAAATAAAACATTTCAATGATGCACTAGTAGCAAAAAAGGGTGTTCAGATTACTCTCTCTGCGGCTGCTATCAAAAATATGATTAAAACAGGCGGTATATTTCCGTTGTTAGCTGCGATTCCGGCCTTGATTGCAGCAGCAGCCCCAGCGGTGGCTAAAGCAGCGGAGTTAGGAGCCGTTGGTACTGCAGCAGGAATGGCGTTGAAAAAGGCAACTGGGAAAGGATATAAAAAAAGGGAAAGGGTCTAAGACTACCAGGAACCCCGTATTCGTGGTACAGCGGAAAGGGTCTAAGACTACCAGGAACGATTTATTAATTGAGGAACCTATGGTTCCCAAATCTTCGATTTTCTAACCAATTGTTGAGGAGTCTATGACTCAGGAACCTATGGTTCCCATGTCCAATTTTGATTTAATGGATGCTGCTAAAAAAACTCGCGATTAAAAATTTCAGAGGTGTCTTTATGAAAGATCAATTACCACATCAACCAAACAGCGTTGAAACCGGTATTATTAATTTAGATAACAGCACCGGACCTGGAACTCACTGGGTTGCATACGCTATTGATCCACGTGGGATTGTTTTTTCGATTCATATGGATTAGCCCCACCAAAAGAGTTTATGCGTTATATAAAAACCCTTCCAATGAAGACTTGGTGTTCTACGTTACCAACACAACAAATGAATGATCCACCAATATGTGGCAGCGAAGTATTAAATGTCCTTGACGCTATTTCTAACTCCTTGAGTAACCCAAGCGGAAAACCACCACATGTTGTCGTGAATGAATACACTAGTAATCGCTGGAGAAAATCGAAGATTTTTCAACGAAGTCGTCAAAAACGATTTTAGAGAGAGAAAGAGTTTTACAATAACATGATTGATATTTGGGGGAGATCTTTGAAAGCCAAACCCGATGACACTGCGACAGGTGATATAAAAAAAAAAATTAAAGATGAAATCGCTGAGACGTTAAATTTAGTAAATGTTGACCCGAACGAAATAGTTGTATTTCAAGACAAACAGGGTAAATTGAAAAGCAGTGATGTGTCATTGGATGATATTTTGATACGGCAGCGCGACGCCGCTGAAAACTCTATTGCGCTATATTCCAACAGTGGACGACTTAAACCAGGCGCACTTGTGTCTACGATCACCGACGCGATTGCCGCCCACGACAATAAGATTACCACCCAAGACAACAAGATTGCCGCCCAAGACAGCATGATTACCACCCAAGACAACAAGATTACCGCCCACGGCCATGAGCTGGATGATCATATACGAGGTTATAATTCTTTTCGCAAAAATGTCGTACATAAATTCTTTGGAACCCCGCTTGTGGTTGGCATGACTCTCACTGAAATTAAAAACTATCTATCGCTATTCTTTTTTAACAAGGACGCGGGAAGGATGATGAATGAAAATGAAATCAAGGCAAATTATCTCGATATTTCTAAACTAATAGAAGATTTTGAGCGGGTACAAAAACCCACTAGCGACGTAATTGTTAGGTTTTTTGGAACCCCGCTTGTGGCAGGCATGACTCTCGCTGAAATCAGTGAGTTTATCGGCAAGCACACTCACAATGCCTACATCGCTAATAGTTTCTTTGGTGTCCCGGCTACATCTACGATGACTCTCAAAGATATTAATATGTTTATGGTGAGACAAACAACACTTAATACCATCGTGGATAAATTTTTAGGGAGAACACCTGTGTCTGAAACCACATCGTTGACAGGCCCGACCCTCGCTGAAGTTAAAAAAAGCTATTGACGAACAAAAGCTCACCAGCGAAATTGTTAACAAGTTCTTTGAGGGCAGTAAACCCCAAGATATCACGACAAAATTTTCTAACATCGACCGGTATATTAAAGACCAAACAGAGCTTAAAGCCGGAGACCTTCTGGCTTCATTCTTTTCTGACAGGAGGGTGGGGGGGGGGATAATAGATCCTAGCAGAATCAGGGGAAATTATATCGAGATTTACAATGATGTTTTTAGACTAAAAGAAGATCAAAAACCAGCCAATGACGTCGTTAGAAAGTTTTTTGGAACCCCACTTGTGGCAGTCATGACTCTCGCTGAAATTAGCGCGGCCATCAATAAAATAAAAACTCCACATAGTGTAAGCGTCAATAACATCGTGTACACGGTTGATAGTGGAACCTTTGATTGGATCCGGGGAAATGAAAATTATCTTCGTGTTGGCAACAGACATACTGGTGCACCAGGTTGCTACCGACTTACAATAATACATCACCGTAAATTTGATTTGGAATTCAGCAACACAGGTATCAGAGGTGTTAACACATTGATGTATATACTAGAGAAAATACCACCACCTCCACCCTCTATACCAATCCCGCTTACGATTACTATAAGCAATTCCGACGAGTCTGTGATTAGGGAGTCACTACCCTGGATAATAGAATTTGTATCCGGTGTCCCCTCATCCGATCCTAAAACCACTTCGTTAATAGGATAATTGAAAGGAAAATCCTTCGGATTTCACAATTGAAAACGCTAGCGTTTTTAAAATAACAATGATTTCATCAACGCAATGTCGCTATTATCAGGTCAGAGAATTTCAGACTAGACTCAAAACCCTCACTGAGGAGTATCAAAAACAAATAAAAAAAATACCGACGAAGAATCACCGCAATTGATATTACTATGTACTCGGTGTCAAGCGTTCTCGCTGGCGCCGGAATAATACTTGCATCGGTTACAATGATTGCCCCGGTCGTAGTTCCAATTTGCATTTCTGCGGTGGCTATAATCGGGGGTATATCAACCGGGATAGCAAAAAAGATATCATCATGCAGCCAGAGTTAACTGCAGAATTACTTACTTCAATTTCATATTGCATCAACCGGATATTCGCAGTTATCCCTGATGATATCGTCGTCACTCGATAATACAATTATATCAGATAGTGAATTCTCAGCGATGGTCAGTATTTTTGATTCAGCGATATCAAAATTAGAGCAACAACATGAATATAATAACAATGACAACACCGATGGAATTGGAAAACACGAACCCGAAAACAAACCCAAAAACAAACCCAAAAACCAGAATGATCTCAATAACCTCAACGATATCAGATTGTGAGTTCTCAGTGATGGTCAGTATTTACGTTTCCGCGATATCAAAATTAGAGCGACAACAACAGTATAATAACAATGACAACACCGCAGGAATTACTTCAACGAGTAGTGGAGAACACGAACCCAGTACAAACAAGCATGATATCAATAACATCAACGAATCCTGAATTCAGTGTGAATTTCCCTAGCCCAGTCCCCATGAAGGAGATAGCGCTAGCAAAACTACAAGTGTATCACAGTTGGCCTAATATCAGATCAAAATCATTTGGTGGTCAACAACCCAATAATTCACTGGTATTTTCAAAAAAGAATAAACCCGACGGTACCCCAGACTGGAACGTTGTTTCCATACCAACTGGGTCATACCAAATCGAACAAATCAATAATGAATTCGCGCGTAGAATAAAATCGATTACTGGAACAGAATCGAAAATTGCTATAACAGTTCATGAGCCGATGCTATCATCCGCAATTGAGATAAGCACAGAAGGATACGTCGTAGATATCTATCAGAGTTCTATTAGAACCGTACTAGGATGGCCTGAAAAACCACCGGAAAAATCCACCACCGACTTAACCACGGACGTAGAATCATATCATGAAATCAATCCCAGTTATCGAGATAATTTATCTGATATAAGAAAAGGAAGAATCAGCGATAGATTTATATTTACCAACAAAGACACATTGCAATGGGATTTTATCATTAAAAGCACAGCCGAGTCAGCTGTTACTATTTCATTTACGCTAACTGACGTCCGTGGTTATTTTAATGAGATTAAACAATTATATGACACACAACTAGAACAACTACGGAAAACAAGATCGCAAAAACACGTTGAAATAATAAATCAACTTATATCCGACATGGAATATATCTATGAACTAATTATTCAAACAATAATTAATGACAACAGCGACAATAAACAACGATTCTTAACCGATTACAATACCACAGAAGACAATCTGCGTAATTTCAAGTTTCCGAAATACAACGCTGATGAATTAGCAAGAATTGTTAAAACAGATATCAAAGCGCTACAAAAATCAGATTCAACTGTCCTCCTCAAATATAATAATGATCCAGGTGGTGGCGGTAGGCATATTACCCCGCATAATGTAAATATTTCAGCGGTGATTGCGCTTAATTTAGTATGTGATGTAATTGAAGGAAGCTATCAAATTAATCTAGAGCAATCAAATCAAGCTCAGCAGGGATATATTCTTTATTCGTTTGCACCAACAGCTCCTCCAGGATTCCTAATTATTGAAAACCCAATTAATCCTGTCTACATGCGATGCCATAATAATTCATTAACCAGAATTAATTTCCGACTTACCGACCAGTCAAATAATCTGATTGATTTACAAGAAGAGGTGTTAGCGATTAGTTTGTTTGTAAAGAACTAAGGACTTTCATCATAAAGACTGGATCAAATCATTTCTTATTTTTTGTTAACCTGTAGCAGCAGAGAGGGCGATGACCACATCGTTGCGACCAAAATTGATTAAAAAATCGTAAAGTCTCCGTTTGCTAAATGGAGACTTATTTTTTTTGGGGTTAAAATGAGATTCGTAGGAAGCCTTATTTTTGCTTGAAAACGTGGTCTGTTCGCCCTCTCTGCTGCTCATTTAAATTAAATACTGATGATGCAATGAGCCATAATACAGTTAGGAATATTCCTTATCAAATGCATACTATTTTGCACATTAAAGTAAAATAACAAGCTCTACATACCCAAAAACTTACAACAATGAACAGTAACATTAGTTGTAACTTATTATTCAACAAAAGTATGACAAGAGAAATGCGATTCTTCGACTGAGCACAGTGATTCCATCACTATCTTGCATATCTGTTGTTCCAGTAATAAAACTACACCAGATGCTTGAAGTCACTAATTTATGGACTAACTAATTTCTGGCATTGATATTCCAAAATCATGAAAGGTAAGATAATTAATTTCTTAAACTATTTATGTGAAATTCCAGCACGATGTACACAGGTCCAACATTGAAATGAATATGGTATAATAACTGCTAACTTTAAAATTTCTTTCCACTTAATTTTGATGTACCAGGGCTTGTAGAACTGTTGATGTTTTAAGATGAACTTCTTGACTAATTAATTAATACTCATGACAACAGCACATATACAAGGACCAGAGCAAGGTTGTATACACACATTTAGTATAAAACAGAGTAAACATCTGTAAGAGATGCAGACAGCTATATAAACAATGGTGGGTGAGTGGCAAAGGCTCAGGAATGGAAGAAGTAATTCACACATGGGAGATGTTTTCAGTAAGAGATAAAAATGACATGATCAAATATGCCCAAGTCTCATCAGTCAAGCATCATCTGACATTTCAACATTTAACATCAAATAATCTTCACACATTAAATAGACAATGTTTGTGCATGCAAAACTCCATTCACTATACATGTACCATTAATAATTAATAGGTAATACAACATAGTGAACTGCCTCAAATTTTTCTGACTTTGTTTCATGTTTTTACATTATCAATATTAGTATTACTATTGGAAAATGAATGTGGTTCTTAACAGTGCCTAGTATTTTGGTTTGTTGAGTTAGGTACACCACTCTCTCGATAACTCTCGCCCTGATAACTCGCAAAAACCCGCTTATAACGTGGTGTCTGGCATGGATCCCCATTTTTCCCCAAAGATAAAATATTTTTTAAAAATCTTTCAAAATATGCTGAACGTGAAAAAATTACAATAAGAATTGGTAAATTAAACCTTAATACATTTCTCGTTTTATCATAAAAAGGTGAATAATGCCCACAAAGATCGATTCCATATTGTGAAATTTGCAAATTCTAAATAAGATATCACATTATATTCGGGTTTATTTCTTGATACACCATCATCAATACGCTGTAATAAAACAAAAACAGTCTAGTGAAATAGCGACCAATGAAAACATCCGGTAAATGCTAACAGGTGGCAACAGATAATGAAATAAACAGCAATTAAATATCATGCTGTGTGAAAATCACATTATAATCCTTTATTTCTGTTTCAATGTAAACATTATAATTGCAACATATTCTTTTCTATGAAAACATGAAAAGAGTCAATCAACCATCACATCGAAACCCACGAGTACTTCTGTGAGGACCTAATTACCTGCCGGCTTTGTTTTGATCAACAAACTTGGTGAAGTGTTTGTTGCACTAAAATAATCCATTAAAAGAGACTTGTGTTGTTTTATCACTTATGTCTGGTGCATGGAATCAAGCAAGTGACGATTTTGCTCGACGGCAACAAAATCAGAGAGTAACACAAAATTAACTGATTTTTTTTCAAAACGTCAAATCATTTGTCCAGCGTATCACAACTGGCAATTGTATTATCGTGTTCTAATTTACATTGTTTCAAATTTTTCATTTTACTTCTGCCGCAATCAAATATATACACTGTTTATGAATTGATCGATCGACATTGTTTCTCAAAAAGAGAGTCAATCTTTTGTATAAAACAAATACGCGTAATTTGGATCCAACAATAAACAAGAATGTATCCAATTCAGCAAAAAAATTAGTGACTTAATACACAATAGATGAATCGGTATATGTGTTAATCGAACCACAAGAGTCTGACGTTTTATCAATAAAATACGGCGAAATTGACAACATGAATTCCCCTTATCGGTAATATTTTTGTTTTATATATTACTGATAAGGGGAATTCATGTTGTCAGAGATTTCGCTGTACTTTATTGATAAAACATCAGACTCCTGTGATCGAACAGAAACCATGTGGAATAATGTTTTAGATTAAAACTCCTCAATATACGGTAATATATCCTGAAATTAATGTTACTCTATGAGGAAAAATAAACTACACCATTATGAAGAGATATTTATTCACAGTTAATCACAGCATGATTATAAAGTGAGTCTCAAAAGCTAAAAAATCTGTCACCCACCCACCCTTTTGCCTTTGTATTGATCCTTTTATTATTATA
Organism: Unio delphinus; assembly: GCA_029339505.1. Taxonomy (NCBI): domain Eukaryota; kingdom Metazoa; phylum Mollusca; class Bivalvia; order Unionida; family Unionidae; genus Unio; species Unio delphinus. Next base: position 6,646,551 of record JAQISU010000174.1, read on the forward strand.
GGTCCCTTGATAACTCGTGCCTCATTTATAGTGTGGTCGATGTTTTTGGACCCCGATGTGCGCGAGTTATCGAGGAAGTGGTGTATTACAGTACATACACTTACAGTATCAGTTTAAGGTAATAAGGAGGGTTAATCTGTGCATGGATTACTTGGTGCATCCTTACTAACCCCTCTGGACTCTGCCCCTGGATTCATAGCTTGGAAAACATTCAAATCCATGCAATTAAATGATGGTTTCTCAGTGGTTAAGGCACTGGACTCATAATCAGAAGGTTCCAGGTTGAAATCCCACTATCTGATCCGCCTGTATCTTTATTATCTGTACATGTATGCATGGCTCTCATTCATAGTTTAACTTGTTGATATGGTAGATCTGTCTTTGCTGTTTGGTTTGACTATCATAGGAGTACATTTATTAGTAAATTTGATGTTTTTCTTGTTTGGCTTGACTATTGTAGGAGTACATGTGTTAGTAAATTTGATGTTTTTCTTGTTTGCAAAAGGAGAGAAAAGGATGAATGGCTGGGGAGTGAGGGAAGGTGGAGAGAGAGAGAGAGAGAGAGAGAGAGAGAGAGAGAGAGAGAGAGAGAGAGAGAGGGTCATATGGCATATTTATGGCTATTTTCTTCCATCAACATAATAAAAGAATTATGCAGACTACTAAATCTAGCCTGCATTATTGTGGCATATCACAAAGCCTTGTAAAGGCACAAAACACACAAGTATATTAGATCAATAAGACCTAATTAAGGTTTATAAATTTATACTCAAGTATCACTAAATCTAAGCTAAAAACATAGATGTAAAACAGGAAGGCAAACATTAGGCCACTGTGACCTCATTTTTCCTGTACAACCATCAAGCTTCATGACTGTACATATGTGAGATAATGAAACTAAGCTAAATGAAAAAAATAAAGTACTCACTATGATTTGCCTTTGTACTAAGTACATCCATTAAGTTCAATGACTGTATATACAACAGTGTAAGAGAAACTGAGATACATAAAAAAAAACTTGTTATTGATACCAATGCCAATCATAGTGCCATTGGGAAAACAGCCTAAGCCTTACCTGTGCTTCACAGGTGAGATAAAACTGACCTTTCTAAGGTCATACCATGAGGAGACACAAATAACTTTTCTGACATACCAAGAAAAGAAAATCTGTTAAAGAAAAATTCAAGAAAAGTCACAACATACAATTTATGTCTATTTTATTTCATAAGATTAAATAAACAGAAATCTAGATCATACACATTCGATGAAAAAATATCCAACAAAACTGTATACACAAGAAAACCATATAAACTGGCTTATAACGATAATTCCAACTGCATAATGCACAGACCCAGATCTGTTGTTGCATAATGCACTGATAAATCTGGGCCTGTGCAGTCTGTTAAGAGTAATCAAACAAACAATATAGACCCTAATCTGCTGATACATTACATGAGATCAGGATCTTTACTGTTTGCAATTGGACTGGACTTACAAGTAAGTGAGTATATATACTGTACTGCACAATATTTGCATGTTTTACATACCTAGATGCCAAACTGTTTTCTATAAAAGATAAATGAAACTATACAATAAACTTGTCAACATAAGCACTCTAAAACAATGAAATAAACAGATATTTTGAATAATACAGTTACATGATTAGAAAATAAATGGACGGAAAATAAATACAATTTTTTTTAAGTATCACAGATTAGTCAATGGTCAACAAGACTTGTAGCAATGAATAAATTGCCTCAAAAGACTTAAAAGCTGTATTTATTAGAAATATTACTAAAGTTTTAAAGTCGAGGAATTTATTAATGGATTTATTCATATTTTAATGTAATTTCCCCCTCAAAAACAAGCATCACTTCACTACAAAGAACAGGATTTTCAGAATCACCAATCACCAGGAAATGTTTCAGTCATAATATAATGCATAATCAACTTTAGGACCTGATGAAAAGCTACATTTAAAACTTTTTGAAATTTTCAAGAAAATATTAACTGTTGAATGGTTAATGGTTGTATTTTAATTGTTGAATGGTTAATCGTTGTATTTTAAATGTATAATGTCTTGTGGTTGTATTTTAAATGTTGAATGGTTAGTGGTTGTATTTTAATTGTTGAATGGTTAATCGTTGTATTTTAAATGTATAATGTCTGGTGGTTGTATTTTAAATGTTGAATGGTTAGTGGTTGTATTTTAATTGTTGAATGGTTAATAAATGTATTTGCTCTGGCACACCAGTGACTTCTGAATTGTGTAGCTATGCTTGTAATCATCATCCTAAATTGATTGTACAACAGTTTCAATACCTTTTAGCGTTAATATCAGCTATAAATTAACTGCTTTATAAAATTCATGTTGCATGTCATCCAGGATTTGAACCAAAGTCTTTCAGCATTAGTATTAATGCTGGTTTTAGAAATTCCATGTTTACAGTCTTAAAGCCAATATTTTTTCCTACAGTATTATCTTATTTGAATATTAACTTACTGCAGTGCTGTCCAACCTGCTGTCCATGGATTGATTTTAAATGACCCACCAGAGCTTGAGCAATATCTTCATAGTATATCTTCTTAACCAGGTAAACAATTGTGAATAATTTTTATAGTCATTGCTTTTATGTTTTCTGCTGTGGCCCTCAGCACAAGAATTGTTTTTAGTGGACCATGGTGTAAAAATGGTTGGACAGCACAGTTTTGCTAACATTTGTAATGTCATTACTTTATTTGCATGTGTGTAATGTCATTATTACCATTTTCATGTGTTTAATGTCATTATCACCTTATTTATATGTGTGTAATGTCATTATTACCATATTCATGTGTGTGTAATGTCATTATTACCATATTCATGTGTGTAATGTCATTATCACCTTATTCATATGTGTGTAATGTCATTATTACCATATTCATGTGTGTGTAATGTCATTATTACCATATTCATGTGTGTGTAATGTCATTATTACCATATTCATGTGTGTAATGTCATTATCACCTTATTCATAGGTGTGTAATGTCATTATTACCATATTTGTGTGTGTAATGTCATTATTACCTTAATCGCAAGTGTATAATATCATTATTACCATATTCACAAATGTGTGATTATTACCTTATTCATAATTGTGTAATGTTAATCTAATTTAAATTAAAATCTCCAATGTAACAGAGATCTAACACGTTCAAGTAAATTTTGGAGTTCTCAGGACAGTTATCAGGCATCCATCTTTAATTTTAAGAGGGTGACTCAATTAAAACTAATCAACTTTGAGGCCCTCATTAAGAACAATATTGACCCCAAAAACTGATGATATGAATGCAGCACTGCACAAATAAACAGAAACACATACACACCATACATTTTCATCTGTATTTATGCTTAAACTGATAATATAAAAATAAATACAAATATGTAACAGTTCATATACAAATTTACAAGGAAATGCCTGCAGCAAGTGGTGGACACTGAATAAGTTTTATTTTATATAAACAATTATCCTCTTGTAAATATTTTGTTGTTGTTGTTGGGGGTTGGGTTGGTTTGGAAGTTTCGTAGTTATTTTAAACAGTCAACCTCAGATTATGGGTACAAGCACTGCATACTTTTTGTGATAAAAGAGATAAATGCAGATAATCAGGAGATGATTTGTAGATTTGTTAGATATGTTCAAATCATACTGTGTATATGTGTATCAAATTACAAACCACATACACACAGATCCAATATCATAAAATGTATCAGCATATCAGACCCAGAACCATCATTAGGAAATACACCAGCATATAAGATCTGAATCGACTGTCTCACAGTACACCAGCATATCAGACACAGATATATGTCACATAATGCACCAGCATATCAGGTTCAATACTGCTTGCTTTGACATTGTTATGTAGTAAGAACACCATAGACTCAGAGCCCACTGTCATATAATGCACCTGCATATCAGGTTCTGCATTGTTTGCTTTGAAATTGTTAGGTAGTAAGAACACCATAGACTTCAAGCCCATAATAATATGGCCACACAAAATGGACAGCCCAATTTCTGGGACTAGATCATTTTTCTATTAGACAAGCACCTTACAGCAAGAGTTTAGTTCTGGCAATTAAAAGTTTTCCATAATTAAATACTCACAATTTCATGTACAAGATTCAACTATTGACTTTTATTTGGGACTCATCCTTTTCCAGACAAGCAGTTTCCTTTTAACTTTATTAAGATACAGCCTGGAATCGATTTTGTGTATGTAATATATAGAATATAGAAATGTGACTTATTAAACATCAGGTAATAAGCATATTAAAAAGAATGGCTTTATTGACTGAGATTGCAATAAAATAAATGTTTTACCAAAGTACTTATCAGCTGATAATTAATAATGTGTTTTAAGTCAAATTTCTTCTAATCTGCAGGAAGGCAGGGAGAAAACATTGGTAATTAGCTGGTTTGTCCCATATAGCCCGAGACTCGATCCTATGCATCTCTTATGTTCAGTCTCCTCTTTTTGGTTTATTTATCTTTATTTATCTTCCAGATTTTCAATATAATCAATTTCTGTTTTTAACCCTTTACTCCCCATCTACGCTTTTCTACGCCTTTACCTTTTCCTTATAGGATATTTGACATATACAAATACCCCAGAGAGAGGTTTCCATAAAGGATAAATGTCATATCCATATCAAAATATTTGTTCACTGAAAATATTTTATGTAGATGAATACCATCAGTAATACTGATAAAAGTTCAACTTGATGGAGGCAAAAAGCACTGTCAGTCAAGCTAGTTTCCATCAAGACATTTTGATAGAAATAAATGTACTGAATATAGTACTAAAAAAAAGGTACTGTTTATCAAGAATACAAACTGGAAAAATTTAATTTTAACAGTTTTTTATGTTCATAAATGCCAACATACAACTGCTGTAAATGGCCATTGCTGTCCATTACTCCCTGTGATTACATCAAAGTCATTATGGAATAGGCCACTGCATGTTTACAGAGATGATGTCATTATTCAGTAGGCAATAAATACAGTAAAGTCTTGTCTATCTGATACAGACTGTAGCCATTAAAAAATGTTTGATTACTTGAGCGATGGATTTAATATTTCAATGATTTTCCACAGCTACTGGTTCCATTATGGCATTCTATCCAAGCAAAAGTTGGAGAAAATGAAGTCCATGATTAAAAGAAAGAAAACCCCAGTCAAGAATATCATTATTCATATAACTTTTAAGCAACAATGTATTTTAGACCTCTATATGACATCAGCAATAAGATTATCAACAGCATCCCAGTCAATGATGCTCATTACACTTCCACTGCTGACGGAGGCGGCATCTGCAATCCTGGCTATCTCATCAATGTCAACTGACTGTGAATAGTCTTCACCCATAACAACATTGTAATAATCCGAAATCTGTTCTGAGGCCATGGACATGCGGCCATAGGATGTCTGAAACAAAAAAAAAAGATAATGAATCCGCTCTTTTAAGCAACCTTTTATGAAAAAGTTGAGACACTGTAAAGGTTAGCTTTTTTATTTAAAAAGGTAGAAAAAAGTAGGGTAAAGTGAACATTTAGAAAAGAAAGTAAGCATCAAATTTATTTAAATTGCTGAAAATAATTACACAATTACAGGATATACTTTTGCAAGCTTGAACAAAAACGTGTTCTTACATACTAGCTGTCTTGTTAGTCCAGGTTATTTGACTTAACCTTTTTGTGGAGCATCTCTTGTCTCATGTTCATATTCCCACTTCATTATTTTTGTCTTTAGAAAGGAGATTTTCTAGATTGCTTACTCTAATTTTAGTCAAGAATATATGGAGAAACAAAATACATGTCTCTCAGTAACTGGTTAGCAGAACATACAGTTTATAACATATGGACATACAATTAAAGAAATGTAGATATAAAGGGGCCAATTTAGAAAAAAAGAATGAAAAATAAGGAGTCTGACAAAAAAAGAAGGAAAAGTAGGAAACTGTAAGAAAAGCTTATTTTTCAGGTTGTTGTTGAAGAACTGTGTGTCAATATAGTAACCTATCACCCGGTAAATAATGTATGAAAAATTCAAGTTTAGTAGTACATGTATGTGTGTCTTATTCAAGTTTAGTAGTACATGTGTGTCTTATTCAAGTTTAGTAGTACATGTATGTGTGTCTTATTCAAGTTTAGTAGTACATATATGTGTGTCTTATTCAAGTTTAGTAGTACATGTATGTGTGTCTTATTCGAGTTTAGTAGTACATGTATGTGTGTCTTATTCAAGTTTAGTAGTACATGTATGTATGTCTTATTGGATTAAGCCTTAATGCTCGCAATGTGTTCTTTCTTCCTTTAATATTATTTCATAAATTCTATTCATGAAAATCTGCTGCCTACTTCTAACATTTGGCACATGTTTCATTTCTTTGTGCAAGTCCTCATTAACTGGACAAAATATTGGACTATAGGAGAACAAAATAAAACATATTGTGGATATTGATGGATCTGTCTAGTTTTCCTGCTATAGTCAACTCATTCATTGTAAAACGATAGCATGAGCATGGTTTAATCATTTCATATTTATCATAAATGCTCAGGGTTATGACACCAATAAATCTGTGGTATTATTTCAAGACTTATATTTATACAGTTTATTCTTTCTTCATATTACAAGGTGAAAAGTATAATGATTTTAAAAAACCCAATAAGACGACTTATGCTATTATATAATTGCCTTTTGGAAAGGAAAGTTAAATCTAAATAGTTATTTATTAAGAATAAGGAGACCAGTTGCTACAAGGGATGAATTGGCAAGCCAGTAATACACATCATTACGTATTGCATTGCACAAAATACAATATGATTCATATTGCTACATGTAAAGAATAAACTGGAAAACAAATATAATTAATAACGATCCCTTAAGATTAAATGTAACTTTCTATTGTAAAAGTAATTTTTGATTAATTTTGCATCAAGTATCAATGTGTGTATCAAAACAGCAAAATTAAATATGTACTGATGCATTGGTGCATCATTTTACCAAAAGGTTGCTGCACACAGTGAGGGAACTTTGTACCTAAACAAGGAAAGTCATAAACATCAATTGTTTTTACCTAACAGATATCAGACCAAAGAAAATTTAGCTGAAGAAACATGCCACCTCTCAAATGTATGAATAACTGAGAATGCGATGTCTGATATGGGTTGTAATACTTACTCCACGTCCTATAGAGCTGATATCATCTTCATACAGAATTTTGCGGACATCATCTCCCATGGACCAAGAGCTGACTACTGAAGAGTCATCCAAATCTTTCACATGCTCCTTGTAAGGATCTCTGTATGGCCTAGCTGCAGTCCTGGCTGCTGATAATTTTGTAGCTGTAAAAGGTTTTTTTAATTATCAGACATGTATATGTACAGTTACATCATGAACAGCAATACATTTGCCATTACAGAAGATTAAGTTTGGTTTCTTGATACACATAATATCTCCATGGTTAGACTAAATTCTGGTAACAATAATCTTCACATGCCATTTACCAAAATATTTTTGTTAATTCTAACTCTACAGCCAACTGTACACAGGAAACTGACTTTACAAAACACTACAGCCAACAGTACAAAGGAAAACTGAATTTGCAAATTCATAGAGCCAACAGTATAAAGGGAAACTTGACTTTACAAAACTGTATAGCCAACAGAAGACAGGAGACTGACTCTACAAAACTCTTCCCAGGAAAATGACTTTACGAACTATACGGCTAACAGTATACCGGATACTGACTTTACAAACCTGTACAGCCAACAGTACACTCAACAGTACACAGGAGACTGACTTTACAAAACCCTACAGCCAACAGTACACAGGAGACTGTTTTTACAAACTGTATGGCCAACAGTACACAGGAAACTGTTTTTACAAACTGTATGGCCAACAGTACACAGGAAACTGTTTTTACAAACTGTATGGCCAACAGTACACAGGAAACTGTTTTTACAAACTGTATGGCCAACAGTACACAGGAAAGAGACTGTACACACACTACAGCCAACAGTAGACAGGAAACTCACTCTACAAAACCTTTCAGCCAACAGTACACAGGAAACTCACTCTATAAAACCTTTCAGCCAACAGTACACAGGAAACTCACTCTACAAAACCTTTCAGCCAACAGTACACAGGAAACTCACTCTACAAAACCTTTCAGCCAACAGTACACAGGAAACTCACTCTACAAAACCTTTCAGCCAACAGTACACAGGAAGCAGACTCAGCAAAAGCAATTAGCCAACAGTACATAATAAAAATTGACTTAAATGTAAAACTTAAGTCACTTAAATTTGAAACATAGGTCTTATTGAACAAATTTGATATTTTGTAACAATCAATATTTATATGCCATCACATCACATATGACAGACTAAGTCCCAAAGATATTTAGAGTCAATCAAGAATCTATATCATAAAATCACATATAACATAATATGACCCAAGTATATTTAGAGTCAATCAAGAATCTTCAATCACATGATACATCATCACTTCACATAAGACAAAGCCCTAAGAATGTTTAATGTCAATAAAGAATATATTCCATCACACACCTATGACATATGAAGTTCCAACAACATTTAGCATCAGTCAAGAAGCTATGACATCACATCACATCTATGTCCCAAGGATATTTTGTGTCAATTAAGAATCTATGTTATTACATCACATCTGTGTCCCAAGAATATGATGATAGGGATAGTACAACAAAAAGTATGTTTAACATGCATGTGTTACTTTGTCACTCTTAACACAGATAACAGAATAAATACAGTCAGCATTGGAGATCTTTGGAGGATCATGTCAAAATTTATGTACTCACATAGACCAGTTAGCAATGTCATGGTCATCTTCAAACCCAAGGACAAACACCTAACCAATAACATGGTGAATTCTTCAGACTCCTTTCAATAGTGTTGTTGTGAACTAGCACTGTATACCCAGTAAAATGCTACTCCTTGAGTAGTGTTGTAGTGAAGTAGCAGTGTATACAGAGTATAATGCTTCGCCCTTGAATAGTCTTGTAGTGAACTAGCAGTATACCCAGTATAATATTACTCCCTCGACTAGTCTTATAGTGAACTATAGTACAAATGACAAAGGTCATGCAGGCATTCCAAAATATTTCAGTGTTGGGTATCATATTTTAGAATTTGATTCTACATACCTTTAAGTGGCAAGTATTTACTTCATTTAGATTTGCATAAATCCATATTCCTTTGACGGTCATTATTTAAATGCCCCTAGAGGTGCATATGACAAAATGAATATGTAGACATGTTGAGATGAAATGAACATAAAGGTTTCATTCAGTACAATCTGGAATGATTGTTGTCATTGTGATGTCGTAATGAGAGCTACTCATACTGATAAAGAAATCTGTACAACCCTCGATTGTAAAAATTCTACTTGATGTGCTCTATTTTTTAAAACCCAAGTTTAGTACATGGATACCATTGTACAACACCATAGAGATCAATAATTTTCATCAGGAAGTTTCTTGGTGACAGTTAAGGTGCAGATCATTCAAAAATCAGGACTGAATGGACTTTAATTAAAGAAAATTAGTGATTCATTTTAAAAGAATAATTTACATTTAATTTAAAACCAGTACATGTACATATATAACCCATATGACTTTTACTATTGCAGTGTATACCCAGTATAATGCTGCTCCCTTGTATATTCTTGTATTGAACTAGCAGTGTATACCCAGTATAATGATACTCTTTTAATAGACTTGTAATGAAACTAGAAGAGTATACCCAGTATAATGATACTCCTTTGAATAGTGATGTAGTGAGCTAGTAGTGTAAATCCAGTATAATGATACTCCCTTGAATAGTGAAGTAGTGAATTAGCAGTGTATACCCAGTATAATGATACTCCTTTGAATAGTGATGTATTGAACCAGCAGTGTATACCCAGTATAATGATACTCCTTTGAATAGTGATGTAGTGAGTTAGCAGTGTATACCCAGTATAATGATACTCCTTTGTGATGTAGTGAGTTAGCAGAGTATACCCAGTATAATGATACTAATTTGAATAGTGATGTAGTGAGTTAGCAGTGTATACCCAGTATATTGATACTCCTTTGATTAGTGATGTAGTGAACCAGCAGAGTATACCCAGTATAATGATACTCCTTTGAATAGTGATGTAGTGAGTTAGCAGTGTAAATCCAGTATAATGATACTCCCTTGAATAGTGAAGTAGTGAATTAGCAGTGTATACCCAGTATAATGATACTCCTTTGAATAGTGATGTATTGAACCAGCAGTGTATACCCAGTATAATGATACTCCTTTGTGATGTAGTGAACCAGCAGAGTATACCCAGTATAATGATACTAATTTGAATAGTGATGTAGTGAGTTAGCAGTGTATACCCAGTATACTGATACTCCTTTGAATAGTGTTGTAGTGAGTTAGCAGTGTATTTAAATGTCAAAATAAATGTCCACAATACTATGATCATATTGCAAGTAACATTTATATCCTTACATTTTCAAAAATCTTTTACACTTTACAAATATGGTTCATTAAAGAAATGTTTATCAGCAAAATGGCAGAATCACAGAAGTATATATATCATAACAATCAACTCACTATGAAAAGACCCGCATTAGAAGAGTTTTTTTTAGGTCACAAAGCTTTTATTTCTGTAGCATGTACATATCAAATACTATATTCTATACAATTCAGGAGGGCTTGTGTTTACTTACTTACTATATATACTTATTTCAATATATGCACTTATTACATGTATTTTACAGACCTTAATGTGTATGAATTTAAAATAAAATGGCTTTTATAGGATTGGAGAACAATTTTGATGGCCATGTAATATAAAAACAAACAATTAAGTACTTATCAATTTACCTCTGGAGACTGCTCTAGGTGGCTGCTTTGGTCCCTGGAGTGCCTTCAACTGTTGAGTGTAAGTTTGGGGTTTGTGGATTGGCTTGTGTGACCGCATTACAGATCTCGGAACAACTGTTGTGGGACCAGCTTTAATACAAAATAGAATTGAACATATTAAGACTAATGTAAATTATTATAAGTCTTTGTCATAATATTTTCATAAATGTAATTAAAATGGTGCCTCCTCTATGATTAGCATTATAAATCAGCCCCCATACCATAAAAAAATACCGATATTTGTCTAAAATGAAACAGATGTGTTGTGGCCAGTTTGTCTGCATTAACAGCTTGATTTTAAGAAGAGGTGAGATCAGACCAAACCATTCATCCATTATTACTTATAAACACTTACCTCTGGGTTTGTGTGTTCCTTCACTTAGTTTTTGCAACCTCTCCACATAGGTCAATGGCTTATGTTTAGGTTTGGCAGACTTTCTGACTAAGCCTGATGACCTAACTGACTCACTAGCAACTGAAATTAAAAAAGATATAAGTAAATTTATGTTAAAATGTTTGGTAATAATAATTGGTCTAAATATTACTTTGTTTCAACTATGATTTGGACCTGGAAGCACAAGTACTTGCTATATGTATCAAATTAGAAAGAATGAACATGACAAGAAAGCAACATTCTTCAATTAAGACAATCTCTCTCTCTCTCTCTCTCTCTCTCTCTCTCTCTCTCTATATATATATATATATATATATATATAATAACATGGAATTTTCAACAGTATTTGGTAACATAATGCTTTATCACTGTATAACATAAATTGTTCTGTCCTTTATTTAAAAAGCCTCATTTTAAATTACATCTGTCAGGTGACACCCATTTTGTGTAAAAGAAGTGGTTAAAATACATGTTAAGAATGACAATACCTGTTTTCAAGAATAGCAAATGCATAAACTAAAATTTGGCAAAATGGAGACATATTTTGTAATAAAAGGTAAACTGTGATTTAGAGATTGGTGCATCAGTAGTAGTACACTGCCTTTTGCCGTATTCAATGTCAGAAAAGATAACTAAGAAAACAAACCATGTAACAATTGAAGAAAACTATTTGACTATTGTGTACTTATGTTTGTCAGTGTGGAGTACCTGAAGAGCCAACCACATGAATCCTAGGTGCTACTGGGGTAGAGTACGTCACAGTGGACTTCATCTCCTGCAGTCTCTCTGCATATGTTTTCACTCTCCTTGTGGATGGATCTTCAACTGGTCGAGACCCTGGCAGATGCTTGCTTCCTGAAAACAGGCACAAATCATTTTCATTAGTTCTCTTATAAGAAAGCTATATTGTGTGCTAGTCACTTATAATCAAGTCTTAAATGCAGCTAAAGTCAAGAAAAGTGGCTTTTATGGTGGCTAACAAACCAACTCTGACTACTAAAATATGCATTGCACAGGTAAATAATTTGAAAATAATTATTTTTTTCTTTAATCAAAATTGATCTAAGTGTTCGTGAACAATTACTATATTTCTTGTCTAAGAATACACTGACTTGCAGTACATTTATATGCAAAACTTACAACTTGACAGAATATATGACATATATGGAAACCTGATATGCACAAATTACAACCTGACAGAATATATACATACATGCCAACCCCTGATGAGGAAAAAGTGTAATCCAAGTGGTCAAAAAGAGGAATCCAAGCAGAAAAAGAGTAATCCACATATAACATACTACAATTACAATTAACAATGATTTATTTGCTTTTCTCGTCTTTTATCATTCATCAATGGTTCAAGTGTTCATATGTAGCACTTTTAGCTTTAGAAAGCAACAGATTGTTATGTTGCATTTCAAAACATTTTGTACCAGCTGAGGCCATGAATGTTTTGCATACCAGTAGAGCACTCAGTACCGGGTTACTTAGCCTGGACCTGAATTCAGTTTTATTTTTGTTAACAACACTGAACAATAACTCACAGTCAGCATTAGAATGGTAAAGAACCAATATTCCTTTCATAACCTGACAAAGAAGAGGAAATTTATTTCTTCCAGTGATAGAGTCTTTTAGCTGGGAAATAAGGTGCCATTGCACATCAACTCTATCTGCATTAAGTATATTGTCAGGTAGAATCCCAACTTGATACTTCAGGAATTCTTCTTCCAGATGATCCAAGTTAGACAAGGGTGGCAATAGAAAGGGATATCTCTTGACAGAGAATCTAACACTTTTGAAGCTTTTTGACTGTCAGCTGCAAACCCCATACAGTTCTGCCAACTTATGTCATGTTTCTTCAAAACATTGTCAAGCAAATCAAAATTGTTTTGTCCAGTGGAATCTACTGTTAATTCTGGTAAAGAAAGAAGAACACTCATGACTTTGCCTTTTTCACTGTCAAAGTATCTAACACATACTGGGTACAACTTTTTATCATCATAATCACAACTCCCCTCTGTGGCAATACTAAACGGCCCAATTTTCATTGCTTCTGCAATTTTAAGTGAAGTATCTTCTGCTAGGCACCAAACAATGTGAGATGATTTTGTTCTTGCACAAGCATATTTTTCCGCAATTTTCGAATCAGGAAACATCCGCTTGAACAAGGGACCAACATGGTCTGCTACCGCTAAGGGTAGTCTGTGTTCTATTAAAAACTCGGTAAATAACACCTCAGCATTTATAGTATTCAAGTCTGCACTTGAGCTCTGCTGTAAATAAGAAGTTACCTTAGTATTAGAGTTCGTAATGCGAGCTAATTCGATGTGTTTCCTTGTTTTCATGTGTTTTTCCACATCAAATTTACCACCATGACCAATGCTAAAATCGTTTCCGCACAGTCTGCAATGAGCATGATGCTGTCCTAGAATGGAACGCTGTATTATGCCATTCATATATTCATCTTTGAATCTTTGGAGGACTCGTTGTTTTGCTTTTTTCTGATCCATCTGCGAAATTCTTGGGGAAAAAAATGTGCTCTAACATACACAAAGACTAGAATCCATCTTAACATCTGAAGCCATTTAGCGCCAACGATTAGACGTCACGTGATGATGCCCTCGTCGTGTTTGGAGGATAGATTACATTTTGCTTTGTTTATTATTGACTTTTTCTAACCCATCTGTGAAATTATTTAAGAGATATTTTTTGCACTCATAAACGCATTGAGAATTTTTTAATACTTTTTAGCGCAAAAAAACTTTTAGACTGGTTCTGCACTATACAAAATTAGAACAAAGAGTACGTGCATAATGATTTAAACAAAATAGAAACCAGTCTGTTCTCTCCTCACTAAGCCGCTATAAATAGAATATGAGGTTGAAAGTTTGAAAGTATCTTAGTAACATGATAGTTGCTATAAATAGAACATGAATATTAGGAAAGTCCCCGGACAAGTATACTCGTATATCGTAGTTATGTAGAAGCAGGGTATTTTTTAATTAAAAATAAAACAGTATGTAAAATATAAAGTAATGCTAATAAAAACGAAAAAAAAAATATTTTTTTTTTTTGCAAGATGGATATATCGAAAAAGCGTAATCTATAAACGTTAACGCGTAACGCGGAATTTAGTGGGAAAAAGCGTAATGATTACGCCAAAAGCGTAATGGTTGGCATGTATGTATATATGACACAGATATGGAAACCTGACATGCAGAAATTACCTATTATTGGAACTACTATAAGTCATATCTTCACGATATAAAGACAAAGGACAAAATCACTGTTATTTGCAGTCATACTTTCACATTATAAGGGTTAAGGACAAAATCATTGTAGTTTGCAGTCATATTTTCACATCAGAAAGACAAAAGACAAAATCATTGTAGTCTGCAGTCATATTTTCGCATTCATTTCATGTCTAACAACTGATCCTTGACACACCTTATGAGAAAACCCTTTCTAGTCTAACAGCTGATCCTTGACACACCTTATGAGAAAACCCTTTCTAGTCTAACAACTGATCCTTGACACACCTTATGAGAAAACCCTTTCCAGTCTAACAACTGATCCTTGTCACACCTTATGAGAAAACCCTTTCCAGTCTAACAACTGATCCTTGTCACACCTTATGAGAAAACCCTTTCTAGTCTAACAACTGAGAAAACCATAATTCTGTTACATGTCATTAGCTTAAAAGGACACTATTTCTGACCTGTTAAAGTTACAAGTGGGCAACAAGTTATGAACTAAATTTATCTGGGTCTATTTTTTTAAAATACAAATTTAAAAGGTCTGTAAGTTTTATGAGTTAGCTTCTGATTATTAAATAAAATGTACATTACATGTTCACAATGGTTTTAGGTATCAACCATTTAATTTTCTGGGGAGTGGAAAGGAATAGGGATTATGATCTCAAAATAGCTTGAAAAAAGACTATTGCTGTTTTGTATAAAAGTAAGAATTAATACAATCAATTATGTTAGTTCAAAAAATTCTGTAAAGAGAGAGAAAAAAAATCCTAGTTTGAAGAAAAAATCCATGCCCCCCCCCCCACCAAACAAAAACCTTAATGCCTGGTACCATAGAGTCTTGTTTTGAAAAAATAATTAGACATTAAAAAAAAAAAAATATTAATGAAAAATGAAACAATTTTCTATTACCATAGATTCGCATCTTTTCTCTCTCAGTCATCTCCTTAGGTGTTGGCGTATCTGGCTGGCTAACAGTTGTTGTTCTCTCTGTGTAGAGCTCCTCTGTAGCCACAGGTATCTGAGAGTGATGTCCCTTTTTGGTAACCTCTGGTCTCTGAAGACGGACAAGCTCTGTGAAGGATTTGGGTTTGTAAGGTTTCCTTGGTTTTTCTATCACTTTCGTACCAATCTCATGACTCTCTGAAACATCCATGGCCTGTACTGCTCTTGTGTACTCCATCAAGTCATCTGTAAATGAAAATAAATATATTAATTGAACTAGAAGCGCTATTAACCTAAGTAGTTTTAAACCAAGCAACATTTTCATCTACTGAAGCTATTATTATCAAAAGTTAAAAAAATGGACATCAACAGGTAATATTTGTGCAATTTTAATTCTGGTTTTACCATTGCTACTACATGGACTAATATTTATAATTGCAAATCATAATTTACCACAAGACTAAGTTTAGCATTCACATTTTTCCTGTTGAACAAATTATTTGTAATTCTTCCAGTACTACAATATATAGTCTTAATCTTTCTAAAAGTCTACCCTTTGCTATTGCACAAAAGTTAATTTCATCAACAGAATATGAAATCTGTAAATCGAGACACAGAAAAAGGTCTGACAAATATTGGTAAACAAGTAGTGTGTGTAATTTGGATTTTTAATTTAGCATGATATCCTATTCAGTCACTTTATACTGACACCAGGCTGACCAGTCTTAACACTAACCCCTTAATGTTGAGTGCCAAGTGAAGCAGCTGTTACTACCATTTTTTAAAGTCTTTGGTATGACTCGGCCTGGTTTCAAACCCATGACCTATCGAATCCGAGGTAGAAGCACTAACCACTAGGCTACTGGAGCGGTCTGGTGAGCAAGTAGATTAAATTGTACAGGATAGACTGTTTTATAATGTCTATTTTATAATGGACACTTTCAAGAATGTATCAAATCATTATTTAATGGCTGTGACTTAATGACAATAATTTAAACATGGTCAGAGAAAACATTTGAGTCCTAAATATTCAACAAGATGTCATGGTCTATAACTAATAAAGTAGCTTGATTTTAAAGCCTGAAGAACCTTATAGAAGCATATGATGTGCAAATGGCTTATGATGCCAATTTTGTGATAATTTTACATAAATGACCTTGGCCTTAGAGTTAGGGGATTGGTTATTATACCAATAAAGTGCTGACATGGGTAAAAGTTTCAATAAAACATCATAACAAGCGAGGCAAAACCTGACCTTGACTGGAAGAAAGAAACAACTATTCTCTGTGTGATTCAAGTAATGCATGAGAATTCAAGAGTCTAGCATTGATAACTCTCCTGATAAGTGTATCTAAATACCCTATTGATGATATTCTTAGCTACAAAGCATGGTTTGCATCATTAGGACCAAAAAACCATGCAATCTGACCTGGAAATAGTTTGGGTCTACAAACAGGCATGCAACTTACTCAGCTGTATGCCAAAGTTACACTATCAGATAGTTTGTCTTGTGTGATAGTAATTTCAGCAATTTTCTGGCTAAAGGATCAAACTGACCAAAGCTGTAAGATGCCAAAACCCACAAAAGATTCCATTTAGGAAACAAGGTGAGGATTCTGAGCTAATGTCAAACATGGTGGCTAGAATGTCAGATAGATCTTTCTCATGATCAGTATCTTTTCTGCAATCATTCTCTCCATACATAATTTCTGTATTATTTTCAGTACCAAGACTGTAGGGAAAGGGTGATTCGGTTGGATTAGTAAAACAAAGCCGTCCCAACCGATCAATAATGCATTCACAGTCTAGGCTTAAGAACCTGGATCTGAGTCACAAAGAATTTTTTTAATTGGCTGCTTCTAAAGTTCAAAATTTTATGAATGACCATCTAATGAATGGACCATTTGGCGTGAAGCATCTGGCCACTTCTTGACAGTGTGTCAGCCAAGAGATTAAGCCTGTCAAGAGTGCATCTGATCTGGATGGTTATCTTTATTTGGGAGCATCAGTGCACAAACCTGAATAGAGTCATTTTGTTCCATCTAGTTTGCATGTGTGTGTGTATGTGATTTGGATTTTTAACATAGCATTAACAATTTTTCAGTCATATCTCTTTAAACTGCAGTGTGGCAGTTTAAAGTTATGTCAAAGATATGTAGCATAATCTCCTACTCAGTCACATTATCCTGACACCAGGCTGACCAGTCCTAACACTACAGTAACCTTTTAATGATGAGTGTCAAGCGAGGCAGCTGTTAGTACCATTTTTAAAGTCATATAAACTATAACTTCTTGTTGGGGCTAATCCAGAGGAATTCCTTATATGAGGCAATGTATGTTGCACCTCTGACACAGGAATAATAACTACTTCTGCAGTGATCATAACTCCTAAGTCAAGTCAACTATGATAAGGCTGCCCAAACAATCAAATCTGCTGCTGCATTGAGCAAACCAAGAAGTTGCAAGAACTCTCTTGCTGCAATCCACTTCCTGTTGAGGGAGACCATAAGATTGAGATTGGTCAGAAATTTAATGATCAGGTGGACAAAATAACTTGATGACCTAAAAGGGACTGAAGATCATCTCTACCCATCATCAGTATTTAATTTACCATGTATTTCTGGAGGATTGTTACAGATACATCCTATTCCAAAGTCAACCATAACAGAGTGAGGACACATTATATAATTTTTTGCAAAAGCTATGGACTGATGCTGAGACTGAATGGGAGTGCATGAAATTGTTGAAACTTGCATGATCTCATGTAAACTTGGATGATCTCATGTAAACTTGGATGATCTCCTGTAAACTTGGATGATCTCATGTAAACTTGGATAATCTCATGTAAACTTGGATGATCTCATATAAATTTGGATGTGACAATGTGCATTACTGTGATTAAGAATGATTGCAAATTCATCCCTTTTATGGAAGATCAGATTGACCATGCCATTTCCATTTTGAACTTAGGCATCAACTTATCTGTTGAGCTCTTGAGTTTCTTTGCTGGCTTTGGGTGCTAAAAAAATGCCAAAATTAAAACCACCGTGTTCACTACCTTCTTGTTGAATAAAGACTAGATCTCATAAACAATTTCAGTGTTCTCCAAATTTGACATGATCTGTCACTGAAGGAGATGCTGAAAGGGGAGGAGGCTGGATAAATGAAGTTCAAAGCCCCTTGTAAATAATTTTGATTGTGTATTTAATTTGAACAAATAGTTTGAGCTGATGCTGGCAAAAATCAAAGAGTATGGCACCAACCAGTATTGTGGGGAGGATGAGAGTTTTGAAAGAGCTGGGAAACAATTGACTTGCTGTGATCTGAGTGAAGAAAGATGTTATTCCATTCATTATATCACCTGAAATAAACTTATCTTGTAATCAAAGATTTATAATTTTTTTTTCCAAATTTGAGAGAACATCCAAGACTCATAAATTAAATGGTCAGTCCTTGTGACTACCACTACTGCTTAAGGGCTCAGCAGGTGGTTTGCATTTGAGTTTAATAATATTTGTTCTGCTGTTTTTTCCTTATTTGTTTAAAATAGGAGTGACTATCATCTGGCATTTAACATTACATATCTCAGATGATTACACTCCATATCTCAATGGATTACTTTTTCTCTTTTAACAATAGGATAAAATGTTGCTGTTCAAAAGGTCTGCCTCTCATCATGTCAGTACATACATTTTTTGAGATTTCTTTGAATAAAGTAAATATGTAAAATTATTACAACAGAAGCAGATCAGCATTTGCTAAATACACTTCTAAATATATATGTTTTTAATTTATTTTTTTGTCATCCAAATAAATAATGGACAAAAAGATGACTGATTTTTTAAGTATAAATAACACTTCATGTCTCAGTATTTCCATGGGTGATCTTCATGCATCGACTATTCAACGGTCAATCAGAAATGTTGACCAGTGCCCTCCATTGTAGAATTGCCAACATGTATGCCTGCCAAAATACAGTAGTAATTTGTAGGTACTAACCTCTTCAATTTCTCACAATATTGTGGAGGGGATTAAGACCCCCAAGATGAAGAGTGGTGAAATGAAAAATCAAATGAACTGTACTGTATTCAATGATTTGGTCTTGTAGTACGATGTTGATAGTGCATAGCAACAGCTTAAAACTGGTGCCACCTGGTGGTAGTAAGGAGGAGATAATGGGTAGCAGTTTCTTTCATTTGCCTACATGGTATATAGATAGAAATGATGAAATATTAGTTTTTTCATTAGGGCTGGATTCATGAATAGTGGAATTTGCACGACTGGGAAATGTATTCAAGGAGAACCACATTTTTCTCTTGTTGTGACTTTGTCTTTGATGTGGGACGTGGCTATATGTAACACTATATTTACTTTAACAAAGTTTCATCATTGAAATATCTGTAATATTCAAAAGTTTAACTGTAGTCGGGAAATAAATCACACAGTTATATTTATCCTGGCTTTAACCTTGACCAAGTTGCAGGTGCAGGTACATAACACACAATCAGGTCACATGGGACATATTCATTATAATGTTTGTACCTGTTAAAAAGTTATGGGCCTGTGAAGCAAATGTTAACAGAAAGATGGATGGATGTACAGTGGGACAACACTATCACACAATTTGCCCAACTTAAAGATGGTTATTAAAGATACATGTCCTACTTATTTATATCAACATCACTCATGCCAATAAACCACGTACATGGATAAAAGTGAATAAACCATCAATATGGACAAAAATGCAAAGTCCTGGGTACATGGTCTGTTGTTACTTCCAAATTTCTCAAGCTTATGTTTACAACCCATGTCAACAGAATCCCAAGGACTCAACTTGAACAAATCCTTTGGTTTTCATCAACTGATGCAGACAAGCTGGCAGTTCTGATCATACTTTGTTCTACAACTGTTTGAATGTGCCACCTGGCTATAATGGCACTGTAACGTTCACAAAGAATCCTTTATTTGGTCCTCCAAAGCTGTCCTTTTGCAGTGACTTGAATTACTGCATGCATTAAAGCAACCTAGCTAAATTCTTCAACAAAAACAACGCACACTTCATCAAAGAATGTCATCACCAAACTTGTATAAAAACAACTAAACCTGATCGATTGTTGCATTTTCCAGAGCAATCAGTGAAAATTTCCTTTTCTGCAGAAGAAAAGTTAACTTTATTTATGCTTATGATGGTGACCAATGGTTGAGTAAAATGCAAATTAAATTAACAGTTTAGTGTGACAAAATATCTGATCATTATGGAACTTGAATGAAAGGCAACTCATAAAAGTGTTTGTGAAACATCATTTAAAAATGTCATTAAGTGTTTTTCAATCATTTGTCATTACCAGTGTTAGAGATATTTCAAGAGCATTGATAACTTGTTGATCAGTTTTAATTTCCCTATGAATAGCCTCATTTCCTTGGTAGACTCAGTAAGATGATTACTGTATATACTCGTGTATAAGCCCGTTGGTGTATAAGTCGACCCCCCCAAACTGAATCGGTAAAACTGTTATAAAGTGCATGTATCAGACTTGCCAAACAATTCACGAAACTCGGCTTCTGTTACAGGCGTGCTTTCATCATATATGTCGTCATTGTCATCATGGTCATCCGTTAGTCCAGTTCTTAAAACGAGAGCACCAGCAGGCAGATACAACAAATTTTGAATCTGCCAACTTATATTTAGTATTTTTCGCCATCTGCATAGCAAGTAGATGAACTGTCGCCATTCCCGTACTTGCTTTTTCGTTCACAAAAATTTGCGTGCTGCAGCACAGTTATTTGCTTCTGCAAATTCAATAACGTTGAATGCTTCATCATACGCAAAACGCTTTTGTTTACTTTCTATACTACTCATGTTATCTGATTGAATTGAATATAAACTTCTAAAGTGATTAAACTGAAATAATTTCTTATAGTGGTAGTGAAATATTTATATACCTTATACTGTAATTATTTCCACAGTTGATTAACAATTTATATTTGATAATTATTTATCATTGTTGTTTATTTGTGTGTTTTTTAAACTACGGGTAGTGTGATTCAATTGATCAAAATATGACTGGTTTCAGCATGGACATGATTCAAGTATTGTGACAGTTGATAACTTTGAGCAGAAACCATGTCCACTACCATATCTCAGTAAACGATACATCTGAGAGTCAGCATATTTTAGTACAGTCATTGGCATTGTGCAACAAAAAGAACCCTATTATCCCCGAGGCATTTACCACAGATTAAGCATATGATAGCTATTGTGTAACACTCTACTGTTGAGAAACCACTTTGCTTTACAAACAACCAATCAACAGTAGTATATAAACTATGGCTGCCTATTACGTCTAAAACACCTATCAAAGAAATCCAACAAATTATATTGTTTTACAATTATTCACGCTGACTCGTATATTGAAATGTTATTTACACTAACTAAGCGTGAGCACAACAAACCCCTATGGAGCTTCTTGCTATTGTTTCTTTAAGACTATCGTACATGTATTTCTACTCTCGATGAAAATGTTTGTTGTATATACCTTCAGTATTGTAATTCTTTTATTTTTTTAAGTAGATTCTTTTCATATTTACACTGAAATAAGCTAGCATGCATTTCTACGAAACCGTAAAGTTTTATTACTGATTAGCTGAGGGTTAAATACTTGATTAGAGATTATTAATATGGCGGTTCTTTTGGAAAATATACGTATTTTCGTAGTTCAAATAACACGTATGGCTGTATACCTTTAATATCGTAAGTCTTTTATGTTTTTACGTAGATTCTTTTCATATTTACACTGAAATAAACTAGCGTGCATTTCTACGAAACCGTAGAGTTTAATGATTACTGATTAGCTGAGGGTTAAATACTTGAATAGAGCTTACTAATATGGTGGTTCTTTTGGAAAATACACATATTTGCGTGGTTCAAATAACACGTATGGCTGTATTTTCTGGTAGATGGACATCTGTCAAAATAGACGTCAAGTACGTTAAAACATGTTTTTCATTCATTATCCTACCACTTATGTTAGAAAAAAAAATATTTGTTTTACTTCATGACAGGACAAATCTTATCAGTCATGTGGCATCATTAGGCATGTGATTTCATATTCGGCGATCGACGGAAACAATAAATACTGGAAATCGAGGGGAAAAAGCATTATAAATTTCAGATTTGGAACTTGACCCGCAGATAAGCCGACCCCCCCCTTCTTCCAGGCCTTATTTTTTTCCTAAATTTCTCGGCTTATATGCGAGTATATACAGTATGTCTCAGGCACACCCAAATCTAGGCTAAAATAAGCACAGGTAGCAAGTACTCACTCTTAACAGATGAATGTCACTTGTATGCAGGTCCAAAAAAAATTCGCTTTATTCAGCAACCCACCATAAACCCCAGCAACCTTTATTTTGACATTCCATTTATGTTCATATGTAACATATATGCAATTTTTCTCACATGATTATCTGGTTCTCACTATTTACCTGTAGTCTCTGCTTCTTGATATTCTTCCTCCACACTTCTCAGATTCTGCTTCAACTTAGGAACCACATGTTTCTTGAGCTCTTGTGTGACTCGGTTTGGACTGTATTCCTGCACAAGAATAGGCTTATGACCCATTTCTCTCCTAACTGGACTTGTCTCCCTTGAAGACAAGTACATATTTCTCTCCAGCATATCTTCTTCCCGATACAGTTCTGCAGAGGGCATATTGTAGTCTTGTGGTTTGAGAGCTGACTTTTTCTTGGGTACTGGCTTTTGAAGCTCAGGGCTGAAATCTCTTTCAAGGGTCCTTGTTCTGCTTGGGGACAGATCCTTTTTGGGCCCACCAGTTTTCTTTTTAGAAATTTGTGGTGGTGGTTCTTCTGGAAGCTTTGGTTTGTCAGAAATTATATCACCCAGTAAGTCCTTTGCATCTAACATTCTCCTGGCAAGGTTCTCCTTTTCCAAATATTTGCGGCTCTGTTGTCTGGCATTCTTCTCAGCGTCTAGTTCTCTACCAGACAGTGTCTGCAAGAAATACAACAGTTTTTGAAAAACCATAACATAGCAATTTATTTGGTAATCTTTGCAATATACAAATTAAAATTGAATTTCTTGTGGCTCAAATCATTGTGGGTCATATCTATTCTAAATGATGGCATGGAGAGCTAGAAATATGATTCATTCAAGGTCTCATCACAAAATATTTGACTGAAATGCAATATACCTTTGTGAAAAAAAGTAAAGTAGGAGAATGAAGAACCCGAGGCCATAACTCTACTGGAAACTGATATACAACCAAGGTCTTGTTAATCTACAGTTGGCTGACAAATTTTTGTTGATATCCAACAATCCCTGATAAAGTAATGCTACATAAACATAAAGTCAGTATGATGGGTAATCAGGGGGACATAACTCCTGAAAATGATGAATAATCCTGGAATATGATTTCATATAAAGTCGCATCAACAACTCATCAATGAGTGTCTCCTCAACATGATCATGTGTCCAGTTTGGTTGAATCTAACAATCATTGATAAAGCTGTGGAAATGAAAATTAAAAGGATAGACAACCTCCATCAAAGAAATCTAAACTCTGGAATCATCTGAGGTCTCATCAATATAAATCTGCATTCCAAATTGGTAAAACTAATAATTTAAAGTAAATGTTCTCTTTCAGAATCCAACCTGTTTAAGAATGGATGGAGGGATAGATGGACTGATGAATGTAGGGCCTTGCAGACTTCACTGAGTGGAACACAAGAGCATACATTAAAGCATTTTGTATAAATGTAAGGTATCTCTAATACATGCAAAGATGCCAAAGTTGGTTTATGTCCACTGGCCTAAGTTGATCCATGTCCATTGGTTTGGGTTTATGAAGTTATCATTTGGGTCAGCAATTTGATGCCTTTGCTACTATGTGTTTAAAAGTTACTTGTCTGTACATCGTGATATTTTCAAACAAGATTACATGATTTGTGTATGCTTGGTTACAATTCTCTCTGTATGCTCTCAATGCTGTGTTAAGTAGAAGTAAAGACAGAAATGAGTCAAGTTAAATTTAAATTGAATAAAAAGCCTATCTTGCATGAATACCTTATCAAATGTATCTGGTCTGGGTTTGTATGGCTTGATTTCTCGCTCCCGCAATTCTCCCAGTTGTTGCTTGTACTGGCCCATCCTCTCTGCCCTTTTTGTGGAGATCCACTCCTTGAGATCAACAGGGTCATACTTATGTTCTTGCATTCCAGGTAATGGTTTCCGTTGCAACTTCTTTGGAGCAACTTCCTCCTGCTCCACTCTTTGGCTGAAGAAGGGAGAACAAACAAGACTTATTTGCATACAATGACATGTCTCTGAAAATCTCATTTCAGCATAAAGGACACCTGCTTATACCTGACAACATGTATTTGTCCTTTCGCTTATATTCATTATGATTTATAACCTCTACATAAATAACTTAAAAAATGTCTGTCTATAAGGATGCAATTTTGTGGTTTCATGAGTGTCTTTTATAGATAAATATCACTGTATTTAGTAATATCAAAGCCAACAACTTTTAATAGATAAATATTTAGATAAATATCACTGTATTTAGTAATATCAAAGCCAACAACTTTTAAGTGATGAAAACATTTTAAGTGCTATGTGAAACCAATTTTACAGTATTAAGAGTAATAATGACAAGAATTGTACTTAGTACAGCACCTAATCTTGTGAAACTCTAAGCACTCTACAATATAAAAAAATAATAATAATATTAATAATGAGGACTTTGTATAGCACTTAATCTTTAGAAGTTCTAAGCACTTTCCAACATTTATAATGATATGACTACAAAAAACAAAACACGATGAGATTAGAAAACATACAAAATGCTGAAAATATTTAAGGTAGGAAACATTATTAGAAAACACGTACAAAAGATACACAATGACAAGATTACAAAAATAAACATCATAAAATTGCATTGCAAAAACATGAAGACAATAATTAAGGAAGTAAACATTATTAAGTCATTCAGTTGGTTCTTGTAGTTGAAATAGATGAGTTTTAAAAGTACTCTTGAACGAAATCAGTGTCCTTGTGTCTAGGTTCAATGGGCAATTTGCTCTACACAGGTGGACCCTGTTGTCCATATAACTTTATTTAACAGTGGGAACACTGAGAATATGAGTGTTGGAAAAAGAGTGCAAATTTCTAATGGGGTCTACATATGATTGAGGTCAGAGAGGTAAATTGGATTGGAGCTAGTCAACAAAATGTAGCATATTTTATGTTTGTTCAAATGGGTAGCCAATGGAGGTCATAAAGTTGGGTGAGTGTGGGAGGTACGCTCAGCTCTTCTTACTCACAGCATAATCTGAGCAGCTGTGTTTTGAACTTTCTGAAGTTTCTATAGTAGATACTGAGATGAAGCTGACAGAAGTCAATTACAATATTCCAGTCATGAAAGTATAAAGGAACACATAAATGTTTTAGTGGCATCAATTGAAAGAAAATTGCTAATGGGGCTGATGCATTTCAGCTCCACATATGCGGCCTTGTGAATTTAATGTTAGGATTCTGATACTTATTATTGGAGATACAGGGTGTGAAGGAGAAAGTCTTTGCATTGTGATCAGAATGGCTTAATTTTTATCGTCATTTATCTGCAGCTTGTTACATGTCATTCATGACTTCACATAAAAAATTCACCTCTACATCTTGGATGATAGCCTTAAAAAAGTTGGGCAGCTAGATTTGTATATTTGACTGTCATCACTGTACAATTGTTGAGTCACCAGATGTTGATCTATGACACCAGAGAGTGGCTGAGTTTATAGAATGATGAGAAAGTGGCTGAGTACAGAGCCTTGTTGAATACCAAAAGATAGATCAAGTGGGCTTGAATGTTTTCCATTTATAGATATAATTTGTGTCCTGTTGACTAAGCTGGATTTGAACCATAGTTGGTTTGTATCATAAATACCATATACATGCTGGAGACAGTGAAATAATATATGGTATTATATCAAATGCCATAGACATGCAGACAAGTCAAGAAGGGTGAGGATGGTAATCTTACCACTATCCAAAACAGAGAAAGTCGTTAAGTACTCTCAGAAAGGCAGTTTTAGTACAATGGTTAAGGTAATAGGAAGACTGCACATTGATAAAAAGAATATTTGAATTCAGATAACATACAAATCAGGATAAAACAAATTTTCTAAGATTTTGTTAGATGAATGAGAGGTTAGAAACTAGCCAGGACTTCTTTAAATCATTATGGCCAATCATTGGTTTCTTGAAAAGAGGCTTTACAATGGCAGTTTTTAATAATGTTGGGAAGTCCTCCCACCAGTGAGAGAAATAGAAGTATTGATAACACTGGATAGTGAACGCAATATTGAATTCAAGCAGCAGCAATATTGAAATCAGATCAAGTTGTCATGTCTGTGATATTTTCAACATGAGTACTGTGAATGGCACATTATCAAATTGTCTCATATTTCATAGTCAAGGTATGCATCCTGAACTAAACATAATAAAAAAAACATTCTTTTTCTTATTAGTCTTATTATTTAGACTACGTAACCATTATTTTTATTTTTCTTATTAGACTTACTATTTAGTCTACATAACCATTACTTTTCTTATTAGACTTACTATTTAGTCTACATAACCATTACTTTTCTTATTAGACTTACTATTTAGTCTACATAACCATTATTTTTCTTATTAGACTTACTATTTAGTCTACATAACCATTACTTTTCTTATTAGACTTACTATTTAGACTACATAACCATTACTTTTCTTATTAGACTTACTATTTAGTCTACATAACCATTACTTTTCTTATTAGACTTACTATTTAGACTACGTAACCATTACTTTTCTTATTAGACTTACTATTTAGTCTACATAACCATTACTTTTCTTATTAGACTTACTATTTAGTCTACATAACCATTACTTTTCTTATTAGACTTACTATTTAGTCTACATAACCATTACTTTTCTTATTAGACTTACTATTTAGACTACATAACCATTACTTTTCTTATTAGACTTACTATTTTGTCTACATAACCATTACTTTTCTTATTAGACTTACTATTTAGACTACATAACCATTACTTTTCTTATTAGACTTACTATTTAGACTACGTAATCAATTTTGTTTCTTTATTACTTTAAGTGATAAACATTTGGTCAAAGAAATTACTCTAGAGAAAAGGTTATTCTGAAATTCTACATTCTTTGTGCCACACTGACCTCTAACATTGTGAAGGTACACTTTAGATTATTGAAAGTTTAGTGTGGAAACCATTTATCTTCTTTCAGTAATAATAATTTTGACCATTGACATTTTTCTTAACCTAAGAATTATAGCAATAGAGCAGAAACCATTTTACTTCTAACAGCTACAGTATATTTGATCTCTGACCTTTTGACCCTAATATCAATAGTTTTCTTAAATGCATGCAATCCACAAAGTTTGATAACTGTTGAGGGTGTAAAACTCAAATTATTGTGCAGAAAGCAAATTTTTTAGTAAATTATGTTTCTCCGAGAATACTTACCCAATCACATTACTTTAGGGATATTAGCCTGCTACCTCGCGAATCCAGCCCTACCAAAAGACGAAAATTCGTCTTTCCTGTCTATGTCATATAGACAAAGGGCAATAACTCTTGCCCATTACCTGCCCTTGCCGCCCGTTAGGTGTCGCTTCTTTAGTTTTTAAGCTGAGCGATATATAAAACACGAGGATGCTCGCATGGCGGGGTGGTTGGGAGGGTTTCTTAGTAATGTGATTGGGTAAGTATTCTCGGAGAAACATAATTTACTAAAAAATTTGCTTTCTCCTTTGAATACGTTCCCCAATCACATTACTTTAGGAGAATAAGTAATAGGAGGAGGGAATGCGGAGCATCCGACCTCCACCCTGGGTATCCTCTAGGGAATGATGGTTGGATTCCCCATGTGAATGATAACCCGGTCTCCTAATTTTCAATCAGCAACACAGCCCAGGGTCACGTGATATGTGACCCTTTTATGCGGTTAAGAAGATAGTTATTGAAATCTTCTTACCTACGAAAATTTATCTGGCGAATCCAGCGAAGCTAATAGGCTGTGCTGATTGTTGCACATGGGTCTGGTGGGCGTCTGGGCTGCCCAACACCAGACCTACTAGAATCAATGTTTGCCTCTGCGAGTACAAACTTGAAGATAAAACTGTAGAAGGTTGACTCTGCAACAGCTTCTATAAGGTGACTGATTTGCGAATTCTCAGAGTACGCCGAGCGTATAACCCACTTCAGCCATGAAGCAAGGGCTTGAATGGTGATATCTCATATCCCAGCTATCACCAGAAGAAAGAGGTGCTAGTATGTGACCTGACTCACCTCTATGCATTGAAATGGTGCTAGAGTGCCCAAACAGGATCTTACATGGCTGTTGATCCTGACTTATCTATAAAGAAAGCGAGCTAATGACGACTCGTTGATCGCAATGTATGGTAATCTATTTTGGACTACGAAGCCTGGCTGCGTCAAGAGGACCATCAAACCCTCTGATCGAAACGAAAGAGAGTTCGGGTCACTAGAAAGGACATGTAGCTCGCTCACCCTGCATGCTGAAGCTAAGGCTATCAAGAAACCCAATTTGTATGATAGTAGCTTTAACTAATCGTGGGTTAAAGACTCAATACTGTCTGAATTGAGTCATGTTAAAACCCAGGACAGATTCCATTTGAAAACAGGGTGAGGGATAGAAGTCGATTAAATTTTTATTTTTTTTTTTTTTTTTTTTTTTTTAAATGTCTAAAGATCTGACAAATCTTTGTCATGGCTGATAGCACATGTACCAGAATGGCGGAATGTGTCTGATATCATGGAGCGGCAACATTTGAGAATAACTGGAGCCAGATGTTTCTCCTCGAAAAGCCAGAGAAAAGTTGGCCAGTTGAGGGATTGTGACACTCAGAGGAACAATGTGAATGATATGGTACCAGTCTCTGAAAACATGCCACTTGCCCTCGTAAACCTTCAGAGCAGAGGGCCTTCTTGCTCTCGAGATTCTCTCCGCAATCAAAGATTTAAATTGTTTGTCTTGCAAGGCTGTCTGGACAAGAGCCAAGCTTGAACATAAAGACGGTCCGGACAGGGGTGGAACACCCCTGGCCGCGGTTGCTTGTGAATACTTGTGCTGACTGTAATCTTCCTGGGTAGATCTATCGCCTAGATTGAGTAGATCGGAGACCCAGGAGTTGTTCCATCTGAGAGGGGTAATCAGAACCATCTGACAATTCTGACCCCTTAACTTCTGGATTAATTCCAGTACCAAGACCGTGGGAGGGTATGAGAATGCCCACAACCCTTCCCAGGTGATTGATCGAGCATCCACGACCCAAGCTTCTGGGTCTGGAACCTGTGAGATGAAAGGTGGAGAACTTGCGATTCCATCTTGTTGCAAAAGATCAATCATCGGACGTCTCCAAAGTGTGTCAATTGGAAGAAAGTCCGATTGATGGAGTGACCATTCTGTGTGAATGACTAGATAGAGTGTCAGCCAAGACATTGAGTCTGCCAAGAATGTGTCTGAATTGTACATTGAGGTGGAGATTGTCGAACCAATGTAGAAATTGCCAGTTCAGATTGCACAGGTCTGGTGATTGGTGTCCCCTTGTTTTGAGGCAAGGCACCACCACAATGTTGTCTGACATAATGAGGGCAGTTTGTAATAAGAGTTGATCCTGCCCGAAATGAAAGGCATTGATGACAGCCGTTATTTCTGAAAGGTTGATGTGGAAAGGGCTCGCCCCTGGCACCCACGTGCCGCTGACAGTATCGAAGTTCGGCAACAGGTGGGCACCCCAACCGTAGGTATTAGTGGCGGAACATACCGTTATCCCCTTGGGGTATCTCCAGAGTAATCCCTGTGGACAGCCTACAGGGGTTGTGCCATTGACTCAAGAATGATTGTATCTCTGGCGTGAGCATGACTGTTTTCTGGGATCGAAGGGACTTGAAAAGAGCGCAATTACGCTAGCAACGTCCTTTGTAAAGGGCGCATAAAAGGACGGCTGATCGGGATCAAGTCTGCTGCCGCATTGAATAATCCGAGGATCTGCAACTCTCTCGCTAAAATGCGCATCCTGTCGGAAACGGACTCTACGAGTGCAATTATCTGGATAATCGCAAACTCGAGTAAGCCTTACCAGATTCAGATCGGGAGAAACTCCACACCCAGATGGACCAAAATCCGGATTGGACAGAGATCAAACTTTATCCAGTTCACGAGAAAGCCTATATGACGTAAAGTGATATAAGATCGTTTCTGCCTTTGAGCAGAATAGAACTTGACAGATGTTTCTGGAGGATGTCATCCAAATATACTGCCGACGCAATAGATGAAGTCGAGCGGAACAGTGTGACAACGTAACCAATAACTTTGATACTAGCCCAAGTGCTTAAATTTAGGCCAAAAGGTATGACATGGAACTGATAAGCCTAGTCCCGACAAGCACAACGGAGAATGTCCGCTACTCGTGGGATAGGGACGTGAAATGTGCGTCGGTCATATCTAGCCAGCTTATGATGGGGTTTAAGCGACGTGCCCTTCAGACATGCGTCACGACGTATCAGGTCTAGGTTGGCAGAAGCAGTCAGCGCATTGGCCATGGAATGGTGAGCTGCCCTGTTAAGAACCCTAGCTAACCAGGCCCTCGATTCCCAAGCATGTTCATTGCCAGATTTTTCAGCGATCCTGAAAATGGCTAGGGAGGCTAGGTCTAACAGTGAAGACGTAGCGACTACATTCGAACCAGCTTGGACGTGGCATTGAACACAGTTTTGTCCACTTTATAAGACAATGCCGCAGACATATGGACTGCTGCCCTATTTTATCCCGAGCCAGGACCTCAGTATTGAACGCATCGGAGTGAGTTTTGTACCATCGACCTGAAAACGACGCTGGTACTTGGCTTTCAGAAAAGAACGCCTTAGCATTTCCTGGATCCCCTATACGTGTCGACAGACGGTCATTATTTTCCTTAATTTTGTCGACTGGGGAAGGAGGCGGAAGGATAGAATCTCTTCCCCTTCATCCAGATCGACAGACGCACTAACCCTATAGTCGGTAATTGCAGCAGGAGGTGGAGGGCATTCTGAAGGGGCCTTAACACCCTAAAAATTTCCTCCACTGCGGCTTTGAAGCTGAACTCAGTCCGTTCCATAGTTGGATCTGCATACAGCTGATTTGCCTGTGATTCATCGCACTCACTATGTGCATAATCTTGCTCTGGTAAAGCATCCATATCGGGGTAATGCATACCAGGTGGCATAGATGACTCGATTCCGTCATCTCTAAAAAAAGGCATTCACTCTCCCTTGTGGATGAGTTGATAGCCTATGGACGGCCGGCAATGCCGAATGAATTGATTGGTATATGTTTGGCCTGAACGCCTGCGACGGGCCGGCTATAACCGGCACCGACCGCTCGAATGGTCGGGTTGGATCGAGTGGTCGGGTTGGATCGAGAGATTCATCGCCAACATCAGAGTCATGGTAGTGATATGTAACCGGTAGTACGGATTGACAGACGGAAACATCACTAGAATCTTCGTCAATCCGATTTGTGCGGGTTGCGGTATGATAAAAGTCCCCGTGCTGGTACAGCGGTACAGTCGGACGGACTGGTATATGACTAAAATCTCCATACGGTTGGACGACCAGTGCCTGTTGGGCTGGATGGCCGGAGCCGGATGGACTGTCAGTGCCGGCAAGTGTCGGCTGGAAGCTTGGCTGGACAACCGGTGCCATTTGGGTTGAACGGTCATTGCCGGATCGACGCCCGGTGCCGGTTAGTGCCGGCTGGATGACCGGTGCCATATGGCTGAACGGTCAATGCCGGATGGACGCCCGGTGCCGGTTGGTGCCGGCTAGAAGGTAATAATAATTACATAATGCTTATGTAGTGCGGCCAGCACTGTGCACCCATCTACCATTCGCTCAGAGGGAATGTTGGTTCTGGTATAGCTTGCATATCTGTACAGCATACCAGGTGACCTAGATGACGCAATTCTGTCATAATTGACACTTTCACTAAATCTCCCTTGTGGAGAAGCCGTGAACATATGGACGGCCGGCACTAACGGCTGATTGAACTGACGAATGGTCGGCCTGAAAGTCCTGTTCTGGTAAAGCTGCCATATCTGGGTAGTGCATACCAAGTGGCATAGATAACTCAATTCCGTCATCTCTGATAATGTCACTAATTCTCCCTTGTTTTAAAATCACACCGACACGTATTTGACGTGACGGGAGGTGTACACCGGCGATACCGACTGATTTGTCTGGTATATGGTCGGCCGGAATGTCGGCGTAGGTCCGGCTATGACCGGCACCTGCCTCTCGAATGGTCTGATTGGACGGAGATACATCTATAACATCTCTCTCATGGTAGTGATATGTAACCAGTAGTACAGATTGACTGACGGGTACATCACTATAATCTCCGTAAATCAAATGTACAGCCGGTGCAGGTTGATGTCGGCTGGAAGACCGGTGCCATTTGGGCTGAACGGTCGTTGCCGGATGGACGGCCGGTGCAGGTTGATGCCGGCTGGAAGGTCGGTTGCACGACCGGTACCATTTGGGCTGAATGGTCGTTGCCGGATGGACGGCCGGTGCAGGTTGATGCCGGCTGGAAGGTCGGCTGGACGACTGGTGTCATTTGGGCTGAACGGTCATTGCCGGATGGACGGCCTGCATAGGTTGATGCCGGCTGGAAGGTCGGCTGGACGACCGGTGCCATTTGGGCTGAACGGTCGTTGCCGGATGGACGGCCGGTGCCGGTTGATGCCGGCTGGAAGGTCGACTGGACGACCGGTACCATTTGGTCTGAACGGTCGTTGCCGGGTGGACGGCCGGTGCCTGTTGATGCAGGCTGGAAGGTCGGCTGGACGACCGGTGCCATTTGGGCTGAACGGTCGTTGTCGGATGGACAGCCGGTGCCGGTTGATGCCGGCTGGAAGGTCGGCTGGACGACCGGTGCCATTTGGGCTGAACGGTCGTTGCCGGGTGGACGGCCGGTGCCTGTTGATGCAGGCTGGAAGGTCGGCTGGCCGGCCGGAGCCATATGGGCTGAACGGCCGGTGCCTGTTGATGCCAGCTGGAAGGTCGGCTGGCCGTCCGGTGCCATTTGGGCTGAACGGACGGTGCCGGATGTATGGCTAGTGCCGGTTGGTGCCTGCTGAAGTGCCGGCTGAACTGACGGTGTCGGCTGGACGGACGGCTGGACGGACGGCGAAAGTGCATAATAAAATGGATCCAATTGATCCAGCCTAGACTCCATGCGTCCGGACTTACAGGCCCGAAAGCCATGCACGGACCTGCGGTGAAACTTACATCCACTGGGCAGCCTAAACCATGTCAACATAATTTCCTCCATTTCCACATTGCCAACACCCATTTTGCCATTCATGCCTTCGTTGTCGACTTTGCTACTGAAACGAAAAGATGATAAACAAAGCACAAATTAACAATTCAGTACGCTATTAAGTCGCTATTCCATAACCGTAACTAACGAAGGAAGCGAAATGATTAAGTGTCGCGTGAATTCATGACTACAACACGAAATTCCGCCATTAAATAGTCGCAACTGGTCGTTCAGAGACGAAGTCTACTGAAACGGAAAGAAGATAAACAAAGCACAAATTAACAATCAGTACGCTATTAAGTCGCTATTCCATAACCGTAACTAACGGAGGAAGCGAAATGATTAAGTGTCGTGTGAATTCGTGACTACAACACGAAATTCCGCCATTAAATAGTCGCAACTGGTCGTTCAGAGACGAAGTCTACTGAAACGGAAAGAAGATAAACAAAGCACAAATTAACAATTCAGTACGCTATTAAGTCGCTATTCCATAACCGTAACTAACGGAGGAAGCGAAATGATTAAGTGTCGCGTGAATTCGTGACTACAACACGAAGTCCGCCATTAAATAGTCGCAATTGGTCATTCAAAGACTTTTTTGAAGTCTACTGAAACGTCAAAGAAGATAAATACAGCACACATTATCAATGCAGCACGTTATTAGTCGCTAATATCGTAAACGTTACATACGGAATAAGCGAAATTATTGAGTGCTACATGTATTACATGCTTTGACCACGTTGCAACCTGGTCCGAAGTCTAGAAAAGGTGACAAAGTCACTCAAATTGGAAAATATTGTAAAATAA
The DNA here is from genome assembly GCA_029339505.1 of Unio delphinus. NCBI lineage: Eukaryota > Metazoa > Mollusca > Bivalvia > Unionida > Unionidae > Unio > Unio delphinus. The sequence continues at coordinate 6,681,353 of JAQISU010000174.1, forward strand.
TGTATACGACCTGTAGAGGAATGATTATCCAACACAGTAATTCCAAATTTAACTTCGGATGGTCAGAATTTACACTAAGATGGCTTGGATTCATTGGAGGTCTAATTGTACGTGTTTTCGCGTAAGCGAAGCTAAAAAACTAAAGAAGCGACACCTAACGGGCGGCAAGGGGAGGTAATGGGCAAGAGTTATTGCCCTTTGTCTATATGACATAGACAGGAAAGACGAATTTTCGTCTTTTGGTAGGGCTGGATTCGCGAGGTAGCAGGCTAATATCCCTAAAGTAATGTGATTGGGGAACGTATTCAAAGGAGAAACAAAAGCAGCAACAGCGGTGGGCATCTAAAAGACTAAATGATGGGAAAATATACTCATACTACAGTCTTAATGCCTTTTGTAGTGATAAGCCTTTCCAAAACCTCAATATTGCTCTTTTTTCTTTTATTACTGTAGACTGGTTGTACAAAAACTGCTTCTTTAACCTTTTTATTATGAATGGTTGTACAAAACTGCTTATGTATAAATTATAAACTGGTCATTCTGAAAGATGTTTGTGATTATCTTGAATGGCCTCTGCTAAAAGCCATCACTGGTCAGCTACATCCACAATTGGCACACACAATCAATTTTAGAATATAAATGTACTGTTATGAACAGCCACTATTTTCAGGTAAAATATGTATTTTGGCATTGCTGTGAATGAGAAAAATGTAAAAATAGAGTAAACACCACTGATCTTTATTGTGAATGCTCTGTCTATCCCTGACCAATTAGTGTGGTCTGCAGGCAAAGTGGAGATTATTCTAAACAACTTTGCTGTGAATGACCAGCAATGCAAAACAGATAAATACCACTGATTTTAATTTTATCTTTTGTAAACATAATCGCTTAGGAGGGTTTGTTTGATACACAAAAAGTCTGGTTCGAAGTTTGCTAAAATGTACAGGTCATGCAAATAGTGGAGTACGCTACAAATTGTAAACCAGACAAAAGTACACAACAATAATTGCTATGGCAGTACTTAAGTCATAAATTCCCGTTATTATTAGTTATTCATTACTTGTGTCAGAACTAGTTATCAAACCCAGGTTCATAGAGGTGATGAACAATCAATACAACTGCTGAACTATCTAGGCCCTATGTGTATGGTAGGTATAGGACATCAAAACTGAAATATCAGTTTCCGCAAGTAAATCAAGCTATTTTTAAATTGAGATGCATCCAAGAATGATAAAAAGCGTGGCATACTTTTGTGACATGAAAGGAGTGGGGAGTGAACAATTCTCAAAATGCAATTTAGTCAATTTTAAGAAAAACATGGTCCTACTTAATTTCATGAAAATGAACCGAGTCTACAACTCTGGATTGTGCCAGAAAACATGTGTATAGCTTCAGTTTTAATTAGGATAAACAATGAAAGTTATACCAAATCACACGTGTCGTCAGCCTGCTGAGGAATGTGTACTCATTATTTTGAATAGAGCTTTCTAGGACTAAATTCATACAGATATAATCTTGCCATGACATTCCAAATTGTTTGAAGCTTAAGACCTACCGTGTTTATTAGTATTACCTCCTCTTAATGTATGAAAATAAAACTTTTAAAATTTTCAACGCTTTGCAAAAATACATAATTTTTCTTCCATGGGCTGCTTAATACCATAAACAAGTATCCGGATATGTATTCTGTTGGGTTCCAATGATTTTACATTCAAACGATCCAAATTTATCTCAAAATATGCCGTAAAAGCAGACCACTGTTTTGGAACCAAAGCGGCATCAGAAAATGGGAAGCCAGAAACGGTTATTTCCCCTGTCAGTCCTATGTATGGTTTGTATATTTGAAGAAACGCATGATGAGTACTGTTATTATGTATCTAATTCTGCTTACCTTATACCAGATTTCTTCACCAGTCGTTGAGCTTCTGCATCAGTAAGCCCGGCCTCCTCCAAGTCAATATCGCCCTGGGCAACCATTTCACCAATGATATCGCTGATACCACTCAACCCTGACACTCTTGTCTCATCAGACCTGGATGGATATAAAAATTAGATTAAAAAATTTATTCTTTCATGAGATGGCTTAATTACAGATGATTAAATCACTTGAATGTTCAGATCATTCTGTTGTAAAAATATCATATAAATTATATAAGTTTATATATCATGTTAGTTATGGCTAGATAGAAAACATCTCTAATTCTATCTCATCTGATACCTCCAGATCTAATTAGATTTGGGACTTCTTGCTAGTTGAAGATTAAAAACTTGCCATTCGTGTGGTATTATTTTTTTTCCTTGCTAGTTATGACCACCATATTGGATGTATGACTGGCACCATTTTCTATCAGGAGTAACTAAGTTTCATAAGAAGTCTGCTGATGAAAACCCCATGTTGACATTGCATTCCATATGGAAAGAGTAGTTGAAAAAACAATATTTTCAAGGCAGCCTTTATGGTGGCTATAAGACATTTTCAGTTAGGACCAAACAGACACCAGGAAATGTCAAAATTACTTTCAATTTACAAGAAATAGCTAAAATAAGATTTTTAAGTTACCAAAACAATGGAGGTCAGGTTAGAACCATTTTAATTTAGAATCAACAAAACATAATAAGAAGACGTTTTATTAAAAGTCCAAGCTGATTTCACCATTCATTTAGGAGAAGTAGTGATGGAAACTGTTCACTCACATTGGGCCTCAGATCAGTACCATTCTCATTTAGGACCATGTGAGCATCATCAGAAGTTTTTGGTGCAAACATGTATCAATATGACTTTCCATTTAGTAGGAGTAGCAAAAACAAGATTTTCAAGACAGCTGCTGTGGTGGCCACACTGGCTATCTGATTGGCACCATCTTCATTTAAGAAAAACTGAATATCACAAGAAGTGTTTTGGTGATAATGTCAATATGTCAATATGACATGTTGCAAATAGTAAAACAATTTGATGCTATAATCAGCTATTCAGGAGAATCTGAAGCAGTGAAATGAATTTTCATGTAATGGCCATGTTGGAAGGAAATATTGACAATATTTTTATCGACATTCAAACAATATATTGCAGAAATGTTTCACTGAAACCCCTATGGTGACTATCTGTTCAGATGTAAAACAAGATGCTTTGAAGGCAACAATTGTTGAATCAAACCAGCACAATTTTAAATTTGGACAAAGTAAGAAAGTTTCATTTTAGTATATATTGTTTCTACAGGAATACTTACCTGATCAAATAAATGTAAATCATCTCAAATGCAGCCATCCCAGAAAGATAAAACAAATAGAAAGAAACTAACAGTATTACAAATTACCTCCCCTTTCTGCTTGTAAAGGCAGCATTCACTTTGTTTTCCAGTTCACAAACCATTTCATTGAGCAGCAAATACATGTACTTTGTCAGTGCCAAGCAGAAGTCTGACTCTTTTTTTTTTACCAAGGTAAGGGAGTCGGACAATATTTATGATGACATGACCACAACAATGATTTACTAGATGATAATGGAGGATTTCTGAACTTTATTAGACAATGATAATGAATTCTTGGACTTTGTATCAGATGATATCAGGTAGTGATATTGATAGGATACTATGAATTTAAAAAAATAAGGACTTCAGATTGGTACACATTTAATTAAATTTTTGTTTGATTGAGTACCTGTGTAACCGATCATCATAATTGACAGGTACCTGCTATAACTTTTTTAAAGGTTTTTACTTGTTAAATATTCTTGGAAAACATAATTTTTTAAACACTTATTTTATCCATTGAATACTTTCCCCAATCATACAGACATTAGAAAATTTGGTAATAGGAATAGAAAATGCATATTCAAATCATCTTTTGAAGGAAATATGGCTTGAGAACCATTTGTCACAGCACTCACCAACCATGAATGTAGCACAAAATATGACTGTTCATTAAAAATTTCAAACTATTCCAGTGAAAGTACAAAACCATTTCCTGTGAGGAAGTTTTGATGACATTAACTGTTGGGTGGTTGTCTGGGTCACAGTCACTGACCTACAAGATCAAAGTCTTGTCTCTGCAATACTTGATTTCTGAGAAATTTAAGAAAGAAATTTTCGTTAAATTTATCTAGTCTTGTCAGACCTGAAAGCATTTTGAGCATATCATCCATGACACTAAGGTTTGATGGGTTATTTTCTCCTTTATGATTTTCACTGGAATAAAGTGGTATTGTTGGGTCCTAGAACCTTTTCCTGAACAATGCAAATAGTACTTGAGAGTACAGACCAGGTCTTACATTGATGCCTTTCTCGATATATCAGCCAAGGAATGTGAGAGTGGTTGACCACTGTTTGGTGACTGGCAGATGGTAACCAGTTCTTAACAATGAAAACTTTTTGCATCATAGAGTGCACAGAATTATCTGATCTAGAGATAATTTGGGTAACCACATCAATTACCTTGAATGCAGAAGCTAAGGCTATCAAAAAGTATGTTTTGTAAGATAACATTTTCAGGAAGGTTATGGTATAAGGATCAAAACTGAGTCATTTCAAGACCCATGAAATATTCCACTTACAGATCTGGACATATTCAGGTCAAAGTAGGCCAGTAAGTCTTATATGTCCTTGTCATGACAGATATTGCTATGACCAATATCCCATGATTTACTATGATGCCTGAATGTACCAAAAATCATGCAGCAGTAGCCTTTAATGGCAATAGGAGCAAATGTTTTCTCCTCAAAACCAAGAAACATGTAGCCAAATAAAAGATCAAGCAGATTTTATTGCTTCCCTTGCACCCATCTCTAAAAAATGACACTTTTCTTTGTAAAACTTACAAATGAAGGGCATTATAGCTTGCGAGATTCATACCAAAGTTGAAGCTTAAAATTTCTCTCTATGCAAGGAGCCCCCCCTCCCCAAACAAGATCTTGGTATGAAAAAGCCTGTCCAGATAATAATGACACAATAATGGGAACTGGGGCTGCTTGAGCAGGATGGGAATTGCCAGTATCTTTCTGGTGTTGTCTATCATTAGGTCAGGTAAATCATTCAACAAGGACCATCAAAACCATTTTGTAGACATAACCGATTATTATTATGTTAATTACTCTTCTGATCAGAACAACATGAGGGATGGTGTAGTCCCAGAAATCACACCAATAAACCCATGCCTCTGGATCTGGGACTGGAGTGAGAAAGGTGGATAGTTTATGCTTAAACCTCATTGCAAAAGAGATCAAACTTTAGGTGTCCTAAAAGTATGTAAATTCAATTAAAAATCAATTTATGATGGGACCAAATGGTGTGATTTGGCAATAGATCAGCCTGAACAGCAGCTCTGTGGCAAATGTGTCAAATCTGGTCTTTAATCTTATGTTGAAAGTATCAAGTTAGATGTCCCAGATCAGGACTCAGAGATTAGGTGATTTGGTCCACCTTAGAATAATCTGATTTTACAATGATTACTTTTCTAGATAGCTTTTCTTTCCAAAAATGACAGGCTGTCATTTCTAGAAGGCGCATATGAAGTGATTTCTCCTTTGGACTCCAGTTGCAGTTGACCATGGTGAAGTGGGCAACAGGTAAGCCTAAAACTCTGTGAGCTGGATTCCTTACAAGCTGTGTTCTCCAGCTGGAACTTCTTCAGAGGAATTCCTGCCATAGCCATGGATTGTCTTGCTACTGATGCAGGAACTAATTTATCTTGGTTGAGATCATAACATTATGATCTAAATGACTGCAAAATGGGTTCCACTGAAATAGCATTGAAGAGAGAACAAGAAAATGTAGCCATGAAGAATCAAGTCCACTGCTGTATTTAGCAAACCTTGGAGTTGAAGAACTCTCCTGTGGATATAAACTTTCTTGAGAAGATTTGGGAGCTCTATAATCCATACAATTCAAATGAACATGAGACAAATCAGGTCCATCTCCATCAAGATGGTCACCATGGTAACCCTGTTGGATATCAGATTCGCACCATTTTCATTTTTTACCATTAACAGATCATAAGAAGTCTTAAGCAAAACAAACCAATGTCAATATGACCATAAATTCAAGAGGAACAATGAAAACAAAACTTTCAAGATGTCCTACAAGGTAACCATATTGGAAGTAAAATTGGCACCATTTTCAACATGACCATTTACACATAATAAGCAGTTGATGTAATAAAAATACTATGTCAATATGACCAGCCAATTACAAGTAGCAGTTAAAACAAGATTGTCAAGCTGGCAACCATGTAGCAATAACAACATATAATAAGATAAGATAAGAATAAGAATTCTTTATTTCAGACTACAAAGAAGACAGATGGAAACAGATGGACAAATCAAGGATGTAGGATTATCATATAGATTCCTCTAATCTTCTAAAAATGTAAAAGATGTATCAACTTTATGCCAAACTGCTCCACCACCAAATGCCCATTTGACAGAAGATGGATCAAAAACCGTGTTCTGCACATACACATGCAAATAATATCCCATTATTGCAAAAAAGGAAGGATTTATGTGGCAACATACATACTCACACACATGGAGACACATAATTATTTAAACCATGATTCTTAACAAAATAGTCAATAACTTATATTCTTTGAAAGTAGGAAAAAATGAAAAACCTTCTATGATGGTCCTCCTTGATGGTGACTGACTTTTTGGTTCGGGCAGAGGTCCTAGCACTAATGATTGGGGACTTCTGTGATTGTTTAGGAGTCATTGTGTCTGTTAAGGAAGCTTCCTTTAGGGAACCTGTCTTGACAGAGGATGTTCTTTGATCCTCGTCATCCTCTTCACTTCCAAACTCCTCATGTACATTTTCTTTATCTTTCATAGCATCATCAAGAGTGTCCAGTGTGTGCAACATCTGTAATATATCAAGAATCAGCTAATTAACTAATAAACACCTGTAATATATCAAAGAACCAACTAATTAACAACTGATATATATCAATAATCCGTAATATAACAACAATTAACTAATTAATATCTGTATTATGCTGAAAATCAGCTAATTTACAGTAAACAAGATGTATTTTTACATCATTTCATTTGTGTGGATTGAAAATACCCTATATTTGCAAAACAAAATTCTCACATTGGTACAGTACTGCATTATAATGCTGTCCACTGGGAGTCACAGAGTACCACAGATATTCACTTACAAGAGTTAAACTGCAAACAACACACACATGCACACCATGTCTATGTTAGCAGTTAGACTCAACTTAGAAGTGAGTTTAGACAGCATATCACCGTAAGAATGCCTTCATCACATGATACATATAATTTTTCTAGCACTTACTGAAATGGGCTCCATGACCATTCTTGCCTTCTAACATAATAATGATAGTCATTATTGACGACACTGTTATAATTTGAAGACAGCATCATAGTGAAACAAAGTTGAGGTAATATGAACCACCAGATCAGATTTATTTTATCTTCTTACATCCACATTACTAAAAAAATCTGAAACTTAACAGAGGTAATATGATGAAAGGTATGATAGAACAATTTACTGGTATAATGGTCATTTTATTCTATATTCATATATTTTGGGTCACTTAATTCTAAATTCAACTTGTTTAGTAAAATATGTTTTAAAATACCTCAATATGACTGCACAGCAGCAGTTTCTGTGTTTAAAAGCATGTACATTTGAACACCAAGCTAACTTCAGATCATTTTATGGTATTTGTTATAATATGATTTTCAAGATGGCTACTTTTGATCAGCACCATTTTTATTATGGACTAACTGGATAACATAAAAAGATGTTTAGCAGAAGCCCTGTGTTGTTATGACCATTTGCTCAGGAGGTGTAGTGATAACAAAATTTTCAAGATGGATACCATGGTTCATATACTGGATGTCAGATTAGCACTATTTGCATTTGGGACCAAGTAGATATCATCATTTTATATTTTAGTTAAAGCCTAGGTCTGTATGACAATCCACTCAGAAGATGAAGTCATAATAAGATTTTCAAGACAGCCAATATGGTGGCCATTTTGAATGTCAGATCAGCAACATTTTGATATGGAATGAACTAGACATAAAAAAGATACACAGATACTATTATTGCTTCAACAAAGAGTAGTGATAAGAAGATATACAATATATGGATGACAGGTGTTTATGCAATATGTGGATGACAGCTGTTTAAATAATATCTGGATGACAGGTGTATATGTAATAAATGGGTGACAGGTGTATATGTAATAAATGGGTCACAGGTGTATTTGTAATAAATGGGTGACAGGTGTGTATAATAATGTACTATCTGGATGACAGATGTATCTGAATGACTGGTGTGTATGTAATATCTATAAGAAAGGTGTGTTTTTTTATATAAAGATATGCAAATATGAGTCTTCCCATCTCTGTGCAGCAAAAATAGTCAGGTATGCAAGGTTTAAAAAAGCTAATACTGTTCACTGTCATTAACAGGTATACCTTTTTGATTTCAACATTTGCACTGCAATTTGTGGTACTCAAAATTAGCACATTACCCTGTGCAATTTGTCATACTCAATATGGACATTTTACATTGTACAATTTGTGGTACTCAACATCAGCACTTTACACTGTACAATTTGTGGTACTCAATAAGGACACTTTACACTGTACAATTTGTGGTACTCAACATCAGCACTTTACACTGTACAATTTGTGGTACTCAATATGGACACTTTACACTGTACAATTTGTCGCACTCAATATGGGCACTGTACACTGTATAGTTTGTGGTACTCAATATGGACACTTTACACTGTACAATTTGTCGCACTCAATATGGGCACTGTACACTGTATAGTTTGTGGTACTCAATAAGGACACTTTACACTGGAAAGCGAAAGAGTCAGTCTTCGAAAATGAATGATGAGGGGTCAAATTAAGTTGCTTCTATTTGGAAACAAAATTAATTATAACAAATATCCATAGGAAAAGTATTTCTAGGCCATAACACTCCCATTAAATGAATGACTTAGACTAAATTAGGAGTGAACCATGCGCAAACACTGATGACCCATACTTTACAACTATAAAGGGAATTTCAAAATGGTTTTCTGTAAACCAATCCAAAATATTTTATCACTATTATTATATTGTTAATATGGTAAATATGGCAAATTTATAACATAACAAATCTGAACTTAAATTATGAACAAAATATTACTGTATCATTCTTAATACCATGATATTTCTTATAAATTAAATTTCCTAGCCTCATTTTCACAAATGTTAGGATTTACAGTGTCATTGTCTTTGACTAATTTATTAATATAAACATTAACAAGATTTGACTGTAATTTAATACAGAAATAACAACATACCAGTCGTGTGTTCTTGAACTCCTTCACCATGTTTTCTGACATTTGGTCCATTGCAGTAATTTGTTGGTTCATTTCTCGCAGATGCCTAATAACTGCTGCCTTGGACTCTGGAAGACTTCCCCGTGGCATGATAGCAACAGATACACTGCAAAATTGCAATTTCAGAATGACTAATACCTTGTAATGATTGTTAATTTATTTGTTAAAAAGCAGTAGCCAGCAAAATTTGCTGGATTTAGTGATTATTCTGGTAGAAGGTTAGTTAATATACCTATTTCATGCCTGAAATTTTGAGAAATATATTTTTCACTTGCCCAGTGTTTTATAGTCCCCAAAACTGACAGGTTTCTTACTCATCCCATTTGCAAGCCATGCTCAATGTTTGGTGTAGGTCTGTGAAGTAGAACTAATGTTAATGAGAGGAAAACAGTTTATTTATTCAGTCATTATTTATCCTTTACCTCAGACCTTCTGACCCTAGAATTGTCAGGCTTTCTTCTACCCAAAGTGAAAGCCATCTAAAAAGATTGATTCCAGTCTGGTATAAAAAACTAATGTTACTGTCAATAAACCATTTTTCTTCTTGCAGTCAGTGACCTTGAGCTCAAATGGATAGGTTTCTTTGATGCCTTTTGTGCAAGCTTCCCAAAACGTTTGATAACTGTTGATGGTACAGAACCAGTTATTATGCAGAATGATATCTGTAACCAAATGATGATGATATCTGTAACCAACTGATGATGATATCTGTAACCAACTGATGATGATATCTGTAACCAAATGATGGACATAATAACATAATACATTCTGTCTTTTGCAAGGTCTTTACAAGTTTTTGCACAAAACTTCAACATTGTTGATGATGACACAAACTGAGGCAATTATTATATTTCATCAATACAGATCAAAAGATGAAGTACAAAAAGCATACACAATTTCACCAGTCTACTGCAAAAAACTTTGCTTAATGACAGAAAATTGCATTTTTCTACCTTTTCTATGGTATTGCAAAATTAATCACAAAGAATCCAAGAATTTTTAACACAAGTCCTAAAGATCAAAGTTGTACCGTTAGTGGTATTCTAAAATAAATCAAATGCTGGAAGTGTTGATGTGCCTCTGGTGTCATAGTGATGTGTGCTGACAGTCTTTTGTTGAATCGCAATAATACAATCCAAGAATATATCTGTATTTTGAAGATTTAAATATAAATCCAAGTCTCAATTTCAAAGAATTTTATTTTTGAGTACTTTATATTTTCAGAGAAGAATACCTAGAAAAAAAATTGGAATAAATAAATTTCAATCCAAATGAAATACTGAGCAACAATAATAATACAACTGATTCTGCTCACAACTTGCAACACAAATATATCACTTATCCAGTGGTCACAAACTTAAGTAACAGAAAAGAAGTAAAACTAATGAGTTTTGTAAAACTCAACAATTTAATTATTAAAATGAAATGAAAAATATGAGAAGAACTTACAGTACAATGAAGTGAATACAAATTTGTTCTTATTAAAGTCTGTATAAGTTTTAAAAGAATGAAAATACCTATACAAATTTCAAAAATGGAAATATTCTGGTCCTCCAAGAACCATAGTGTTGTCCATAATTCTTTTGAATAATTTATAACAGTTCCAGAATAATATTATTGCCCAAATAATGAGTACTTTCTATTACTATTGAATAGTCAAAGCAAATGTTTTACCTCTCAAAAAATATCTAACTACAACAGACTTACATCAGGAATGTGCGAAGTGTGAATGACTCCAGGAAACAAAATGAAAATGAATGCTTAACTTTCTTCTCCATATACATCCTAAATTGCAACTGTAGTTTTAAATGCACCCTATATGATAACAAATACTTTTTTGATTTATGATGTAGCAAGTCATGACATATTAAATACACATAACCTCAAGCAATAATGGGTAAGCCACAAAACTCTTCTTGAAACTTCCATATCCCATCAATCACTGAGAAACTAGACCAACAGCACCATTTTAAGTTTTATTATTATGATTCATAGTACTAATTGTCAACATGTAGGTAAACAACTATTTATAGATCCAACTTGATTTATGTTTTCAGAGCCAAATTCTGCACATAATTTATAACAAAAAACAGTTTGACACTTAATAAAAATTATGAAAATTAAATAATATCATATATCAGAAGTTACAGAAAACATAGATATAAATAATATCATATATCAGAAGTTACAGAAAACATAGATATAGGTAATATCAGTAAACAAGATTTTAAACATAGCTACCAAACCTACATCACAATTTGCATTTTCTAATTTGTAATGTTTTTGGGAAAATGTTCACCTTGTATTGCAGGGAAATAAATTATTTGTTGAATTTTACAAAATTTGTTAGGTTTTGCTCTGTTTTGTGACTTAGTTTAAGACCACAGTTGTAACATCTGAAACAAAATTTTGCTATTCCTGTCTGATACATTTATATAGTAACCCAATGTATCATTCCCAATATAAAAAAAACATGAGGCCAATGTGGGCACAAGTTCACAAACTGGATAGATATCTGCCTTACAGCTCAATGCAACAGTTGTTTGCCAAGAATTTGAGTGAGCTGGACTCGTTCTGTAGAAACTTCTTCAAAAGCCATTGATTCCAAATGTTATGAAAACAACTGTTTGAAGGTTCTCTAGTTTTTGTATCTTTATCTGGTGGCATATCAGCATCAGTGGTCCAATACTAATGACTATCAGTGGTCCAATACTAATGGCTATCAGTGGTCCAATACTAACGGCTATCAGTGGTCCAATACTAACAGCTATCAGTGGTCCAATACTAATGGCTATCAGTGGTCCAATACTAACGGCTATCAGTGGTCCAATACTAACGGCTATTATGTGGGATGCTTTCAATCAAGCTGGTTAAAATCTCCTCAGTAGATTTCGGATATAAAGTGTTAACTAATTATATCTAGTTTTAGTAATGGTGTCCATATCTGATAGAGGACCAGCGTCACTTGTTTATTCTTCATCACCTCAATTTAACCACAAAATGACAGGTGGAACTGAAAAAAAGGGTGTGCATAGTTGTCACTTGGTAGAGATGATGATGAAAAATTCACTTGCGGGCACGTCATCTTATTGATGATGTAATCACAGGAGGGCATCTCTTCTTATTTAGTTAGCCATTAGAGCATTCACCGACTTAATAAAACAACATACCAATTTCCAGGTACGACAACTTCTGGTCTTCTTGGTCAGGTAAACATTTGTAGAGACACTAGATCAAGTAGGGAAGAAGTAAACACAATGTACCTGACCATCTTATATTTGACATTAAACACTTGTTTGTCTCCTTTATAAAAAAAATTGGAACAGAAATGTTAATGGCAATAACATCTTTGTCTAGGCTAGGTACAGAGGAGTAATAAACACTGACTTGTACCAGTGTGGTTAGAAACATAAAGGCAAATTATTTAATGTGACTCTGCACATCATTTTAAGTCTGAATACAATTAGGCAACAAACAATCCAATATTCATCCTTGGTCATGTTTTTCAAGACTCAAATATTTTGTTTTTTTCATATAATGCAGAGACATATCGGGAAAACACAGATAATGTAAATTAAAAAAACCCATATAAATATTCCTTACCTATCCTGTCCACCAACCTTTGTTTCAAACATCCTTATTGTGACAGCATCCTCTCTGGTGGGTCTGGGGATGACAGGTATGTTTTGTTCATAAGAGTCACGTAGGCTGGTCTCATAGTCTGAAATAAATTGACCTTAGGAAAATACCTGGATAATACTCCCATACACAGAAATCATGGTCAGTACAAAAAGATTTTGTATGATTCAATGATATTAAAGTCTTATTAACAGTAAATACACTGTCAGTCCTAAATTAAAACTGATTGACAGTAAATACACTGTCAGTCCTACATGAAAACTTATTGACAGTAAATACACTGTCAGTCCTATCTTAAGAGTTGTATGATTCACTGGTCTTAAAGTTGGATTGATACAAATTTAGCCCTATCTTAAGACTTGTATGATTCACTGGTCTTAAAGTCGGACTGATACACATTTAGCCCTATCTTAAGACTTGTATGATTCACTGGTCTTAAAGTCGAATTGATACACATTTAGCCCTATGTTAAGACTTGTATGATTCACTGGTCTTAAAGTCGGATTCATACACATTTAGCCCTATCATAAGACTTGTATGATTCACTGGTCTTAAAGCCGAACTGATATACATTTAGCCCTATCTGAAGACTTGTATGATGCAGTGGGGTCTTTGTAGTAGTAACATTATATGGAAAGATAGAAAATGTTATTGGATATATCAATTAAATACTCAACATTCTTTAGGGATCAACATGTCTTTTTAAATGGGAGACCAGGCATTTTGATTTTACATTAACTGGAAGCATTAAATGGTAGACCAGGCATTTTAATTTTTACATGAACTGGAAGCATGAAATGGAAAACCAGACATTTAAATTTTACATGAACTGGAAGCATTAATTGGAAGTCTTGATACTTTAATTTTTGTATTATCTGGAAGCTTTTACTCATATTGTTTACTTCTTTTGGAAGATTTTGCCTATAAAATCAAAACAGTTAATACAGGATAACTTTAATAATTTATTTTTGATTATTAAAAGTCATAATAAAAGCATGAGTCACTTGACTTTTACAACCAATCTTAATTATTTTTATAATGGAAAGTCATAATCAAATGATGTGTCACATGACTGTAAGACTAATCCTTGATCAAGAAAATCAACTGTGACACCACTAACAGCCCTACAAGCTCATTTCCATTATGCCTTGAAATTACAATGGTTCATGAAGCTCATTTCCATTATGCCTTGAAATTACAATGGTTCATGAAGCTCATTTCCATTATGCCTTGAAATTACAATGGTTCATGAAGCTCATTTCCATTATGCCTTGAAATTACAATGGTTCATGAAGCTCATTTCCATTATGCCTTGAAATTACAATGGTTCATGAAGCTCATTTCCATTATGCCTTGAAATTACAATGGTTCATGAAGCTCATTTCCATTATGCCTTGAAATTACAATGGTTCATGAAGCTCATTTCCATTATGCCTTGAAATTACAATGGTTCATGCACTACTCTCTTAGTTTCACATGGTAAATTCTTTCAAGAAGCAAATAACTGCTTTTGTTCTATCAAACAGCAACAAAATACTATGGTTAAAAAAAGTGATGTGAAAATGTTAACTGCTTTACAAGCTGACCCATGCATCATGTCTCTTGTATCTATATTCAACATAGTAAACTTGTGTTTGGTATTAGTTAAATTATGTGATTTTGACTGAAACCCATTAAATCTTCAATCTGATATTGTTAGGTGCAATAACAAAGAGCTAAAGAACATGCCAGTAAATATTTTCTAATACGCACCTAAGAGATGATTTTTTCATATAAAGGACATATGTATAATAGACAGAATCCCCTGTCTCCTGGCTATCCTATATAACTGACGGGATTATACATGTTTCACTGTATAAAAAAAATGCAGCTTCCGACTAAACTTACCTCTGCCAAGAAGACTTCTGTCCATGATGGCAGAAGGCCTAAGACCAAGTTCATCCGCTGGGGTCTCTTCCGTTTCTGGGCGTGCTTCAATGTCCTTCATTACAGCTGAAGCATCCAGATCAACCACATTGATGTAGCTTCTACCTCTGGCTGCACTCTGCAGTTGTTAGATTAATTTGTAGCATGATATCATGGAGTGACATTCCATGAACTTATTTCACATTTTTTAATGTTACATAAAATGTAATTTATTATATATTTAATAATTAGATATTGAATTTAAAATATATCTATGCATTTTTCACTCAAGAAAATGCCAGAAATCAATAATTTCTCAAAAACATTTATTTTTTAGTGTTTCTGATTCTGTGTGTCACTACACTCTCAAACAAAGCAGAAACAATACATGCTTTATTAATAAAGCTGTGAGATTTAAGATGACGTTCATAATAAAAGGGTTGGAATGTTAAGCAGTTTTTTATTTGTTTTTTTCAGTTACATGTAGGAATTTATTAAAAATTATCTTAACATGTATAGGTATATATCCTCATGATAATAATTAAATTTTAACAGCTGAATCATGTCTTGATGACAGCATCAGAATATCTGGGTCATAAATAGACATGCTCCAGCGATCAAGATCAAATTACTATGATAAAAATATACACACATCAGTGAGAGAGATTTAATATCGCCATGGTGATATCCAGTGTCAAGAGCACTTTTGGAAGCTTCTGTTACCCATATAGGAAATATATTTGCTCTTATGTATTTCCATATTTACACCTATTTTTTCCTTACCTCTCTCTCATTCACAACCTTCCTTCCTTGTAGCAATGAAGCTGTTAATTGCATTGCCAAAGAATGGAGGAAAAAGATCAATGAAAATCAATGGATTTTAATTTAAACTATATAATAGGTATAGGTTACTGCATTTGTAAAGGATAATATGAATAAGTTTTTCTGGAAAACACTGTATGACCTTGCAGGCTGGAAAATACTGTATGACCTTGCAGGCTGGAAAATACTGTATGACCTTGCAGGCTGGAAAATACTGTATGACCGTGCAGGAAAATACTGTATGACCTTGCAGGTTGGAAAATACTGTATGACCTTGTAGGCTGCAGTATTATTCAGAAACAATGAATTCCTATTTTCTCACACAAAATGCAGTAACCTTTTAATTATATGCTCATTTTGTTTAACTACCTTAATAATAAAGACAATACAACGCACAATGTACCTGAATTTTTGCTATATTCCAAAAATAAATTCACAACCGTAAATAGCTCCACCCAGCAACCTTTTAATTTACTGGCAGTTATGTGCTCTTCATCAGTTTAAAGAGGAATTGTAATTTACTTAAAGTTAAAGTTTAGATTCATATTGTGAATGAATGCATATGGATTTTGTTTCTGTGTTGACCAAATTCAGCTCTGCTTTTCTGATTATAAGGGACTGGATTATTGGGTTAATTCAGTGCAGTAAGGTGAATGGATTTCAGATGGAATTATAGGCTACTCAAAATTCCAGTACAGCTTCTGTGTGTATCAGGTTTTGCAAGATATATTGATTGGATCTATATTTGACTCAGTGAACTCATCCACATCATTAACTTTATCATCTATACTTTCAAATGGATGAAACAGCTGCTTTAGTTCATTCACAAACAAACTTAATCAACAAAAACCTAAAGGGTCATGTACATGAGTGTACATGGGTTTGTTTACAAAATAGTTCGTAATACACTATACTATCTTTGGGCACACATGTCATGCACATGCGTGCAATATGAAGTGTTCAGCATTGTAAAATACTGCATGATTCTGACAATGTAAAATTAACAGAGATAAAAATGAGCATATAATAACAAGAAAATCCTTTTCAGTAGCTATAAGGATACATTTTACTTGTGAAGAGGAAATATTTTGAACTGTCCCTTCCACCATCTGCCACTGACCTTAATCTTGTGTGATCAATCAGATATATGGATATGAGTGTAATCACTGTCAAACCTCCTCCAATCACCTAGGTGGGTTCAATATAAATAAACATTGACTTGTTCATCAATATGTATTAGATGAGAGTTAAGTCGCATATGCAATTTCTTTTAGCATGATTAACCAAGTCAAATATACACTAAGTGGAATGTATACTAAATTTATTAATGAAAAATAAAGAGAGGGAGAGAATGCCTTTATTTTGTCAACAAGGCAGACAAATATTATTTTCCCTGTTAAAACATTATTCCCTTACCTGACCAGCAGTGTCAGGTTGAGTCTCTCCATTAGCAAATCTCAGTCCCATGTAAATGTCAGGGGGCAAGGCATTGCCCTGTCTTGATCTGTTGTACTCTATCACTGCCTCCTGGATTGGATCAACACCTGCAACACATGGGTTCATATGAAAACTATCAGTGCTTTTGACCACATCCATCAATTGAAAGTAAATAAATAAATAAAACAATAAATTAAAAATATAGATTCTAAGCAAGCAGTTTGATATAAAACATTATTCTAAGAGATGTGGTTTGAGGGCATAATGTATATGAATAGAGTGTTTATTTATCCTTGAAAAAAGCACAGCAACATGTTAAATTTAATTACAATTAAATAATAAATCATATAAACGAATTAAAATATTAGAACATTGTCCATTTTTCATTTGTACATGTACATGCAGTTGTCTTAATAAACACACACCTGTATCCTTAGTTATAGATGTCGCTGCTTCAGCTGTGCGAACATTTTCTGTTTCCATGGCAACATCAGTCTCCATACCAGCATCTATAAGTTCTCTAGTCATGGTGGCGAAGTCCACCTGATATGTACAAAAATGTGTAAACTATCTCTAGCCACCGCTAGATTCTTTCTTAGTGCAGCAACACTGATATGATACAAGTTATTATGGAGACAACTGACATAAATATTTAGCTTTATGTCTGTACATAATTTGTGGAAAAAAATGTACTGAAGGCATTTAAATTTGAGTAAATGTCATAGAAATAAAAAAAATGAGGAATTAATATGCATAACAGGAAACACTGTTTGTTTTCTCCAATATAAAACATTAGCAAAATCAGTGACTACATTATGTTGTAGGGTAACTGTTTAGGTGGCATTGTACTGTACTGTACTGAAAGACTGCGCAACACGATTGACTTGCATTTATATACATTGAAAGGATCTAAATGCTGAGTTTTTATGTATAAAATGAAGGATACATTGCATCCCAAAATTCAAAAAAGTATGTAATATATTCAGAATTGCTATCATGTATACACATGTCTAGTGTATATATACCTTTTGACGTTTCCTGCGTTGTTGTTGAAGTTTCATAGCTGTCAGGTATTGAAGACGGGCATGAGTATCCATGGGAGCTCCACCCAGTAATTCCTTTTCCAATTCAAGGTAGTTTTCAAAGGCTCCTACAACCAAATTGAAATAAGGTGTCAACAATACATACTGCATTATTATTATGTAATATATATATATTAATTTATTAAATCCCTGTATTTACTGGACATATCTCTTGAGGTTTTGACCAGCATATGCTCGGAGCAACCATACATTGGTCATAGTATATACCAAATTATCATTATATCAAAAAGTCTTTGATTTGTTTATCCATAAAAATGCCAAATCAACATGTTATAAAAAAAACTGAAAGATCAGCATGTCTTATTTATGGATTGTTTCTTTGTCAGACAATAAAATAAAACTCTCACTGACTAAACTTCATTCAGTGCTGACTAGTTCTTGTTTAAACATCGCTGCTTTGTCCGACGATCAATACTCACCATATCAAAAAACATAATAATGATGAAAACCGTAACTATTAATTGGATTTTGCAGAGATGAGATTGCTATACATCACCTTGCAGCACATGTTGATTGATTTTTTAAATTACTTGAAGCTAAGTACCTCAAAGATACACCCGATTTTGGGCTTCTCTGCAACAAGTTTATTACATCCACATGTGACAGTCGTCACATAAAAGGGACAGAACTGTAGTGTTTGTTGTATGACAGTGATTTGCAAGCCAAAGCAGTACAGTTTGCATTGATTATTCATAAAAAATATACATGATAAGATTCCTGGTCCATGATATTTTTAATGTGCTGACTGTCTTTATTTTACAAATATCAAAAATGCAATTTACTGCAGCATATTAGGTCAACCTAATCCTAGCACTCTGTTATGTTTTAAGTCATCAATATTGGTATGATCAGGCTATAACAGTGAAATAAAGTTATGAAAGTTTTGATTTTGGATTAAGTTTGGTATTTTATAAAAAAAAAACTTCTATTTTACTACATATAAACCAAATATATTTAATTCTGTGGTACAAAATCCTATATATTGTACCTTATGGCCTTGCTGCTCATTAAAATATCATGCTTGTTTTGGTACCACAACATGAATATATCCAGTATTTATGTAAGAAAATTATATATATATATATATATATATATATATATATATATATATATACACACACACACACAATGGCACGATCTCAAACATATCAGTCTCTTCCTACTGATGAAAGTATCATATATATTTTATATCATTGTAATGTATGTTACAAAGTGTTTCCTTAATTTAAGACTTTTTTCCCATTCTTTATTTACATAATTTTCCACTTTCAACAAAAATAAATTAGAATGAAGATGATAATGGTACGAGATACATCATAAAGTCAATTATCTTACAGGCTTGGTACAATATACATATCCATAAAGTCAATTATGTTACAAAATTGCTGCTTATCTGTTGAACTTATCATCACCTCATTCTTTCATATGTCAGAAAAGATTGGTTATTTCTTAATCTATAGCTCTAGCACACATGATTGGATGAATCTGAGAATATGCAGATTTCCATAAATGTATCAGTAATGTTTGCTTTACACTATAAAACACTGCACTGAACATCCTTATCAATGAACACTATTTCAATTAACACTATAAAACACTGCAATGAACATCCTTATCAATGAACACTATTTCAATTAACACTATAAAACACTGAACTGAACATCCTTATCAATGAACACTTTTTCAATTTACACTACAAAATATTGTACTGAATATCCTTATCAATAAACACTATTTCAATTCACACTATAAAACACTGCACTGAACATCCTTATCAATGAACACTATTTCAATTAACACTATAAAACACTGCACTGAACATCCTTATCAATGAACACTATTTCAATTAACACTATAAAACACTGCACTGAACATCCTTATCAATGAACACTATTTCAATTAACACTATAAAACACTGCACTGAACATCCTTATCAATGAACACTATTTCAATTTACACTATAAAACACTGCACTGAACATCCTTATCAATATACACTATTTCAATTAACACTATAAAACACTGCACTGAACATCCTTATCAATGAACACTATTTAAATTAACACTATAAAACACTGCACTGAACATCCTTATCAATGAACACTATTTCAATTAACACTATAAAACACTGCACTGAACATCCTTATCAATAAACACTATTTCAATTAACACTATAAAACACTACTGAACATCCTTATCAATGAACACTATTTCAATTAACACTATAAAACACTACTGAACATCCTTATCAATGAACACTATTTCAATTTACACTATAAAACACTGCACAGAACATCCTTATCAATATACACTATTTCAATTAACACTATAAAACACTGCACTGAACATCCT
This sequence comes from Unio delphinus, assembly GCA_029339505.1. Taxonomy (NCBI): domain Eukaryota; kingdom Metazoa; phylum Mollusca; class Bivalvia; order Unionida; family Unionidae; genus Unio; species Unio delphinus. The sequence goes on from JAQISU010000174.1 coordinate 6,701,970, forward strand.
TATCAATGAACACTATTTCAATTAACACTATAAAACACTGCACTGAACATCCTTATCAATAAACAGTATTTCAATTAACACTATAAAACACTACTGAACATCCTTATCAATGAACACTATTTCAATTAACACTATAAAACACTGCACTGAACATCCTTATCAATAAACACTATTTCAATTAACACTATAAAACACTGCACTGAACATCCTTATCAACGAACACTATTTCAATTAACACTAAAACACTGCACTGAACATCCTTATCAATGAACACTATTTCAATTTACACTATAAAACACTGCACTGAACATCCTTATCAATGAACACTATTTCAATTTACACTATAAAACACTGCACTGAACATCCTTATCAATGAACACTATTTCAATTAACACTATAAAACACTGCACTGAACATCCTTATCAATAAACACTATTTCAATTTACACTATAAAACACTACTGAACATCCTTATCAATGAACACTATTTCAATTAACACTATAAAACACTGCACTGAACATCCTTATCAATAAACACTATTTCAATTAACACTATAAAACACTGCACTGAACATCCTTATCAATAAACAGTATTTCAATTAACACTATAAAACACTACTGAACATCCTTATCAATGAACACTATTTCAATTAACACTATAAAACACTACTGAACATCCTTATCAATGAACACTATTTCAATTTACACTATAAAACACTGCACAGAACATCCTTATCAATATACACTATTTCAATTTACACTATAAAACACTGCACTGAACATCCTTATCAATGAACACTATTTCAATTAACACTATAAAACACTGCACTGAACATCCTTATCAATAAACAGTATTTCAATTAACACTATAAAACACTACTGAACATCCTTATCAATGAACACTATTTCAATTAACACTATAAAACACTGCACTGAACATCCTTATCAATAAACACTATTTCAATTAACACTATAAAACACTGCACTGAACATCCTTATCAACGAACACTATTTCAATTAACACTATAAAACACTGCACTGAACATCCTTATCAATGAACACTATTTCAATTTACACTATAAAACACTGCACTGAACATCCTTATCAATGAACACTATTTCAATTTACACTATAAAACACTGCACTGAACATCCTTATCAATGAACACTATTTCAATTAACACTATAAAACACTGCAATGAACATCCTTATCAATAAACACTATTTCAATTTACACTATAAAACACTACTGAACATCCTTATCAATGAACACTATTTCAATTAACACTATAAAATACTGCACTGAACATCCTTATCAATAAACAGAATTTCAATTAACACTATAAAACACTGCACTGAACATCCTTATCAATGAACACTATTTCAATTAACACTATAAAACACTGCACTGAACATCCTTATCAATGAACACTATTTCAATTTACACTATAAAACACTGCACTGAACATTCTTATCAATGAACACTATTTCAATTTACACTATAAAACACTGCACTGAACATCCTTATCAATGAACACTATTTCAATTTACACTATAAAACACTGCATTGAACATCCTTATCAATGAACACTATTTCAATTAACACTATAAAACACTGCACTGAACATCCTTATCAAAGAATACTATTTAAATTTACATTATTCAACATTGTACTGAACATCTACATTAATGAAATCAATTTCAATTTACACTATAAAACAGTGTACTGAACATCCTAATGAATGAATACTATTTAAATTTACATCATTGTACTGAACATCCATATCAATGAAAACTATTTCAGTTTACACTATAGAACACTACTGAATATCCTTATCAAATGAATACTATTTAAATTTACATCATTGTACTGAACATCCATATCAATGAAAACTATTTCAGTTTACATTACAGAACACTACTGAATATCCTTATCAAATGAATACTATTTAAATTTACACTATATAACATTGTACTGAACATCCAAAATAATTAACACTATTTCCATTTACACTATAAAACACAGTACTGAACATCCATATTAATGAAATCAATTTCAATTTACACTATAAAACACTGCACTGAACATCCTTATCAATGAACACTATTTCAATTTACACTATAAAACATTGTACTGAAAATCCATATTAATGAACACTAATTCAATACCTGGCCTTATGGCATATCCATGATGGATTTCTCCTTCTCCTTGCTCCTCTGATGCCTCTTCCTCATTTAAATCCTCATCTCCCTCATTCTGCTCAAGAGGAACCTCCTCACCAGCTGTCTCATCATTCTCCTCTCTGACTTTGGCTTCTCTAGCCTCACCATCAACCTGCTCCTCAGTCCTCTGAGGGGAGATAACCAATACCTTCTTCCTTCGAGTTGCTGTTGGCTAAAAAATATAAGTTAAATTATTATCCTCACAATTAATGGTTGTGCTTGCAAACATAGTTGTAGTTGCAGTAGAAGTAGCAGTAGTGGTAGTAGTAGCAGCAGCAGCAGCAGTAGTAGCAGCAGTAGAAGTAGTAACAGTAATAGGAGTATTGTTGTAGAAGCTGCAGTAGTAGTAGTAATAATAGTTGTAGTAGCGTAGTAGAAGAAACAGCAGCAGCAGTAGTAGTAGTAGCAACAGTTTAAGCAAAGATAGTAGCAGTAGTAGTGTAGAAGTAGTTGTAGCAACAGTATTAGTAGTAATAATGGTAGCAGTAGTACAGTAGTAATAGTAGCATCAGTAGCAAAAGTAGCACAGTAGTAGTAGTAGCAGTGGTAGAAACATCAATAGTAGAAGCAGTAGCAAAAGTAGTTGTAGCAATAGTAGTGGTAGTAGCACTTGTAGTAGTAGTAACAGTGGTTATAGTAGTAATAGTAGTGGTAGTAGCAATAGTAGTAGCAGTATTAGTAGTGTAGTAGTAGCAGTAGAAACATCAGTAGTAGTAGCTGTAGCAACAAAAGTAGTAGTACTTGTAGTAGTAGTAGTAGCAATAATATCAATAGTAGTATCAGCTAGGTATATTTTGTCTGTGACATGGGAAACTATTGCTTTTTAAGGTCGAAGGTAAAGAAAATAATATTCTGTCTTTCAGGATCAAATCTTCTACTCTTTTTCTAAATACACTGTATATGTATTTCAGGCATGAAAATAATTAATATTTATGTTATCAACATCATTTCCCAGAAATACATGCTTTAAAATACAAAGGTCTTAGTTACAGTTTGCCATGCTGAATGTATGAATCAACAAAATCCAAAAACAATGTTTACGAAAGTCTTCACTGACACATGCAAAAAAATATGTAAACCAATACAGCACCTGGCACAGTGAACTGGAACTGGAATTTTTGTCATAAAAATGAATGTGAAATATCTAAAAAATTAAAACATGGTGATACTACAGTATAATTAATAATGTGTGCATGCCAACAGAAAAAGTAGTACATGATCCATGAAAAAAAAAGCAATCATAGTCTTGGTCTACCTTTGAGATATTGCTTTTCTGTGGCATTGTCTCTACAGGAACCCTCACTCTTTGCTGAGCTCTGGCACTCACTTCCATTCTAAAAAAATATTGGAGACTAAGTAAATGCCAAATTCCAAAGTGAAATGACACCTCATAACAACATGCATAGCAAATACGTTTAATTAAACTTACTAAAACAAACATATGTACTACCATATATACATGCTTATAAGTCAAGTCCAACTGCAAACTGCACAGAACCAGATTTGCTCTTGCATATTGCACATGCAGATAAGGGTCTGTGCAGTTTATTAGGTGTAATCAGTAGAACAAACAAAATAGCACTTATTGTTTTTATAGGGTTTAATGCCATTTTCAGCATAAGATAGGCAATACATGGTGGCCAGTATTGATAGTGGAGAAGAACAAGGGAAAACCCCAGAAAGAACCACCCACCCATGAGAAGCTACTGGCAAGCTTTCTCACATACCCACATTGGCTGAGCCTAGGAATCAAACCCACACAGACAGAGGTAAGATGCAAACAACATAGACCCTGATCTGTAGGTACATTAAGCTATTGTTATCTTTGTTATTTGCAGTTTGACTTGACTTATAAGCATGTACAAATGGTAAATAATGCTTATGCAAAGGATGCTATATGTGTATACCATCCAATGTTTATATATATGTACCATTAATTGTCTATATGTACCACCCACTGTCTAACACTGTAACACAATACCTTATGTGCATATTTCTTCCACAACTTCATTAGAAAGGTGTAGTACCAAGCAAACTGAATACGAGAATATATCAACAACCATGTGCTGATGTGTTCATTTTGGATTTCTGTTAAGAATTATTTTTCATGTCATACATATTTCACCCTGTTAAATATTTGTAATGTAAATTTATACATTTTTAAGCTACACTCTTGAATTAGATATTTAATGCAAAATGTTTGAATATATTCCAGTTTAGGTTATAAAATTTGTGGAAATCATGAATTCATTACTTTTCCATATATTTAGTTGGATTTTGTGTTTGCAAAAAACCATGACTTTCAAGACCTAATGAAAAATGGTCCTTAAAACTGAGACTATAGGACTCCTTCCGCTGAACTATACAACTCCTTCTGTTGAAACTATAAGACTCCTTCTATTGAAACTATAAGACTCCTTCTATTGAAACTATAAGACTCCTTCTATTCACACAATAAGACTCCTCCTATTGAAACTATATAACTCCATCTATTTAAACTATAAGATGGGAATCCTGTTGAAACTATAGGACTCCTATTGAAACAATGGTACTCCTATTGAAACTATAGGACTCCTTCTATTGAAACTATGGGATTCCTTCTACTGAAAATATAGGACTCCTTCTATTGAAACAGTAAGACTCATATGATTGTAACTATATGACTCCTTCTAATGAATCTATATGACTCCTTGTATTTAAACTATATGACTCCTTCTATTGGAACTATATGACTCCTTCTACTGGAATGACTCCTTCTATTGGAACTATATGACTCCTTCTACTGGAATGACTCCTTCTATTGGAACTATATGACTCCTTCTATTGGAACTATATGACTCCTTCTACTGGAATGACTCCTTCTATTGGAACTATATGACTCCTTCTATTGGAACTATAGGGCTCCTTCTATTGGAACTATATGACTCCTACTGGAATGACTCCTTCTATTGGAACTATATGACTCCTATTGGAACTATATGACTCCTTCTATTGGAACTATATGACTCCTTCTACTGGAACTATATGACTCCTTCTACGGAAACTACAGGACTTCTTCTATGAAAGCACATAATAGACATAAAGAATAGTGAGATGTAATGTGTATATGTATTACCTAGGACCTAGGAATAAAGAATAGTGAGATGTAATGTGTATATGGATTCACATTTATACACAATAAAATGTTTTCATATATATATACACTGACATCCATGTGTCAATACCAACACTGACACACATGAGTTGATACCAACACTGACACCTATGTGTCATGCCAAAATTGACACCTATCTGCCAATGCCAATAATGACAACTTTGTACCAATGCCAACAATGAGAACTATGTATCAATGCCAACAATGAGACCTATATGCCAATGCCAACAATGACACCTATGTTCCAATATCAACAATGACACAAATATGCTGATGCCAATACTGACATCTATGTATCAATGCCAACAATGACATCAATGTGCCAATGTCAGGGGGAATAGTACAATGTCTCTTATATATACATTTTAATAGTGATTTAAACTTTCCTTGTTTATTTGGGAAACGAAAATTTGATGCCAATTTCTGGCAATAGCAAATATGATAGTTCCTTACTGTCTTTCCATTTCTTCTTCAGCTGTTTTTACTCTTTCAAAGTTGATACGAAGAAGCTTCCCTCCAAATCTCTGTCTTTCCATCTCTTCATCATGAGCAGTCTAATATTGAAGAAAGAAATTTATATTAAAATTTAATTTGTTTTGCAAAAACAAACATTTAAATAGTGAGAAAAAAAATCATACTTATGTACTATATTAGTTGTAAAATTAATAGTAAGCTTTAGTGTTTGAGACAGCTTAAAAAATAAAGTGACTCTGCCCTCTCAGCAATTTTGAAGTCTTGGGTTTTACTTTTTCTACTGAAGTGATTATGCACTCCTCAGGAATTCTGAAGTCTTTGGTTCATTTCTGGTATTCAAGATATTATGCACTTTTCAGGAATTTGCTGTTTTGGGTTCATTTTTGATATAATTGTAATTTAATTGATTAAATATAGTTTAATCCCCATGGATTCTTCTCTGGCCCCTTGTTGGGCTCTTCTTTGTCTACTATGGTTGCTCTGCCAGACATGATGTCATTGCGGCCAGTATATGTTAATAAACTAGAAACTAATGATGTCAGTTGATGTGTTTTGCCATGGCATCCTCAGGATCAGACTTGTTGAGTTTCAGTTATCAGGATCCCTATATACCTCAAAACAGCCCCTTGCAGCTCCACATACAGGTGTTGGACACTTCACAACCCTACAAACTCTCTTCCTGAAGCATTCCTATGCAACATAAAATTTCAGAGCTGGGGTGGTGCAGCGTGCTGTGACAAGACTTGCCCCCATTATGCCAAAGATTATTTTATATGTACAATAAAGTGCCTATTGAACCTATGTATTGTGTGTTATTTAAATCATGTGAAATAATTTGTTTACTACTGTGGTTTCAGGCTTAATTTTTTGTGTGTCAAATATGATCAGACTACAATTTCACAAAATAAGTCTTAAAGTTAAATTCAGACTTGAGACAGTTGATTTTTTTAATTTTAAGTCAAACTTAAGTTTCTGCCAGTCAGATTGATGGATCAAATGTCCATAGTTAAGTTACGTTATTGAAAATGCGTCTAAGTTTTTCAGTCAACAATACTTAAATATAGTTCCAGACTGTGAAATCTGGTTGTATTTTTAACTTTATCCATGTAAACTAATATGAAATGCTTATAAACTGCCCTTCAGGTTACTTTTATTATATTTTAGTTTACATGCAGATTGTGTAAAATATGCATACAATCATATCTTGATTGAACAACCACCCAATATATTCCATTCAAAAGAATACTCCAACATGAATTTAATTCAAGAACATTTTTGATTTACACCCAGTGATATATGGTCATATGGTTTAAAATTCTGTGAGAGTATTCACATGTTTGTATCCTTTCTTCAATAGTTCACCTCAAACAATACACTGTGATTTTGAGGGATAGCAAATTTTTAAGTAAATTATGTTTCTCCGAGAATACTTACCCGATCACATTAACATTAGGATATAAGCCTGCTACCTCGCGAATCCAGCACTACTAAAAGACAAAAAAAATCGTCTTTTCTGTCTATCTCCTATAGACAAAGGGCAATAACTCTTGCCCCTTACCTCCCCTTACACTGCCAAGTGTCGCTAGTTTTTAAGCTGAGTGATATAACTATACGAGGATGCTCGCATGGAGGGGTGGTTGGAAGGGTTTTTAAGTAATGTGATTGGGTAAGTATTCTCGGAGAAACATAATTTACTTTAAAAATTTGCTATCCCTCAAAATCACAGTGTATTGTTTGAGGTGAACTATTGAAGAAAGGATACAAACATGTAAATACTCTCCTTCAAATATGTTCCCTGATCACATTAACATTAGGAAAATAAGTAATAGGAGGAGGGAATGCTGAGCATCCTACCTCTACCCCAGGTATCCTCTAGGGAATGACGGCTGAATTCTCCATGTGAACGATAACCCCTTCTCCTAATATCATCAGTAACACAGTCTAGGGTCACGTGATATGTGACCCCTATATACGGTTAAGAAGATAGTTATTGAAATCTTCTTACCTAAAAAAAATTTCACTGGCAAATCCAGCGAAGCTGATAGGCTGTGCTGCTTGTTTTAAATGGGTCTGGTGGTCATCTGGATTGCCGACACAGGACCTACCAGATTTAAGGTTTGCCTCTGCGAAGTCAAATCTCTGAGATAAAACTGGAGAAGGCTGACTCTGCATGCCAGTCAACAGCTTCTATTATATCTCGGAACAAAACATTGTGTTCAAATGCAAGGCTCACTGAAATTGCTCTAATCTCATGATTGGTAATCTTCATGAGGCGACTCTGCTCTTGTGAGACCTCAGAGTACGCTGAGTGTATAACCCACATCAGCCATGAAGCGAGGGCTTGAGGGGTGATATCACATTTCCCAGCTTTCAATGGAAGAACAAGGCGCTTGCATGTGTCCCTACTTGCCTCAGTGCATTTTAAATAGTGCTAGAATGCACAAACAGGATCTTGCATGGCTGCTGCTCTTAACTTATCTATAGGAGAGAGCAAGCGAATGACGACTCTTTGATTGCCAATGGATGGTAACCTATTTTTGGCTACGAAGCCTGGTTGCATCAAGAGGGCCACCGAACCATCTGATCTGAACTGAAGATAGTTTGGGTCACTGGAAAGGGCATGTAACTCGCTCACCCTGCATGCTGAAGCTAATGCTTTCAAGAAACGTGTTTTGTATGATAGTAGCTTTAACGAAGTGTGGGCTAAAGGCTCAAATTTGTCTGAATTAAGCCGTGTTAAAACCCAGGACAAATTCCATTTTGGAAACAGGGTGAGGGATTTTGATCGATTGAAATCAAAATTGGCTAAAAGATCTGACAGATCTTTGTCATGCCCTATATCACATCTACCATGATGGTGGAATGTGTCTGATATGGAGCAGTAGCATTTGATAGTAATTGGGGCCAACTGTTTCTACTCGAAAAGCCAGAGAAAAAAGTTGGCCAGTTGAGGGATTGAGACACTCAAAGGGATGATGTTATTGATATGGCACCAGTCCCTGAAAACCTGCCACTTTAAACGGACTCGATGATCCGGAGTATTCAAACGCGAGGAAGCCATACCAGATTCAGATATGTGAGAAACTCCATACCCAAATGGACAAAACGCTGGGAGGGATGGAGATCGGACTTTTCCCAGTTCACAAGAAAGCCGAGATGATCTAAAAGTGATAGAAGATCATTTCTACCTTTGAGCAGAGTAGAACTTACCATATGTTTCTGGAGGATGTCGTCCAAGTACATGCTGTCCCTGTAGATGAAGTCAAGCGGAACAGGGTGACGATGCAATCCATACCCTTGGTAAAAGCCCAAGGGCTGATACTGAGGCCAAAGGGTAGGACCTGTAACTGATAAACAGTTGTGGTAAGCAAATTGGAGAAATTTCCATGACGTGGGGTGGATAGGGACGTGAAAATATGCATCGGCCATATCTAGACTGACAGCATACTCGTCCCATCGGATGGAAAGACGGATTGAATTTTGGTGGTAAAATGTATTGGTTAAGGTGGACTCAGGTCAATGATCGGCCTCAACTTGCTGTTCGCCTTCTGGAATAAAACCCCAGCGATTGTGGTTTCTTTTTTCCACAATCTCCATAGCCCTTTTTTATATTTTTTTTTTTTTTTTATATGAGCAACTGTATCTCCTGTTGTAGACAGGCATCCTTCTTCCGATCTGACGGTATGTCCGTAAAGAGGGGAGAGGTGGACAGGGGAGGGGGTTGGATAAATGAAATCCGAAGCCCCTCTGAAATGACCTGGATCACCCAATTGTTTTGAGAAAATAAAGTGGTCCAGTGGTCCTGAAATTGCAGGAGGCAGCCCCCCACAGGTAGGCTGTCTGCGGGCGGTGGGGAGAGTAGGTCAACGTCAAGAGTTAGGAGGTTTGAAGGTGGAGAAACTTGGTTTCTTGCCGCCCCTGTATGGTTGCCTCCTAGCTTGATTGTTGCCTCCTGGCATTGTGCATATTTGATTGAAAGGATCTCTTGTCCCGTGTCCGCCTATCATCCCTCCATTGTGGCAGGGGCTGATTGTTTTGAAATGCCTGCGAGGGTTGAGCGGCGAGTTGGAGGGGCAGTTCCTAAGCTGCCTGCCTCTGAATTTCTTCAATTTTTCCACCAAAGAGTAAAGGTGACCCAAATAGAGTCATCAGTAAAGCCAGAGTATGATGGGGCTTGAGTGACATGGACCGTAGATATGCGTCACATTGTATCAGGTCTAAATTGGCAGAAGCAGTCAACACATTGGCCATGGAAAGGTGAGCTGCCCTGTTAATAACTCTAGCAATGCGGGCCGTCCATTCCCAAGTGTAGTCATTGCCAGATTTTTCTGTGAGCCGGAAAATGGCTAGTGAAGCCAAGTCTAACATTGAAGACGTAGCAACTATGTTTTGGACTAGCTTTGACATGGCATGGAACACATTTTTGTCCACTTTATAAAACAGTGGAGCGGACATGTGAACTGCTGCCATATTTTTGTCAAGGGCCAGGAGATCAGTACTGAAGGCGTTGGAGTGAGTTTTGTACCAGCGACCCAAGAATGTCGCTGGTACTTGGCTTTCTGAAAAGAACGCTTTAGCATTCCACTAATCACCTATTTGTCTCAACAGACAATCATTGATCTCCTTAATTTTCGCTGACTGGGGAAGGGGTCAGAAGGACGGAGTTTCTTCCTCCTCGTCCAGATCTACAGATGCCTTAACTTTGTAGTCTTGAGTGGCGGTAGGAGGTGGAGGGCATTCTGAAGTTGCCAACACCCTATAAATTTCCTCCACTGTGGCCTTGACACTAAACTCAGTCTGTTCCATTGTTGGATCAGTGTACTGCTGATTTGCAGGAGTTTCGTCACACTCACTGTGTGCCAAGTTGTGTTCTGGTAAAGCTTGCATCTCTGGATAGAGTATACAAAATGGCATAGATGATACAATTCCGTCATCCTTGACAATGTCACTAACTTTCCCTTGTGGATAGGCCATGAACATATGGACGGCTGGCACTGCAGGCTGGTTTGTCTTGAGCTTGGTCGGTAATAAGAGGTAATATCTGGCCTGATGTCAATAGCTGTGTCGTCGTTTTCTGGACCAAACGACGCATCTGTTCAAAGGCGGACTGTTGTACCATGTCAACATTATTTTATTCCATTGCCGCTGATGTTACTGTGGCTGACATTTGCAGACGATAACTTTAGGTGGGGGGTGGTGACCCCAACGTCCCCACACAAGACTCGCAATGGAGGCTGACTTCGGATGTATACTGAGGACAGCAATGCTATCTGTCTTCAACTTATTTTGTCTATCTCTCCCTTTTGCTGCCATCTGGAATTATTGCCCTTTGTCTATAGGAGATAGACAGAAAAGATGATTTTTCATCTTTTAGTAAGGCTGGATTCACGAGGTAGCAGGCTTATACCCTAACGTTAATGTGATTGGGGAACCTATTTGAAGGAGAAATAACAAAGCTTAAAGACTTTGCTAAACAATAGAAATACAATAAAATGAGAGTTCTGAAATATGTCTCGCATGCCATGATATGTCCCAACTATTTTTAACTCACTGTATCTCATTTTGATGAGTGTCTCACTTGCAATGTCCGAACCATGTCTATCTCACATAAACTAATTTTGAGAAGCATCTCACATGCTATATGTCCCTAATATATTTAAGTCACATTAACTCATTTTGAAGCGATTGTCTCACATGCTATGACATGTCCCATCTATATCTAACTCACAGTAACTCATTTTGAGGAGTTTCTCATGTGCTATGATATAGAATGTTAATATCTACACTCTACCTACCATCATCCTCACTGCTAGAGAATAGATAATTGTTAAAAGGCAGCAAAGGGTTCAACAGAATTGAATGTCTTGCCATCAGAAATCATTATCTGATGCCCTCTTCCTTGATACAATTTTTACTAACTTCAAAATAAAAATTCTCACGTAAGATTTTAATAACTTAAGTAGTCAGCACTTCTGCAAAACAAAACAAAAATATGTTTCAATCTCTGATAATTCTAGAAAATTGAAGTCAAATTAAGAAATGAAACATTCAAAATACCAACCTGATATGTCAAAAATTCCTGAAACTCCTTTGCCATTCTCTCCCTCAAAGCTTCAGCTTGGGCCTGGTGTTGTGAAACTAACATGTTAGGTGGCAAAAGCTTTCCAAATGTGGACTTCCCCTGCTGTTCATTATCCTTTGGAAGCTGTAGAAGTGGAATATCATGATGCCCTACACTGACATGAACAGCCTTATTAGTGATATCACTGTTGAAGTAGCCTGCCTGGGGTATGGGAAGAAGCTGGGATGGTGCATGCTGGGAAGGTATGTGGGTAATTTTGTGTGTATTTTCATCAATTTGAAGAAGAGGGATTCTAGAAATCTCTTCTCTAGGTCTCTCATTTTTCTCCTGACCCCAGGCTTCTTGTGGCAATTTTGGAAGCTTGAAAGACAATCCCCCATCATCCTTTTCTGCAGGTATTCTTAGAAACCTGGGTATAAGGTTCACATCTTCTTGTCTATTACTGATTTGAAATAACTGGATTTCCTGAGGAGATCGCGAGGCACTCTGAAGGTCTGATACATGCAGACTAGCCTCAAGTATGTTTTCCTTCCCAGATATCTTCCCATGTGGCGATTTGAATCTTTTCCCCTTTACACCTGGAACATTTTCAACAACAGATTCTTTTTGCAAGTTTTTCATTTCTTGTAGAACTTCCCTGACATTTGGTTTTCGATGGTGTGGTCTCTGTGAATGTTCCAACTCATCTTCTACCATGAGTCCTCTTGTCCTATCAGGTTGTGATCGGGATAAATGCTGCTCTATTGTTTCATTGGCTGGATGGTTTGGTTGCCATGGAGTTCTAGTCTCATCAAGAGCTCCCATCATAGCCATCATGCTTTGATGCTGAACCTGAAATAATAATCGGATACCTCTTTTATGGAATTTAAATATGGAAATCCATAAGTAATGCAGATGGAGAATATTTGGATCACAGTTTATTTTCCAAGTCAATTTTCTGTATTAGATAATTTGAAGCTTCTTCCACAGAATATCTCTTGCCAAAAGATTACAATACATTTTAATGCAAAAGTTTATGGGAATCAGCTTGTACAAAGAAGTATCAAGTAATAAATGACAGACTTTTCTTTGCATAAGGCAACCTGCATTGGTAGAGGAAAGAATGGTTCAACAAAATGGGCAATGAAATGAAAAATCAAATCATCTTACCTCCAACATCCTCCTCAGTTCTCCTCTGATGATGTATTTCAACTGCTGACCAATATCAAGTGCTGACATATTTCCTGGTTCATTATTGTCACCATCATGCTGATTACCAACATTTCCACTCCTGTTATGATTGTTATGCCCTGGGTTTCCTGGATTATACCCTGGATTACTTTCATGATGGTGACCAGATCTACTTCTGCTGTGATGGCCTATATTATCCCCCGGATTTTCCCGAAGCCTATGTTCAGGATTATCTGCATAGTCATAATATTCAGGATTGTTGCCATGGTGATGATCGGGCTTGCCACCAACTTTAACTCTTGATCTCTGTAAACTTGAGGTATATGATAATTCAAGGACATTCTCTTCTCCATTCTGTTCTTCTTCAAACTCTGCCCTACGCGATTTTCTGTTCCTTACATTGGAGACAGGAGTGCTTGAATTGGGTACCATGGACATACTTCTTCTCTCTGGAGAGGATTGGAAATGAAGAGTGTTATTTAAGGTAGAGCTGTCCCTTCTGTCAGGACTCTCCTTACTGGGACTGTCTTTTCTGGGATTTCTGTGTGAACGTCTCAACCTGGAACAAATATAAACCGTCATTTAAAGCCAGTCAGCATCTTATTTTGCTAATTATGCTGTAATATTGTAATATTAGCTTTTTTCTTACAAATCAAACATGGTTTAAATGTTTAAGCATTGCACAATCAAGCCTAAAAATATACTGATTTATTTTAATTACGTCTATTTCAAACTAAAAGAAAATCAGGAACATGAGATAAAACTTCACACAATTTGAATGAAAGTTACAGAGTTAACAGACGAATGCAGGCAGCTTTACTTCAACATAATTACTTCAGCAAACCTTTGCTAAACAAATGCATGCAAAAACAAAAATACAAATAGTATTAACTTAAAAAGATGAAATTCCCCAATGCCTTTGTAATAGTTCATAAAAATGTCATGATTGGTATATTGCTTGACATTATTTTCTGAGATCTATGACCCTGGCTGGTAAGTTCTTACACAGCCTATATGAGGTGACTAATCCATTGCTACTCCAGACTTATTATGACCTTCCTTTGACCTTTCCCACCCCATTTTTGATATCTGATATTTGTGTTGGAGTGATAAATATCAAAATATCTGAATGGGCAGTTGGAGGAAACTAGCCTAGACCAATTTTGGGTCAAATGTGGAAGTAAAGAAATAGCAGCACAACTTACTGATACATAATTCAGTTAATAATAGTCACATGTTGACAATAAAAATTGTTAACTAATTTATAGTAAAACATGGTCACAGATCTGTCAGACAAAAAATTATTTAAAGTACAACATGGTCACATATCTGTCAGACATAATAAGTCACAAACATTTATCTCAAAATCAAGATTATGATCCCGTAACATAAATCTGGAAGAAGAAATCAGTATTCCTCTTCCTCAGTACTCCTTTATCTGAGCAGAAACTCTGTTCTACAAGTTTTCCTATGACTTTCTCTATTAATAACTTTTCCATCTATGCTGTCTGAGGCTGCCCAGTGAAGAAGGTTCCAAAGCTGAGAGAAAGGCATACATGCCAACCCCTGACGAGGAAAAAGTGTAATCCAAGTGGTCAAAAAGAGGAATCCAAGCAGAAAAAGAGTAATCCACATATAACATACTACAATTACAATTAACAATGATTTATTTGCTTTTCTCATCTTTTATCATTCATTCATGGTTCAAGTGTTCATATGTAGCACTTTTAGCTTTAGAAAGCAACAGATTGTCATGTTGCATTTCAAAACATTTTGTACCAGCTGAGGCCATGAATGTTTTGCATACCAGTAGAGCACTCAGTACCGGGTTACTTAGCCTGGACCTGAATTCAGTTTTATTTTTGTTAACAACACTAAACAATCTCTCACAGTCAGCATTAGAATGGTAAAGAACCAATATTCCTTTCATAACCTGACAGTGATAGAGTCTTTTAGCTGGGAAATAAGGTGCCATTGCACATCAACTCTATCTGCATTAAGTATATTGTCAGGTAGAATCCCAACTTGATACTTCAGGAATTCTTCTTCCAGATGATCCAAGTTAGACAAGGGTGGCAATAGAAAGGGATATCTCTTGACAAAGAATCTAACACTTTTGAAGCTTTTTGACTGTCTCTCATTTACATAAGCAACTGAAGCATTTAAAACAGTTCATCTCCATATGGGAATTTATGGAGCATGTAATCACAGATATCTATTAATAAATGGCCAATATCTACTTCTAATTTATCAGCAGCAAGGTGCATCAAATGACAGGGGCAACCTGTTATGAACACTGATGGAGACATTTTCAAAATATAGGATGCAACTCCTTTATGAATTCCAGTCATCACTGATGCATTATCAGCTGCAAACCCCATACAGTTCTGCCAACTTATGTCATGTTTCTTCAAAACATTGTCAAGCAAATCAAAAATGTTTTGTCCAGTGGAATCTACTGTTAATTCTGGTAAAGAAAGAAGAACACTCATGACTTTGCCTTTTTCACTGTCAAAGTATCTAATACATACTGGGTACAACTTTTTATCATCATAATCACAACTCCCGTCTGTGGCAATACTAAACGGCCCAATTTTCATTGCTTCTGCAATTTTAAGTGAAGTATCTTCTGCTAGGCACCGAACAATGTGAGATGATTTTATTCTTGCACAAGCATATTTTTCCGCAATTTTCGAATCAGGAAACATCCGCTTGAACAAGGGACCAACATGGTCTGCTACCGCTAAGGGTAGTCTGTGTTCTATTAAAAACTCGGTAAATAACACCTCAGCATTTATAGTATTCAAGTCTGCACTTGAGCTCTGCTGTAAATAAGAAGTTACCTTAGTATTAGAGTTCGTAAGGCGAGCTAATTCGATGTGTTTCCTTGTTTTCATTTGTTTTTCCACATCAAATTTACCACCATGACCAATGCTAAAATCGTTTCCGCACAGTCTGCAATGAGCATGATGCTGTCCGAGAATGGAACGCTGTATTATGCCATTCATATATTCATCTTTGAATCTTTGGAGGACTCGTTGTTTTGCTTTTTTCTGATCCATCTGCGAAATTCTTGGGGAAAAAAATGTGCTCTAACATACACAAAGACTAGAATCCATCTTAACATCTGAAGCCATTTAGTGCCAACGATTAGACGTCACGTGATGATGCCCTCGTCGTGTTTGGAGGATTGATTACATTTTGCTTTGTTTATTATTGACTTTTTCTAACCCATCTGTGAAATTATTTAAGAGATATTTTTTGCACTCATAAACGCATTGAGAATTTTTTAATACTTTTTAGCGCAAAAAAAACTTTTAGACTGGTTCTGCACTATGCAAAATTAGAACAAAGAGTATGTGCATAATGATTTAAACAAAATAGAAACCAGTCTGTTCTCTCCTCACTAAGCCGCTATAAATAGAATATGAGGTTGAAAGTTTGAAAGTATCTTAGTAACATGATAGTTGCTATAAATAGAACATGAATATTAGGAAAGTCCACGGACAAGTATACTCGTATATCGTAGTTATGTAGAAGCGGGGTATTTTTTTTATTTAAAAATAAAACAGTATGTAAAAAATAAAGTAATGCTAATAAAAACGAAAAAAAAAAATTTTCTTTTTTTGCAAGATGGATATATCGAAAAAGCGTAATCTATAAACGTTAACGCGTAACGCGGAATTTAGTGAGAAAAAGCGTAATGATTACGCCAAAAGCGTAATGGTTGGCATGTATGGAAAGGGCATGTGTACCTACTTGTTGTCTGAGGTACACTATAACTGATGTGTTGCTGGAGAAGATCATCACACAGCTGACTTTTTACTCAGTGTATGCACTCATGTTGAGCTAAAAATTCCACCCTCATTTCAAAATTGTTAATATGGAGGGTAGATTCATCTTAAGACCAAGAACCATGATGAGCTAAACACTTCTGGTTCCATGTGAGCACTCCATGACAAATCTGATGCATCTATGAACAGATAAAAAAAATCTTCTGAGTACACTTGAAGACCAGTCAGAAACAAGTCTCAATTAGAATACCAACTCAAATGGTAGTGAAAATTGGATCCACAATAAATCTGAACTATCAGCTGCCCTGTGCAAGTTTTATTTTCCTCCAAAAAGAATATGTGGGGAGGGGGCATTGGTGCAGTCTTTTCAGGCAGAACATGGTCCACCATGGTGTTTAAGATCCCCAATAGGGAAAGGTATATATGAAATGACAACAAAGTCTTCGTCTAAGTACCTCCAAAATGGCCAGGATACTGTTCAGTTGGGCCATGATTTATCCCCTGTTGATGAGGAAATTCATCCCCACATTTATGCCATTCTGAGCTGGAACTAGCTCTAATTTCTCTGTGTTCACCAAATGGCAAAAATTGCAGTAATACAGATCTTTTCTCAAGGACTATGTGTGGTCATTGTGATTCAACCAATCAATAAAATACTGCAGGACAGGGATCTCCATTGACCTTTGGGTAGCAGTGAAAAAAACCATTACTCTGCCAAAGGGCCTGGGTGCAGAGACTAGGACAGATGGAAGAATGCAAACCTGGAATACCTACCAGTTCCAACAAAACTGGAAGTACTTTCTGTGATGAAGAAAATTGGGATGTGAAGGTACACATCCTGAAGGTCAATGGTGACTGCCAAGTCACCAAGTCTGAACACATTCCTGACCAAAGCTGTGGTCTTGACCAGGAAAAGTTCCTCTTGAGGAAACAAGTTTAAGGTAGAAAGGTAAAAGGGTAGGAGTTGGAAGTTGACCTAAAGGGAGAAGGAGGTGGCATTTCAGCCTGATCCTCAGTGAACTTATTAGAGTCCACTAAGATTGACAGGATGTCATCATCCTGCTTTCACTCCTGGGAGGCAGGACTTTGTGATGTCGTGTGTCTCTGATGCGGAGAGACCTGCATAAAGAGGCAGCATCATACCTGCACACCTGACATGGAGCACAGCGACTATCCATGTAGGCAGACTTGGCTGAGAGATGGTAGTGCTTTTGACCTTTCATCCAGTATCTGTGTAGAGAATATTGACCCCTCTTTTTCCTTTCTTTCTCCACATAAGCAGATGATGCTGGGACATGTCCTGTAGCATTGACCCTGCAAGATCTAGATGATAGCTCTTCCATTCCAGGGTTGCTCAATTTGCTTGTTGCCATTTATGGGCTACAGGTTCTGTGAAAATGCAGCTCCTTCCACAATTAGTGGGTGAAACTCACTCTCTACCATCATTGTGCTCTGGACTTAGGATAAAACTCCTCCCTGGGGCCCCGAGTGGCCGAGTGGTCTAAAGCGCTGTCCGTTACGGACCACTGCCATCTCACCTCTGTCTGCGTGTGTTCGAGTCTAAGATTCGGCAAATGTAGTTATGTGAGAAAGCTTGCCAGTAGGTTCTCGTGGGTCGGTGGTTCTTTCCGGGCTTTGTCCGGTTTCTTCCTCCACCATTAATACTGGCCGCCATGTATAGCCTATATTGTGCTGAAAAATGGCGTTAAACCATTAAAAAAAAAAAAAAAAAAAAAAAAAAAACTCCTCCCTCACCTCATGGAAGGGCATGACTCACTCTCTATCCTAGAATTTTCTCCCTTGGGAGGGACCCTGGACCAAACACTAACAGTCACTGACTGGGTTGAAACATATGTCAGGAGTCCAATTGCTTCATATTATCCTGTGATTGGGGTGTGCCGTTCACAACTGAATAGGTTATATTCTTCTATTCTTCTGACACCCAAGGGACTAAGAGAAGGACCCAGTATGTTTTAGAGATGCGCATTTTCTCTTCTTCTTATAAACACATCTACATTCTGCAAAGTCCCAAATCTTGTTCGACCATAAACAGTAGAAAGGATAGTTATCTATCCATTGATAATTAGTACACTCATGGCAGGTGAGACGGGTATCCCTTAGGGATTTTTATCCTCACATTCTGAAAATAATCAATAATAATCATAAACATTGCTTATAATATCAGACCTGAAGTCAAATACTATTTATTGTAAGCAATACCTTGGTATTGATGACAAAGAAGAGTGTTGTGAGACCTTTGGTCAAACAACAAGGTAAGCAATACTTAACTGGAGTACTGTTGACAATAAATGAGAGGGTGATAAAATAAGACTCAATTATTCATTATGCAAGAGTCTGGAAATATAGACTATATTGAAATTATCATAAAATTAGACTCAATTTTAGATTAACAAAGGTCGCTGCTGACTAACATAACCCAAATATAACACTAAAATCTCATATGAGAGAACCAACTACAACCATATATGCAACGAACTTGCAGATAAAACACTCTAACAATAGAAAAACATGCATTTAGATGTTAGAAATGCATGACAGACACAAAACGAAGGCAATATTTCTGTAGAGTGTGAAAATTCCAATTGATCCAATATGCCAAATTATAAAAAGAAGGATGACTACTGTGAATTTGCGTGGGGAGGAGACTGAGTCTGTGTTAATTCTAGTTCTGAATTTTCTAGAACTTTTATTCTAATGGGAGGATGAGTTTGAGTTTGTATGTATGGACAAATGTATTTTCCATCCAAAAATGTAAATAATGCAATAGCAACAGATAACATATTACTGATATTAAAATCTTCATTGGTAACACACAAAATTAACTTGCCCAGTTGGACAAGCTCTTCTAACATTCATTTACCCAAATCTTAGTTTCACCTGCCTTGAGTTATTGACAACTGTTAATATCAAGCCATTATTATACATAATTCTATGATATAAACTGTGTATAAAAATAAAATGAACCCTTTTATCAGAGATAAGGTCCGCTCATCCAGATCCTCTGAACCAAGAGAGCTAACTTCTAATGAACTGCTATCATCAGCTCTGGAAAGAAAATTAAGATGCCACATGATAATTAGTAAGAAACAAAATATATTATCTATTTTTGTGTTATATTATATTTTAATGTAGTTAAAAGCTCTAAAAATATACTTAAAGAGTAAAAATTGTGGTTATCAAAAGAAGAGAACCTCAAGGTAATTGTGAAAAGGAAATAAATGGTCCAAAACACTCTTTTTACAACTAATCTTAAATATATCTAACAAAAGAAAGCATCATATTCAAATAATTGAAGATAGTTATTGATACATTGTATCAGTCGGTAAAATCTGTTTATATCTTACAAATCAATTATTGACCTAAAATGTTGTGTATGTCATATATAACAAACAAATTTGCACAAATTTTAACTGTTTTGATTGTATTGTGAATATGATTGAACCAGTATGTCCTCACACTACTTACAGTTAAAAAATGTCAAAGTACCACTATGTTTAAGTCACATCTCCCAGGAAGAGAATGACACTTGCATGCAATGAGCAGTTAACTGTGTTATTCTAACACAATGATGAACAATTTTACTCCTTCAAAACAAATTCAACATATATAGTAAGATCAAGTAAGACTGACCCATTAAGAACATGTTTATAAGCTGTCTGGACTCTGGCTGTCTCCTCATCTTCCATCAGTACTGAGTTGACACTGACAAGACTGTCCTCTGTTAACATACTCTGTTTCAACCTTTCTTCCTTTACCTTCCCACCATTTGCTGACTTTCTCAGGTCAGATGCATTCTGAAAACTGTCATTTTCTGTCAGCTCTTCCAATGTGGAGAGACGTTTTGATGTGGCCTTTCTTTCATTGACTTCTACATTATGTTGTATCACTGGCTGTTTTTCAGCTCTAGGGGATGATCCAGCAGAACCTTTTCTTCTTTTCACTGAGCTGTACTTGTGCTCCAACAACCAAAGACTCAGTACCACCAACTGAGTTGGGACCTCTACCCGCATGGTGGGGCTGAGAGCCAAGTCCTTCTCTCCCTTCCAATGCAGCCCAAGGGCATGGTGCTGACTGCCCCATTGGTACAACCAGTCCAGAACACGTTGAAGTGAAAGATAGTGATGACCAAAGTTCACGTCCAGCACCCAGTGACCATCATCAGACTCAGCTGGGTCTCTGTAGAGCACTTCTTCTGACTGGTAATACTTTGAGGCAAGGCCAGTCATGTTAGGAATCTGGGCTTTACTGGGAGAGCTAACTCCTCGGAGTTTCCCTTCCCTACCAGGAGAGTTCGCAGTGTCAGCCAGACTTGTCCTACTACTCTTGATGGATGATGGAATAACATCCCCTGAGCTATTGCTGCGGAACAGACCTCTTGGTTTAACATTCTTCTGAGTTGGCTTTTCCTCTTCTTCAAAAGCATGTGATTCACTTTGACTTCTCAAGAATTTAGTTCTTGGTGATGATTTTACAACTGAGGTGTGACGTTTCTGTGAACCATCCAAATTTTTTAGTGGATATGACTGGAATTCTTTTTCTTTTATGTCTGATGCAAAAGGTAGAATCAGAGGATATTTAACATTTCTACCCTGTCTGCTTTCTTCTTGTACACTTTTTGTAAATGAGATGGCAAAGAGTGTGTCCAGGAATTCCATAAAGGACTGTTTTGTCTCAAAAGGCCTTGAGCCTACCAAAAGTCCATTGATATACTGAAAACTGATACTTGAATGAACAGTACCTTCAATCTCATCTCTGGAGTTAAATACAAACTCTTCATAATTACCAAAGCACTTTCTTTTCCTCTTAAAGACTTTTGGCACAACTTCACACTGTTTATGGAAATAAACAGACAAAGCAATGGTTCTGGGTGAAGCCTGGAAGAAAGTGACAGACTTTCTAACCTCTCCATCCCCTTCCCCTTCGACCTCCTCCCCATTTTCCTGCACCTTGGTGGCTATGCCATGGTTCTCAGGGACTATCTCAACACTCTTCCAATTATTCAAAAGTCTGTCAAGCTTTTCCTGAACCTCAGGTTCAAGATTCTCAATGTCATGGAAGTACTCAGCAAGAATGTCAGCAGTGTCCTCTGTGGCAGGTAGTTCAAGAATCAATGATAAAACAACCTTATGGAGACACTCCTCATCGAGCAGGTATTTACTGAAGGCAAGCATGTGTACAGCCCATTGGAGAGTAGTAAAACACTCACGTACCCCTTCCTGGCTAGCTCCTGCACTCTCCTGAAGGATTAAATAGAAATATTGTTATGATTACCATTCAATTTTTTATTTTTAAGGTTGTAATTTATAGTGATAGAAGCCTGACTACTGAAAGGAAAAACAACAGTATGGACAAACAACAGCAAAACCTTCAAAATGGTAGAAACCTTACCTAAACCAGGAACTTCACAACTACTTAAATCACTGCTATCAACTGCAACTGCTTTTCCTTGTAAAACTGATAAACATAATGCTATTTACTTGGACACGTGAAAGCAATTTTTCTGAACAATTCAAACTTATGTGGAATAACTATGAGTCTGGACCTAAATATTACTCATTTCAAACACAGCTGAATTTCATAATTCAATACCCAAGAGACCTAAATATTACTCATTCCAAACACAGTTGAATCTCAATAGTTAAATACACAAGAGACCTAAATATTACTCAATCCAAACACAGTTGAATCTCAATAGTTAAATAAACAAGAGACCTAAATATTACTCAATCCAAACACAGTTGAATCTCAATAGTTAAATACACAAGAGACCTAAATATTACTCAATCCAAACACAGTTGAATCTCAATAGTTAAATACACAAGAGACCTAAATATTACTCAATCCAAACAAAGTTGAATCTCAATAGTTAAATACACAAGAGACCTAAATATTACTCAATCCAAACACAGTTGAATCTCAATAGTTAAATACACAAGAGATCTAAATATTACTCATTCCAAACACAGTTGAATCTCAATAGTTCAATCCCCTAGAGACCTAAATATTACTCAATCTAAACACAGTTGAATCTCAATAGTTCAATACGCAAGAGACCTAAATATTACTCAATCCAAACACAGTTGAATCTCAATAGTCAAATACACAAGAGATCTAAATATTACTCATTTCAAACACAGTTGAATCTCAATAGTTCAATCCCCTAGAGACCTAAATATTACTCAATCCAAACACAGCTGAATCTCAATAGTTAAATACACAAGAGATCTAAATATTATTGATTCCAAACACAGTTGAATCTCAATAGTTAAATACACAAGAGACCTAAATATTACTCAATCCAAACACAGTTGAATCTCAATAGTTAAATATACAAGAGATCTAAATATTACTCAATCCAAACACAGTTGAATCTCAATAGTTCAATACGCAAGAGACCTAAATATTACTCAATCCAAACACAGTTGAATCTCAATAGTCAAATACACAAGGGACCTAAATATTACTCAATCCAAACACAGTTGAATCTCAATAGTCAAATACACAAGGGACCTAAATATTACTCAATCCAAACACAGTTGAATCTCAATAGTCAAATACACAAGAGACCTAAATATTACTCATTCCAAACACAGTTGAATCTCAATAGTTCAATACGCAAGAGACCTTGAACAACATTTTGAGATATCCCAAGTTCAAGTCATTAGATATTGGATCCTAAGCAATCTTGAGTATTCAGGATGAGTGATTTATAACCCCTGAGATTCTACTAGAGCTTTCATTTAACATTCACACAAAGTGGGTTAATCCTAAATCTTCAAGTGATTGTAAATCATTAGTAAAACTATTTTTTATGTGTGTTTTATGAAAAAATGCATAATTTCTGAAATGTAAAAACAAAGACCATTTGGCATTGGATCCTTTACAAGTGATCAGATGTTAAGTGTGTAACCTTTTATACCGCCATCTACTAATAGTATACCAGGGTAAGACAGCTGTTTAGTATGGAGCACTTTCATGTGGCTATTACCTACCAATAATGTACAGTAGACATGGGTACATCAGCTGTTTAGTGTGTAACCCTTTACTGTGGACGCCATTTAATGATTAAGGTACAGTTTACCTAGTACAACAGTTGTTTAGTTAGTAGTCCTTTACTGTTGTCATTATTTATCTATAATGTATAGTGGACCTGGTTATCAGCTGTTTAGTGTCTAACCCTATACTGTGGTCATCATCTAATGATTATGTACAATTATGTTTTCATGGTGGTGCAGCATTACTTTTACATTCCCAAACATTTCATTCACCAAATATTTCTTCAATATCAACTGACCTTAGGTGATAAGAATTATGATGATCATAATGAACATTATAAACATGTGATCATTATTTCATTTTGTTTTTGTTGTTATTGATTGTTGTTTTTTCAGTTGTGTGGTAGTAGTGACAGATGTTGTTATTTCTATATAGTTTTCATTATAATTGTTAATCTCTCAATATAATGGTGCTTATTTCCTTCCTTTAATTTTATCATATTGCCTGAGACAACAGTGTAATATAATGATATGTTAATAAACAAAACAAATCTATTCTACTATAAAATAATGAAACCACTTATCCATATAGATCTAATAAATAAAAAAATTCAAAGGTTTTCAAAACAGTTTATGCTATTTTGTTATTTTATTATAAAGATTTCTTAATTTTACAGGCACTGTATGGTACAGAAATGCAGAAATATTTCTTAAGAAAGAATTTCAGGTTAATTTGTAAATTTATTTTTTGATTGGGGATGTTTTATCTGTTTTTATAAAAATGATGCAGAGAACATAGCCATGTATAAAAGTGAATAGCATATGCTTGACAAGGGAAAAAACTACAAGTGACAATACTCACCTCCTTCCTGTACAATATATGTTTTCACTATCCAACATGGATTGTTGATATCCAATACACACTAATTGTACAATGTTGTTATAATAACCAGTAACATGATAGAAAATAAAGATTAGGATTGGTCACACTTTGGCTTTTCCTAACAAGCCTCTATCTTGATAACATGTGCATAAAGGGGTCAAAAAGCAAAGACTGCGGTAAAATCAAAGGCACAAGTTAATGAGGGACCTAAAAAAATTCAAGAAGTGGACGCCATCTTGGCTGAACATCAACAATGAGAAACTTGAGTACTAACTTCTCCATTAAGAATCATATCACGAAACAATGCTTTTCATACAAGTACTTCTTTCAAAGTGCTTTTCTTTCTATCATTGATCAAATTTACAAATTAGACTGATAAACCACTGATTAAAGTCTGATACTTTAATTTTGTTACCTGCATAATAATTATAACAGTGTTCCATTGGTCAACTGAAATGACTTGATAAACTGTTGAGACCATTAGCTCTTATGTGGGTAGAACTGCATGCCATGTAACTTTTTATAATTATTTTTATTGCTGAACCCTCTATATTTGTTTTGAACCAAAAGAAGTAATTTTAATGATAATAATTTTAATGATAATAATGATAATAATTTTAATGATAATAATGATAATAATTTTAATGATAATAATGATAATAATTTTAATGATAATAATGATAATACCATGCAGGTCAACTTTAAATTGATTACAACAATACAAACACTTCTGCAAATTGAAGGTAAAACACATTTGACACTTAATTAGGGTCTCAGCATTGCTCATGGACATAGCTGTGATGGTACTGCTCACATTTGAATTCAAAAGGGTACAAAGCATTCATGATGACTGAATCAAGCACTTGACAAAACTTATTTGATTGGTATTTTTTTCTTGAAGTGCTGACACCATTAGTGATTACTGACATTTTCATTGATCAAAATATCATCAAATGTTGCAAGTTACAGTGTACTGAGAAATATATTTGGTACAGGAAATATAAAATATATGACTTTTTATTAAAAGATACAAATTCCACGATGATGAGTCAGACTTTTGGGAACTAACCACCATTCATGACGATAAAATAATCAATATGTTGAAGTTTTATTTACAGATCTTTATCCCTGATTTCTCTAAATTCAACAAATGGCGGCTAATTATGTGGGTATTTGCTACAAAAAAGGCATCTCTGCTAGACCCCACATAGTAAGTGTGTTTGCAAGATATCTGGGTGTGTGATATCATAACAAATGTTGAAATTCAGCAAAATACATCTTTTTAATCTTGTTTTATCTTATAGCCTATCGTGCTAAAAATATATGACCTGGGCATGTGTAATCAGACTTCAGTCATACAAAATAAAAACAATTCACTGCACATGCCAATTTGTTCATGAAAAACTTACTAGTAAAAATGAACAAAGTAGTTTCTTTTTCCTTCTAAATGGATTATAGTAAAATTATTAAATAACTGATTTAAAACAATAGAAAACAAAAGGATCTTTCAAAAGGAATTTTTTTTTTTCACTTGCAAAGAAATGAAAGTAGCAATTACTGCACATTTTTCGAAAAACCAACCTGTGGCATGTGTGCATTGCTGTCTCTGTGTAGCTCCTCTTTGCTGATCATCTTCTTTCCTCGCTGACGTAGATTTTGCGATAGCTTGTCCCGCACATGTAACAGCCACAGAATTGTGCAGATATCACGGAAACTTCCCATCAATTTGGTCATGTTCACCGTTTCCTTAAAATTTACAACTGATGATTGAATCAGTTTGTAGTGCTGAAGTACTTCAGGAAGCTCCATGCAAGGACCCTCTGTTGTTGCCTGGTAAAGAACATTCATTAGGAATCACAAGAAAGCTAGAGATTATTCAGGTGATGGAAAATTGCTCCAATAGATGGGACTTCAGATAAATGTGTTGGACAGCTGAGCTTTACAAAGTCTCTACATGATCATGTAACTACCCAAAAAATAAAAGTCTATGCATTCTAAATGTAAAAAAATGAAATGGAGAAAAGGGTCTCTTACTACCAAAATGTAAGTGACACAGAGATGAAAAGATTGCCAGAAATTGAAAGCTAAGGTACAACAGAAGATTCAGTCTTAATATGCATACTATAAGAATAAATCTTAATTATATATATATATATATATATATATATATATATATATATATATGTATATATATATATACAAATTATATATGTATATGTACATATGATATACAAATCAGCCTTGAATTATACATATGTATAAGAATCAATCTTGAAATATAGCCATTATGTAAGAATGTCTTGAATTATAAGTATAAGAATCAATCTTGAATTATATGTACAAGAACCAATCTTGATTTATAGGTATGATATACGAACCAATCTTGATTTATAGGTATGATATACGAACCAATCTTGATTTATAGGTATGATGTAAGAACCAATTTTGATTTATAGGCATGATATAAGAACCAATCTTGATTTATAGGTATGATATAAGAACCAATCTTGATTTATAGTTATGATATACGAAACAATCTTGATTTATAGGTATGATGTAAGAACCTTTCTTGATTTATAGGTATGATATAAGAACCAATCTTGATTTATAGGTATGATATACGAACCAATCTTGATTTATAGGTATGATGTAAGAACCAATCTTGATTTATAGGTATGATATACGAACCAATCTTGATTTATAGGTATGATGTAAGAACCAATCTTGATTTATAGGTATGATATAAGAACCAATCTTGATTTATAGGTATGATATAAGAACCAATCTTGATTTATAGATATGATATACGAAACAATCTTGATTTATAGGTATGATGTAAGAACCAATCTTGATTTATAGGTATGATGTAAGAACCAATCTTGATTTATAGGTATGATGTAAGAACCAATCTTGATTTATAGGTATGATATAAGAACCAATCTTGATTTATAGGTATGATGTAAGAACCAATCTTGATTTATAGGTATGATATAAGAACCAATCTTGATTTATAGGTATGATATAAGAACCAATCTTGATTTATAGGTATGATATACGAAACAATCTTGATTTATAGGTATGATGTAAGAACCAATCTTGATTTATAGGTATGATGTAAGAACCAATCTTGATTTATAGGTATGATGTAAGAACCAATCTTGATTTATAGGTATGATATAAGAACCAATCTTGATTTATAGGTATGATGTACAAACCAATCTTGATTTATAGGTATGATGTAAGAACCAATCTTGATTTATAGGTATGATATACGAAACAATCTTGATTTATAGGTATGATATAAGAACCAATCTTGATTTATAGGTATGATATATGAAACAATCTTGATTTATAGGTATGATGTAAGAACCAGTCTTGATTTATAGGTATGATATACGAAACAATCTTGATTTATAGGTATGATGTAAGAACCAATCTTGATTTATAGGTATGATGTAAGAACCAATTTTGATTTATAGGCATGATATAAGAACCAATCTTGATTTATAGGTATGATATAAGAACCAATCTTGATTTATAGTTATGATATACGAAACAATCTTGATTTATAGGTATGATGTAAGAACCTTTCTTGATTTATAGGTATGATATAAGAACCAATCTTGATTTATAGGTATGATATACGAACCAATCTTGATTTATAGGTATGATGTAAGAACCAATCTTGATTTATAGGTATGATATACGAACCAATCTTGATTTATAGGTATGATGTAAGAACCAATCTTGATTTATAGGTATGATATAAGAACCAATCTTGATTTATAGGTATGATATAAGAACCAATCTTGATTTATAGATATGATATACGAAACAATCTTGATTTATAGGTATGATGTAAGAACCAATCTTGATTTATAGGTATGATGTAAGAACCAATCTTGATTTATAGGTATGATGTAAGAACCAATCTTGATTTATAGGTATGATATAAGAACCAATCTTGATTTATAGGTATGATGTAAGAACCAATCTTGATTTATAGGTATGATATAAGAACCAATCTTGATTTATAGGTATGATATAAGAACCAATCTTGATTTATAGGTATGATATACGAAACAATCTTGATTTATAGGTATGATGTAAGAACCAATCTTGATTTATAGGTATGATGTAAGAACCAATCTTGATTTATAGGTATGATGTAAGAACCAATCTTGATTTATAGGTATGATATAAGAACCAATCTTGATTTATAGGTATGATGTACAAACCAATCTTGATTTATAGGTATGATGTAAGAACCAATCTTGATTTATAGGTATGATATACGAAACAATCTTGATTTATAGGTATGATATAAGAACCAATCTTGATTTATAGGTATGATATATGAAACAATCTTGATTTATAGGTATGATGTAAGAACCAGTCTTGATTTATAGGTATGATATACGAAACAATCTTGATTTATAGGTATGATGTAAGAACCAATCTTGATTTATAGGTATGATGTAAGAACCAATCTTGATTTATAGGTATGATATAAGAACCAATCTTGATTTATAGGTATGATATAAGAACCAATCTTGATTTATAGGTATGATGTAAGAACCAATCTTGATTTATAGGTATGATGTAAGAACCAATCTTGATTTATAGGTATGATGTAAGAACCAATCTTGATTTATAGGTATGATATAAGAACCAATCTTGATTTATAGGTATGATCTAAGAACCAATCTTGATTTATAGGTATGATGTAAGAACCGATCTTGATTTATAGGTATGATGTAAGAACCAATCTTGATTTATAGGTATGATATAAGAACCAATCTTGATTTATAGGTATGATGTAAGAACCAATCTTGATTTATAGGTATGATGAAATAAGCAATCTTGATTTATAGGTATGATGTAAGAACCAATCTTGATTTATAGGTATGATGTAAGAACCAGTCTTGATTTATAAGTATGATGTAAGAACCAATCTTGATTTATAGGTATGATATATGAAACAATCCTGATTTATAGGTATGATGTAAGAACCGATCTTGATTTATAGGTATAATATAAGAACCAATCTTGATTTATAGGTATGATATACGAAACAATCTTGATTTATAGGTATGATGTAAGAAACCAATCTTGATTTATAGGTATGATATATGAAACAATCTTGATTTATAGGTGTGATGTAAGAACCAATCTTGATTTATAGGTATGATATAAGAACCAATCTTGATTTATAGCTATGATATACAAAACAATCTTGATTTATAGATATGATGTAAGAACCAATCTTGATTTATAGGTATGATATACGAACCAATCTTGATTTATAGGTATGATGTAAGAACCAATCTTGATTTATAGGTATGATGTAAGAACCAATCTTGATTTATAGGTATGATGTAAGAACCAATCTTGATTTATAGGTATGATATAAGAACCAATCTTGATTTATAGGTATGATGTAAGAACCAATCTTGATTTATAGGTATGATGTAAGAACCAATCTTGATTTATAGGTATGATATAAGAAACAATCTTGATTTATAGGTATGATGTAAGAACCAATCTTGATTTATAGGTATGATGTAAGAACCAATCTTGATTTATAGGTATGATGTAAGAACCAATCTTGATTTATAGGTATGATATAAGAACCAATCTTGATTTATAGGTATGATGTAAGAACCAATCTTGATTTATAGGTATGATGTAAGAACCAATCTTGATTTATAGGTATGATATAAGAAACAATCTTGATTTATAGGTATGATGTAAGAACCAATCTTGATTTATAGGTATGATGTAAGAACCAATCTTGATTTATAGGTATGATGTAAGAACCAATC
Source organism: Unio delphinus (assembly GCA_029339505.1). NCBI lineage: Eukaryota > Metazoa > Mollusca > Bivalvia > Unionida > Unionidae > Unio > Unio delphinus. The sequence continues at coordinate 6,732,589 of JAQISU010000174.1, forward strand.
TTGATTGATAGGTATGATATACGAAACAATCTTGATTTATAGGTATGATGTAAGAACCAATCTTGATTTATAGGTATGATATAAGAACCAATCTTGATTTATAGTTATGATATAAGAAACAATTTTGATTTATAGGTATGATATACGAACCAATCTTGATTTATAAGTATGATGTAAGAACCAATCTTGATTTATAGGTATGATATAAGTACCAATCTTGATTTATAGGTATGATATATGAACCAATCTTGATTTATTGGTATGATGTAAGAACCAATCTTGATTTATAGGTATGATATACGAAACAATCTTGATTTATAGGTATGATGTAAGAACCAATCTTGATTTATAGGTATGATATAAGAACCAATCTTGATTTATAGGTATGATATACGAACCAATCTTGATTTATAGGTATGATGTAAGAACCAATCTTGATTTATAGGTATGATATACGAAACAATCTTGATTTATAGGTATGATGTAAGAACCAATCTTGATTTATAGGCATGATATAAGAACCAATCTTGATTTATAGGTATGATATAAGAAACAATCTTTTTATAGGTATGATGTAAGAACCAATCTTGATTTATAGGTATGATGTAAGAACCAATCTTGATTTATAGGTATGATGTAAGAACCAATCTTGATTTATAGGTATGATTTAAGAACCAATCTTGATTTATAGGCATGATATATGAACCAATCTTTATTTATAGGTATGATGTAAGAACCAATCTTGATTTATAGGTATGATATACGAAACAATCTTGATTTATAGGTATGATGTAAGAACCAATCTTGATTTATAGGTATGATATACAAACCAATCTTGATTTATAGGTATGATGTAAGAACCAATCTTGATTTATAGGTATGATATACGAAACAATCTTGATTTATAGGTATGATATACGAACCAATCTTGATTTATAGGTATGATGTAAGAACCAATCTTGATTTATAGGTATGATGTAAGAACCAATCTTGATTTATAGGTATGATGTACGAACCAATCTTGATTTATAGGTATGATATAAGAACCAATCTTGATTTATAGGTATGATATACGAACCAATCTTGATTTATAGGTATGATATACAAACCAATCTTGATTTATAGGTATGATGTAAGAACCAATCTTGATTTATAGGTATGATGTACGAACCAATCTTGATTTATAGGTATGATGTAAGAACCAATCTTGATTTATAAGTATGATGTAAGAACCAATCTTGATTTATAGGTATGATATAAGAACCAATCTTGATTTATAGGTATGATATACGAACCAATCTTGATTTATAGGTATGATGTAAGAACCAATCTTGATTTATAGGTATGATATACAAAACAATCTTGATTTATAGGTATGATATACGAACCAATCTTGATTTATAGGTATGATGTAAGAACCAATCTTGATTTATATGTATGATGTAAGAACCAATCTTGGTTTATAGGTATGATATAAGAACCAATCTTGAATTAGAGGTATGATGTAAGAATTAATCTTGAATTATAGGTATGATGTAAGAATTAATCTTGATTTATAGGTATGATGTAAGAATAAATCTTGATTTATATGTATGATGTAAGAATTAATCTTGATTTATAGGTATAGGAGGAATAAAACTAAAAATATATGTATAAGAATCAATCTTGAATTATATGTATAAGAATCAATCTTGAATTATATGTATAAGAATCAATCTTGAAATATATGTATGATGTAAGAATCAATCTTGAAATATATATAATATGTAAAAATCAATCTTGAATTATAGGTATAATGTAATGATCAATCTTGAATTATAGGTATGACTTAAGAATCAATCCTGAAAAATATGTATAAGCATCAATCTTTAAATAAATCTGATCAAAATAAATCAAAAAGAGAGGGAGTCGAGTCGAGAAGAGGGTTGAGGGGTATGTAAAATTACTGACTAGAAACAACAAACAAAATGAAAGAATGGAAAGTATGGAAAGAAGCATAGCTGGAACATAACTATGACTCTGAGAACTGTTATCAATTAAATCAACCAATTCAAAATTTTCTGCCCTCTGTTTTAAGTCTAGTTTAATGCAAGGATAGGCTTAGATCTGGTTGGTTGGTTTTAATGTCACATCAGCACAACAATGACTTAAGTGTTGAGTCAATGGAAGTAAAATGTCTTGCCCAGGGACTCAGCACAGTAGCTGACATGCTGGTATGGGTAGGATTCAAACCTATAATCTTTGGGTTGTGAATCTACTACTCTATTATTATAGTTAATATGCCAATTTTAGATAAAATAAATCCACTCACCTTAAACTGTGCAGCTTTCTCCTGCACTTTGGCAAGTTCCTGTATGTACCATCTAGCTAGAGGGAGAGAGAGGTGGGTGGAATTTAACACAACCAGGATTAACTGGATTAGAGATGACACTTCCATCCTAAGCTGCTTTTCAAATTCCACCTCTGGTGGAAGGATATACTGAAATATGGAAATGACCTGAATCGACTAAACAACTGGATAAATCTTTCAGGAAAAATTTTGATTCCCATTTCTAGGGTTAGAGTATGCAAACTGTTAATATTTCTAAATGTTTAACTGGGAAATGTGCATGCTCATTTTCGTAAATAAGTAACACTTTTTGTATGCAGCTAAAAATTAGCATAGTTTAATTGATCTATTTAGGAAATTAAATCAAGAAAATTTAAAGTAGTCATGTGAGAGCAACATGGCGAAAATTTTAACAGGTAATATATGGTAATTGCAGGATTGGAGAATAATCATGTCTACAATAGAAGACCCTATACCTTTCATAAATGTTTAGATTTATAACTAACTGAGAGGGAAGTAAATGAGCAATGTAACTCTTGTTAATGATCAATTTTAATCAACACCTCAAATAAGAAATGCAAAAGAAATGGATTTTTTAAAATAAATGATGCCAGCAAAAAGTCATTTAACAACATTTTATAATCATTTTTTCATTTGGACACAAGATACCAGTTTTGCTGTGCCTACCATTTTCATTTCAGTAAACAAGAGGTAAACTAGAATGTAACGATCAGATACAATATTACCGCAGTAATATGTAATGATCTTGCTGAAAATAAATATCATGCAACATCTTGATAACAGAGACAATTTAACAAGCTGTATCAAATTCTGATAAGATAGTCAAGTTGTACAGTACTGATCATCTCAGCCAATCAGATCAAGGTTATATTATTTATATGCATTAATTGTATTCATAATTTTATTCAACAAATATCTGGATGACATATGCCTATTTACCAATTTGTATCTACATGCAGTAGAAAATATAGTATCTGCAGTGGTACATGGATCTCAGCCAATCAGGTGCAAAGTCACCTGATAAATATGCATAGGTCATGGTCATAATTAAATCATTAAACATCTTGACTATTAACATTTAATAACTTTGATTAACAACTAGATCAGAAATACAATCACACAAGTGGTAAGAAGCTCAGTCAATCAAAAGTAAGATCACCTAATTAATATGCACGAGCTTTCTCATAATATAAAACATATATCTTGATGATATAAGTAAATTTACCAAGTTTGATTAAAATGAAATTATCAAAAATAAAATCACTCAAGTCTTAACAAGCTCAACCAAGCTGATACAAAGATACCCCATTATTATTCATAATTCTGGAACACAATTGCACTTATCCAAGAGTTGGATGATTTCAGCCTATTTACCAACTTTACGACTGATTCAATCCTGATCAGCCATGTATATGCTTCATTAAAAAATATGCCTGGATCCTGAATATTAATTAACTCATGAAAGAGAACTCTTGGTCATATAAGCCTACATTTAAAGTTTGATAAATATCAGATACAAAATATGGTTTCCAAGGTAGAAATATGCTCAGTCAAACAGAATGGCAACAAGCTCAGTCAATCAGATTTAAGATAACTTCACTAATAATCATGCAGATTCTCATTATTGAACTTGTCCAAGATCTTGATGATAAAGGTAACTAGATAAATAGATCTTACTCATATTTTTACTTGTTTAAGATGTTATTGAAATAAACCTTAATTCCAAGTTTTGATCAAAATCAGACCAGAAATACAGATTAAAGAGTAATAACAAGCAAATGCTGATGGACTGATGATGTATAGATGACAGAGTAATAAAAGCAAATGTTGATGGACAGATGATGTATAGATGACAGATGATGGATAAATGATCATACCATAATCCAATTATGTCTTAAAAATGAGCAAATTATTTTAACACTGAGGTTAACTTAGTCTGTGGAACTTGGCAGGAGACAAGTCTCATTTGTCTAGTGAAATTGTCAACATTGACTTGAAACAGCATGCTCTCAAATGATGAATTATATCACCTCATTTTGCTAGCTAATCAAATCATTATTTCAAATTTTGGGAAACCCTCATTCTGCCATTAGAAGAAAAACTAGGTTTATTACCGGACTCTCCTTTGGCAGACATCTCAGGTAACCATACAGTTGGTCTGGTTAGACAAGACTACATTCACAATCAAGAAGTGACATAACTCTAAAACAAATGTTCCTCAAAGGGACTGATGATTTACTGAATTAAAAGAATTTCTTAGAATTTGTTTCTTTCATTTTGTTACCTTTAAAACTAGTGAGCACTTAAATCATCTCAGATTATCTAGAGAAACTCCAAAATATATTAATATGTTCTTGCTCACATCCCTAAAATTAACATCAACAGTACAACTAGGGTTTATAGTCCTTTGGACTCTGGGTACCTGCTATTTAACAAAGTCCTGCTTAGACATGCACCCAGCAAAAAAAGTAAGTAAAGCATCAAATAATGCCTAAATATTTAAGCTCTAAGATAAATAAAATACATCTGTGAAATACAAAAACTGAAGAAATAAAAGTATGAAGAACTACAGATAATGGTCTAAAAAAAGCTTAACAATTAAGTAATGAAGCTAAATAATTATTATAACAGGAAAATTTGGTATAAAGTAAAAAAGTGTAGTTTGATATTTAAGATAGCTAAAACAACTAAATCCATTAAAAAAAATCACTCCATTCTAAAACTTGAATTTACTGATGAAACAGGAACATGTGCATGATGTGCCAAAAACTTAAAAATTTCTTTGCAAGAATTACTAGTCACAATTAAAAAAAACCCAGTAATTTTGTCTAGGTCAATCATGATGCCTATCATGGCATGTGAAGAATTTTTTTTTAAGTAAGAAATATTACTTAAAAGTAACTCATCTTAATGCTGACTGAATTATGTCAATAAATCATATGACCTGGATGAAATTTGTCCCATAATTATTAAATTTGTTGTACGCTAACACATCAAAATAGGACACCAAACAGCTTTGTTCTAAATTATCACATCATAAAATGACATCAAACACCTTTGTACTAAATTATCACATCATAAAATGACACCAAACAGCTTTGTACTAAATTATCACATCATAAAATGACATCAAACAGCTTTGTACTAAATTATCACATCATAAAATGACACCAAACAGCTTTGTACTAAATTATCACATCATAAAATGACACCAAACAGCTTTGTACTAAAGTATCACATCATAAAATGACATCAAACAGCTTTGTACTAAATTATCACATCATAAAATGACACCAAACAGCTTTGTACTAAAGCATCACATCATAAAATGACATCAAACAGCTTTGTACTAAATTATCACATCATAAAATGACACCAAACAACTTTGTACTAAATTATCACATCATAAAATGACATCAAACAGCTTTGTACTAAATTATCACATCATAAAATGACACCAAACTGCTTTGTACTAAATTATCACATCATAAAATGACACTAAACTGCTTTGTACTAAATTAACACATCATAAAAAGATATGGAACAGCTTAGTAATCACATTCTACTAACACACCAAAAAAGGATACGAGACAACAATGAAGTCACACACTTTTCACTATTTTAGTACTTGCACTAAGACTTACAGTGTCCACCTCAGCTGGCTGCGGACAGTATAGAGGCGGGGCTGGTAAGTAAAAATCCTGAGGTACAAGGGGTGGAAAATTTGCAACAATTGTCTTGACCTTCTCAACAAGGCTGTCGAGTAACCATGGTGCCAGCTCCACTCCACATACCAGCCCTGTGGTCAGGATGTTCTCAAGAGTGTTAGTTAGCTGGGTAAAGTTTGTTTCCTCTGTGATGGGAATAAAATCTGAAGAGGAAACAAATCGGTATTCCTGTGAATAATACATAATGTTAATGGTAGTAATGAAGAACATATCCCTCAAAACTGAACCCATAGTATAGTAGAATCACCACAAATTATCTTTGCTCCAAATTTTTCCATCTTTAATATCATCAATTTTTTGCCAGTAAACTGAAACCCCTCTATAGAACCAAAACAAATTTCAATCCAAATTTCATTTTACACAAGGAATGTACAAAACAAATGGGGTGTGAAAACTTATACAATGGATAATCCTAAAATTCAACAAGTGTTCATGTAATGTACAATGAATAATCCTATAACTCAACAAGTGTTCATGTAAAGTATAATGGATAGTCCTATAACTCAACAAGTGTTCATGTAAAGTACAATGAATAATCCTATAACTCAACAAGTGTACATGTAAAGTACAATGAATAATCCTATAACTCAACAAGTGTTCATGTAAAGTACAATGGATAATCCTATAACTCAACAAGTGTTCATGTAAAGTACAATAAATAATCCTATAACTCAACAAGTGTACATGTAAAGTACAAGGAATAATCCTATAACTCAACAAGTGTTCATGTAAAGTACAATGGATAATCCTAGAACTCAACAAGTGTTCATGTAATGTACAATGAATAATCCTATAACTCAACAAGTGTTCATGTAATGTACAATGGATAATCCTATAACTCAACAAGTGTTCATGTAATGTACAATAAATAATCCTATAACTCAACAAGTGTACATGTAAAGTACAATGAATAATCCTATAACTCAACAAGTGTTCATGTAAAGTACAATGGATAATCCTAGAACTCATCAAGTGTTCATGTAATGTACAATGAATAATCCTATAACTCAACAAGTGTTCATGTAATGTACAATGAATAATCCTATAATTCAACAAGTGTTCATGTAATGTACAATGAACAATCCTATAACTCAACAAGTGTTCATGTAATGTACAATGGATAATCCTATAACTCAACAAGTGTTCATGTAATGTACAATGGATAATCCTATAACTCAACAAGTGTTCATGCAAAGTACAATGAAGCTTGACAGATAGTGTTTTGATTATATAGCCTTTATATAATAAACCATCTAATGACAAATTTCTGGTCTGTAGACATTACTACAGACCCTCAAAATGTTATTATATATTTTAACAACTATGTTCTGTCACAGTAAGTTGACACATCACACCATTAAAAGAAAATGTGTATACTTCAGACCCTTGCACTATGTTATATATTTTCAACTATGATTTGTCACACCTTTAAAAGAAAATGTGTATACTTCAGACCCTTGCACTATGTTATATATTTTCAATTATGATCTGTCACAGTAACTTGAAACATCACACCTTTAAAACAAAACATGCAGCCTGGTCCTGAATTAAAACAATATAAAAAAGAACGTTTTACTATCATCCTCCAGGACACGTGTGTGGATCCAATAAAAAAAAATACTTCACATCAGACTTTTTACCAGAGATGGTCATCAATTAGGTGTTATGTATTTTCATGTAATAAGTATGGTTGTTAAAAAATTAATTTTGTAAACAGCAGTGTACAATGAATTAATACTACTGAGTGAAATTATATCATATAGTTTTTAAGATGAAAATAAATAATTAGCTTTATAAATATCAGTTTGAGAGAAAAACATGAAAGAATAATACCAAAGCTGCAGCAAAAAAGAAAATAACTTATTTACATTTAAAAATAAGTATATCAGTCTTTAAATTTTATTTACAATTCGTTTTGAAAATATTTATGTTAAATTTCACAACCCAGATGAACACCACATTAATTTTTTGAAAAAGGTCTTGCAAGAGCCATTAAAATTTCAAATTTCAAGATCTCATATGTGTGTGTGTGTGTGTGTGTGTGTGTGTGTGTAGTATGTATAGTATGTATGCTGTATCAATGATATACCAAAAGATGTAAACAAATATTCATTAAAAGGAAACAAGGCTTGCCGAGTTTTCTGTAAATGAAGAATTTATATAACAAATAGTATATTCCTGATACAGAATACATACAAATTCCTGTTCCCTCTCACTCCACATTTCTTTATAGTTGTCTGTTATGCATGCAAAAGGAGGGGGGGGGGGGGGCGAACAGAAAGCAGAAAGGATTGCAAATAAAATGTGTACAAATTCATTTAGAAAACATGGATTATTAATCCTTTTATCGTTATTTTCATATGTCATTAATGTGTAAATTCATCAATAGTCAACTGCAGACGGTCACAAGAATGTTTATATATGCATATTATTGTGTCATAAGCAAATCACAATTTGATATACCAATAGTACTGCTTTACCAAATTGCTTAATACCAACACTTTAAAGGCCATGTTTTTACATTTTACATTATATATATATATATATATATATATATATATATATATATATATATATATATATATATATATATATATATATATATATATCTGAGATTGTGTTAATGACTACCTGATTTTTTCCAAAGTTGTTCACTTATATCTGAGTTCAAGACTTATGTCTTTCCCTAAGGAATTGTATTTTTAAAAATCTCATGTCAAATGAAATTAGCATATAATAGGACTTAGTCAACAATTAATCAATCCTTTTTAATGATCAGTATATGGATTTACTTATTGCTGCACTTAGAAATAATCTGAGTAGAATTATTTATAGAAATTATTCACTGGAATTACAAAGTTCTCTGAATTTTTGGACTAAAATACTACTTTGGGATTATTGAGAACTCATTCAAAAACATTCTGGATTATATCACTGAAGACTGTCAGAATTATATGGAACATTCTATACATCTTGTACTTGTTACAGGATATATAGAATTAATTGGACTTTAATTCACAATATTGTAAGTTTCATTACATATTTTGTATTACAGGCAAAAATATTATGCATTTTTTAACTCAAAAGTCAGAGACACAAAGTAAAGTAATTCTATAAATTGGCTGGTTGTTAGTTTACATATCAGTAAACTATAGAACAATGAAAGATTTGAGCTGCTTCTTTAACTTAATATTTTGATACAAAGTTTTTGAAATAAAGGCATATTTTTAAAGTGTTTTTGAGCTCAACAAATATTGTTCCACAGTGACAATTACGTTGGACAAATACTTTCCAATATTAAAATTACAACCTGTAGATAGATGAGGCTTATCACATTATCACATTGATTTGATGCAAGTCTTATGATGCATGCATTATGTAAGCATACTGAATGCAATGAGGGATTATTATAACCCATCAGTCTACTTAAATTTGTGTTTGGACATTATGAAGAAAATGGGGGACTATTATAACCCATCATTCTACTTAGCTTTGTGTTTTGATAAAAATGGTCTGAGTTTGAGAAGAAAGTCTTTAAAAAAACAGTTTTAAAAAATGCATAGTTAAAATGACTCAAAGAATCAATACATAATAAAATTAGTCCTTAGAATATATTCATCTAATAGTTGCATATTATACTCTTGATCCCATTCCCAATAGAAATAAATGCGTCTAATAGCTACATATATTACTTTTGATCCCATTCCCAATAGAAATAAATGCATCTAATAGCTACATATATTACTTTTGATCCCATTCCCAATAGAAATAAATGCATCTAATAGCTACATATATTACTTTTGATCCCATTCCCAATAGAAATAAATGCATCTAATAGCTACATATATTACTTTTGATCCCATTCCCAATAGAAATAAATGCATCTAATAGCTACATATATTACTTTTGATCCCATTCCCAGTAAAATAAATGCATCAAATAGCTACATATATTACTTTTGATCCCATTCACAGTAGAATAAATGCATCAAATAGCTACATATATTACTTTTGATCCCATTCCCAATAGAAATAAATGCATCTAATAGCTACATATATTACTTTTGATCCCATTCCCAATAGAAATAAATGCATCTAATAGCTACATATATTACTTTTGATCCCATTCCCAATAGAAATAAATGCATCTAATAGCTACATATATTACTTTTGATCCCATTCCCAATAGAAATAAATGCATCTAATAGCTACATATATTACTTTTGATCCCATTCCCAGTAAAATAAATGCATCAAATAGCTACATATATTACTTTTGATCCCATTCCCAGTAGAATAAATGCATCTAATAGCTACATATTATGATCTTAATCGCATTCCCAATACATGTATAATAAATGCATCTAATAGCTACATATTATGCTCTTGAATTGCATGTGGTAAAAGATACTATTAAGCCGAAAGAAGCGAAAACTTAGATGTCTGATACTCACATCTCTTATTTTTCTTCCTGGTAGGGGATGCTGGTGCAACATTGCTATTGCCTTGTTTATTGCTAACAAGGGCCTGAAGTTTACCTTGTAGGATGGACTCTGGAGACAGACTGGCAGGCAGCTGAAGGGGCTTCTTGGCCCTAAAGGAGTAGTGAGGAGTAGTTTAGTGATTTCTATTTTATTTTATGACGGAACTCTAAAACATTTAAAAGTTATAATCATGGACTTTTAATAATTATATAATAATAATATCATTAAAGTTTTAATCACCCTACTATAATTCAGCCTGTCCTGAATTTTCAAGAAAATGTGGAGGAAAAACTAATTTTAATTTGGAATACATAGCAGATATTATTTCATTGCTATTTCTTTACCTGGCACTAGTCCCCAGTCCATGGAGATTATTCCCTTCCCCCATTAATAATAAGTCTAAAATAAAATTTAAAAAAACATGATCTCAGTTTATAGGGACAAAGGGTCAAAAATATATATGGTGAGGGGAAAGGGTAATGTTAAATATTGTTTTTTTACAATCAAGCACACACCTTTACAATCCAGCACATGATTTAACAACCCAGTACCTGCATTTTGATTACTATTCAAAGACACCTTTTCAGTCAATCACCACACCCATATAAACCTACAGGCTACTGTTAATTGGTGCTTGTCCCCCAATTGGCACATACAACTACTATCATCCTTCTATAACTCAGACTGACACTGAAATGCTATCCATGTGGGAGGACAGAGTAAATAACAGAGTGAAATGGGAAAAAATAGTAGGTAAGTATTAATTAATTAAATTTAGTTTTATCCCCCTAAAATCTACATTTTAAAAAGCAGTAATACTTTACTTGCTATTACCACATTGCAGAATTCCCCAACCTGGTGGGAGGCTGATGGCCTAAGATAAACTGTCAAAGTTAACATACCATTGCTGTCAATAAAGAGTTCTATTGCTGACTAGAGGATGGCTGTACAACTCATGGGCTGACATGAATGAGCACAATGTATACATGCCCTCACTCTGGTATGACACGGATTGAAGGAAAAATGACAAGATGGAATGTGGTTTGATGACACCATCCAAATCAGAATGATTATGAAAGCCAAGAAAGGTAGCAAGAGCCCTGACTTCAGTTTATTTTTCATAACATAATGATATTTCTCAGTGAGAGATTGATTAAGTACTTTGAAAAGTCCAAACAATCCATCTTGAGATGATTGATGGCGAAATATCTGAGGCACCCCTCGGAAAGACTGTTCAGATGTTTCTTTAATTTTTTGACTTAGAAAAAGTAACGCTCTAATTTGGGCACTGGAGCACTGGAGTAAATCTTGACCATCCCTTGCACAGATATGACTGATACTCGGAATTCATTTGGGCAAATGCTCTACCAAAGGTAGCTGACTCTTTGTCAAGGAAATTGCAAACAACCTTTCCCACATTAACAAGTAATGCGTTTTACTACTTCATCTCACAAATGCAAGGAACAGAAAAAAAACTTTTTTTTAAGGATAATTTTCTCAAAAGAAGGCTTAGATAACAACTATGGAACACAACAGAAGGTTCTGAAAGATGTGAGTCCAAAACTACAGTGAAGCCCATCAAAGCAATCAAAGAATATTCAAGTGGCTTGCAGTTAATGTTGGGCAGATAGGATCAAATAGAGAATATTCTCCCTTTGGTATCATAAACCTTGAAAGTGGACTGCTTTCCAGCCTGATCGATGCATTTTGCAACCTAAACAAGAACATCCATGAATAAAATCCTGCACTCTGAATGTTTATCAATCCCTCTGTTGTGCCTTTCCTTTTAAGGTGTGCACATATTCCCATAATGATACCAATTGGGACTGGTGAAACCGAATGACAGTCCTTGAAATAGGAGAGGGATCCCATAAATGAAGATGGCAACCCTAAATGTGAAAAGGACCCATGCATGAGGTATGACCAAGGGTCAGTATGGGATATTTAGAAGAGAGGGTGTAATGACTTAAGTATGACCATCACCTCATCCTGAGAATAATAGGCAGAAAGGATTTTAAAAATGGGTCTGATGTTTTCTGCTGGGTGCCTCAACTTAAAACATTAAGAGAGGTGAGAAATGGACCTTTTGGGATGGGGGTATTTCATCTCTGGTTTAGTCAGATCTGGTAACACATCTATGGATTAGTGTTGCTGATCTCTCAAATCTTTATGCACCAATGCAGGGATAACCCCCAAAACAACATCTTTGCATCAAGCTAAGTGAACTTCAAAAGATTTTTTCTGTGCTAAACAATATCTTTGATGTCTCCAAGGTAAGTGTGTTTCAGCATCTTAGTGATGACCTTCAACAATTGCCTTGAGATCCAAAGCCACAAGAGACTTATCAGGAAGACTGACCCATGTCCCTGCTGTAATTGCCACCTGGGAAGCATCTGAGTCCATAATTGGATACTTAGGGGACAATGCAGGTGAATGGGTCCTATAAGTAGAGTTAGAAACCAAGGGACAATGCGTACAAGATGGTACAGACCATTCTTTCTGCTTTCTGGTAGCTACCTGGCCTTGAGACAATTTCTGAGTTTGCTCATTAACCATCCAGTACTCTGATCTTATTAAATTGTAATTTAATTGATTAAATATAGTTTGAGTAACACATGGTGCATTCTTGTCTGACCCCTTGTTGGGCACCTCATTGTTTACTATGGTTTCTCTGCCAGACATGATGTTATTGCAGAAAGTATATGTTACAAAGCTAGTAATTAAATTTAGAGATGCTGTCATGTTGAACCAATCAGATGACTGAGTTGGAGCATGTGATTAAACATTATGTCAATTGTTTGAGTCAGTCATACAAAATCTGGGATGCCTGTAGAGATGTGTGCTTTTCAGTGATGATGCTGCATGTAACTTAAGATTATCTGCAGAAAGAACCACCCTCCTCCCCTCCATCCACCATGTCATTTATTTGGGGCATTTTCTTGCATGACATACTGTTCCAGTTCCATTATGGGCACATTGCTGAAGTTCATGCATTCACACTTTGCTTGAATCCAAATTTGTCAGTACTTTATTTAACTCAACTATTAGGTCATATACTTCGCATGGTCCATGTATGGAGTATTGGGTGATGTTTGTTATCAAGGCAATCCTCAGGATCTGACTCACCAAGTTTCAGTTATCAGTGTCCACATACACCTCATATCAGCCCTTGCTGCTCCATATACCAATTTTGAACACTCTTCACAACCCTACAAACTCCCCAGAGTCTCTCTTCATGAGGAATCATGTGAAACAAAGGGCCATTGCCAAGTTTCTGGGCCACTGCCATGTTTCATGCATTCACAACTTGGCTTTGGAACCCCAATTTGTTTCAGTACTTAAAGGTACTCTACTATAATGCCCATGTATACTTCATGCCTGCTTCCTATGGATGATATATGAAATATCAGCTGATGTTTGTTGCCATGGCATCCTCAGACTCATTGAGTTTTGGTTATCCGGGTCCCTATATACCTCAAATCAGCCCCGTATGGCTCCACATAGAAGTGTTGGACACTCTTCACAACCCTACAAACTCCCATGAGTCTCTCTTCCTGAGGCATTCCTATACTTACACAAAACATTCAGAACTGGTCTGGTGCAGTGTGCTGTGACAGGACTTGCCCCCATTATGCCAAAGATTATTTGATATGTACAATAAAGTTCCTATTGAACCTATGTATTGTGTGTTATTTAAACTGTACCTTCTTAGTGGGTAGTTTATGTGTTTCAAGTGGTATTTTTATAATTGCATTTACCATCACCTTCAATCATACTGCATGCTGTGTCCCAAGTGGTATTTTTATAATTGCAGTTACCTACAATTTGAGGCAAACTAAATACTGAAAGGAAATTTAAAAAAAAAAATGAATGAACGTGAACAAAAGCTGGATGGGTAATACTTACCCAAACACTATCCAGTAGGAGAAGAATACAAATAAACAAATAAATAAATTAAATAAACATTTAAATTAAATAATATTTGTTTAAATAAACAAAGCATAGTACTCAAAGTCTCAAATTAAACAAAAAAGGATAAAAATATAAATTATGCAAGGACTGGGGACAAAATATAAAATACATCAAATAAAGGGATACAACTAAAAGTAGAAATGCCAAAAGACAACTTTGATAATGAAAATGTTGACTGCTCAAGATGAACTGCATGAAGTCCAAGGAAAAAAAGAACAATATTCAAACTGATGGAAGCTCACTAACGAATTCTTGTTACTATTGGGTTAAACACCATTAATCAGAACGAGATAGACTATACAACTTATTCTAGACCTCAAAATTACTAATTTGGGGATGGAATAATCACCTTGGAGTGTAGACCAGGAAAAAAACACAGCAACACAATATTAGCTGTTAATAAATAGCTGCTATTAAACAATCAGAAAGTTTCCCTGGTGAATAACATCAGCTTTTTTTATTCAGGTATTTAGTGATTATTGTTTAATCAATTAATAAATTTTTCTAAAAAATAATGGAAAGACTTAATCATAGTAAAATGACAAAAGCTTTACCATTGATTATGAACATGTTAATAGTCAGGTAGGTAGGGGTTATTATTTATATAAATTCTGGAACAAAAATATATACAAGTCAAATTTACATATTATTTATCATTGTGACTTTAATTAATATTTTACGACACCCAAAACTGCTAAATCTTAATATGATATTAATGGATTTTAATGCATTGTTGTGGTAATTTTACAAACTGAAAATCTAATAAAAAATAACAATAATTTGACTGGATATAGTGGTAGTTTTTTTTTTGTTACCTCTTGTACAGATGTGGTGCAATCTCCTTATGTTTGTGATGTGCAAAAGCCAACAGAAATGCAGTTTTCCAGTCACCCAATTTATGTGCAAACCAGGTCATCTCACACACAAGACCACTGAGAAGCAGGTATTCCACAGTTCTCTCTGTAGTCCATACACTACTTAAGCCATCATGTGTGATGATTCTCGTGATGTCTTCATGGTATATGGGGATGATTCGGTTTTCTGGATGAAAACAAACTTAAATTTCAGTCCATTTTTAATCACATTCTGTTAAAAACAGTCTTTTATAATACATATATTTTTTTTAACTCCTTACATGGACAAATAGTTTTCACAAAATGTAAATAAAATCAAAATAATTCATTGATATTGATAAACACATGAACAGTAAATAACTTTTCCATTTATAGTTGATACTGATATGCACATCACCTGGAGAAAATGAAATTTAAAACAAGATGGATGCAAATAAAGCCAGCCGTATTGATTGATGGATTGCTGATTGACAAGTAGGTAGATAGACAAGCAGTACACAAAAAGACGTTATCATTTTTAATAAATCTTCCAATAGTTGTAATTATGTGTCAGTGGGATAAAAATGTAGTTTTTTTGGGTAATACTAATTTTAATTATGCAATACTTACCCATGGCTACTCTTTAGTTTTCTTTTTCGTCCATTGGATGTGCTTACATCCTCCCTTAGACTGATGATTGTCAGTATGATGCAATTCCTCATGCAGATTGCTTGTCCCTGGTATGTTATGTGCAAAACAAGAACAGCTAGCTCATCTTTTTCATTGACAGCTGATACATTAGGACATCAGAGCAGGGTGGGAAGAGGGCATTTGACAATAGATATGGGTAAGTATTGCATAATTAAAATCAGTTTATTCCCCCACCCCACCCCACATTTTAATAGCAGCAATAGCTACCCATGGTTATTGTTTAGCTGAATTAATCAGTAAGGAAGGTTAGCTGATTGTAACATCAGATAAAAAACAAAAATGGAAAATACTCACCACTGATGGAGAGGTCCATGTTATGGAAGGCTGGTATGTTTTGAGGCCACATGTTTTACCATAACTATGGGACTCAAGAGAAAAGATGCCTGTGCTTTGTTGTGATAACAAGCGGAGGTAAAAGGAGGAAAGGTAGTATGGGAATGTCAAAATGTTGCCTTCATGATGTCCTCTAAAGAGGAGTTATTAAGGTAGGCACATGAGGTAGCAATGGCTCAAACCTCATGGGCTTCAAGTTTAATAAAAGAAAAGTCTCAATCAGTTAGAGACTGTTATGCTCTTTTGATTGTGGTGACAATCCATCATGAAATAATGGCAGCTGAAATGTCTACAGAGCCCATGAGAGGGAAGAAAAGGCACTTCCTACCATTTATGTTTCCTTTGGATGCCTTAAGACAGAAATGGAGGGAGTCTGTTGTTGAGCTTGGTTACAAACAGATCCACTATTGAGGGTCTGATGTGTTCAGGATATGAAGGATATATGCTGGTGATCCAACAAGCCCTGAGATGCCACTGAACGAATAAGCTGTATAGAAACTGAAAGTGCATGCCAAGATGTCTTGGCCACAGCTTTCCAAGAAGTAACCCCAAGACCCTGGATAAACCAAAACTGGAAGGAAAAGATTACCATTAAAATGTTCGGAAGCAATGAACAGATATTGTAACACCATTAGATAGTGTAGAGGAAAGGTCGCAAATGCAGTTAAAAAAACATTGAAATAGGCAAATTTTCTCTCATGTCTGACACACGTTCAATCGCATCTATGTCATCAAAAAAGATGAGCTAACTGTGCTTGTTTTGCACATAACATGCCAGGGTCAAGCAAGCTGATCAAGGAATTGCATCATACTGACAATTCTTCACTCTAAGGGAGGATGTATACATGTCAAATGGACATTACATTTGTTTGACACATAAAAGAAGGCTAAACAATAGCTATGGGTAAGCTATTTCTGCTATTAAATGGTTTTTACAAACTGAGCATTGTTAAGTTGCAAGCATTAAGAGCTGTGAGTTGTGGTATGAGCTGAAGTTAAAGCCTCTAATTGTAAATAATATGAAAATGCCTGGGAAAGTTGAAATGACTATGCTGTAATCTGATTATTGGTGGGAATACTGTAGTCAGTATTTAGTAATACAAATGCAAAGACCAAGATTGGTTGAAACATTATGCACCAGATCTAGTCTGAATTGTTCTCCTAAAGTGACTGTTTGAAAAAAACAGAATAGACCCAATCTACTATCATAATTTGCCAGATATGGATCTCCATTGCTCTCCTAAACTGACTGTTGAAGAAAAACAGAACAGACCCAATCTACAATCACAATTTGCCAGATATGGATCTCCATTGCTCTCTTAAACTGACTGTTGAAGAAAAACAGAACAGACCCAATCTACAATCATAATTTGCCAGATCTGGGTCTCCATTACTCTCTTGAAATGACTGCTGAAAAGAACAGAACAATCTATAATGTACCATCATAATATGCCAGATTCAGTTTGCATTATTATGACTGGTAAAAAGAACAGAACAGACCCAGTCTATTATCACAATGTGCCAAATCTGGGTTTGCATTGTTCTCTTAAAATGACTGGTACAAAGAACAGAACAGACCCAATCTACAATCATAATTTGCCAGATCTGGGTCTCCATTGCTCTCTTGAAATGACTGCTGAAAAGAACAGAACAGTCTATGGTTATAATATGGTAGGTCTGGTCTGCTCATTGCCCTTTAAATGATAAGGCAAACATAACAGTCTATGGTTATAACATGGTAAGTCTGGTCTGCTCATCGCCCTTTAAACGATAAGGCAAACATAACAGTCTATGGTTATAACATGGTAAGTCTGGTCTGCTCATCGCCCTTTAAACGATAAGGCAAACATAACAGTCTATGGTTATAGCATGGTAGGTCTGGTCTGCTCATCGCCCTTTAAAAGATAAGGCAAACATAACAGTCTATGGTTATAACATGGTAAGTCTGGTCTGCTCATCGCCCTTTAAACAATAAGGCAAACATAACAGTCTATGGTTATAACATGGTAGGTCTAGTCTGCTCATCGCCCTTTAAATGATAAGGCAAACATGACAGCATAGACCCCTATCTACTGCTGCATACTGCACCAACAAAACCAGTGTACATTGTTTGCAACTTAGCACATGTTAAACACAAGCTACTATGAATACTTACTGACAGATGTATCCCCCATGTGTATCGAGGGCAGAGCCTGGGCATTGTGTGGAGGATATATGAATAGAGTCTGGTTGCTGAAGTAGGAAGCCATAAAACGAGCCATTGACTGGACCACCTGACGTATGGCTTTATTTCTGATACATGGCACAAGTTCCTCTTCCTCAGAATTCTGGAACAAAGAAGTTCTTAATTCCATAAAAATTGTGACCAAAATTAACAAACTGTGTTAAATTGAATTTTCAAAACAACGCACACTTTATTGACATAATCTCAAAACTGCCGAAAAAAATTCATAATTGTTTGAAATGTTGATGCCATTGTGATGTTTGTGATATTTTCATAACTTTCATAAGAGGATTTTATAAAATGTGTTAGAAATGTGGATAAATCTTCTAATTGTAATTTCTTAATCTTAATGATGGTTTTACTGTAGCCATATACTAACCCACCAATATCATCATCACATCCTAAAATACAAGATTCACACTAATTTGAAAATTCACAATGGTCTCTAAATTTTGGACATGACTACAAATTCCGTCTGTATATCAGTCTCAGGAATTTATCACATGCATTCCAAAAGAAGATAAAGATAGAAAATTCAAAACTAACTGACGACCGATTTTATTTCCTAATGTTGACTACAACATGTACATCCTTCTTTATGAAGTGATGTCAGGTAATCAGAAAGGTTTTATGAAAGAAAGATTTATTGATGATTTTATGAACTACCACAACAATAACAAAAACTCTGGCTTTTTATTATTAACTGAAAAGTCATCTGACTCTGTTGAATTGATATTTTTGGAAAATGCTGTGAAATCTTTAAGCTTTGGTGATTTTTTTTGTCAGTGGTTTACAGTATTTTGCAAGTCTAAAAGCAGTGTCAATAACATGACTATCTATTCATTTAGAAAGAGGGTACCATTAAGGGGATCCCTTAGAATCATACCTATTAATTAAAAGAAATGAATCTTAGAAATAACTTAAATATTACCCTTATTATTTTTACCGGTATCTTTTATTATAATAGAAAATTGAAACTGGGTCTGTTTGTGGATAATGCCTATTTACTACTGAATGGTTCTCAACAGTCTTTTATATCTGCAATTGAAACACTCAAGGATTCTGCATCAGTGTTTTGGTTTACTTTGTAATGTATTAAGAACAAAAGCCATTGTGATTGGAAGGAACCGATTTTTAGACGGGAAAATATGACCAGGCAGAGAAATCATTTGGCCTACTTCTTCATTTTGAGGAATAGAGTTTTCTTTACACCTAGACTATATCTATATGCAAGAGTTAAATGAAAAGAAGTTAAAAAGAACTGCTGGGTTTTTGGATGAGAAATCCGTCACTTGTCAGAAATAACTTTGATCAAATCACTGATTTTGCCAAAAATGTATTAAGATCATTCTCAGCATTGCCCAGTCCTCTGGAAAATGCATTAAAAATAGTTTTAAATTTGATTGCGGTAGTGAAACTGAAAAGGTTAAAAGAGATAATCCCATTTACAGATTGCAAGGTTCATGTTCCCTCTTTTATTCATAAAATGAAGATCACTGTATTATTGCAAAGGAAGGAGGACTTTGGCAAAATATGGTTACAAAACAGTTCTAAGAAAATATGGAGGCATCCAGATATTAAAATTAGGGAAGTGAGCATTAACAGAGATTAGTAAATGTATTATTAATAAATTGTTTATGGACAGGTACCCAGTATGGCAACCAACTTGGCCAGGTTTTGCACTATTCAGAAATACCTAGCTAGGCCTTGTTTTAAGAGAAAATTTTGATCTTCCAGGGTTGGATCCCCCATCTGGCAGTGATTAAATTAAGAAAACACCACAAATAAAGATTTTTTTTTGTAGTTGACAAAAAATGGGGTGGAGAGAGGGGGTGGAGAAACTGAACAAATTGGGACCAAAGAAACACAACAAAGCCAACTACAAACCCAACCACAAATCCAACCAGGTAGCTTCCTGCTGGGTAATACTCAAGAAGATTGCAGCCAAAATGAATCTTCACATTTGCAGATGCTCTACCTTGCCTAACCATCTTCTCCTTTATGCTAAGTTCATTTCAGGATAGCCTTGCAAAAGAAGGAATATAAACCTTCAACTGTGGAAAGAATCTTGAGAGCAAGAAGGTCCTTCTTTCTGAAAGCTTATGAAAGAAAGCTGCATGTTTTCAGGGACTGGTGTCAAGTTAATAACAATATCTCCTTTGGGGTAAGGATCCTATAAACTGATTTATCTCTGACTCTATGAGGAGAAAAAGTGGACAACAATTATCATCAAAGGCTATCACTCCATGATATATGACACATTCAAACATCATGGCAGAAGAGATATTGGTCATGATAAAGATCTATTGGACCTACATTTGATCGGAATAGACCAAAATCCATCACCCTGCATCTATCCTGGGTCTTAACATGGCCCAATAAATTCAGTTACCATACAAGACATGTTTCTTGATAGTTAAATCTTTAGCATGCTGGGTGAGTTAGTTACATGACATTGCAGTTAACCTGAACTATCTTTAGTTCTAATTGGATGGTTCAAGAACTGGTTACATTCTGAGGGCAATTAGAGGGTCATCTATAGATAAGTCAAGAACAGCAAGATCCTATCCATGCCTAAAACACAGGATATCACCTTCTATGCCTGATCTTCATGGCTTATGAGGAGTATGCACTAAAAAGGTCAGAGTCATCTCATGAGGATTTCAGCTCATGAAATTAGAGTGATCTCTGTGAAGGTTGCGTTCAAATACAACATCTGAATCCGAGATGTCACAGCTCTTGACTGGCATGCAGAGTTAACATTCAGGAGTTTAAATCTCCGGGATTAAGCTCCACAGAGAAGACAAAAACATCCGATATTTGTGTGGCCTGTGGTTGAGACCCAGATGACCAACAGATCAATTAAACCAATACAGCTTCTAAGCTTTGCTGGATTCACCACTGAATTTTGATGGTAAGAAAATTTAAATTATCAGATTAATATCTGATATTGTTATTATGGTTCACGTGACCACAGACTGTGTTGCTTTAAGCTGGAGAGTAGGTTATCATTCACATGAGGAATCAAATCTTTTTTTCTTAGAAGGGTACCCAAAGTATAGGTAAGATGTTCAGCACTGCCTCCTTCTATTACCTATTCTCATAATGTTCATGTGACGGAGTAAACTGTTCAAGTAAATTAAGTTTCTCTGAGAATATTTATCCAATTACACTACCTAAAGACCCTTTCATACACCCCACTAAGTTATCATCCTCACTCAGCTTAAAGTCAGGCAACACCTAATACCAAGGGAATGTAATGGCCAAGTGAGTGAAGCCATATAGGTATGTCAGACTGGAGTCCATCAGTGAAACATAGCAAAGAGAACAAATTTTGTGTTTGATTCTGGATCGAATGGATAGCCAGTGTATGGTTCAGAGCAGTGGGGAGGTGTGCTGTGATTGTGGTACAATAAGGATGACCTGAGTTTCTGGAGTAGATATTGAGATGAACCAGACAGAATTGAGTTACAATAATCCAGTCATGAAAGTACTAATGAACACACAAGTGTTTTAGTGGTATCAACTGAAAGATATTTGTGAATGGAGCTGATGTGTCTCAGCTTAAGATATGCAGCCTGCATATGTTCATGACATGTTGGTGCAATGTGAGAGTACTGTCTAGAGTAATATCTAGTTTTCATACTGACTGTGTGAATTTAATGTTGATGTTGCTTATATTTATTGTTTATCATCATTCATCTGCAACTTGTTACATGTCATCCATGATTTCACATCAAAAATGCACCTCTCTTCTCCTTAGATGGTAGCACACATTTAAGTTGGGTGGCTAGATTTGTATATTTGGGTGTCATCAGCGTATAATTGGTGAGACACTGAATGATGATCTATGATACTTGAGAGTGGCTGAGTGCCTAGAATGAAGAGAACAGGTCCAAGAACAGACCCCTGTGGAACACCCTAACATAGATCAACTGAGCTGGAATGTATTCAGTTTGCAGTTAGAATTTGTGTCCTGTTGACTAAGTAGGACTTGAACTACTGTAAGGTTATATTCTGAATGCCAAATACATGCTGGAGACAGTGAAGTAATATATCATGGTCAATTTTGTCAAATGCTACAGACAAATCAAGGAGGGTGAGGACTATAATCTTTCCACTATCCAAAGCAGAGACAATGTCATTAAATACTTTCAGAAGAGTAATTTCAGTACTGTGGCAAGGGCGATATGCAGACTTTATATTGCTAAAAAGACTGTTTGAATTCAAATGAGATACAAGATGGGTTAGAACAACTTTTTCTAATATTTTTTATATGAATGGGAGATTAGAAACTAGGTGGTAATTCTTTAAATCGTTATTGTCGAGTGTTGGTTTCTTCAGCAGAGGCTTTACAATGGCAGTTTTGAAAAATTATGGGAATTCCCGGATGAGAGAGATGTATTAATACTATCAGTTAATGAATTCAATATTGGATCTAGACACTCAAGCAGCAGTGATGTAGGAACTGGATCAAATTTCACATAACTTTGGTGCACTCTTCATCATGATTGTACGTCTAAATCCATAGAGACAGGTTCAGTTGTAGCTGAAATTCTGTATCACAACTGTATGGTGACTATGAGTTAACTGAAATTGTGTTGTCAAGTTTATCTCTAATACTTTGTACTTTGTCACAGAAGAAATTTGCAAACAGGTCTGGAAGGTCTACTGGAGAGAAGGTAGTTGAAAGTGATGTACATTTGTTCCTTGACATTCGTTTGTTTGTAATCTCAAAGAACTCTTTGCAGCGGGAACTCTCCGTGATCTAAGTACTGTACCGGGATAATTTGGCTAACTGGACTATGTTATGTGACAATCTTCTCAGTGGCTTTAAAGATCTTTTAGTGAGTCTGGTGGAAACCAAAGCCTCTCTGTTTTACGGCGGTCTCTTTTAGCAGTGTGAAGCTGGACCCTAACACTGCTATACCATGGAGAACGCTTTTGAATTGATAATCTGCAATCGGTGGCTAGGGTGTCTTTTTCAAGAAATGAATACTGGCAGTTATCAAGTTGTTCTATTGAAAGAGGTAAGCATGTTGTTAGGTTTGCTTGGATGTCATGCTTTAGTCTGGTTCTATTTATCATACAGAGGTTTATCTTAGTAGCAAATAAAGGTGGATGGTTGGGGGACTGATATGTTCAGATGGCATATATTGCAGAGGTGACCTGATGCAAGTTCATGGGATACACGGGTGGACCATAGAAATATTATCATCAGGTATATGAAGAATCCATTCTAAAATGTGACCATGTTTACAGGTGGGTTGGTTGACGGACTGTTTATGGTTGAAAACATGAATAGAATCTAGGAGTTTTAATGTGTATGGGTTTCCAGTAGAGTCAAAGTGAAAGTTGAAATCTCCAAGAATAATCAGGTTGCCACCTATCAAATTTCCATTTTCCAGGAGATTTGGAAACTGCTCCAATAAGAGAGATTCAGTCAGCTTGTTTTTACAACTCAGGAGGATGGTTGAGGCAAAAAAAATGGACTGACCTTTGTTCCAATGTGAGTTTGTTTGGACTAGTTCAAACGATATGTTGCAGAAATTGAAGGTTGTGTTGTGTTCAAGACATTTTATCATGGAATTCTTTGTGATGACAGGAATTCCATCTTTGCAAGATTGGCGGAGGAATGACTTGATGGAGTAACCAGTGGGTGTGAGATCCTAGCACTTGGGTTTATCGCCATATGTTTTTAGCTATGTTTCTGTCAGGAAGAAGATGCTGATATTCTGATTGTGGATAAAATTAACTATTTGTGCATTTTTCTGTGGTCCTACTGATTGGGCATTGAATAATGCAATATGCAGTGGTATCTCTGGAACAGTTGATGCAAAGGTTGGAGATTTAATGGGGATTCGCACCAGGTTATCTAAATTAATGGCTAAATTTTTAAATTGTTTAGCTGGAAATGGTGAAATTGAGATAACTGGAATTTTGTATTCTGGTTCTATTCTGGCCAGCTTTAAAACAATGTTTCTTTCTGTGCTTCCGTTTACATTTAGATATGATGAATGTAGTCGCAGTTCATTTAGTCTCAAGCACAATGTAGTATGGAGAGTCAAGGAGTGGTCATTTAAAACAATTAATGAGGGTCCATCATAGCATAAACGGGTTGACTGGTGATCACATGATGGTGGTTTATTCAAGAACAAAGGACGTTCAGAAGTGGAGTAAGACAACTGAGAAAAATTCTAATTGTTCTCATTTCCAAAACAAGGAAATGAAGAAACAAAATACGAACGGAACAGCCAATGCATGATGAAACACAATAATGTAGATGAAGATAGACAACATGCACATATATCATGATGAAAAGCACAAAAACGGAACAGCTGCTTCAAGCCAGAAAAGTGATGGCAGCCATCTATCCAGAAGTCAAGAAAATTACACACTTTAGTATATAGATCTGAATTCTGTTTCTTTAGTCCCATCTTGTAACTCTTAATAACACAAATAATTTTCTTAATAATCCAAATAATTTATGTTTACTTGAATAAAAGCTCAAAAAGTTTGGGAAATAGATTTGTGATACTATGATGTGATGTTTCTCAAAAACTAAAACAGCACAGTTAAACTCTCAACGGAACCCCAAGAGCTAATGTCAAAAATGTCATAAATAAATAGTAACTTCTGATTAGCTAATAACCAGGGTGATACAGATGAAACATTTTTGGAAAAGAAGTCTTCACCAAACCATGAATTTAATTACCAACAAAAAGTATTTACTTTTGCAAAACCATAAAGACTAATTCTCATGAAAATAATGAATTTACAAGTAATCAATGCATGTATCTGTGTATTTTTAAATACAAAATCTGCCTTTTTTAATAAAAGAAAAGGACTGTGAAAATATCTGGCTGGCTTTCACAGATGATGTATTTCTACTCAAAAGCTAAATTGCAAATTCAAATTCTAAGATGACTCTTCCATGAAGCTGTTCTTTGCATAACAAATAATAAAGTCATATGTCACTGATTGATAGATCTCACTCAATTACCTGAGATCTGAGTGTGTGAATAACAAGTGTCATCAGTGCTGGTTTAACGCCTGCATCAAACTCTGGCAGATCCTCTGCGCTGAGCGCCCTCCTGACATTGGCCTGCAAAATCAGACTGTCAATAAACTCAGCTGACTTTGCAAGCTCCCCTTTCAGTAGGTGAGTATACAGCACTGAGTGAAGAGTGTGGGCAACCTTTGGGTCATCCCCATTCTTGTCTGTAAATGAGATATACAATGATTAAACAGTAAGCATACTTAAAAACAAAATGTTCTAATATCAGTACTTCATTGTCGACACTTTTTCTTACAATTATTAAAGACTGTTTGGGTTATACAAACAATAATAATTAAAGAAATTGCAATTTTCATCTGATTAACAAGTGCTAATTATAGATAAATTGCAAAATCTTACACATATATGATGTTCTCAGTACAAAAGTTGAAGTACCAAAACTACTATTATTGGCACTGATTGTCAGTGTATGACAGTACAACTACATGCATTACTTTATCAAGGGCTTTTTCTTAAATTCATAGTGGGAAAAATATTTAGAGGGGAAAAGCTAATAAATTTCAAGCACTCTCTTCCTTTGAGATTGAGATCGAGAGAGTAACTACCTGTCAGTAAGATACATGTTACCAATGTATGTGTATAGCAATATAACTTACATATACAAATATAAGATATTTAAAGCATAACAATGGTGAACCTTGTTTGCATGCTTTAATATTTAAAACACTTTAAATATGTTCATACACATATGAATTCTGTACACTTGAACAATTCAGTATGTTTACAAAAGAATAAGTGGTTCCCAAACATTTTCCTTTGTGTAATTCAGTCAGCAGTAGTGAACATTATCCGAATCTAACAAGGTAGGGATTTGTATTTGAAATATGGGGAAGGGATAAGTCTGGATATAATAATTGTTGCAACATGGGGAAGGGGCAAGGCTGGATACAGACCTTTCCTTTACGGTTTTAATGGGGCACAGCAATATGTGTATCACATGACATTCAGCCATTATGGTACTGATATTATCCAGCAATCTGTACTATGGAAGCTACCGTATATTTGTGCATTTACTGTAAATATCATTTATTTGTACAATACTTAGCAAATTGATTGCTCTAAAGTTTCATTGTTTTTTTTGAACTTTTCCTGTGTAATTTTATATAATTAGTTCACTTATCCCAACATTGTAGTAAAATTCTTATTTTCATCAGTTCTAAAGTTTAAAATGATTCACTATTTATCAAATTATAGTTGAAAGAAATGGTTTATTAATATTTTTAGTCCTTATCACATGCACTAACTAAACAATTATAAATAAATTTGGGTTGATTTATTCTCATACTCTTTTAAGAGAATACCACAGTCATGTAGCTGAATTATATATATATATATATATATATATATATATATATATATATATATATATATATATATATATATATATATATATATATATATATATATTATATATATATATGCATAACCAAGGCTTTTAAAGTGTTGGTATAAAGCAATTTGATATACATATACCATACATATAAACATTCTTGTGACCATCTGCAGTTGACTCTAGATAAATTTTTTAAATTCTATTCACTATGTCAATGAATGCCAAATTTGTAAATGCCATGAAGATTTTGACTATCAAACACTTACCCATATTTTAAATTTCATATGAGGAAAGTAAACAATGAAACCATCAAATGTATTAAATGAGCGATTTCTAAATTACTTTCAGTATCTTTTCATTTTAGAGATAATTTTGTAAAATTTCAGATATCCTCTGCAAGCTAAAATCGGACTTCTTCTAATGAAATTTGTTCTATTAAAATTAAGTGGACAGTAATTACCCAATTTTCTTTGGCAGTACATGTATTTAAGGGTTTATTTTGGAAGATTTATTTGAATGTAAAGTTGTTTTATAGTAATAATGACATATGGAAGCGTTTGTGACATGTCCTGCTGTGTAGTCTTTCTAGTATCAGGCATATGTAAAATCAGTATCAGTAATCAATAACTTAATGGTGGACATGTTTAATGATACAATGCGGTCAGGGGAGGTAAATATGGACTAACTGTATACAGGAAAGGTCTACACTAAGAGTTTAGATATTGGAACATGGAAGGGGTAAGGTTGAATATACCAAGAGGTGAAATGCTGGAACATGGGAAAGGGTGAGACTGGGTATACATTGAGTTGAAAAATTTAATTAGTTGAATGATATATATATATATATATATATATATATATATATATAGAGAGAGAGAGAGAGAGAGAGAGAGAGAGAGAGAGAGAGAGAGAGAGAGAGAGAGAATAGGAAATTAGAGGGGGGACAGGAAACGCAAAAATAAATCCACTGCAACTCTACACAAGAATAATTATTGCTTCCTGTGCAGCATCATATATTTTATCTACAAGCGATAATAAATCTAAATGATCTAAAACTGCATGGTATGAAGGAAGGGCTGTCCAAATTAAGCAACATTATTTTCCTTCTCCATTATGATGTAATCAGTATATGGTTTTTATCATGTAATTCAAAAGGCAGATTATCAGGCCCACACCTGTACTGATAATGACTGAAAGTGATGAGGCTGATTTATCAGCCTAGTGATTCATGTCATCTTTGTGACTTCTTGAAACTAATATCTTTCATAAACTTTTGAATATTTATAAAATTTAGGTTATATTCCATTTAAGGAATGACCATGCTTCTACAAATGTCTATACAGTGTGACGAAAACAGTGTTCTCAATATCTGAAAAGCTATAGTTCCCGTAATGTAATCTGAACATTGATCAATCTTTTCTCTAGCCATGTAAAATGATGTAAAACATGCCAGTAAGTCCCTTTTATCATTTGATATAGTTAATGAAATTACTTTTGGGTTAAAGTTTGTGTAAAATAACACATACAGCTATTCATTGGACTAGTTCTGAGGTGAAAGGATGAAAATTTACTGCTGAGTAAGAAATAATCTTCAAAGATTAAATTAAATCGATATTGAAAAATAGTAGTTTGTTTGTGTTAAGGTTAAAAGAGTGACCACATGAAATTGTCAATTTACTTAAAATTTGATCTGCACCAATACTTCTGATTTACAGTATGTTACAATGTTGAAAGATTGAATAAAATTTTGACAAACATTAAGCTTCTCAAATTCGGAAGAACATCATCAAATTCTTCTATCTCTAAAGAATTGGCTTTTTTTCTTGATGGTAGTTTTCTTCATACAATCCACATTCACTGGTTAATCAACTATAGAACAGAAAGTTTTTTAAGGGACATTTAATGATGTAGAATCATTTAATTCTTTTAATATCAATGACAAAATTAATCATGATATAGGAAGGTGCTGAAAATTCTTTGACTTTAGCATATATAATATGCATATTTTCTGCCATTTTCAGACTTGTATAATTTCTAATAAAGAATAATTATGTTAAAACTTGAAGTAAAACATGAAATATGATCTTCACCTGTAATATTTTTAAGCTGTTCCTTCCATGCTTCCACAGCCAGCGTGTGCTCTCCATCAACACTCAATTTGTTTCCTGCAATAATAATTTTCAATGACTTCTTTCCTTTTAAAAAGTCTATTTAAAAAAATAAATTCAACAAGAGAATTGAAATACAGTAAAACATTATATTTTAATTTATATTCAACAAACATTATCATAATTGAAAACAAAACATGTTGTGTGAAAATGTTAAATTATTTATTAGCAATCTAACCAAAAACTGACTATAAAACAAATAGGAGGTCTGGAGATTTCATAAGTCAAAATGAAACTGGAATCTAAAAGAATACTACCGTAACAAAAATGGAAACCTTGTTTTGATGTCAAAATAATCACAGGAAAAATAAACGATCACCAGACAAATAAAAGAAACTTGATCCTGCATTCTTGAAACGTATGAGTAAGAAATACAACCCCAAGCTCAATACAACAAAAATCAAATTAGATACTTAGGGTGTATGTATGTCAAACATAATCTAAAAGTCTGGCAGAGGGAGCTTTGTAAAGAAAATCTTAAAATTCTATGATTCTAGTTTTTATTCTAATTCAAGTTAAAGATATTTTTGGAATTCTTAACTTGAGCTACATTTTCTTTTCAAAAAAGATTCCAGAATATTGAGAGAGGCTGTCTTTCTTGAAACATTGTGAGCATAAACCTCCAGCCCAGGCTCAAAACCCCAAACCGATAATATAATACATTTACATGAAACATTTTTTGAGCAAAGACTCAAGATCATAACTCCAAACTGAATATTATTCTACTTTAATGAAATTATGTGTGCTAGAAAAAAGTAACCAAAATTTTAAAAATTTGGAAAACTTCAAGGCTTTTTATTCCGAACAAATTTTTCAAAAAATCAAAAATCATCTCCATGAGTAATTTACATCTTTAGAAACATCATATCATATCAAGTTCTTTTTTGAAAACTTGGAAATTTGTTGCAAATTTTTGTTAAAATGTAGAAAAATAAGGTAACTTCTGAAATGAAAGTGATTTGTGATTTTGTGGGTTTAATGCTGTTTTGCAGCCCATGATAGGTTATACATTCCAGACAGTACATCTGCTGGAAGAAGAACACTGGAAAACCAACAAGCCATGAGAAGCTACCTGCAAGCTTGCTAACATACCAACAGTGGTCATGAAGCCCGAATCTCAAACACACACAGACAAGTAAAATGTCAGTGATTGGCAAGTGCAAGCACTTTAGATCACTCAGCTATCTGCCATCTCTCATACAAATAAGTAAAAAAAAAGGTGATGCACAAATGAAAATGACATCTTAACATTGTGTGATGGTAAGGCAACAGCCAGGTGATAAAAAAGATCATATATATATATATATATATATATATATATATATATATATATATATATATGATGCATGTGTGTGCATGTGTGTGATTTAGATGTTTAATGTAGCTTCAACAATTTTTAAGTCATATTGCTATGATGTCTGCAGTTCAGCAGTTTATAGTGATATCTAGCACTGGGGCATCATGCCACAGACATGTAGCATGATGTCCCACCCAGTCACATTATCCTGAAACCAGGCTGACCAGTCATAACACTAACCTCTTAATGCTGATTGCCAAGCGAGGCAGCTGTTAGTATCATTTTTCTAAGGCTTTGGTATGACTCGAATAGGGTTTAAACCCATGACCTCCCACCACTATGCTGCCGGAGCAGAATATGGTTTAGTTGTATATGTATATGTATAGCTGAAACAAGTCATCAGAATGGTTTCCTGTTGTGGTGCAGCAACAAAACCAGTTAAGTGATATCCATTCTAAATGCTCTGAAAAAACCTATACCCTGTTAGTTTGGTTCATCCTTCTTTATTTATATAAAGAAATACCATTCCCACTATTCTGGTATTTAAACAGATAGATTATTGGAGGTATCTTGATAAGAAAATTCTGAATCTAATAATTTTGGACAAAATTTATTTGTGATCATGGAAAGAAATTAAAATCTTTAAGTTTAATTTGATTTTCAAGACATTTAAAGACCTCAGGATAATCTGCTCAATTTTCCCAACTTTCAAGGCCTTGAAAATGCTACCTAATTTTCCCAAACTTTCAAGGCCTTGAAAATGCTACCTAATTTTCCCAAACTTTCAAGGCCTGGAAAATGCTACCTAATTTTCCCAAACTTTCAAGGTCTTGAAAATGCTACCTAATTTTCCAATACTGTCAAGGCTTTGAAAATGCTACCTAATTTTCCCAAACTTTCAAGGCCTTGAAAATGCTACCTAATTTTCCCATACTGTCAAGGCCTTGAAAATGCTACCTAATTTTTCCATACTGTCAAAGATCTTATGAACAGATTAGTCATATCTGTTACAGATTACTCATAAGATCAAAGGGAAGCCTGCATTATTATTATCCATACCCACATTGACAGAGCAAGAGGCACAATTTTTGCTGAGTTTGATTGGATAGGTTCACAGTGATATCCAATCAGAATTGAGATAGAGGGTGTGATTACAATGCAGGCTGAATGATAACTTTCATAATTCTGAAGAGAAAATTTAATATTCTCCTGGGAAGATTGCTACGCAATTGGGTTACTCTGAGAGCCACTTAAAACGTAGAGGTAGATTCTAGAGAAAGAAAAGGTAAATAAGTTATTTGCAGAATATACCAGCATCATAGATGTAATTATTTGTATACTTAATTATTAGTATCGTTTAGCATGTATAATAACCTTTGTAGTGTTTTATTTACATGTGTATTTGAAAAATGGGCTTAAGCCCAAAAAAAGAATTATTAGATGTGCGGCGGAATTACGTAGATTGTTAGCCGGTGGTCAGAGTTAATTTGTAGTTTACTATTAGATTACTTTGTAGTAAACTAGTGCATGTATTAATGTGTTATGTTAGAATTTACCCATGCTTGAACTGTGAATTTGGAAAATGAGTGAATTATGTACGATTCATTACTAAGGATGGATGTATATATCAGAGCATGGATATTTGAATGTTTGTGTACTTTGTATGAGTTGTAAGGTAAAGAAATGCATCTGATTTTTGTGATATATATTTTGTGATATATAAATTGTGATATATATTTTGTGATATATATTTTGTGATATATAACAGGATTAGGTATATGTATTGATGTGACAGAATTTATTAATGTGTACATAAAAAGTAACTGATACCATGCTGTAGTATGACATTTGTTGCACCATACAAGAACATATGGGTATTTTGATGCGAACAAATTCATGACCAAATAAATTTAATAGCCATTATCTGATGATAGGCTATGTATGGTCTGAGATGAGAGGGCTAAATACAAATATTGTACCATCCATGTGTTAACACAGGAAGTTTTTTAGGGGAAACAGAACTTTGGGTCTGATTGAATCCAGAGTCTTCAAGAGTTGGAGACGGATACAAGATTAGTTGAAACAGTCAAAGTTCAAAGAAGTCTAGTCGGTGGAGAGAAGGTGATGGAAGAGGAAAAACCTGAGTGTGGAGGAGAAAGTGGAGGATGAGAAGGAATTTGGAGGAAGTCAGGGAGGAGGAGAAGGAATTGGGAGAAATAGGAGAGATAAGAATACCACAGATGAGTAGAATGCAAAGACAGATGGAAATCAATTTCACACTGTTAATCAAGTGTTACAATAGGCTATTAAAGATTGAGTGGAAGGAGTGGAATTGAAAATTTTAAGCATCTGTTTATTGAATTGTTATGTAATTGTTATTCATTCAATTTAAACCTTTTCATATATTTAACCATTTAACCATTGGCATTGCTAACTGGGGACTTGAAGCTTTACATCTATCTTTCACTAATTTAAAAAACCAAAATTCGAGATTGGGTATGACTTATACATGCATAATAGTTTAAATAAAATATTGGGAACACCTCATCCCAACCACAACAGCCCTCACATTATTATCCAAAAAGAGTATTGTGGTACCTTCATTGCTGCTTCTAGGATTTCTTTTAAATAGGGCCAATTCCCCAATACCTTTTCAAAATGTGGAACATTTCTGAATTCAACAGGGCAAATTTTGCCCTTTCTTGGGGTGAGATATATGGGTCACAGAGAAAAACAAATGCTGTATTTTGTATGTTGTGAGGCAACTGCTGTATTTTACATGTATCATAGTTAGGCAACTGCTGTTTATTGTATGTATCATAGTCAGGCAAATGCTGTATTTTTTATGTATCATAGTCAGGCAAATGCTGTATTTTGTATGCATCATATTCAGGCAAATGCTGTATTTTGTATGTATCATAGTCAGGCAAATGCTGTTTATTGTATCTATCATAGTCAGGTTAATGCTGTATTTTGTATGTATCATAGTCAAGCAAATGCTTTATTTTGTATGTATCATAGTCAGACAAATGCTGTATTTTGTATGTGTCATAGGTAAATGCTGTTTTTTGTATGTATCATAGTCAGACAAATGCTGTATTTTGTATGTATCATAGTCAGACAAATAGTGTATTTTGTATGTATCATAGTCAGACAAATGCTGTTTTTTGTATGTGTCATAGGTAAATGCTGTTTTTTGTATGTATCATAGTCAGGTAAATGCTGTTTTTTGTATGTAAAACTGACCTAAGGATGACTGACTGTTCATGAAATGTTGGAACATTCTAATGGGACAAATGGAGATTTTTATATAGCTAAGGGTTCGAGCAATCCATCTGTCTTGTTAAATTTAATTTAATAACAGAAGAAAAGTGCACCCATGTTATTTGATATCCAATCTTTTCCAGAGCTCAGAGCACTAACATAATACACTTAAGTAACATGTGACATATCAAAGGTATCACATTGTAATGATCACATCTACTGCTCAGTAAGTACTGATTTTGCAAAAGTGGATGTCCGATTGTTGATGTCTATCCAAACTAATATACATGTAAAATAAAAAACAATGCATATTAGGACAATTGAAATGATAAGAAGCCAACCAAAAATGTATTAGTAAACATATTCCCTTACAAGTCTGACACAACCATAAAATACACAGACCAAATTTTCCCAACACAAACTATTCACTAAATGAGTCCACTGTATTATGTGCTGGTAGATCTGGGTCTGTGCAGTTTGTTAGGAGTAATCAGTAGAACAAACAACATTGATCCTGATCTGCAGGTGCATTATGCTATGGCATATAAGGATCTTTGTTGTTTGCAGCTTGACTCAACTTTCAAGTGAGTATATATAAGAATGTGTTGGCAGATCTGTGTCTATGCAGATTGTATAGAGTAATCAGTAAAATAAACAATATAAACCCTGTGTTTTGCAATGAGACTTGACTGAAAAATGATTATATACAATAACTGATAAACACTGTCTATGTGCTACATGCATCCTGTATGGTACCTATGTGTCAAAAAACAAACCAACCAAAAAACAAATTGACAAATATTACTTGTGACATGATTCCACAATGAAACAATGGCAGAGCCTATTGCCAGTGAAAAGTGAAAAGTGAACACACACACACATGACCAAATAAATTTAATAGCCATTATCTGATGATAGGCTATGTATGGTCTGAGATGAGAGGGCTAAATAAAAATATTGTACCATCCATGTGTTAACACAGGAAGTTTTTTAGGGGAAACAGAACTTTGGGTCTGATTGAATCCAGAGTCTTCAAGAGTTGGAGACGGATACAAGATTAGTTGAAACAGTCAAAGTTCACGGAAGTCTAGTCGGTGGAGAGAAGGTGATGGAAGAGGAAAAACCTGAGTGTGGAGGAGAAAGTGGAGGATAAGAAGGAATTTGGAGGAAGTCAGGGAGGAAGAGGAGAAGGAATTGGGAGAAATAGGAGAGATAAGAATACCACAGATGAGTAGAATGCAAAGACAGATGGAAATCAATTTCACACTGTTAATCAAGTGTTACAATAGGCTATCAAAGATTGAGTGGAAGGAGTGGAATTGAAAATTTTAAGCATCTGTTTATTGAATTGTTATGTAATTGTTATTCATTCAATTTAAACCTTTTCATATATTTAACCATTTAACCATTGGCATTGCTAACTGGGGGCTTGAAGCTTTACATCTGTCTTTCACTAATTTAAAAAACCAAAATTCGAGATTGGGTATGACTTATACATGCATAATAGTTTAAATAAAATATTGGGAACACCTCATCCCAACCACAACAGCCCTCACATTATTATCCAAAAAGAGTATTGTGGTACCTTCATTGTTGCTTCTAGGATTTCTTTTAAATAGGGCCAATTCCCCAATACCTTTTCAAAATGTGGAACATTTCTGAATTCAACAGGGCAAATTTTGCCCTTTCTTGGGGTGAGATATATGGGTCACAGAGAACGACAAATGCTGTATTTTGTATGTATCATAGTTAGGCAACTGCTGTATTTTATATGTATCATAGTTAGGCAACTGCTGTTTATTGTATGCATCATAGTCAGGCAAATGCTGTATTTTTTATGTGTCAAAGTCAGGCAAATGCTGTATTTTGTATGTATCATAGTCAGGCAAATGCTATATTTTGTATGTATCATAGTCAGGCAAATGCTGTATTTTGTATGTATCATAGTCAGGCAAATGCTGTATTTTGTATGCATCATATTCAGGCAAATGCTGTATTTTGTATGTATCATAGTCAGGTTAATGCTGTATTTTGTATGTATCATAGTCAGGCAAATGCTTTATTTTGTATGTATCATAGTCAGACAAATACTGTATTTTGTATGTATCATAGTCAGACAAATGCTGTATTTTGTATGTGTCATAGTCAGGTAAATGCTGTTTTTTGAATGTATCATAGTCAGGCAAATGCTGTATTTTGTATGTAAAACTGACCTAAGGATGACTGACTGTTCATGAAATGTTGGAACATTCTAATGGGACAAATGGAGATTTTTACATAGCTAAGGGTTCAAGCAATCCATTTGTCTTGCTAAATATTTAAGAACAGAAGAAAAGTGCACCCATGTTATTTGATATCCAATCTTTTCCTGAGCTAAGAGCACTAACATAATACACTTAAGTAACATATGACACATCAAAGGTATCACATTGTAATGATCACATCTACTGCTCAGTAAGTACTGATTTTGCAAAAGTGGATGTCCGATTGTTGATGTCTATCCAAACTAATATACATATAAAATAAAAAACAATGCATATTAGGACAACTGAAATGATAAGAAGCCAACCAAAAATGCATTAGTAAACATATTCCCTTACAAGTCTGACACAACCATAAAATACACATACCCTATTCTCCCATCACATACTATTCACTAAATGAGTCCACTGTATTATGTGCTGGTAGATCTGGGTCTGTGCAGTTTGTTAGGAGTAATCAGTAGAACAAACAACATTGATCCTGATCTGCAGGTGCATTATGCTATGGCATATAAGGATCTTTGTTGTTTGCAGCTTGACTCAACTTTCAAGTGAGTATATATAAGAAAGTGTTGGCAGATCTGTGTCTATGCAGATTGTATAGAGTAATCAGTAAAATAAACAACATAAACCCTGTGT
The DNA here is from genome assembly GCA_029339505.1 of Unio delphinus. Classification (NCBI taxonomy): domain Eukaryota; kingdom Metazoa; phylum Mollusca; class Bivalvia; order Unionida; family Unionidae; genus Unio; species Unio delphinus. The sequence goes on from JAQISU010000174.1 coordinate 6,769,262, forward strand.
TTTGCAATGAGACTTGACTGAAAAATGATTATATACAATAACTGATAAACACTGTCAATGTGCTACATGCATCCTGTATGGTACTTGTGTGTCAAAAAACAAACCAACCAAAACACAAATTGACAAATATTATTTGTGACATGATTCCACAATGAGACAATGGCAGAGCCTATTGCCAGTGAAAAGTGAACACACACACACACACACACACACACACACACGCCAAACATGTGTTGGAATTTGCTGATCTGTATTTCATAGCCAAGAATCAATGTTAATATGGGATTTGCAGAGGACATTAGCTGAATTATTTATCTTTATGTCAGGCAATCATTATGTTTTTTTTCATGTACTCTCTTAGATATATTTTGCTTACCATATGTGTACAATGTTGTTGCCAATGTCAAATATTTACCTTAGTTTGGCCTGCATGGTGCACACTTTTGTAAAATGCATACCTCAAATTTGAACCAACCATGAGGTGACAAACTCTATATAAATCATGTGCAATATCCTACCTTTCAAAATATTCAAGACCAGACAATATAAATGTACAATAAGAAAGTTCAGGTCTAGTTATTTCTTTTTTGGTTAAGGATGACACATCTAAAATAACTATCTATGTCTATGACAAAATTCACCCTGACAAGGCATTGTAATTATGCCAGGATCCAAGATGGAAGATGAAGTATGCTAAAGTCTGTTTTGTGTTTATCCTACAGTTCCTTGTAGAATCACAAGAATTAACACTCTGGTGTTGGAAATCTAAATAAGATTTTGGTAAACTGTCTTTGTCGAAGAATTTTGTATGAGCACATCAAATATTTCCTGTGACATAAATTAATCTTTTAAAATCCAACTGGTCTGAAGAAAAGTTAACATGGATTCAAAAACCTGGCTACAACAAAATAAAATGACTTAACATCATCTGTAAAAGCCCGGAACTGAGAATATTTCACTAAAACAAAGATTATATCGTATTTTAATAAGCAGTTTATAAAACTCCCCAAAATGCAAAATCATGAAGGCGTGGGCAGAAAGGAGTCACATGATCATTTATGTCACATACTCCTAACATGACCCTGATGAAAACCAATCATTCCCACTCCAAGAATAAAAAGTTGTTTACTTCTTCACTAGTCCCATCATGACCTTGACAACAACCAATCATTTTAAAATTAAAATCAAACTTGTTTAGATGGTTGCTACCAACCGTGAATTAAGGTCAGAATCTAGGTCAACATTACTTATTTACCCAGAACAATTCAGGCCAACCAATTTTCTGGAGAAAAAAATCTTCTCTAGTGAATAAATTTACATTACAAAAGTATGTAATGAAACCTAAAAAAGAAGTTAAAACTGACAAACAATATTAATCAAAACAAATATATATTAAATCAGATATACATAACAAAATGTTTGAGCATGTTGGTACAAATTTAGAATATTCATGACAGAGGAGATAAACAAATTACCAGTCTCATGTCTGTTTTTCCTGCTGAATACAGGAAACAAATACTCAACAATGTAAAATGAACTGTATTTATAAACATAAACAATCAAAGAACAGGATGTTTGTAAGCATTTATTTCTTCAATTAAGCTCTTAAAAACATAGTTACAATGTGACAAATTCACTCGGAGTGAATGTGACCTGTATAAGGCATTTCTATGGGCCACGATCCTCTTTGATCAGCGAAAATTGTATATCATTTAATGCCATATCAGCACAATGGTAGCTATATGAAGCAAATTAAATGTAATGATACAAAAGTTGGCATACACATTTTCTTTTTTCTACCTTAAAACATGTACCCTCTCTTCAAAAACAAAAAAAAGGTGAACTTTCTACAGACCCAAAAAGGGAAAATAGCAAATGACAGTGATATTGGAAAAACAGTACAAAACAAATACTAAATGAAAGAGTTACACTTTTAAATGAATTACCAGTAACATAAATAATCAAACTATCGACCTATGCTAATTGTACATGTACATTTCAATAGATCCATGGTTAGGAATACAGGCAAGCAAATTTTATATTTCTATAGATCCATGGTTTGGAAAATAGGCAGGCAATTGCTGCTGCTTATTTAGGGTTGTAAAATTTGGTCAATAAGCATGTGGCTCAGACATAACAAGACATCATACATTCAACGAGTGACATCAAATACTTTGACTATATTACAATGTCCCATTGAAACACTCTGTACTATTTCCAACATGCTTATCTTACGTTTATTTTCAAGTGTGCAAATATATGTTTACTATCAATGGGAAGCAAAGACATTATTAAAAATATATCTGAAAGCAGCTATTTCCAGTGGTTCAGCTTTTTTTAAACTTCAGTCATTAATAAGTTTGCACCATGCTGAATCACAGATAACCATCTTCTATCTACAGTGCCAGGTCAAAAGTGAGTAGCCACCTGAGTATGACATGCTTACATCACATAGTGAATTATAATTTCAAATGGTTACTGCATAATTAAGAATTATTATCCATGTGTATTAGCATGTTACAAATAAGTTCAAAATGCGAAATAGACATACCTATTTCATATTAAAAAAAAGTGAAAAATGGCCAATACACTTCCTAGACCTCAGTACTATTGCGAATATATGGAAAAGAATCAAATCAAAGGACTACAGGAAATCCAATCTAGGTCTTATCAACTTCATGCTCTCGAACAAATCTTAACCAGACTTTATGACTCCATATCCAACAATTACAAACTATGATAAGAGGTAAGGGGTCAGTTACCATGCATTAGATGCTTAAATACTTTTTTCATCATGTTTATTGTTATATTGTTTGGCAATTATATTAGTTTTCTTTCTATGACATCAAAGTGAGTGGCTACTCATTTTTGACCCAGCACTTTGCTTACGAATGGTGTATTCCCCATGTGTCATTGCATGTGTATTCTCACAGTGTATATCCCAATTCACAGTGTCAAATCAAAATACACTATTTGTTTACCCCAAGTCACAGCATCAAGTCAAAATACACTATGTTGCATTGTTTGCACTACAAATGAAGCACAATATCGACTGTATCGTGCCATAATGGATATATTCTCATTTATCCAAATATGCATTCACTCAAACCCAAGTGTGTCAAAACATTGTTAAGTTTTACAAATATAAATGTCAGAATACATGTATATAAAGCTTGTCACAATGTCACTTTCAGTATGTGGTCAAAATATGTCTGCTCCAATTGTGTCACAAGAAGTGTACAGTGTATTGCAAGTGTATCAGAATGTGCCTACTACACATGTGTCACCACACATTTATATCCCAGTTGTCACACTCTTACTGAAAAATTTGCCTGTCTCTGCTGACTCATCTTTGTGAGACAAGGAATCTGATTCAGCTTTAAGATACAAGGAATCTAAAGGCCATGTTTGGTTCAATTCTGGAACAATGCATAACCAATGAAATCATGATGTACAGATAGCACTAATATTAATTTTTCTAATGAATAAAAAATAATAATAATAATAATAATAATAATAACAATAATACCAAAAATAATAATAAAAGACTGCTGAAATTTGTGATGCCACAGAGTACTAAATGTAAAAATCCAGAAACATAGCATTGATTACATACACATTATAACATGTCTTCAAAAAACACTGTGAAATGCCAAATTTTGTCCTCATCAACAAACATTAATGAAATAGAGAAAAGAATATGAAGGTCATATACAAGAAAGAAATTTATATAATAATGTCCTTTATCTATGTATTAAAGTCTCATCTGAATTATAACTGATGACAGCTCTGGAAATTACATGTAAGACCAAAATAATAAAGTTTTATAAAATGATTTATCAGATTTTGAAACTGAAACTAAATACATCACAAATACTTTCAGTTGTGAGATTTACCTGAAGTCACTTTTGTGCCTCTGCTTGGTGTGATTTCTCCATCAACTTCCTGTAAAGTTTCTTGTACGGAGAAGATCAGCTTGGTCAACTGGTCCAGTTCTCGTGGATCTACATTAACATTTTTACTCAAAGACTTCTGATGCCGTAAGAGATGCTTGTACAACAGCTGCCATATGGCACACAACCTGGAAACAATAATGATGATGCTAATTACTGTATATTTGAAAACATTTGCTTGGATAACATTTCTGTACATTTTGTTAAAAAATGTTTGCAAAACTTGCCTTCAAAACACAACAGGCAGCCAAAATCTTGTTAGCAAAAACATGCATTTCAACATGGCTATGAATGACTGTTTTGCAAAAACAAATAAACAATACTGGTGTTTATTTAATCCTCTGTAACTATGACTGCTTAGGACTGTATACAGATAAAGTTCAAAGAATTCTAAAATAATGCTGCTATGCATGACCATATTGTAAAAGCAGCAATAAATACCACTGACCTGTATTTAATCCTATGAAGCTACAACAAGTTATGAGTCTTTTTGCAATAAAAACAAAAATATAGTCAAGTCTGGCAACAGGTTCCTAAAACCTTTTGATGATGCAGGTAGCTGTCTTATGATACAGACACCAACATGGGCAACATACAGTGATTCCACTTTATATCTCTGTTCATGAAAGCCATAAACATGACTGGCATTACAAGTGAGGAGCATAATATGTAAGGATGTCTTAACATTGCATAAAAGCAGAAAAATATGTAAGGATGTCTTAACATTGCATAAAAGCAGAAAAATATGTAAGGATGTCTTAACATTGCATAAAAGCAGAAAAATATGTAAGGATGTCTTAACATTGCATAAAAGCAGAAAAATATGTAAGGATGTCTTAACATTGCATAAAAGCAGAAAAATATGTTTTTAATAATAAATAATTACAGAAAGATTGTTCTCTTTAGCCATTAACTAAAATTAGAATAATTTAATAAGCAAAAAAAAAAAACCAACAAAAATTAAACAATTTAATGGGATCCATGACAATAACCATGCTACAAGAAGAAGAGCAGCATACTGAGGGGATTTATAATAATGGATTAATTTAATGGGATCCATGACAATAACCATGCTACAAGGAGAGCAGCATACTGAGGGGATTTATAATAATGGATTAATTTAATGGGATCCATGACAATAACCATACTACATGAGGAAGAGCAGCATACTGAGGGGATTTATAATAATGGGTTAATTTAATGGGATCCATGACAATAACCATGCTACAAGGAGAGCAGCATACTGAGGGGATTTATAATAATGGGTTAATTTAATGGGATCCATGACAATAACCATGCTACAAGGAGAGCAGCATACTGAGGGGATTTATAATAATGGGTTAATTTAATGGGATCCATGACAATAACCATGCTACAAGGAGAGCAGCATACTGAGGGGATTTATAATAATGGGTTAATTTAATGGGATCCATGACAATAACCATGCTACAAGGAGAGCAGCATACTGAGGGGATTTATAATAATGGGTTAATTTAATGGGATCCATGACAATAACCATACTACATGAGGAAGAGCAGCATACTGAGGGGATTTATAATAATGGATTAATTTAATGGGATCCATGACAATAACCATACTACATGAGGAAGAGCAGCATACTGAGGGGATTTATAATAATGGGTTAATTTAATGGGATCCATGACAATAACCATGCTACAAGGAGAGCAGCATACTGAGGGGATTTATAATAATGGATTAATTTAATGGGATCAATGACAATAACCATGCTACAAGGAGAGCAGCATACTGAGGGGATTTATAATAATGGGTTAATTTAATGGGATCCATGACAATAACCATGCTACAAGGAGAGCAGCATACTGAGGGGATTTATAATAATGGGTTAATTTAATGGGATCCATGACAATAACCATGCTACAAGGAGAGCAGCATACTGAGGGGATTTATAATAATGGGTTAATTTAATGGGATCCATGACAATAACCATGCTACAAGGAGAGCAGCATACTGAGGGGATTTATAATAATGGGTTAATTTAATGGGATCCATGACAATAACCATACTACATGAGGAAGAGCAGCATACTGAGGGGATTTATAATAATGGGTTAATTTAATGGGATCCATGACAATAACCATACTACATGAGGAAGAGCAGCATACTGAGGGGATTTATAATAATGGGTTAATTTAATGGGATCCATGACAATAACCATGCTACAAGGAGAGCAGCATACTGAGGGGATTTATAATAATGGGTTAATTTAATGGGATCCATGACAATAACCATACTACATGAGGAAGAGCAGCATACTGAGGGGATTTACAATAATGGGTTAATTTAATGGGATCCATGACAATAACCATACTACATGAGGAAGAGCAGCATACTGAGGGGATTTATAATAATGGGTTAATTTAATGGGATTCATGACCATACCCATGCTACAAGGAGAGCAGCATACTGAGGGGATTTATAATAATGGGTTAATTTAATGGGATTCATGACCATACCCATGTAATAAGAGAGACAGCAGTATACTGAGGGGTATTATATTAAGGGCTCAATGTATCTTATTTGTTGCTGATTACCATGTACTATTTATAATTTTAATAGAACAACAAGGATCATGATCTGTCAGCACATTAAGTAGAAAAGATATGGGTCTACACTTTTCACATTTGGTGTACATATTACAGAGGGAAATAAGGTAATAAACCCACCTTCTCCCTGGCAGATGTTCTTGAGAATCTAGGTTGATTCCATCAGCAATACCATTCCCTGTGTACCTCTGTACTTTAGTCAAAACTGCAGGTTCAAATCTTTTGCTACCATTAGCCTGAACTGGGACATCTTGTGGTAAGGCTATACTTTCATTGGCAGCTGGCACCCATGTATAGATCCTATTTAATACAGATCTTGCATGTTGGAGGATGCTGTAGCAGCCTAGAAGGGTTTTAAGTCTAGGATCCATTCTTTCTAATTCCTTACTCACTAACATCAGATTGACAGTTCTGTGAACGAGTCTAAGAATAATAGGAAGTAGGTGCTGGTTTACCATGTCAAACCGCAAAATTTGAAGATATTGTTTATATGCTGACAGAACATTAAATACACGTGGGTTTTGGATGGTTGAACCCTGGTGTGGTCTTAGGACAGCATCAACTGCAGGACAATCTAAAATAACAGTAAAAACTTTTGTGATGTTGTTTGTTGTCTGCTTTGCAATATTGTCTACATCTGAGGTCCAAGTATCAGTAAATGAAGCTGCAAGCTTCCATGATGCAAACAGTGCTGCCTGTGCTGCCTCAAGATGTTTTAGCAAAGATTCTGATGCATTCAGTCCTTTAAATGTTTTGTCCAGATTGACAGGTATCAACTCTGGTTGGCCAAATACAATCTGTCCAGCATCAAGATTGTCCAAAATACCCAGGTGACTGAATTTATCATCTTCCTCGATTATACTTGCTTCACTGTCTTGAGTGGCATTCAAGTTTTCCTCAAACACAAAGTTCTTCCTTGCTTTATTTGCACCTTTGGCTGTAAATAAAGAAGAAAACTTATGGAGCAAACTACATAACTGAAGATGTTAATCCTTCCTCCTTTTACAGCAGACAATTTAAAAAAAACAGGGTGCATGATGAAGAATGAACAGTGCTGTCTTAACACATAAGCTTTTGTAAAACAAGTACATATCCCTTTAATATATTGCTAGATTATGTAATATATTTCAATCTGATTTAGTTACTGATTTATAGCTCTAGACCAAATCGGATTTAAAAAAAAAAAACAGACTGGCAAGCAGACACAAAGGAAATAGATTTTAATGACATCAGAAAAAAGTCACACAGATATGATAAATGGAAGGAGGTGTAAAGTGCAAAATATATTTTTTGGATATTTTCGTTCATATTAATATATTCACAATGAAGACAAGACTCTTTTGAATACAAACCGGAAGAATTCATTTCTGCACAAAAAAAAAGAGGAACAAAATTTATGCCCATCTGATTACATTATTTTAGAAATGTAAGGCTCATTTTCCATATATTTTATATGTTATTAAGTAATATCTGATGAGCTGAAATGAAATAGGGACTATGGACTCTTTTGACCTTCCCCCATCTTAAAAATAATAATCAAGTTATAGGCTGGTATACTCAATATGAGCTTTTGATCCCTGTTTAAAAAGACTTGTATAATGTCAGCTTTTAAGTTCTATTTAAAAACACTAATATACTAAACATCAATTTTAATCCTTATTAGGAAATCATTTTTAACTAATAAAATATCTTTCTTCGTGAATACTTACCCAATCATAATACCTTAGGAGAACTATAATTACCTCATAAATCCTGCCCTCTTAGGTTAAATACTTTTAGCTAATAAACAAAAGTTTTCTGCCCACCAGGTGGCAGTTGTTCAGGGTAATCTACTCTTGGGGATGTAACTGTTGGGAGGATAGGAGGGTGTATGTATATAATGATCAGGTAAATATTCTAAAAGAAACATATTTACTAGAAAGAAATGTTTTCACCTTTAAATACATTATCCAATACAACATGTCCTGAGGAACATAGGTAAGAGGTGGAGGGGGATACATTCCCTTTCCCAGGGATACCATCACCAGTCCCCTAACGTATGTGGGACAGCTTCTAGGTAACCCAGCTGGAGGGGATTTAATCTATTGGGGAGTGGCTTCAAATAGGGAGAATCCCCCCCCCCCAAAAAAAAATCAAGTGGATATCGTGACACTATGTCTTAAGAAGCCATCAAGTGACCTGGACAGGTGAAATGTTGAGCTAAGGATATAGGTCCTAATAGATTAAACTGAGCGCATTGGGATGTCATAACTCAGCAATAAAGGTAGATTGTGAATTCTGATCTCCATCCCATGGCCTGAATAATGTCAGTTGGAGAAAAGTTCCAGATAAAAAGTATGGTTGTGGCAGCTGCTCTAACCTCAGTATGCAGAGTGGATAACTCACTTTATCCAGGATGAAATGTTATATGCTGATATATCTTCCAGTCCCTGGTTGAGATAAAAACAAGTGTGATCTCCCTTGTCTGTCTTTTTAAGATACCACTTACAAAACTTGTACTGGATCTTGAAGGTTGTCTTGAGTAGACACTGATTTCATTACAACCATCTGGTTGCCTATGGATGACAGCCTGTTCTTGGCAATGAAACTGTCTTGTTAGAACTGCATGTAATTTGGGGATAAGGGATGTATCAAGCTGATTTAGAAAAGACACTCTATACACATAGTGCAGTATGTGTCGTCTTTTATGAGCAAGTGAGCATTTGTGCAGAATTACCCATGAAAAAAACTATCTGTAATGAGGAGCCCATTACCTGTATAGGTAGATTAGATCATACCTATGCAGATTAAGAAAATGGACACTAAAAAAAAATCAATTTTAGCCACAAAAACCTGTAGGTGTATGAATTTGATTCCTTGTACAATGTACATAGCAAAATCGCTAGAGTATGACTTATAGGATCTATCTTTATGAACAAGAAAACAAAAAATCAATTCTAGTTACAGCTTACCCCTAGGAAGGCCAATAGATGCAGAAAAAACATCACTCAAGCATCACATGAGTGAATCATGATGTATTGAAAGCTTAGCAGTACTTGTGTGACCTAAGAAGAAGCTAGCCAGTAATAAACACATTTCTTTATTACACAAAATAACATGTACATAAAAAAACAAAAGGATGCAACTTTATTATATAATTATTAGCTTTTAATTCCTATTCTTATATGGTTATATCTTACTTCAAAACATACCAAATACTTTAATGGCATAAAAACATATAAAAGGATAGGTTTGAAGATTAGAATCTTATATTCTGAATTTTGATATACATGTTGAAAGGTTTTTGCAAATGTACAAAAATTGATGTTTTGACATCTATTGAGTGGTTTGTAGACATGGACAAATGGGCATCTGCCAATTTTTATTAACATGTTGAAAGGTTTTTGCCGATGGACTGAAAGACACAACAAAATGAATATCTCTGCTGCAAGTGGGTTGAATTGAAAGAAAACAATTTCAAACAAAATTGATAAACCACTATAAAACAAAAAAATTATAATAAGTCATGTATATATAAGTCATGTATATATGCATTACAGAAATGTATACTACATTTCATTTGTTTGTCTACCTTATTGTGGTTTTGTAAAATTCTGTTGATAGGGTTTACATTTTATAAAGGGTATACAGACAAAATGTTCAATAATGAATAACAAATTGCTATAATGACATGAAAGTCTAATCAGACCATACAATTATGCATTAAAATATGCACATCTAATACATTTATCTTCACTGGGTTCTTTTTGTACAATCTGGCAAACAATTTCAAAATTGATGAACAAAACCAAATCAGAAAGCATATATTAGTGGGTAGGGGACATAGAAATAAAAATAGATAATGTGAATAAACAATGAAACTATGTAACTGGTTCCATACCGTATTCCTAGGAAAAATATAACAAGTTGAATGCTTATCTTTGTAACATGTATTTTCAGAATAAAAATCCAGAAAGTGTGACCAAATAAATAATCTTACCTTTTGAGAGCTTGTATGCGTCAGCAAGACTGATGTCCAGATTCTCTTGCTCTGTGATTTTACGGAGGTGTCGTGTTGACTCCAGGACCAAGTCTCGCATCAGTATTGTACATGTCATGTCTGCAGGAAGCTGTACCACCGTCACCACAAAGCCATCAGAAAATAGTATCATGGGACGGTAAGGGTGGGTAGACACAGAAAATTGTTGGCCCATAGGATCTTGAACTGAACTATCCTTTCTAGCTGCAACCCCATCATAACCACTGAAAAAATGTTCAATGTAAATATTCTTACAAAATCAAAGTGCAATTACTATCATCAACTAGTCTTTTGGGTATGTGTCATGTCTGATCAAATCATTTTTGTCCTTTCATTTATGTATCAAATCTTAATACTCTTTGGTCTCAGATATCCATTTGGTATCTGACATACATTGACTCTGAACACTTAAGGCTTCATTAAAATACATCTATAGTCGGAGTCTATATCCGTTTGTTTGTACCCCCCTGCCGATTTCAGTAACAAAAAGCATAAACAAGATAAAAAGTCTGACTCAATAAATCTTACTCACTAATATTCATTGATTTATAATTTCTAACCCGATTGCGACCAGGGTGTCCATAACACCTTTATTGTCTGCGCGTCTGATGCTTAATGAAGTTTCCATACTAACACGACACCATATTACATACAATTTGGGCAAGTCTATTTTCCGTAGAGTGATGTCATTGCTCCTATTTGGTTACTCCAACATACTTCCGTCAATTACGGTAAGGTTAAGAGTTATATCTCTTTGCCGCCTGTAAAATCTACCTTCTATGTACATACATGTGTAGTTATACATCCGCCACTTCGCTGAAAATGGACTTGTCCAGGAACTGGAAATTGATGTCAAGGATGACCATGGTTGATAGTGAAAATGGACTTGTCCAGGAACTGGAAATTGATGTCAAGGATGACCATGGTTGATAGTGAAAATGGACTTGTCCAGGAACTGGAAATTGATGTCAAGGATGACCATGGTTGATAGTGAAAATGGACTTGTCCAGGAACTGGAAATTGATGTCAAGGATGACCATGGTTGATAGTGAAAATGGACTTGTCCAGGAACTGGAAATTGATGTCAAGGATGACCATGGTTGATAGTGAAAATGGACTTTTCCAGGAACTGGAAATTGATGTCAAGGATGACCATGGTTGATAGTGAAAACTTCCATTTAGCATTAAACGTGCAGACGATAAAGGTTTTATTGACACCCTGGTCACAATCGGGTTTGAAATTATAAATCAATGAATGAAATGAGTAAGATTTATTGACTTTTTATCTTGTTTATGCTTTTCGTTACTGAAATCGGCAGGGGGTACAAACAAATGGGGATATAGACTCAGATTATAGTCTCATATATCCACTTGATATCTGAAATACATTAACTCTGAATACTTAAGGTTTCATTGTTGTTAAAATACATCTAGTTTCAGATATCCACTTGGTATCCAAAATACATTAAGGTTCATTGTTGTTAAAATGGATTTTGTCTCAGACATCAACTTGTTATGTTTGTCATTTAAGTATAAACAAATTATGATGTTCTCTGTATCCTCTTGTTACAACCATAAGTTATAATAGTTTCTTTTACACTCTTGTTACAACTGTAAGTTATAATAGTTTCTGTTACACTCTTGTTACAACTGTAAGTTATACTAGTTTCTGTTACACTCTTGTTACAACTGTAAGTTATAATAGTTTCTGTTACACTCTTGTTACAACTGTAAGTTATAATAGTTTCTGTTACACTCTTGTTACAACTGTAAGTTATAATAGTTTCTGTTACACTCTTGTTGCAACTGTAAGTTATAATAGTTTCTGTTACACTCTTGAATCCAACCATTAAGGAAAGACAAAAGGTTACCATTCTCCATTACCTCTTGAATAAAAACTCATGAGAGATTCTTGTCTGCAAACAAGGTGTCTGAGGTCTGAGTTATTACAGCTATTCAAGTCAAAGTTAGCCAGCAAATCTGATATGTTCATGTCATTGTCTATATCACAACCACTATGATGCCTGAAAGTGTCAGAAATAATATAGTGGTAGCCTGTGACAGTAATAGGAGCTAGCTGTGACATCAAGGAATTCATAGGACAAAGCTGTTGCCCTTGCACCACTCCATGAAAAGATGCCACCTCTGTAAACTTTACAGTGGGTGGCCTTCAAGTTCATGAGATTCTATCCATAACTGAAAGTCCAAACTTCTTTCTATGACAGGCTATTCTGACAAGAACCAAGTGTGAAGTAGAAATACCTGTGACTAGGGTTATTTGAGCTGGCTGGGCCTCATTGGGATTTTTCAAGGGATGTCAACTACAAGCTAAAAATGATCATTCACCCAAAACTTGTTTCATCTGAGGGAAGCTACAATAAACACTCAGTAGGTCTGACCCCTTACAGTGTACATTACTCAAATGACAGAACAGTGGAAGGGAAGACAATGACCCACAAACCTGTACCAACTGACTAACCAATACATCTATGGCTAAAGGCTGGGACAGGAGATGTAAAATGAGGCAGTTTGGACTTCCACCTCAGCACAAAGAGATTTATTATTATTCCCCCCATCCCACAGCACCCACCAAATATGTGCAATTCCACTGAAAGAAAAAAATATAGGAACCAGCAAAAACATTGAGTCTGCAAAGAATTTGTCAAACCTGGACAATAATCTTGTACAGTTAACACCAGCATATTAGGCCTGAGACCAGGACATTAAGGTCAGGTGATCTGGTTCCTTATCTGAGGTAGGTGACCAAACAAATGTTAAACATTACAAGGATAACATTCCTGTAAAACTGATCCTACTAGAAGTAACAGGCATAAATTTATAGCCTTCAATTCTGAAACATTGATATGAAGCATGTTCACTTCTGGACTTCAGTTGCCTCTGACATGGAGAAGTGCAGCAACAGATAAGCACCTGAATATTATGAACTGACATCCATACAAATAATAATATCTGGTTTGTGATTCTCCAGATGATGATCATGACAAATGAGGCTACAACTGAGCCAGGAGTGACATCTTTAGCGCAACATAAAAAGGCAGCTGAAAAGAAACAAGTCTGCTAATGCCTGTATCTGTAGCAAAGCTGTCTCATGAATATCCACTTCCTGTTGAACTCTGACAGCTTAATAGACCACACAATCTGCATGGCATGCGATGAATGAGGCTGACTGGTTAAATATTTCCATACCCAGATGGAAAAAGTGCTAGGAGGTGATAATATCCTACCTTTCTCATGTCGTTAGATAGGCCAGGTGGGAGAAAAGTAAGATATGGCAATATATGCCCTCGAATAGCAGAACTTTCTCATTTTGAAGGATGTTATCCAGGCACACTGCAGTTGCTGTGCACAAAAATGACCTGCACATGGTTGACAAAGCCAACATACATGCCAATAAATTCATGCTGATATTGAAACTGAATGGCAGAGCAGGAAAGTGGTAAACTGTTCCTTTGAATGCCAATAAAAGGAATATGTAGGAAGCTAGATGGATAGGGATATAGCAGTATGTGTCGGTTCATGAAACTAGATGGATAGGGATATAGCAGTATGTGTTGGTACATGAAACTTAATGGATAGGGATATAGCAGTATTTGTCAGTGTGTGAAGCTAGATGGATAGGGATATGGCAGTATACATTGGTGCATGAAGCTACATGGATAGGGATATAGCAGCATTTGTTAATCAGCCTAAGACTGATCACAAACATATCTCGTTTGATGGAGAGCTGTACTATAACATTTCCATCTTCAGTCTGAATTTGTTGTGTCTGCTGGGATCTATCAGCCCAAGTTAAATATTTGTTGAGCTGACTAACATCTATTATCGTTCTGAGCTAACTGTTGCCATTTATCACCTGAAAAAGGCCCTGAATACATTTCCAGCGAGTTCAACTTGTAAAATCTTTTTACTGCCAGCTTGGAGAGTGTTCAGTAAGCATGAATAATTATTGGTTGAATGCTTCTTTATTCTCTATGTGTATCAAAATGAATCATATTGTATATTGTGCATTGCAATGCATAAGCAAATCATTTCACTCCTACCAACTACACAAGCCATGATACTAGTTTCTGGATGGAGATTTGTGATGTCAGTGACATTGACTATGTTCATCTCTCTCTCTTTCACACTTGTCTCAGCACTGTGGACCATATTCCTTCTAAATACAAACAGCAAAAGCAATATTTATTGCATTTTTTACAAGTGAGGCATGTGAATTGATTGTCTTTGTTGTATTTGGCACATCTGCTTGCCTGAAAGTATCAACTAAATCAATAACTGCACTCAAACAAAATTCAACCAGTGTTCACAATTAAAACATATAAACAAGCTGCAACAATCATGCTGTATACAACTTGCCAGGTAAGAAAACTGCCAAAAATATGAATAAATATCAATGTAAAGTCACAACAACTTGCCTTATGTCACAATCTGTGTGATAGTATTTAATTCATGAGTAGAACAAAATGTAATATTTTCAGATATCGAGAGGCAGTACAAACCAATATTACTCATACTGAAAGCTTAAACTTGTAAACATTTGATACGTGAAGCCAAATAGGGTGGAAAGATGAAGTAATTTTGGAAGAGTTTCTTCCCTCTTTCTACATGTCATATAGACAAATAATACTACATTTTTCAACATTCTTCTAGGTCTAAGTTTGGAAGGAAGAGGTTATTTCCTAATATTACTATAATAATGAAACATATTCATTGGAGAAAACACATTTCATTTTACCTTATCATTAAAGCTGGATGTAAAGGGAGGTAATATGATGGCCCCATGTTAACTGTGCATCCCTCAGCTTTGATGACAACTGGTTCTCCGAGCCTGCTTATAATGCATACTGAGCCACTCTTCAGAATACATGCAACAAACAGTGAATCTGATGTCCATGCTAGGTCAGCTATCCACACCTGACGCCCCCAAGCACTGCTATCCTTAACTCCACATCCCTTCATTCCTGTTGCCAACACTGTGTCTGTCAAAGGGGAAACAAACAACAGGCTAGTGTGATCTGCCTGATTCTGATTGGCTGCTACAGCTAAGATCTGTCCATTACTCGAGTAGCTACAAACATAGGCCCCTTGAGACAATACAGGCTCATATTTTTGGTGGATCTGCTGGAAGGGGTACTCAAGAAGGCTCCATTCTTTGCTGAATACTTGATTACTGAAAAAGAGGGCAAGAATAAGGGGTTACAAGAATCTTTTATGTCGGTGTGGACAGGATTAATTAGAAAATGCACATTCAATTTGTCAGCATAGGATAAATAAATTTGTTAAGTGGATTTCATTCATCTACCCACAAACATTGCAAAGATGGTAAATTTCAGCATTATTTACATTCTTTGTACAAAACAATTACTAAAATATTATAAAGGGTAATCCTATGGTTCAGATGTTGGTTTGGAATATTCTTTGAGGTAAAATGTATCTAATGACCCAAAGAAAACAACTAGTCTTGGATTTACATGGGATAAGAGCACTAAGACACTTACCTTACCATACAACATTTCTAAACCATTCCAGATACCCTCAAAATAATTTTCTATGTCTTTGGGCATTCAGGATATTAAGAGATGAACTGTATTTCTATGGTCTCTTAGGCAATCAGGCTACCAAGGATTCAGCTGTATTTATAGGTCACCTGGGCAATCAGGCTACCAAGGATTCAGATGTATTTATAGGTCACCTGGGCAATTAGACTACCAAGGATTCAGCTGTATTTATAGCTCACCTGGGCAATCAGGCTACCAAGGATTCAGCTGTATTTATAGGCCATCTGGTCATTCAAGCTATGGAGGGATTCAACTGTGATTGCGAAATGTAGTTTGAATGGGGTGGGGGAGTAAAACTAATTTTAATCATATAATACTTACCAGTTGCTATTGCATAACTGGTAGATTTTTGGGTAGACCCCAACCATATGACGAAAGTTTATCCTCCCATTAAGGTTAAACAGAAAATTCCAGAACATCGTATTGCCCCAAAACACCTGATAGTATATACATATATTGCCATTCATTCTTTTTCTAGGATGCAGACTAACATAGTGGGATATCTGTGCAAGAAAAGAAGAGGGATTCTGGCAATAACAACAAGTAAGTTTTACATCAATAAAAATAGTTTTACCCCAAAAAACCTACATTTAATATCAACAATATCATACATGTTGCTACTGCATAGCTAAATTTGTCAGTTTAGTGCGAGACCAACAATTCCAGAACTGGAAAATAAAAACAACACAAGTGGGATGATCAAAATGCTGAGCCTGACTTTGTATTGAACCTGTGCAATCATCCTGATAGGTGGGAAGGCACAAGTGTACACATGATCACACTTTAGGCTAAAAGCATCATCTACCCTTTGGTTGGGGACTGGGGAAAGCCTAAAAGCAGAGCTTACTCTTTAGCTTGGTGGCAAACAAGTCAACTAAAGGAGTTCTCTGAAGTAGATTTGGAGGGTAATTCCTTCTAATGATGCCCAGTGAAGGAGGATACAAAACTCCATGCAGACTGAAAGTGCATGTATGCCTACCTCTCTCTTGAGGTACAATATAACTGATGCGTTGTCAGCAGACTATCATGCAGTTACCCTTACTTGTGGGCACTGGCATAATTTCCGAATTATTGATGTGGAGTGTAGATTCTTCCCAGGACCGGACCATAAACCCTAAAGAATCAATCCTTCTGCATCTAGATGAGTGCTACATCCTAAATTAGGCAGGAGTGGGGTTCAGACAGAGGGTGGGGATGGTACATGGAGACTCCAGCCTGAAACTGCTCACATTATGTCCACCAAATCAACAAGTGATGGAAATTCCAACCTACAGAAATTATAACATTCAAGGGGTCGCTGTGTTGTTATGCACAGTCAAATGTAGAGTAGAGACTGGGGAGGATGCAAGTGCAGTTTGCCTTGGGGAATCAGGTCGACTGCAGAGTTCAATATTCCCAGTAGAGAAAAAACACCACAAGCTGACAATGTGGTCTTTACTTTAAGCACCCCAGGGATAGGATCTTGTCTACTTTGTTTCAAGGTTTGATAGACTAATTTTCTGTGAGGAAATTCATTCTCACATAGTCAAAATCTTGAAAGTGTGACAGATCTAGTCTGAAGAACTCTAGATGGCTTTTGTGAATCAACCATTCTTCGAAATATTGGAAGATTGGGATACCTAGTGACCTTAAACAGACTACAACTACTCCCATGACCCTGGTACATTTCTGGGTGTGGAGGCAAAGTCAAATGGTAGTACTAAAAATTGGAAGACCTCATTTAAGCACAAATGGAAGTACTTCCTGTGTAGAGGTAAGACAGATATGTTAAGGTATGGATCCTGAAGATCAATGGAGAACAACCAATCACCAGGTTCGTTGGCATTTGTGACTGAGGATATGATCTCTATGTTGAATAGTTTCTCCAGCAGAAATCTTTAAGGTTGGAAAGGTCAATAATTAGAGCAGAACGTCAGAGACTGTTCAATGAACACTTTTCCTACTGCATACTTCTGAATAAGGGAGTAAACCTCTTCCTTCCTGTGCACTAGATTTAACTGCTGGAAGAAAATGGGGGACCTTACCAGTGGAGGGAGATTCTGAAACTGAAGCTAAAATATATATTTTATTATAGATTCATCACAGTCATTGATTCCTCTTTCAACAGGCTGAATGAGGCTGTTGAAAAGAGGTTACCATATGTTTACTAGTGACCTAAATGTTTGCTCTAAGGATTCCAGTTTTCACGGGAAGGAAACCCCCGATTCATTTAAAATGCCCAATTGAGCTGCTTCAGCCTCCAAAGATGAACAAATTAATGGGCCTGGAAAGGCTATGAACCTTATACCTAGAACAGCTATCAAAGGTCACAACGTAAAGTAGGGGAAAGACAACCCCCTACATTGTCTAGCAAAACCTTAGCACTGGCTAAAACGTTTGAGAGAGCTCCTTAATTGTAATCGAGTGAGGAAACAGCAAGAGATCTGGTCAATAGTTTGCTCCTCATAGTTTTTCCAAAATGGAAAGAATTTTAGAGTCACCAGAATACAGATCACTGGGAAAGAGGCGGAAAACTTTATTTACTGCTTTAATGAAACAAATCTCTCATCCTCCTCTGTCATCTTAACTGATGAGTTAGGGGCGTGAGACCAAAGGGAGGTGTTACCACATCAGCCTGTTCTGTATCAAAGGTATGCCTATCAACAAGCCAGGATGGACATCTTCATCCCACTCTCTTTTGTCATGCAGGACTACATGACCAACTGTCTCTAAGCTGCTTGGGAGACTTAGGGGGGAAGAAGAACTTGAACAAGTATCTCCTCTCTCAAACTCAACAGACTGACTTTCACAGTATATTTAGCAGGTGAGTAAGGTCAATTATCAACCTGCATAGAACACTTGAGGGAAGAAGGTTCATCCATGTCCCTGTAAGTGAACCCAACTTCACATGAAATTGTAGGTCCACAGCTCGCAGCAATAACTTGACTACTATGTGGCCAAAGTCCAGAACAACATGGCTGAATGTATAGAAAGAAAGGGCCAATCATTTCCCTGCAGTGGAAGTCTCCACATCCATGCTGCCTACTTCCTTCACATATCGTTTTTCTTTTCAATGACACTGCCAACTTACATCATATATTGTTTTTAACAATAATGCTGCCAACTTCCTTAATATATTGTTTTTAACAATAATGCTGCCAACTTCTTTGGTCTTACATTTACAATGAAAATATCAGAGAACAGTATGTAACATTTTATTATTAGAGAAATAAGTTTTAAATCTAATATGTGGGATTCAAACAGTAATAATGATACATTAAAAAAAAAAACTTGTCTTCTTATTTCTGACCCAATTATAGATATTGATTTGACATAAATAACACAAGGATGATTCCTCGTTTCAAACTGCTGTATATACTTGTTTATAAGTCACCATTATTTTTCCTGAAAATGCTGTTAATACAGAGTATGTCGTCATCTAATAAGCAAGACATACAACAAATTTAATAAACCAAGGGATAATATCAGAAACTCTAAATTTTTGCGTATTGTATATGCACAAATTCAAACAGTTTTATGCTTTCATGTTACTATTCCCATTCAGAAATGCATATATGTTATGTGCTATGTTTATCAATTCCATGATGGTAATCATTACAAAATACCTCAATGTACACTTGTGAGCATTTTATTAACTTTATCAAAAAAATTACCAATCAATTAAATATTACTCACCATAAAGTGAAGTGCCCACCAATATTTTTGGCTGTACTTATATGTATATTGCTTCCTTTTTTATGCAGTTTCAAACAACTTTATTTTCATTCTATTTTTTGTTTTGTAAACATGCTGCTTGTGTTGACTGCAATACAATTCTGATTTTTTTAATAATTTCTTTTCCATAAGCCAGTTCTAATTCCCAACTGGTATTTCCCCTGCCAATGGATGTGGACTGGTAAGGCAGCGTTGACAATACTTTAGATCAGTCAGTAAATTTGATCTTGTTTCATGCCAAGTCCTACAACTCCCTTTGTGATTTTGAATGTATTCCTTAGTTTGTAAAACATGTTTCAACCCTTTCATCAAGCTGCAAATCTGATACTTGCTCAGAGTGAAGTAAAAGAGATAGTTAATTAACACCCTGTTATCCTACTGAACATCTGACACCTATTCATTTGCATCCTTTAAAAGATTTCACTGAATGTATGATCAAAGTGTCATTTACAAGATTTCACTGAATGTATGATCAAAGTGTCATTTACAAGATTTCACTGAATCTATGATCAAAGGGTCATTTACAAGATTTCACTGAATGTATGATCAAAGTGTCATTTACATGCTTTCACTGAATGTATGATCAAAGTGTCATTTACAAGATTTCACTGAATGTATGATCAAAGTGTCATTTACAAGATTTCACTGAATGTTTGATCAAAGTGTCATTTACAAGATTTCACTGAATGTATGATCAGAGTGTCATTTACAAGCTTTCACTGAATGTATGATCAAAGTGTCATTTACAAGATTTCACTGAATGTATGATCAAAGTGTCATTTACAAGATTTCACTGAATGTATGATCAAAGTGTCATTTACAAGATTTCACTGAATGTATGATCAGTGTCATTTACAAGCTTTCACTGAATGTATGATCAAAGTGTCATTTACAAGATTTCACTGAATGTATGATCAAAGTGTCATTTACAAGATTTCACTGAATGTATGATCAAATTGTCATTTACAAGATTTCACTGAATGTATGATCAATGTGTCATTTACAAGATTTCACTGAATGTATGATCAAAGTGTCATTTACAAGATTTCATTGAATATATGATCAGTGTCATTTACAAGATTTCATTGAATGTATGATCAAAGTGTCATTTACAAGATTTCATTGAATGTATGATCAAAGTGTCATTTACAAGATTTCACTGAATGTATGATCAAAGTGTCATTTACAAGATTTCACTGAATGTATGATCAAAGTGTCATTTGCAAAATTTCACTGAATGTATGATCAAAGTGTCATTTACAAGATTTCACTGAATGTATGATCATTTACAGAACCCAAGCTCAGTCTCTACATAAGTACCAGCATATAACTGTGAAGCTGAGGAAATGTAGTTTAGAACTTGACTGTCACTCAGACGATGAGGAAATGTAGTTTAGAACTTTATTGTCACTCAGACGATGATGAGGAAATGAAGTTTAGAACTTTATTGTCACTCAGACGATGATGAGGAAATGTAGTTTAGAACTTTATTGTCACTCAGACGATGATGAGGAAATGTAGTTTAGAACTTTATTGTCACTCAGACGATGATGAGGAAATGTAGTTTAGAACTTTATTGTCACTCAGACGATGATGAGGAAATGTAGTTTAGAACTTTTTTGTCACTCAGACGATGATGAGGAATTCTTGTGCTATGTACCAGATGATGTTAGAGACAGTTATAGGATACTGTGAATCACAAACGTGTGCACTCTACTTTTATTGTGTATTTGTTACAATATGTGGAACTAAAATATAACCAGATATTGTAAATCAAATCATTCTGAGCCACTATTTTTATACCATTTTATACCATCTATTATTGAAATCATAAATGTATCATTTGAATAGATTTAAGCTGTCAAGTATTATATGGATTTTCTGCCACAATAATGGAAAAAAATTAAGTTGTCAATTTGTGACATATTCCATATATATGAACATAAATTAATTTTACATTGATTTTTACTTGACTTTTCTATCTATTTATCCATCCAGTTTGACTTGGGTTTTTCCCCAAAGTGCAGTTCTCATTGATGACAAGTCACCCCTTCAGTTAGATCTGAGCAAAATTCACTCCAACTTATAGGAGGGTCAAAGAGAAATTAGCTTTTGCATAAGGTAAAGCATATTGTTTAAAAAAACAGATTCTTTATTAGAAGAAAATTAATTGAAATCAACTTAATCGCTGTAACCGGAACATATTTTATATTCCTTCCAGGAAATGTATAAGCAGCTATGCTAGTTGCGAATAATCAGTTTGACTGAATGAAAATGCTGTGCCATTTGTGAATAAGGTTGTATTCTCTAGTCAGTCTGACTGCAAGAAAATTCTGTGCCCATTGTGAATAATGAAGCATTCTCAAGAGTCAATTTGACTGCAAGAAAATGCTGTGCCAATTGTGAGTAAGGTTGTATTCTCTAGTCAGTCTGACTGCAAGAAAATTCTGTGCCCATTGTGAATAAGGATGTATTCTCTAGTCATTCTGACTCCCAAGAAAATGGTGTGCCCATTGTGAATAAGGAAGCATTCTCAAGAACCAATCAGAATAGCTCTAAAACTTCTATTTACTATTAATAAAAATGATTTACCTGTCAGCAAAAACATCATTATGAGTATTTCACCTCAATAAATACAATTCTGCTTCACTCTATAAGCTACAACACAACCTCTGATATGCGAAACACAATCATGTATATGTACTTCAGGTAATAAAATTCTGTGGAATACCTTTTGGACTGTGCATTTGGTGCTTGATTAAATCTTAGTAGAACTGTGACTATTTTTAACATCTTCCCTTGGTTAAATACGGCAGAATATTGACAGCATTCTCCTAGCACCTGCCAAAAAAGAAAAACAGCATATATATATATATATATATATATATATATATATATATATATATATATATATATATATATATTCATTTTCCAGTTGAACATACACAACAAACATATCAGTATTATATCCAAATGTACTTCAAATGACACTTCTTCTATGTGA
The DNA here is from genome assembly GCA_029339505.1 of Unio delphinus. Classification (NCBI taxonomy): domain Eukaryota; kingdom Metazoa; phylum Mollusca; class Bivalvia; order Unionida; family Unionidae; genus Unio; species Unio delphinus. The sequence continues at coordinate 6,792,115 of JAQISU010000174.1, forward strand.
GTATATAACATTTCCAGCTGTACAGAAGAAAAAGTGCCATTATCACTGGGCTGTCAATATTTTTCCTTTAGTTAAATGAATTTTCAGTATGGTGTAATAAAACATTATGTACTGCCATTGTCAGCATCTCTTTTTTGTTTCCATACACATTCAATTTTCTAAATGTTTTTTTAAAATATATTTTAATAACAATTATCTGGACTCTTAAAAAAAACAATTGGTTCTCTTTGCCTTCAACTTGTTTTCACTTGCTGGATGACATTTACAAAAATTACTATGAAAATTATGGTAAACAGTGTTACCAATCCATGTTCATTTGAAAGACAAGTTTAACTGCAACTGCACAGACCCAGATCTGCCATCACAAAAATGAGCAGACAGATCTGGATCTGTGCAGTTTGTGAGGAGTAATCAGTAGAACAAACACAGACCTTGCTCTGCAGGCACATCATGCTATGCAGATCAAAATCTCTTGCCTGCAGGAAGTTAGATAAAACTGGCAGCTCATTCATATTTATTTTCTTCAATCAAACTAGCAACAAATGTGTTTCTGCTCTAGAATCATCTCCTTGTGCTTGCAACATGAATACACGTATATGGATTCTTGACAACATGTTAAGTATTAAGGAAGAAACATAGAGATTGAGTATGGATGTCTAATCAATTTAAAAATAGCTAATCACACAGAACAGTTTAGTAATATCTATACCATAATGTAATGCAACAGGTGGATCATGTGGGTGTTTTGCGTGAACAACATGGGCACCATGTTTACTCAATTATAAGTCAAGTTAAAATACAAAACAACAAAGATACTGATCTGCCATTGCACATCAGGGCTTATGCAGTCTGCTGTACTGACTACTCCTAACAAACCACACAGACCCAGATCTGACAGTGCATTATGGCAGATCTGAGTCTGTGCATTTTGCAGTTTCTTATAGAAAAGTAGAATGAATTGCTTGACATGCCAATATGGTTTCAAGACAAACTCCACTGGGTCAAATTTGAAAACCATGCTCTAGATACAATGCAAATAAACCAACATTTGAATTTGGCCACATGTACTGTTTTTTTTATTATTTTAAATTCTTGTTATTGTGTTATAAATTCATAATTGAAGGGTAAGCCAGACTAGAAATTCGTAAGACTGGCAGGTCTGCAACCAGATATACCAAAAATATCGGGTCCGCCTGTACATTTTGATTCTCTGACATTCTTTCAAACTTTTCCGCAGCAATGTGGACCATGTCCCTTTAGACCATGGACTGCAAATGGTGTAAGGTAAGGTTGAAATTCATGTTGTACAAGTGAGGCATATATCATAATTTTCCCTCACTGACTTTAATGTTTTGCAATTGGTACCTGTCATTGCCAATGTATATCTTAAATGGGAATAAAGAAACCAAAACTGTCAACCAATCAATGCCTACACTTGTTAAAATATAAGTGAGAATTTCAACAAGCATTTGCAATAAAAGACACATACAACTACATAAATGTGACCTCGTGTAACTTACCAGATCAGAAAAATAAAAATCGGTGTAAATATGAATAAATATCAATGAAAATTAACAACAAAGATTTAGAAACTTTAATCAAGAATAGTGTATGACACATTTCGACTGATGGATAGAAATAAAGACAGTATTCCACTTGTAAAGCGACTCAACATATCATCATATGTATTTGTATTTACAAGATACTGGATCCAAAATGTGCAACATCATAACCTGGCCAGGTTTTTGATAATGAATATTCAGCTACTTAATCAGTGCCTTCTTTGAATCATCAACTAGTCTCACAAAATATTCAGTTTCCTTCACATTATTTAACAAAATTTCCTTAAATTTCCTGTCATATCAAGGATTACAATATATGCAGTATTTCTTTCTTCACATGTAAATCTGGATGTAACATGTCTGATATGAATTCACTTGGTTTGACTTAGTACTGTATAAAGTATTAGCTTATGAGACATTTAACTGTGATTGTTTGGGCAGGAGATCTGACCCAACTATTTGATCCACCAGATGCATCGGAGATGGACAGGGGAATTTGTAGTTGACATAACACTTTTATAAGAGTTTGTCATTAAGGAAAGAAATTACCAATGACTGTTCTAGGATTGCAAAGTAGTTACAAATAATTCATGTTACTTTACTGGGTTTACTACCACATTTCCCCAAATCTAGAAACTTATTATTTAAAGCACACACTGTCACAGAGCCATTCCCTTTGAACACTCTCATCCATCAGTACATGTATTTGGGATCAGTGATTTCTCTAGTCTACTTTGACTTTTCACATATATATTTAAGCCTTCACTGTACAAGATACAAATAAAAAATGAAATATGTGCAGTCCTTGTAAACCAATTTAAATTAATGTTATGTAATCTATAAGAGCTGAAATTGACATTAAATGTTATTACAAAAAGCACAAAGATACTGACCTGACTTGAGAAGAATACAACATCAAAACTATATTCCCTATTGTCTGCTGTAGGAACAAGTACACCTGATGGAACACCCAATCCATGCCATGTACCTTTTAGCTCTTGTTCTCTGGATCTAACAAGAGATTCCCCCTTGTTCATCTCCCAGATAAAAAACTGACTGGTACCCAGAGCCAAAAACACATGTTTGAGGTCATCAGAGGCTGCCAATGTACATCGGTCTATTATAAATGAAAAAAAGAAAAAAAGAAATGCAAGGGAAAAATACCTAACCTGTTTTCTATTTTTATGAGTTTACTGGAATATATAAAGAAGTTTCTGGTTCCATTCAGATGGCTGTTTTTCATCTGCTACATTAAATATTTTCCTTACACTTATGGGCATAGTTTAAAGATTTTCTTACTGACATGCTTATTACATCAATAATAGTGTCCAACAAAAGGTGTCAACTGGTATCCAGGCATTCAGGTGCTCACCCATTTATAATTACCCAGGTAATAAAATTAGTTATGGGGTACTAGCTTTGTCCATGAAAAAACAAAGCCAACACTTTTTCAAGTTCAAATAAAAAGATATATCTGGTGACATCAGGGGCACAGTTCACTAGTAGACTAGTTAAAGTGAGTGGTATGCACAAATAATTTATTGATTTCTTCTGTGTCTATACTCTTGTGATAAATACTAATCCACATGGATTTAGCCAATTTGTGAAAAAAATAAAGGTATGTTAAATAAATAAATAAGTACATGTTTCATAGATTTTTTGTGTAATTATAACATGTGATATACAGACTGCTCTTTTTATGCTCAGATTGCACTTTTTTGTCACTTATATTAGTAATAAATTACACGTATACCTCTCATGGCGGTTGTCATGTGTGAACCTACAACAAAGCAGTTCGGTTTCACATTTAATAAATTTCCGTTTCATTGGGTACATGGGTAACCAATTGTTACGATTGACGGGTACCCAGCAGAAATTTCCCAACAGTTTGACATCTCTAATTTAGTGAAATGGGCTTTATTGATGTGATTTGTGGATGTTATTTGACTAAAAAAATGTTAGAGGAGAAATTGTTTGTTAAATTGAAGAACATGATGCATCAGGAAACGGAAAAATTATGATGTAATACAGCATTCAGAATTTGTGGACTTGACTATACAATCTTTTAGCAAAAGTAAACACGTGATGTGTTAAAGTGAATGTTATGTATAAATAATATATCATTTTATTTTGTGTCTGTATTCTCATACTAATCCATATGGATTTAGCTGATTTGTGACAGGAATTTTGGCTAACTGCAGATCTAGGTAAATAGCGAAACTGATAGTTTTCTGTAATAATCACATGTAATATATAGATTATTCTTATATGCTTAGAAAGCCTTTTTTCACCACTCATATCAGCATTAATTATTCTTATACCTCTCGGTGGGTTGACATTTCTGAACTTACAACAAAGCCGTTCAGATTCACATATAATTTCCTTTTCATTTGGTATCAGTTAACTGTGCATTATGATCTACAGGTACCCAAGTGATTTCTCCTAAAATTGTGACATTGTTATCTCTAGCACAGAAATGGAATATACATCAGTAATTGTGGTGAATCAATCTCAGAAATATAATGTACATCAGAAATAGTGGTAAATCAATCTCAGAAATGTAATGTACATCAGAAAGAGTGGTAAATCAATCTCAGAAATGTAATGTACATCAGAAAGAGTGGTAAATCAATCTCAGAAATGTATGTACATCAGAAAGAGTGGTAAATCAATCTCAGAAATGTAATGTACATCAGAAAGAGTGGTAAATCAATCTCAGAAATGTAATGTACATCAGATAGAGTGGTAAATCAATCTCAGAAATGTATGTACATCAGTAATTGTGGTGAATCAATCTCAGAAATATAATGTACATCAGAAATAGTGGTAAATCAATCTCAGATGTACATCAGAAAGAGTTGTAAATCAATCTCAGAAATGTATGTACATCAGTAATTGTGGTGAATCAATCTCAGAAATGTATCCATCTGTCAAGAAGGACCATATCAGTTGTCACATGGAACCATTTACTGTATAACTGCTCTGTTTTCCTTGACTTTATGCACCATTTTTGAATTTCAATGATCTGAGGGGTTAGACTGTGCAAATACAAACTCTGGTAAAGGGGTCATATTAAGATATGGGGGTATCTGAAGCACACATAAGGGTAAAGGGAAACACTGCATGGTAAGCATGAAGTCATCCATTGGCAGCATCAACTCAATATTAAATATGAATGGATGCTTGATAAACCCTTTATTTTCGTGAAAGAACAGAATTCAAACAAATTTCTGTTAGTTTAAAAAGTTAGTGTAATAGATATTTTACATACCAAGTTTGCCAAAAATTTATGTTTCAATACTGAGGTCTTTAAAATTTAAGACCTGAGGCTTCGTTAACATGAAAATAATGTCATGCCTCTTTTGTTTATAACCCTTTTGTTTAGAACCCTTTCAGCTCAAGTTATTTTCATTTTGTTCTACTACAAAATAATGATATTAAGTCTTGTCTGCTGACAAATATTTGATATTTTATTGATGTGACTTGTGGATGTTATATGACTACAAAATGTTAGAAGAAAAGAAGTTTGGTAAATTGATGAAAAGGATTTGTTTTGTCTAAGGTGGCACTCTACAGTTTCGTACTTTGCATAGGGTTAGAATTTTAAAGAAAAATAATTTTCTGGGATTCCTTCACTGGTTATACTGGCAATATAATAAAGACTTTGTATATCTTAGGTGTTGGGAGAAGAACTTTCAATTACCTTTATTTTGATGTATGATTGATGGGTGTACTTTAGGTTCTAGAGTATACAGCTTGGGCTAACTTAAGATATGCTCGACTAAAAAAACTGCTAGCTCTGCATGGTCATTTTCGCTTCCTTGACTTCAGAGGTAAATTGTAGAAAAATGATCCAATAACTTTTTTTACTTTTCAGATGTTTTGTAATTTGTTCATTGCACTTTCAGAAGCTGCTATTGCCTACTTCAGCAAAATTCATTTTCCCTAGTTTAATAACTGCTAAAGTTAGTGTACTTTTGATTAATTCTGGTTAATTTTTCAAGCACATGGGAGCATCCATTTTGTTATACCATGTGCTTAGATCATGTACAATTTCCACAAGTGCAGTATCCAAAGAAATATCTGCCACATTACATCAAAGTAGCATTGAGATATGTCAACATTATCTCCATTGTGCAAGTTACAAATGCAAACAACTTCACCTCACATATATCACTATCTGAAAAGTACATACTAACTGTAGACCCATGGAGTTATATTTATTGCTGTTTGTATTAATATTGTTTCATTTAGTTTAAATTCACTGCAGTTTAGAACTTCAATGTCTTTTCATTCCAAATTCTGCTTTAATTAAGCGGCTGCAGGTGGGCTTGAGAAGAGTTATGTCCCTTGCTATTGTACGCAATACGACATAGACTAGTGGCAATTAGAAACCTCTGTGTGTCATTGTTTTTTAAAAATGTTTCATTAATTTCACATTTCTCAAGGAAGATGCTATCAGTTCTTCTTTGAACTGGTAATAATTTGGATTTTTTCCCTGTTTTTTCATTGTCAAATTAAACTATTAACAGAAAATTTATTTTCTTGGTTTTAGATAATTTTGTATTGACATAAAAAAAATTCTATAGTATCATATGGTAATGGTTTATTAAGCTAAGTCAGAAATATTTCAAACTAAATAAACAGTTCAAGAATTAATGACATATAAAAGAGCTTCAACTCAACATACACAAGTCTGCATCAAGTGTCACATTTGAACAGGCTCACATGAACAACATGGTAATGAAATAATTTATGTAACCTTTCGTGGGAAAAGAAAGACTGCTTTGGCTCACCGACTAAGGTTCTATGTCGAAACTATGGTAAATTCACTACCATATCAGTGTGAGGTATCACATAGATGCCATACAAAAACATGATCATTTATCACTTGAACCAAAAAGAGTAAATATGGCTAGAAAATCATGTAAAGCCTATGGTGAATGCCAAGGCAATATGGGCTAGGGGGAGTGGTGTATACTGTGATAGTCAGGTACATTTTATAATCATTACATGAATTCATTTAAAGGATTTAAAGTGTATGGATGTTCATTGGGTACAAAATTATTTATTGAATTGGCAAATGTTGAACTTTGTACAAGTTTTCTGTTGCTTTTTTGTTTGCGTTTGGTGTAGCATATGTACTTGTACTGAAGACTTTATTTCCTCTCCCTATCTTTTACTGTTCTCTGATCTCATTCTACTATGAGCTGAAATACTGGATCAGACTGAGTAGAACAATTCCATGAGACTTGGTCAGTGGGAGTGTAAACTTTCCTGTACCATACTCAGAGCTATGAGGGGATGAATGACATAATGCATCAAAATTTCTGCTCCATACTCATATTTTAGGTGCATAGGTAAAAATGATATTGTGCAAGCTCTCGCACTTATTTGTGTTTAAAAAGTGTGAAATTTTACTTAGCTTGACATCTAAGACAAAATTTTTTACTAAATATTCAAGCTTTTTAATATAAGAAAGATTTAAATGTTTCCCATATGGCAAAAATTTTGAGTAATAGGATGCTAAATGGGCAAGTCAGTCACTCCAACTTTGGCCTTGTAGCAAGAAAGTGCCAACATCACATTTGAATTTCCTGTTCCTGGGCCTCACTTTCTATGTCCTTGGCACTTTTCTGGAAAGGCAGCCTGTTCTGCTTCCTGCAGATTGCAGTTTGTAAATTTAACTGTTAAAAAGGCACACAGTCCTTGAGTTTTGCTTTTATACATCGGTGGATTGTATTACTTGCAATTTCTAGCTCAGTCATGCATTATGTACAATGTTTCCAATATCCTAGTTAGTTTTGGTATGTTGATAATTACATTTCCATTGATGTTGACAACACGCTGCAACATGTGACCCAACAATTAAGTTTTCTTCATTTCTTTCTTTCTCCAATTCAGGGCAAAGCTTGGGTGCACTTTATTCGGGCCACAGGAAGATAGTGATTCTTCATATACATCAATTCTTGGGCGCTTTATTTGTGGAGATGTAGAACCAGATTGCAATCTGAATAGGTTGGTCACTCTTGGATACTCGTAATCCATTGTCCTATGGTTGACTGTGTTGTATGAACTCTTGTGGACAAATAGCTATTTTCTTAGCTCTTCCTTTAGCCATGTTTTCTTAGATAGTGGCTAATGTGGGTTGATGTAGTATTAGTGACATCATGGTTACCAGTTGTTCCTGGTCGTGATGGATCTTAGACAGTATATAACATCATAATCAGGCTGGGGCTTGAAATTGTTGGTAAACACACCTACCCCCTTTTTTGGCATACAAGTCTGCATGTTTTGGTTTTATAATTAATTTGACCATATACAGCAGTCAACATATTTGATTTTCATTGTAATCAATTATGTATGTAATCATCAATCACATTCCTGGTCCATGGAATGGTCTCACCAGGAGTTAATTCCCCTTGACTTTTCATTTCAATTCTTTGGCATACAAGCATCAGTGCAGATTCAAATTAGATTACTAGTGCCGGGGAAAAAAAAGTAATTATTTACAAACAAAATATATATTTATGTCTACTGTTATGAATTTATAGCATCAAGGACTTTTTTTCTTAATCCAATGCTGGACAATTTTTGCACTATTACCTCAAACTTGATGGAATTTTCCTCACTTTTCTCACTTGATTTACATGTATACATGAACAAAGTATAGTTTGCAACTTGGGAAATGATCAAAATACATTATTTAATGTTTGGATTGAAAAATAAAACAAATACTTCATATGCATTTATTCTTGAATGTCTTTCTTTAATGTCAAAATAATAGCATTTCCCAGTGACGTTAAAATACAGTTTTGACGTCATGAAGCTACATTTAAGTTACTTCAGAGGGGTATAGTAAATTAACTATGTGTTTGTCATTTTGGAAGTAAATACCATTTATGATATATCAATATGTTTGAAATTGACTGCAGAATATGACAAGTTTTTAAATAAGTTGAAAACACATCTTCAGTAGTTCTTTAAGGTGGCCCTCTACAGTTTCGTACTTTGCATAGGGTTAGAATTTTAAAGAAAAATAATTTTCTGGGATTTCTTCACTGGTTATACTGGCAATATAATAAAGACATTGTATATCTTAGGTGTTGGGAGAAGAACTTTCAATTCCCTTCATTTTGATGCATGATTGATGGGTGTACTTTAGGTTCTAGAGTATACAGCTTGGGCTAACTTAAGATATGCTCGAATAAAAAAAACTGCTAGCTCTGCATGGTCATTTTTGCTTCCTTGACTTCAGAGGTAAATTGTAGAAAAATGATCCAATAACTTTTTTTACTTTTCAGATGTTTTGTAATTTGTTCATTGCACTTTCAGAAGCTGCTATTGCCTACTTCAGCAAAATTCATTTTCCCTTGTTTTATAACTGCTAAAGTTAGTGTACTTTTGATTAATTCTGGCTAATTTTTCAAGCACATGAGAGCATCCATTTTGTTATACCATGTGCTTAGATCATGTACAATTTCCACAACTGCAGTATCCAAAGAACTATCAGCCACATTACATCAAAGTAGCATTGAGATATGCCAACATTATCTCCATTGTGCATGTTACAAATGCAAACAACTTCACCTCACATATGTCACTATCTGAAAAGTACATACTAACTGGTGAGTGCCCCCTGAAGGGTTTTATTGGCCAATAATTTCTTAATTTAGCTCAATATGCAGTCAAGCAGTAACAGAACTTGCACATGTGGAACAGTTAGAAATGACTACTTACTCTGACAGGATACAATAACTACTTACTGTAGAATCATAGTTTACAATGACTATTTACTCTTATAGGATACAATGACTACTTACTCTTATAGGATACAATGACTACTTACTCTCACAGGATACAATGACTACCTACTCTTATAGGATACAATGACTACTTACTGTAGAATCATAGTTTACAATGACTACTTATTCTTATAGCATACAAAGACTATTTACTCTCACTGGATACAATGACTACTTACTGTAGACTCATAGGATACAATGACTACTTACTTTCACAGGATACAATGACTACTTACTATTATAGGATACAATTGCTACTTACTCTTATAGGATACAATGGCTACTTACTGTAGAATCATAGGTTACAATCACTACTTACTGTCATAAGATGCAATGACTACTTACTCCCATAGAATACAACTACTTACTTTAGAATCATAAGATGCAATGACTACTTACTTCCATAGAATACAATTACTTACTTTAGAATCATAGGATGCAATGACTACTTACTGTCATAAGATGCAATGACTACTTACTCCCATAGAATACAATTACTTACTTTAGAATCATAAGATGCAATGACTACTTACTCCCATAGAATACAATTACTTACTGTAGAATCATAGGATGCAATGACTACTTACTTTAGAATCATAGGTTGCAATGACTACTTACTGTAGAATCATAGGATGTGATTGAATAAATGAAGATATGTTAGATTCAAGCATTCATAATGAAGAAAGGGCATGAATGATCAGATAAAGCTGGATAATGTCATAAGGTATTAAAATTATTGCTTGCACAAGCAGTTTTAAAATATGAAAAAGCGCTTGTCCTGGACTAGTGCATTAGAAAAATTTACTTGTCTGACTTAAAAATGAATAGTCCGCAATGTCAGACTATAGGATTTGGATTGCCTTGATAGCAATATAATTGCTGGCTAATTTAAGGAATGTAAAAAAATGAAGAAAGGGGGAAAGGGAAATAATTAGTCTCAAGAAGATGGGGGGGAGAGTAAGAGGGAAATAATTAGTCTTCTTATGACTGCTTCAAAGTTCAATACCCTAAGAAATAACTGACACGTTTTCATTTGCCCATTATAATTTCAATTACTTAGGCATGCTACTAGTCATATTAATGTCATCATTTGAAATGGGTGATCTGCACCCCAATACGTGCTTCACAGCATACAAATTGACTGACCCATGAAGCTGGAATGGGAATTTTAAGCCTGATAATATCTGTATTTTCCATAATTTGAATATACTGGTAAACAGATAAGGCGATAAATTGCTATAGGTCATGAAAAATTCACTTTTCATCTAGTAGCTGTAATGATTGTTTTTCTTTTACAGCATGACATCATCAGATAAAAATGATATTTACATGATGTCTTTATAATGCTTCCAAGGTATTTCACAGACAAATAGACTGCTAACTGTCATACCAAAACTAACAAACAGATAGACTGCTAACTGTCATACCAAAGCTAACAGACAGACTGCTAACTGTCATACCAAAACTAACCTGACAACCAATCTGACTGATCTGTCACATTTGGAGGACCTGGAATTTGTTTCAGAATAGCTTTGTCCTTGTACCATACAAGCAGGTTACCAGTCCACAGCAAACCCAAAAGGAAGCAGCCTGGAAATCAGTATATAAGTAATACATTATTATTATATTCATACAGATACCATTAAAAACAAAGTACAGTACAACATTTTATAAAAGTCACCATTGGTGACCTGTGAATTCAGGTCCATATTTACAAACATTTTCATTGAACATATTTTGGTCGATACATATTTTAGTTTATATACAAAATAGGAAAATAGTTGACTCAGCCGCTTATATATTGCAGAAGTCAGCTGTCTAAGAAGTAAGACACCCATGCCAAATGTAGAAAGTGTCAAACCAATGACTGACAATGACACTGTTTCCATCTTCGCATATCATTCCTTGAAAATTTGAATCAACAGAATATCTAATATGAACAGGTGACTGTAGTGCTGGTCTATTATCTGTTGTTTGATTAAAATGTTACCAAATGATTAAATGCCTCTTAACATTTCATCTTAAAATGGATGGATATTTTAATGAAGACCTGGTCAGTATGTGTATATATCAAGGGTTCCCAAAACCCATGTCACGACCAAAACTAGGGTTACAAGAACTTTCTGGAGGGTAGTGGAGGGTGGCCAGGATTTCTTTTTTTAGGGTGGCAAAACTTAACAAAATTCGGAAAAATGTTTGTGAAGATCAGAAAATATACTTTTTAGGTACATGTCCAAAAAAGGCTGAGAACCACTGGCATATATTGTGACTATCTATTCATCTTTTTAGTGACAGGGCGAATTTTTGTGCATAATTATGGATTTGTACAGACTATTCCATACTGTTATAATACTTTGCTGTTTTAACTTAAAATAAGTACAATTCACTATACCAAATTACTGTATTGCTAAAATCTGATAAACTCAAGCAAATTCAGCGTAAAATTAGTTCTCTATCAATCTTTTCTGATGAATAAATTTTTTATGATGATCAGGGCAACCAAAAAAGGTGGAAGGGCTATAAGAACTACAATTAACCAAAGCATTTGGTTTGACAATGAATTTTCTCCAAAAAAAACAACATCATCATTCAAAGACATAAAATAATGATGGAGAGATTAGTCATTTTAAAGTTACAGTGGTCAATATTCTGAATACGGTGAATATAAGCAAGAAAATGGCATATTTACACATCATCAAACATTGCATCTCTCTAAATAATGGTTTTCTTCAGAATACAAATGCTTCAATTATTAACTAGCAATATGAGTGTTAAATCAGAATCAATCATGGTACTTAATTAATCATGGTACTTAATCATGGTACTTGATTTCTTATTGTGTTCTAATATAACACTATAAGCTAAAAATATAATTACCATATTTTACAGCCTATAAGTCAATACATTTTGACTTGAAAGTCAAGTCTTTGTCTTGTACTCCGAATCGACTTATATATGGATTGTGTCATTGGCAGTTTATATAAGTTATGTTCGTAACTACAGGTAATAAAATGAACTAAACATGTATGTAGTTTCAATTATAATAAAACAAGCATAGACTATTTATTCAGCTGTGTCAATTGAAAACAGAATATAGCAGTGATTTGTTCAGAAGTAAAATCACAAGCATATTAGCATCGGTAATGCAATTTCGCAATTGCCGGTAACATGGAATATCATACAATGATACCATTACTAGTGTAAAATACGAAGCCAAGATATTGACCTGGCCTTGTCTTATACTCCGAATCGACTTATATATGGACGAAGGATGGAAAATTCACAAAATTGATGACCTCGACTTATACTCCAAATCGACTTATAGGCCGGAAAATACAGTATTAGAATTATCACTGCCAGGATAAATTTAATGTATGTCTTTAAATAAAACCAGTACTCATTACTTGTTCATAATAATACACTATAAAAAAATTCAGCCAACACATGCATGCAATGACAATGATTTTTTAATTACCAATGAACTCATTTTACTTACGATTTTTAGTGAAGCTGAAACAATGTATCTCATTGATCAAGGGAGATAATCTGGGTATCTGCCTTTCTGTTCTTCCTGATGGTACATAAAGTACACTAATCCTGTGGGAATGAGGATCAAGGAGAAGAAGACTTTCCTGCTCCTAAAATACAAATATAATGTGACAAAACTACATGTGTACTGTGAAAAAAATACATGACTAATAAGAAAAATACACAAAGAGTGAGAAAAATTGAAATGCAGAGTACAAAATACATGTATCAGGGACCATCTAAGTGGATCACCAGGATGAAAAAGTCACTTTTTTAGTAAAATTCTTCCATTAATTAGCAAGAATTTGGTAATTATTAGCCACAGATTACCAGATGTCAGGTCAGGGTATTTATTCAAACAGTACTTGTTACACACAACCATCAATAATGATATAACTAGGATCATGCTATCATACCTCCAGTAAATCATAGCCGATGGGTTTTAGTGATGTTACAATAAAATGTGGACATCTCCAAAAATACACAAAAATCTAAATCTAACAATTCAAAAAACAAGTATTTAAAGGCACTTTAAATATGAAAGACATTTCTAAATTATAATATTCAATATACAGTATACAATTTATTTCTTTAAATCAAATTCAAAATGATACAATTCTTATCCATTAAGCCAGTTTACTTCTCCTGTAGAAAGCTGAACCAAATATCATGTCTTGTTTAAACTGGTTCCCTATCATTACCATTACTCAGTAGCAATCAGTCTAGTTTTGTTTTGTATTAAAGCTGGTCAAGATCATACATATATCAAGTTGTTCTCTGTCATATAAGTCTCAAAGAAAATATCTCAAATTAATTTGAAATTGTTGTCCATTTAAACATAACAAAATAGTTCACAACATTGGCAGTCACTACAAAAACTACCCCTATAACTATGATTGTTATTATTATTATTATTATTATTATTATTATTATTATTATTATTATTATTGTTGTAAACTACATCATTTTGGTATCATCATCACATTGTAAAGTTTCTCTGATGAATACTTGGACCCTTATTATATATGTGAAAAAAATTAAACGCTCCAACAGTTCATAAGCAATCATCCTTAACAGAATATAATTACAATCCATAGCAAATCATCATATCTGTGTTCCAAAGTTATTCTTTATTACTGATTTCATGTTAAAAACCTTAGATTGGTTTATTGGAAAATGATTTTTAAAAACTCATTTTACCCACTTCATTTACCAAAAGTGAACCATGGTTTCATTACTTATTTTCATTCTTTGAGAAAAATCTTTGTCAGATTTACCAAAACAAAGTTTTACAACAATCTGGTAAAAACCCTCAATAAAATGACCTAACAATTTGCATTTGTCTCATATAAGCTACTGTAATTATGAAATGGCCAAAAGAAACAACATGCAAAGATAACCGATACTATATCATACATGTACTTTCTAATCTATGTCCAGTGGACACTAACAATACTGGGAGAAAAAGTAAGCACTGTACTGAGTGTAGTGTCTATAATGGTTACCAATGAATGAAATCACAAAAAATTGCAACATTCAGAATATTTGGAATTTGTTTGTTAGTTTCTTTTTAAATTTTGTTTAATGTTCAGAAAATTTCTTGGGCTGGCATTCTGAATCTTGAGGCTCAATATGGTATATTTAGATTAATAGTGGTAATTATATATTTGGAAGTGATTCTGGTGGAAAGCATATTGGCTTATTGGCTTTTTTTAAAAATTTTATTTAAAGTTCAGTGTGGCAAATACTAACCTCCTAACATGTGACTAATAACATATATGTACAGGTGATGACATTAAAAACAACATATATTTCAGACATTTTAACAGAGTAATACCATTTTAGAATGTGTACTAACTTATTTTGTTTATTGGTCAATGAGGTTATAGATGTGTATTAGAAACATACTGAATTTCTATATGGTTTTGGTTTGGTTCTTTCAAAAAGCACAACACAGCAATTTAATTACCAACACTACACTGCTTTCAAGAGCAAATTTAAATATAAATATTTGATTATGTAGAAGAGTTTTTTCTTTTTATCTTTAATGTTATATTTTTATTTCAAATATTTTCTTCAGCTTTAAATTATAAATTCAGTATTCCTTCTAAGGTGTAATTATTTTGCTAATGTATTGTATTGAAATTCATGAATCCTGTATTTTAAATTATTTTTTAAAAGTATTAAATATTTTCACAACCGCAAACATTTGATTTTTAATAGCCCTAATCATAGGTTACTGCCCCAATATGTGATTCTTGATAGCCATAATCACACGCTACTGCCCCAATTTGTTATTCTCAATAGCCCTAATCACGGGTTGTTACCACAATATGAGATTGTTGATAGCCTTAATCATAGGTTACTACCCCAATATGTGATTCTCAAAAGCCCTAATCACAGGTTACTACCCTAATATCTGATTCTCAATAGCCCTAATCACAGGTTACTGCCCCAATATATGATTCTCAATATCCCTAATCACAGGTTACTGCCCCAATATATGATTCTCAATAGCCCTAATCACAGGTTACTGCCCCAATATATGATTCTCAATATCCCTAATCACAGGTTACTGCCCCAATATATGATTCTCAATAGCCCTAATCACAGGTTACTGCCCCAATATATGATTCTCAATATCCCTAATCACAGGTTACTGCCCCAATATATGATTCTCAATAGCCCTAATCACAGGTTACTACCCTAATATCTGATTCTCAATAGCCCTAATCACAGGTTACCGCCCCAATATATGATTCTCAATATCCCTAATCACAGGTTACTGCCCCAATATATGATTCTCAATAGCCCTAATCACAGGTTACTACCCTAATATCTGATTCTCAATAGCCCTAATCACAGGTTACTGCCCCAATATATGATTCTCAATAGCCCTAATCACAGGTTGCTTTACTTGCTTTTTTTAATATGCCAGCTACATTTTTGCCTTCACAGTGGTAACAAATTCAGGATGGATCTTGCTCATTAATGAACTCATCCATGAGATTTATCTATTAAGTCTATATTTCAAGTTAGGTCAAAATCAGAAATATGACTTCCAGAGGAGTAACAAGATCACACAATCAAATTCAAGATCCCCCGATTAAAATGACTGGATCTAATTCATTATCAAACTCATCTGAGAGTTTCATGATACAAGCACATTTGCTATGTATAGCATATACACTGGTAACGTATGATAGATTTTTATGACGATATAACCCCGTTATAATTTTAATTGAAACTGCATCAGAAATATGGACTACAGAGTGATAGAAATGACTTACACAGTTGATACATGATAGAGTCCCATATCATAAGCTCATTTCACCTTACAGCCTGCTAAGCTAAACACTGGTGTTTCAGTATATGGAAAACAGTAGATTAATTTTCAAATTTTTCAGAATTTCCTGAGCTTTATGGATATTGATACAAGGAAAAGTACTACAGACAGCTCTGTAAATGCGTCTTCAGAACCCATTTTGACCAAATAAATCTCAAAGTTAAGTCTAACTCTAAATAAAGTTGGTTAATCAAATTGAGTTGGAATTTAATTTTAGTCAATCAGATCTATGAAATGTAAACTTAATTTATTTAATTTTTGTTGGTGATATATCCTAAGGCTGAATCTGATACCTTAAAAACATTGAAGATTAATTCAGCAAGAAACAGAACCATGTTAAAAAATCTTGAAGTTGAATAATTCGTATATTATTCTTAGTGAAGCTACCATTTCAGAATCCATTTTACTCTGAACCTAATATTGACTTTCCTGCACAAGTAGTTAGAGTTACCTCCCCAATCCATATAATTTTTGGCCAGGGTTTTCTGCGCTTGATACTGGTGAAAGCCTGCACCTCCAAATCCAGCTTCATTCTGTCAATATGCTTATCTCTTTAACATTCTTCCTGCAATAGCTGAAAATAAGAAAATTAATTATCAGTATCACAAAGAGAAAACTTAAAAGACATGGCCATCACTGCAATTTGTTAAACCTGAAGGGCTATAAAAATCTGTGTCACAAATAAATGTAACTCAATTCCATGTTTAAATAAAGTTATCAAAAGCAATCAGTGGTCTTGATGATTTGTTGTGAATTCTTAGAAGTTTATGTGCAGTGCTTTGAGACAAAAAAAGCCTCCTACCAAATAATGATGAGCAATCTTTACACAAAAATAAAATCCCTCCATTCCCACATTTCAACCTACTCCATGATGAATATAGATCTAGACTTAAAACATACCACATATCCCATCTGAAAATACTGAGTACAATGACCTGTCAATATACATGTAGGATACTGAGTACCTGTCAATATACATGTAGGATACTGAGTACCTGTCAATATACATGTAGGATGTTTATAATACTTGTAAGCAGCAAGCTTCATGGCAATCAACTAAACCTACACAAATAGTTGTAACTCATCATGGGCAATAACTCTTACAAAAATAATGGTAGCACAAAGATTTGTCAGTGTATGGATTTTTAGAAGATTATAGCTATTTTGTATATACCTACCATTTTAATTGCCCTTGATACAATATTATTACACATGTACCTTTAACTGAAAAAGATGCCTGTTAACCCATATTTGCAAAAAAAGCTAAATTCAAAAAGAACAAGGAAGAGTTACAGTCAAACCTGTCTTAATTGGTTTCTTGTATAATGATAATGTGCCACTAGTCATGATTTTTGATGATGATATAATCCAACATGTCTATAAATGAATTCACGGCAATTCCAATACAGCTACTGAATCTAATTATTTTAGTAATTAGTAATGAAAAACTTAAATAAATTAAACAATTAATCCTCTCAAACAATCACAATTATGTCTCATATAAAACTAATGGTAATGCTATGAATAACAATTATCAGTCCCTTATATGAAAAACTAAAATTCATTACAGAAAGCAGAATAAGGCTCAACTATATCATGTTGAAACAAGTACTAATCAGGTATTAGGCAAGCCTGGTTTTCAAAAACTATTGTCCTTACATCAAATAGCAGGTTAACATGGATTAAAGCTCATTCCCTTGCAACTATGCACTATATTTAAGAATGACCTCATCTTTGAGTAAAGACTCATAATCATGAAAAATATTTGTTTAATATGATACATGTAATTAGTAAATGACCACTACTATCCATAATCATGAAAACAAACACACATAACACTATATATATTTAAAAAATTACTATACATTTTATTTTGGTCACATTATAGATGGGAAATTGTGTTTTCAATCACAGCATTCCACCTTTGTTCTGTCATTTCACAATTATTATTTTCTGCTAGTGTCTTTATTTCATTTGAAATTCGGAGCATTCTCTTACATTAGCATCATCCATGAGAGTTGCATTTATATACTACATTTTTTTTGGAAGTTTTTTAAAAAAAATAACCAAATGCTATGTTTCTTTTATTTTATTTGATATGATATTTCTCTTCCAAATGCTTTATGTACACATTATTAGGCATTTTCTCCATTTGTGTAGGGTAAACATGTGAAATTTCAGTCAATTCAGATGCAAAGACACTGACTAGAATCTATCATAACTGAACACTGGTGATTTTTTGCTTTCAATTTGGTGGTTATTTGTTCAAAGTTCAATGTAATAAAGACCCTGGAATAACATGAAAATCATGGCGTTCTAACGTCAGTTACAATCAGTCATATTGCAGATATGTTTGGACAGTTGCATTGTTTTAATATTCCTATAAAAAGTACATTTTTAATATTACAAGTAAACTTATAAAAGGATGAAATAAATTGATAATTTAGCATATTATTATTACTGCTTAAATTCACTGAGCAATGTAAGAAATAAAATAAGGTACATTAATAGTAGTGTACTGTAGTATATTCTGCTTTCACTTTTTGATTTCAATTCTATTAGAAGGCAATATTAAGTACAACTGTGAACCTGATTACACAATTTCTAATTAAAATTTACAATAGAAGGCCTGCAATAAATGTACAATTTGCAGTGTGGCCCACCAGAAGAGATGTAGGTTTTACCCAAGTTGACATTTTTAATGTCCAGTAAATTAGCTCATTATAATTTACCTATCATTAAATCAATATAAATTAATAGAAAAAAGTCATACAAGAAATAATTCCTAAAGAACTAACAAAATCATTAAAATAACTGAGTTAAGTAAAACAATGAGAGAATGACTACTAAATTATTATACAAGATATAGATACAACTGCACAACTTGGGGTTTGGAGTGTCAGTGTCATCACAAACCACCTATAAAATGCACTCAAACTGATAGTCATACATGTAAGACCTCAACTCTGATATTTATAATTTTGGGCATCTTGGTCTTACTGCCTGTGTGTAGCATGTTTTGATGTCAACAAACATCATAAAGAAAGTAACATTTTCAGGAATAACTCACACAACTGGCAAATAAAATAACAATGCTTTTCTATAAAGTAGAGTCATAATGTTTTAGTCAGACTTTACTTACTCTGATGTCTTTTCTCTGATAAATTCAAATTTTCACAAAAGAAATGGACCAGTTTTCAAGTTTTGTTGGCCTATATTTCAGTTGGCTGGAAAGCAACAAAAGCCAGGAATGCCAAAATCAGGTTAAGTTGAAAGAAATATTATTCTTTAACAAAACGATTAAAAATATAGTATGCCCATTGGAACTGTAAGCAACATTTTGTTTCATTCAAGAAATATATCCCCCACATAAGTCTCCCTCTAATATCATCGCATTTTGACAAATTTAAATGTATATCGATGGATCATGAAAATTCATCTATTTGCTAGTCTCAGATTTTTTATTCCACCAGGATAAAAACAGCACAGTAAGTATATTAACTATATATCAATTTGTGGAAGGGTGTTGATATGGGTTGCCAAGTGAGTGAGATATTTCTGAAACTTTGACTACTTGTTCCGATGTCAACTGACATTGGAGCAGGCTATATAAGCCTGTTATTTTGATGGTAAGCAAAATTAACATGTGCTATGTCTTACATTGTAGGACTATCGAACTGAGCATTGATATTAGACTGGCTAATGAAATGCATTAAAGGTTTGATGTAAATTAATATCTAAAGACAGTTGCATCACAACATGACATTTACTTATAACAAGGGTACTAATTCTACCATCTGACCAATAATAACAATTTATATTTTGCTGTAACAGTAGACACCCCAACATTCTCCCTTAGTAAAATGATTGCCTAGCTAAAACTGTTGAAAACTAAATAGTTTCTCCATGTTAATATTAATAATCCGGACACTCATTTGTCTTTTCCTACAAAATATTCGGCGACTACAACGAACTTTGACAAAACTTCAAGTCCTAATTATTTCTTTGTTTTCTAACTTGAAGGTTATGTATAATTTGCGTACATGTGTGACTTAATCTGTGGAAGATACCTACACATCTTTTGCTCGACTTCATGTTTCATCATGTCTTAGGTGGCCGCCATTGCTGTAGTAAACAAAAGGGAGATCACTGTGTCAACACTGATACTGATAACTGTCAGACAATTCGGAAACTCTTTTGTCATTTCTGTCTCACTCGATAGATTCGTATGTTGACATCTAATAAATAAGGTAGACAGGACATACATCACAGTTAAGTTACTATATGTTCTCTACATTTATTTCTCAATACTTATCTTTCAACTGTGTGACAATCAATACAAATCATATGTTAATCTAAAATACCTTCAAAGATGACTTCACGATGAAGTTCTCGTCAAACGTTCATTGGCTTTTTTTTTTTTAATTTAGAGGATGCACTGTAAACAGAGCAGCATGTAAACAGAACACATATTTCACTCCCGGATCATCACTAAGGCCTAATTACATACTGTGCACTGTCGCCGAAATACAAACAGACAACCACTCTCTGAGCTTATATTCTCAAGAATAAACATTTACCTTTAAATCCTTACCAAAAAATGCGTAAATATAACTCTTCTATCACCACCAAAATGAGAGGAAAAAATGTTCTAAAAATATACTAGAACAAAATTCCAGAAGGCATGATCCTAATTATCATAAGCCTAACCTTTATAAATTCATACAGAAGCTAAATCTGAATGTGGTTTTCATTTACATGTACTTTGAATTAGGCTTGAAAATGTGTTGGCTTGTTTGGTGGCTGCCTGTCACATATTGGCATTGATGACTGGAGATCAATGCATAACTAGTGCTTCAAATGAACAGCTAATTTGGCTTTAATTTAATAAATTGTCCCAGGAAATTTCTTAAATTAAGGCAATTATGTACAATTTTCAGATACTATTACTTATAAGGATATATTTG
The DNA here is from genome assembly GCA_029339505.1 of Unio delphinus. Taxonomy (NCBI): domain Eukaryota; kingdom Metazoa; phylum Mollusca; class Bivalvia; order Unionida; family Unionidae; genus Unio; species Unio delphinus. The sequence continues at coordinate 6,813,323 of JAQISU010000174.1, forward strand.
TGACTTGTACTTAGAATATATTCGAGGCATGTACACCTCGCATACTTCCTAGAGAGTAAATTACCAACGATCGGCTGGGAAGAAGAGCTAGCCACACACGACAGCAGACGTGGGTGGAAAGAATATCTATGAAAAAAACGGTAACTATTTTGAAATGCATCAAGCTGTTTAGTACACAATATTTCTCATAATTGTCACCTTTCGAAATATCTTTTGTTTGCACTGTGAGCCTCAATAAGTGTCAAAAAACTTTCAGACGTGAAAAATACATGTAGATTTGGGGGTGAGGTGCATAAACTTATTTTGCTATGAACTGTCATCGTCTTGTAAGATCAAGTACATGTAGATACTTTCTTATGTTTTGTTTTAATATAGCTATCCAAAACATAGACCTGCTTGACCTAACTTGTCTATTTTATTTATTTGATATATATTTTTATATCAGGCTTTTATATGCGGCTTTCAATTTATGCGAAAACTGTTTCTTATACTCTGCGGTCATGATTTTTATTACGTGATAATAATGTTATTGACATGGAAGTGACATGTTTACGTCTCATCACTAAAATCAATCTGAACAAAAAGCTTAGAGATAATGAAATCGAATAGTTTCTTCGATTTGCTTTCATTCCAAAGCTGCAAGAATTATTCTTGACAATGTGGATGTGATGCCGGGTCATACTACTTGACCTTAGAATTTGCATAATCTGACTCTGTTTCAGCATTGTGCCTAATTATCTCTACGAGTCCACTAGGCCTATTAGCTTTGATAGCTAATCGAGGAAAGTGATGCGGATTCGAATATTTCACTGCACGATCGTCTCATGAGCGCCTTAGATTCGGCTTTTGGTTACTCGACAGGCCGTTGTGCACCACCTTCTTCCACGTCTAACACTGTTATTGTAGTACGATTGGCGGCGACAGACTTCCTGCTAATGTTGGATCACTATGCATAAACCAGAAACTTGTATTGCCTGGAAAATTCGCTGTTCTCACCATTCTCAAAATATGCCATAAAAACAGTATACAATTCTTACCATTTCTTCCTCTTGGAATTAATGATTATATTATACACTCGTGTCTTCAAGATGCAACCGTAATCTTGTAAAAAGCCACAAGACCTGCAATTTATTATGCCCAATACAATTTAGAAATCCATTTTTAAAGCTAGCGTTTAAGCACAGGGAATTGAAATAGGGTTATTATAACTGGACAGTTATCTCTGGAGTTCAAAAGTAATTTTATTTCACATGAGTGAAATTCACACTTGCTGAAAACAAGGTGATGATAAAGAATGCAAGCACTGCTATAAAGCGAAATTCATAATAATTCTTAATATGTTAATGCTAACTTTCAAAACGTAAATGCATAAAAAGGTAATGGCGCATCACAATTGATTACACGAATGATGTATGTTAATACTCGATATTATTTTGAATTGTTAAAGTGCACATTGTGTAATGTTACGTTTAAGACCAACACATCATTTCACCAAATAAACATTCTGACAAGCACAAGAAAATGTCCAACCACAGCTGCGTAATTCAACAGTTACAATCTATAAACTCAACAAACGAAATGGACTTTTCAGCACAATCAATGTGATTCAACATGTTAAATTAAAATCCTCGACATATGACATTAAAATTTCAACAACCGCTGTATAACTCAGATGATACAATCTAAAACCTCTATCTTTGATAAAGAATTTTCAACCAGTTCTCTGCAATTTAACATATGAAATCTAAATACTCAACTTATGAAATAGAACTTTCAACAAACACTCTTTGAACCTATAGATAAATTAGGAATTATCGGCGTATGCCATTGAAATTTCAACCTCGGGTAAAAAATATTACTTTCAACCACTACTGTTTAATTCAACAGATATAATCTAAAATATCGACCTAGAAAACTGTACTTTAAGTACAAGCATTTGTAATAAATACGTGAAATTGGAATTCTGAATATACGACGTTAAGATTTCAACGTTAACGTTCTGATTGGACCAGCTTTTGTTCCCTATGGCGCTTCGTAGTGTGGCACAATTGTAATTCAAGCCTTGGTAAATGCAGCTCTATGGTTTGTACATCAAGGTCATTGGAAGGGCAAAGGAACGAGATGTGAATTTCACGTGCTGTTGTAGTACTCTTGAACTGGAGGATGTAACAAAAATTACCGTTTTGGAGACATCTTCAAAATTAAGATCGTAAGTAGTAGTAATATGGGGCACTATGGGGTCAATGGAAAATCCAGTCAAAAACAGCTTGGGGCACTATGGGGTCAAGATTTATGGGGTTAATGGAAAGTCCAGTCAAAAACAGCTTGGGGCACTATGGGGTCAAAACAGCTTAGGGCACTATAGCGTCAAGGGAAATTGAACATGGTGGGCCTATATAGCGTCAAGGGAAATTGAACATGGTGGGCCTATATAGCGTCAAGGGAAATTGAACATGGTGGGCCTATATAGCGTCAAGGGAAATTGAACATGGTGGGCCTATATAGCGTCAAGGGAAATTGAACATGGTGGGCCTATATAGCGTCAAGGGAAATTGAACATGGTGGGCCTATATAGCGTCAAGGGAAATTGAACATGGCGGGTCTGTATAGGGACAAGGGAAAAAAGGGTGGCAATGAAAGCTAATATCTTTTCGAGACCTATGAGTGGCTCTGAAAAGGGCCGTTATGTGTAATGTTAAGAGTATCTTGTTAACATTGAGGACATCTCACAGATCTTCTCTTCCTTAAACTTCTCCTCACTGTGGGTCCATAGAAGAGAACTCTCTTTAAGCAACCTTGTCTTTCTACATAGACCCTTCTCTTCCAAAAGGCTGTATCCGTCATATGAATGACACTCCATGATGATCTGACATACATGGGTATGTCAGTCCTAAACAGCATGCTAGACACAAGGGCTGACGATTCAACGTTAGTCCACATCTTCTGATGAGAACAGGTGAAGCGAATGCTGACTGACTGAAATGGATGTTTTTGAGTTGCCACCGCCCTCTAGGGGCATATGGGCAAATTTTATAGCCACCATATCGGTGGCCATTTAAGGTCCCTTGGGGAGGGTCGCTACTCCCCCCTCAGGATTTACAGTGCTTAAATGCACTATATTTTAAATAGGGCGTTCTCCCGAATTACTAAAAAGTAACTATCGGGAGAAATGAAAGCCCATGGGGTGGGTAGGAATAGTACCTACACACACCCACCCCTAACAACCAATCGGAAGTAAACGTTGGTAGCGAGGGAAAATGCTTTCTCATTTCGCTAGTAATTTGGTGAGTCGGAAACGGCAAAGGCGGAAAGGGCCCAGGTCCAGGAGGGCGTCGACACAGCAGCACACACCAGAGCACGCAAACAGCAAGACAGCACAGCAAAGGACGCAGTCCACACCTGAAACGACAAGGTCATACTAAAGGTCAAATTCAGTCCAGTTGTACTAATGGAAAAATTAACATCCAATAATGTGTTAGCCACCTGTGCAATTATTCAAATATTTAAGTTGAAGAATTATTATTTAAAGTCCTATCATTCAAATGCCGTGTACTACGGTTATTTATAGGGGAAGAGCGGATCGAAACGGATTGAGTGTATCGACCAATCCAAACGTGCGTTATAAAAGTCAGTCACAGCCATCCAATCGGAAGAGAGCAGTCTGTGACGTCACCTTTTCTATATAGAGGTACAAGCGCCTGTGCGCAGTCAATCGATTCGACAGAGTTGTCAATCATGGCGGACAGTAAGAAGACGATGAATTGGAGTGAGACAGGAGTAGAGACAGCAAGTCATGGGCCAACAGTGACTACTAAAGTCATGACAAATCTACATCCAGAAGAAGTTGATTTTAACTGGGATATTGTGGATTTTTTAACATCGCAAGAATTTATTCCGGAACCTTCGTTGCCTTCTGCTTCTTCTTATGGACACGTCGATGATTTTAAGCAGAAACAGAAACAAGAATTGGAGCGATTTTTACAACAACAGAAAGTAGAAGAACAAGCTTTTCTTATTCAACAGCAGGAAGAAGAAGCAAGAAGGAAACACCAGGAAGAAACAGTAGCAGCAGTAGTAGCAGCAGTAGTAGCAGCAGCAACAGAGAAGAAAGAAGACCAAGGACAGAAAGAAAATAGTGAAAATCAAACGGTCACAACGGTACTTTTAGATATTTTAGCTGAGTTAAGGAGTCTGAAACAAATGTATCAGACTTCTTTATCACGACCGAAGAGAAAAAGACCTTCTCGAGCTAAACAACCCGATCTCTCTGTGACTACGTCTGCCATACCACCGTTAGTGATTTCTACCAAATCATTGACAGGAACCACCAGTCCCGAAGTAGGCCTTGGCCGTGGCAAAGGCTTAAGACAGCTCAAGAGGATTTCGTCCCGTTTCTGAGTTTGTTTTGTTTTAAACAATTAAAACACAAACGGTCCTTTTCAGGGCCACTCCAATTATTTCGAAAAGAAATACTATTTCAATTGCCTAATTCAATGAAAACTCAAAAGTCCTTTTATATATTTTTTAAAACCCATGATGTACGTGTGAGTGAAGGAATGTGTGAGTGTAGGTTCTTATTCTATAAAATCAAAACCAAGACACACTTACGTTTTTTTCTCTCTGGTGTATTCTAGTACAAACGTTACAATTCAATATCACAACATAACATAACACAATACCATTTTTAAAAAGTTCATAGGTTTCTTCTGTTTCACTCTTTCTGTTTTTTCATTTTCTTTACTGTCACAGCTTTTTCTTTTTCTTCGTCACTTTCGTTTCGTCTTCTTTTCTTGTCTTTGTGAACGTGTCGGGGTTCTTCCTTGGGGGAGGGTACCTCTTCCTCCTCCTGTTCAGAATTTCTTTCCTCCTCCTCCTCCTCCTCCTGCTCCTGTTGTTTCTTAGAGCAGTTTGGAGACCAATGTCCTTTCTCTTTACAATAATAACAGGTATCTTGACTTTTGTCTCTATTGGTACCTTTTTTATTTTTGTCACGATCTGAACATTCTGTAGCCCAATGTCCTTTCTTCTTACAGATATAGCAAGTATCTTGACTTTTATCTCGATAGGAGGGAGAGTAGGCCGTCGGCTGGTCTGACGAAAACTTACGTATGACCCCACGTAAAGCTCTAATGAGAAGTTCAACTTGTGTAGGTTCTTTCATCGTTCTGGTCAATGTGAGAGTGAAATGAATACTGAAAGGTTAGACACTAACCCTTTAAATATGCACGGATCGAACATGAATATATAGGGGTTATCTTTAAAAGGTAGTCATTTGACTTTTTGCAGACAAGATGAAAAGACAACATCATGTTGTGGAGAAAGGAAAAGACAGTAAGAGACAGAAACGTAATGTATCGCCTAGCACAGTAGCTGAAGTCTTGGCTCAAATTCATGCCAGTGATTTTGAAGATGACATGAGTGAGCCCGAATCTACACCTAAGCAATCGACGTCCAAGCAAAGCGCACCACCCTTAGTAAACCCTGAAAATTACTATCACATTCGAGAGACGGAAAAGCGTTCCTCTCGAAAATTTAGAACAACGGCTTACACGTATGCCGTAAAGTTTAAAGATTTCAAGGTCAATGTACCTTTGGAGAATACAGAAGGGTTCATTACCGAGGTGTGGGATTCTATGTTAACTGCATTGAAACAGCAATGTCAAGCCAAAGAAGACGATCGCTTGAGACTTTCTATTCATCACGATAATTTAAAGTCTCCAGTTTGGATCGAGTTTACTAGCCCATCACAATTAACACCTTCCAAAGTCATCGACAAAATTCAACATGTGCAACAATCCAACGACAAGTTTCACATCACCGATGGAAAAGCCACACTGTTCATGACTCACGTGTCTCTTCCTCAGGGGACCGGACGCAAAAAAGTGTTCTTGGTGGACAGCCTTCGCAACATGAAGCGAAGCCTCGTCCAAATTAACAATCCTCAAGACCAGATGTGTTTAGCCCGTGCCATCGTCGTGGGACAAATGTATGCCAACAAGAACGAGACGATAGAATGGAAAAGAGCCTGGACAACTATTCGACAATCGGACCGCGCCAAACAAAGAAGTGAAGCAGAACTCCTGTTACAGCAAGCAGGGATATCCAAAGACACCCCTTGCGGTATTCCAGAAATGCAACAATTGCAAGACGTCTTGGCTCCACGTTACACTTTGAAAGTACACCCTCAAGAAGTGCGTGGTCCTCTTTTGTTTCGAGGCCACGATTTCAAAGACGGAAAATACATTCACGTCTATCATCACGATGGTCATTTTGATACCATTACCAGTATCACTGGATTTCTGAAATTCAGTTACTACTGTGAAAAATGTGACTATGGTTATAACAATCGAGAACAGCACAAGCATTGTGGATCGAAATGTGAGGGATGTTTGGCCTCTCAACCTTGTCTGGACAAAGGACAAGTACGAGTGCATTGCCCTGTGTGTCAGCGCACTTTTGTCAGTCTTACCTGTTACCAACAACATTTGAAGATGCAAGGTTCACAGCAGAAAAGTACTTGTCAGCTTCTGAGATTCTGTCCTACTTGTGGACAAGGCATACGTACCAGTAATGCCAAGTTTCACGTTTGTCGAGGGAAGAAACGATGTCACATTTGTCACCAAATTGTGGACTTGGAGCACGAATGCTTCATTCAAAAATATCAACCCCGACCAGATGATACCCAGAAGAAAGGGAATTTTATCTTTTTTGATTTCGAATGCATGCAAGAAACTGGTATTCACATTCCCAATTTCTGCGTAGCTCACCGAGCGTGCGAGAAGTGTATCCAAGAACCTATCTTTTGTCATTGCTCTCACTGCAGCAAGATTCCTGGAGGACGTGAAAAAATCTTTCGAGGGTCAAACACGCTAGCCGATTTTGCCCAATGGATCCTAAACCCCATCGACGAAACGTGGAGTCCAGAAGACATCGAACGTTACGGCGATTGTCATCACCATGCCACGGTTATGGCTACAATTTCTCGGGATACGATGGGCAATTTCTGCTTAGATACTATGCGGAACAAAGTACCGAACGGCCTCAAGTGACTTTGAACGGAGCCAAAATCATTTCTATGCAAGTAGGACAAGTACAGTTTAAAGATTCGATGTGTTACTTGGCCATGCCTTTGAGTCGCATGCCTAAAACGTTTGGAATGTCAGAAATGGCCAAAGGTTATTTCCACACTTTTTTAATACCGAAGCCAATCAACGTACTGTTCTACCCCATTTGCCTGAGGTTGACGACTACGACCCCGACAACATGCGCACCGAACAACGAGAAGCTTTCCATGCTTGGTACCAGACTCACGCCTCGGACCCCTTCGACTTTCAAGAAGAAATGTTAAAGTACTGTCGATCTGACGTGGACATTTTACGACGCTGTTGTGGAAAATTTCGAGAATTGTTCATGGAATACGGAGGGATCGATCCTTTGAAAGAAGCTTGTACCATTGCCAAAGCATGTTCCTTAGTGTACCGAAAACGCTTCATGCCCGAAAATACTCTAGCAGTCATCAGTCCTCAAACGACAAATTTTGTCAAACGTCAATACTCGGTCAAAGCCCTACGCTGGCTCCATTACTTGTGCGACAAGGAAGACAAATGGATCCAACACGCTCGCAACGGAGGAGGCGAAAAGACCATCGGAACGTATTCGGTAGATGGTTGGGACTTAGAAAACCCTCAGATCGTGTACGAGTTTAACGGATGTTTATTTCACGGATGTCCCCTATGCTACCCTCAACGAGACACCAAAAATCAGTTTTTACAACGAACCATGGAAGACTTGTACCAGACTACTTGTCAACGACGTTTGAAGTTAGAACAGCAAGGATACCAGGTGGTGGAAATGTGGGAACACGAGTACGATCTGCGTTTGAAAACCGATCCCGAGTTTAAACGCATCGTAGAAAGTTACAAGTGGGTGGACCCCCTGAACCCTCGGGATAGTTTGTACGGAGGACGAACGAATGCTACCTGTTTGCTGTACCAGGCGGACGAGGAGAAAGGAGAAGAAATCAAATACTTGGACGTGTGTTCGCTGTATCCTTACGTGTGCAAATATTGTCACTTTCCTGTAGGGCATCCAGAATTGATGACAGAACACATTGACTTGGACCACATTCGACTGTACGAAGGATTGATCAAGTGCAAAGTCTTACCACCCACAGACTTGTACCATCCCGTTTTACCTCACCATTGCCAAGGAAAACTGATGTTTCCTTTGTGTCGCACATGTGCCGAAACGTGCAACCAAGACCAACCTTGTCAGCACAGCCAGGAAGAACGCGCCTTGACAGGAACGTGGGTGAGCGTGGAATTGTTTAAAGCACTGGACCTGGGATATCAACTGTTAGAAGTGTACGAAATTTACCACTTTCCCAAGACACAACAATACCGCAAGGGCGACGAGACACAGAAAGGTATTTTTGCAGACTACGTGGATGCCTTTTTAAAACTAAAACAAGAAGCTAGTGGCTATCCTTCCTGGTGTCACACTCCCGAAGACCAAAATATATTCAAAGAAAAATATCGGGAGCAGGAAGGTATCACTTTAGACCACATCGAGAAAAACGAAGGAAGGCGATCGTTTGCCAAAGTGATGCTCAATTGCTTGTGGGGTAAAATGGCACAACACCCGTCTTTACCCAAGACAGAGTATTTGTCCGAGCCGTCTCGCTACTTCCAGATGATTCACGACCAAACCAAAGTCATGAAACACGTGGACGTCATTCGTGAGGACTTGATCTTAGTCAATTACGAAGAAGAACTAGACTTTGTAGAAGCCGACAAATTTGGAAATGTTATCATTGCGGCTTACGTGACAGCCCACGCTCGCTTAAAATTGTACGAAGTGTTAGAACTGTTAGGAGATCGTGTGTTGTATTTTGACACGGACAGTTGCATCTACATTCACCGACCGAACCAGTGTAACCCTGTCATCGAAGGAGACCGTTTAGGAGCCTGGACCGATGAACATCCCGACGACAAGATTCTATGTTTTGCAAGTGGCGGTCCTAAAAATTACGGCTACGAATACCGAGACCCCGAAGGAGAAATGCACACCGAATGTAAAGTGAAAGGATTGACTCTCAATTATCGCACCAGTCGAGTGGTGAACTTTAACGTACTACAAGAAGCTTTACAGTCGGGACAGGATGAAACGTTTAAAGTGACTACCCACGAACCACACAAGATTGTCCGTTTACCCACACACCAAATCGTTAGCAGACCTTTGGAAAAAGTCTATCAAATCGTGTACCAAAAAAGAGTACGACTTCCCAATCACTTTACTCTACCGTACGGTCACGTCGAAATTGGGCAGCATATAAAAAGGGACATCGTCCACGATGAATAGTTCATTTGTCACTACAACGACCCAGCGAAAAGAAGATGAATCCATTTAAACAGACATCATTCAAGTTTGGGGATTGTAAAACAAATGTACCTTTCCCAAGTGTGAAAAGTACTGGATGGATAAGACCCATGCATTGCAACGGAAGTTGTCCGGAAGGAAACTGTAAGTGTCCTTGCGGTATGCACTGTAATTGCGTTACAGAGTGCGATAGTGAACCGTACGATTGTAGTGATGCCAGGCGCTGTGACCTTAGCGATTCAGCTGGATATCGTGGGAACTTTGCTATGACTACTACCCCTATATCTACCCTGGAAAGTGATGCTGTGCGTGTCAAACCTGAGGGATGCGAAAGCGGTGCCACACGTTATCGTGGACTCCTAGGAATTTCACCGTACCTGCATCGAACAGAAGTGAGGAGAGTCGAATATTCGTTCCCGACGAGTTTGCCCGAATACTGTCACTTTAAAAGTCGATTCCAAACCTTCAAAGATAAATGGCCAAAATATCTGCCTGGACCAACTCCTGAAGAATTAGCCAGAGCCGGATTTTTCTACTTGGGCGAAGGGGATAAAGTCAAGTGTTTCAGTTGTGGTGTATCCATTTACGAGTGGGAACAGAAAGATTCCGCTTACTTGGAACATGCTCGATGGTCTCCGAATTGTCAATACCTACCTTTAGTAGGACCTAGTGATTGGAAGTGACACTACTGCTCCATGTCGTGTAACAAACCTAGACCAGTATATAAACCCTCTCTAAAACATTATATTCAAGGATTACCACAAGAATTGCAAGAGAAGATCTACAAGGACGTTTGGCAGGGCCTTGCTAAAGAAAAATCTCAATGGGTGACTGTAGAACATTTGTGTCGTGAAATTCACAAAAGGCAAGTGACAAAAATTAACCAACGTATTAGATTTCTCTGCATCAAGGGTATTTTTTTGCTCTGTTTCCAATTTAGTACGTTTACATCTGAAGATGTTTTGATCCTTCTTGACCGTTACCCTGAATGGCAGTGGGATGAAATTACACGTTATATTAATCACTTTCGCTTTTGGAGGAGATTTGATTCTGTGCAGAATATACACTGATGGTCTTTGACCTAAAGAAGTATAAAAGAGAACGACCATGCCACAACCTTTATCACTTGTGATCCAACAGATTCCGTGGAAGGATATCAATGAGAAGATTCACACAGTGAAAGATTACGAACACTTATTACAAGAACTATACCCTATGAATTGGGGTCGACGTGTAGTGTGTGTTTTAGTGACTTGCTTTCTGGGATTTCGTTTACCTGTCGATTCGTTGTGGACACTTTACGATCACTACCTATCAAAAAAAAAATAAGACAGTATGGTGGTTCCTTTAAATGTCCACGAGAGACTTATTCTGTTCAAAGCCTTACGCTTTCATCTGGATACGTCTCGACCTCTCCAAGAAAAAAAGATTCGTCAACTTTTACGTACGGAAGCAGTGTATGAAGATGTGTGTGTAGCTTGTAATTTACACCCTCATTGGACAGATGTACGTGACTGGAAAAGTTGGGATTTTGAGGCTTGGACAAACGAAGCATCCCATTATGCCCAAGCGTTGTGTTCCTAAAATTCATCGTCGAGTGAGAAAAGTCACTTTTAATCCTGTGTTAGTGACAGTACCAGAAGAAGAAGAAGAAGAAAAAGAATCTGTCACCGAAGACAATCCCTCTGTTCAAGACAAAACTGTCATGGACATTCCCCCACAAAAACCCTTTCGAGAAGACACCTATGTGACTATACCTCATGTAGAGGAGACTATAAGAACATTACACACTACCTCTAGGATACCTTCGTTACCCAAACCATGTTGTACAGTGACTTGTTTATATGCCACTTTGATCGTTTCCCTATGTATTTTATCCCTGTATTTATCCATTTGGCTTTTATGTATATTTGTCTTTCGTGTTGTTCGAATTTAAAACATGGATTGAAATAAACGTGTCTTGAAAAAAGTATAAAAACCTCTTGTCTTGTCTGTTTTTCTGTCAATCGTGTCATACCACTACACGACTATGGCTCACTCTGCTCTTTCTACTACTCCTTCCTCCTCCACATTCAAAGTCATTGACGAACACTTAGATTTTGCTAGTTGGAAAGCCTTGTATCTTCGTCATCCTTTTAACATGTTAATTGCTGGACCGAGCGGTTCAGGCAAAACCGAATTTGTCAAACGTTTGATCGAACATAAACATCATTTGATCGATCGTCTACCTCAACGCATCGTGTGGTGTCACAAAGAGTGGCAATCGGCATACAGCCTCTTGCAAGAAAGTCAAGGTGATTCCATTGTGTTTGTAGCAGGCATTCCTAAAGAAGACGAGGGGATCGTGTCTGACCCTAGTCAAACTCATTGGGTCATTTTTGACGACATGTTAGGAGAAGACGAAGAAGAAATTAAACTGTGGTTTACACGTAAAGGGCATCATCGTAATGCCAGTGTCATTTACATTACACAAAATTTATTTCAACAAAGTAAAGCCCATCGTACCATTAGTCTCAATGCTCATTACGTGGTCTTGTTTAAAAGTCCTCGAGATAAATCACAAGTGCAAGTCTTAGCCAAACAGTTAGGAACACCTTGGCTGACTCATGCGTACGATGATGCCACTCAAACGCCACACGCCTATTTACTCGTGGATTTAAAACCCACTACCCCTGATTATTTGCGATTTCGTACCGATTTGTTTCACGACTGGTGTCAAGACGGAGGACCTGTTGTGTACACGTCCTCCTCGTCGACATAACACTATGAACCACTAAAAAATCTATAAAAACCTTGGGTTACTTTGACCTTGTCTCATACATCGTCAACATGACGTCCCTTCAGTCTCAACTTCCCATCAAATTGATTTGTGCCTTGTACGGTATCAGTCGCGAAAAAAATCCACAAATACGTGCTCACGTCTTAGAAGCCAGTCTCAAAGAAGTCTTACGATGGTTTACGGTGACAGCACGTCAAATACTGCAAGGCATCATTCACATTCCACATCAAACCAAACGCTTTTTTGACAGAAACAAAGTAGCCTTGACGCAACTGGCCGATCCTCGCATTGACACTCAAATAAAAAAGCAAATCATATTGAAACCTGGAGGTAGTGGTTCTCTAGGAGGTGTCATCATTCGTTCCCTTTTCAAATGGGATCCCAATACTCCCAAAGTTCACCCCAAGAAAACAAAAAAAGTCAAACGAACCCCTAAGAAAAAGAACAAGGGTGACAAGACCAAAACACAGAAAAAGAAAAGTCCACAGAAAAAAGCGGTCACCCGCAAAAGAGGCACTTCGGCCAGGACGCAACCTTATCTTCGTCAACCACGACCTGTAAGAAAAGATCTACAAGGACGTTTGGCAGGGACTACGTTGCCAGTAGCCTCAGGGGCTTCCACTTCTCCGTTGCGGGTGATGCCAGCCAAAGCCAATTTGACACACGTTTTTCCAAATTTGATGAAACATTGGAAATCTGCGTCTCCCAAAACGTCTCCTCCACCGGTGACACCCTCGTCCACATTAGCGGCAGTAGCAGCTGCTCACAAAGTACCAGCCCCCAAAGTCAAAGTCCAAGAAAGATCTGGCATGTTAAAGAGTTTACTAGATTTGTCTAAACAAGAACTGTCCCGGTTGAGTCCGTTATGAACTCCTTCACGACGTGTGTTACCTGCCATGAAGTTGATACGACGCAAAGATAATCAGTGGCGTCGCATTCCAGTATAAAATTGACTTGAAGACCACGACGTGAATCAGTATTTTTTCTGTGCTGCTGCTGAACACTCAAGGATGCCTCCTCAAAAACGTGCACACCACCACCACCACCACCCTCGACGTTCTACTGTCCAAAAAGGAAATGGAAAAAGACAATTTCGTCATCCTACAAAACGCTCAAAAACCAAACAACGACGTCCTCCCGTAAAAAGACACAGTCATCCAAAGAAAATGAGAAGTCACCAAAGGGGAGGATCTTTAATAAGAAAATTAATCAATTCAGCTAATAACCGAACTGGCATCTTTAGCCCTGCTTTTGAGGATTTAGCGAGGCATGCCGCTACCTTTTTGAGAAGCCAATAGAAAAAGAAGATAAAAGAGGGTGTGTATCAAGTCTTTGACGCCAGTGTAATTCTGGAACGAACAAGCAAAGATGTCACCTCGCAGAAAACATTCTTATTCACCCCACAAAGGAAAGAAAAGGAAAGGACTACCTCCTCGTTTAGCCAAACACGGAGACATGTTGTCCGTCCTGTCCAAAGCCTCTCCACCCATGCGGAAACAAATCATTAAAACGGCCTCCAAAGATGTCATCGATACCGTGTGCGAATGTTGTTTGAATGTTTTGAAAGGCTCGATACCTTTGTCTCCACACCAGAAAAAATGCTTCGCCAAACATCGACACGTTTTTCGTCAAATGGTCCAAAAGAAAATTTCCGTACGTCAAAAGAAAAAGATGTTGGTGCAACGCGGAGGATTTTTACCCATTCTTGCTCCTTTGTTGGGAGGATTAGCGCAAAATGTGCTAACCGGCGTGTTGCCAGGTTTGATACAAGGGATGACTCAAGGGATGGGTAGAAGATAAAAGGACCCTATGGAGCACCACAATCTCAGACATAACCTTTGAAAGCCCATGGAAGGACGAAAACTAACTTTGGTTCCTTACAAACGATGGATGGAATACCATCATTGGCAAGAACAACGAACCCCCCATTTACCACCCAATCCTAATTTGGCTGAGATGTCGCAATTACAACACGAATTGCAATCCTTGATCCATCGCCACGATTTATCCGAAACCGAAAAATCACAAAAGTACGGTCAACTCTTGAAACGGCTACAACTCTTTCATCAGAAAGCTGTGGAACAAACAGCTCAACCCACTTTGTCCGATTTTAAGGCTCTAATGAATAACCCGTCACCCTCGCCCTCTACAGCGGTTAAAACAGACGTTACCCCACCATTACCCAAGGAAGATGAACCCCATGATCTCTTTCAAACACCCACTACCACTCCCATTCCGAGTAAGATTGCCGCTTCCTTGTTAACCCCTTCCCCCACTCCCCCACGAGAAGAACTCAAAACTTGGGTTAAAAAGATGATGGCTACTCCTTCTTCGACAGATGTGAAAAAGAAAGAAAGGAAACCAGAAGTGAGAAAAGAAAAGAAGGCCAAAGAAGCTATACCATTACCTCCGCCACCACCACTACCACCAGTACCCTCGACGTCGACTCCTGTGGCACATCGGACACGTAAAACCGTTTCCAAACAACCCGCATTTCGTCCCACCCAAAGCAATATCCTCGAAGAGTGGGTACCTTATTAACAAAAACCATGGAGAAGGTATTAGCCAGCATTTACTACGATCCAGCTCACCCTGCAGGTTACGGAGGCATTCAGAAATTGTATCGTGCTGCCAAAACTCGCCTGAAAAAGCTCCGTTTACCAGCAGTACAACGATGGTTACAAGAACAAGCGACGTACACTTTACACAAACCCATTCGACGAAAATTTCACAGAAGTCGCACTCAAGTGGAAGGCATCGATCATCAATGGCAAGCCGATTTAGCTGATGTCTCTCATTTAGCCACCTACAATCGTGGCTACAAATATTTGTTTTGTGTCATCGACGTCTTTTCTAAATTTGCCTGGGTCGTACCATTGACATCCAAATCGAGCGGAGAGTTAGTACGAGCTTTGCAACTGGTGTTGAAACAAAGTGGTCGTTACCCTCTTCGATGGCAAACCGACAAAGGTACCGAATTTCTGAACCAAGCTTTCCAACGAGAATTAAAAAAACGTGACATTCATTTTTTCACCACCGAAAATCCTGAAACCAAAGCCAGTATCGTGGAACGTTTTCAACGTATCTTGAAAGAACGCATGTGGAAATATTTTACGCATCAACACACTCTCAAGTACATTGACGTCTTACCGCACTTAGTCCAAGCCTACAATCAATCTTACCATAGAAGCATTGGACGTTCCCCACAAGAGGTGACACCTGACAACGAAGTAACTGTTTTCGAGCGTCTGTTTGGTACGTCCCGGACGAGGGCTGTCCCCAAGAAAGGTAGAGAAGTGTTAACCCCGGGAGATTGGGTACGCATTGGCAAAACCAAACGCACTTTCGACAAAGGTTACTTACCCAACTGGACCACCGAATTGTTTCGTGTTACTGGACGAGTGCGCGATCGTCATCCTACCGTCTATAAATTGGAAGACATGAACGGAGAAGTATTAAAAGGAACGTTTTACTTGCCTGAGTTACAACGTGTCACCAAGAAAGAAGACGACGTGTACGACATTGAAAGCATTCTCGAACGAAGAACCCGTAAAGTAGGAAAACGTCGTGTCAAAGAAGTCAAAGTACGTTGGAAAGGATATCCTCCTAGTTTTGATTCTTGGATTGACGCTTCGCAAGTCATCGACTATAAAAAGAAGTGACCATCATGCCCTTCAATATAGCTTCAGCGACCACAGTGACTACTCCTTCACCCACGTCATCTCTGCAAGATTTACAAAAGCAACCCTTGTGGGTGTGGTGTGGAGAACGTGTCCCTAAAACGCAAATCGTTTTTTTCTGTCAAATCTTTGTGGTATATTGTGTCATTGGTGCAGCCATTGCTAATTTGAGTTTGCAACAAGGAGATAAACAATTGTGGACCATTTTACTCAGCAGTTGCATCGGGTATCTTCTTCCCAATCCTTCCCTGAAATACTCTTACAACGGGAACAACAGTAACAATATTGGGAGTCTTGCGGCCAACGTTAGTCCTTCTCCTGACAGTCACCCTTCCAATCACAATCCTCTTTTAGACACTCCTTTAACCTCGAGTGACTCCTCGGACAGAAGAACATTGGAAATATGAACAACACTATTAACCAATTTTACTTAAAGGAGACTAGAAATGAAAATTTTTATTTTATAAATGTAATTCTTTACAAATTCTAATTCGAATATAATGTTTAAAAATATAATATCGTGTGCGGATATTGATTATATTGCGAAGAAGATACAATGATTCCGTAAATTGCCGAGTATTTCCGAGTTTTAATGAGACGACAGATCACGTGGTCTCGTGACGTCATACTAGCAAGTCCTCGTATACAAACAGAAACATGGCAAGCGAGAGAGGCCATTGATAACGGTTTTCATCGGAAGTAATTTTTCACACACAAAAAAAAATCAACACCCCACAAATAAATCTGCGAGGAGGAAATCATACGTAATTAATTTCAACATTAAGAAGCTTCCTTTCTATGACTCAATTACAGTGTATTTTACATGCATGCTACAGTTAGCGTATTGACAAATCTGTAAGTATATACATGATTCGTTAACAGAGTACGTACTGTACTGGTCAGTGCTGAAAGAAATGTTTTAAGCACAGGCCCCGGGCTGATGACTTAAATAAACTTACTAGCCCTGACTGAAATTCCATAAACCCGAACAGTTCATATATGTTAACTTTCAAGCCGAGAGAAGAAAGAAAGAAAATAAATTCCAGTTTTGGAGGTATTTCCTCCCTATCTCGTAATATCTCTCTTGATTTTTCGCAGTTAACTCCCGATTATTTCAATATGTCTCTCAATTTTCATTTCTCAGAAGAAGAAAATCCATATGTAATTTTTTCATCAAGTGTGCAGTCCACAAATGTCATATTCTATTTTATCACTTGTGAATATTGTAGTGAAGAAATAATTAATATCACAGGACAGTTTTGGTCTTCAGTAAATAGATTAAGATTAAACATTATTCACGTAAATTTCAGATTATTTAACTACTGCAGAAGTACTTCTTGTAAACAAAATTGTCACCAATTAGTTTAAAACCCATGAATTATCACAATGAAGGATGCGTAATTTTCTCTGCAAACAAAATCTCCATTTCCGCCCTAAAAAAAACTCGGCCAGTTAACACCTGACATTCCACTACCATCTATGTAAAGTTTCATTACCATGATTAAATTAAAAGAAGGAATAAAAAAAATACGACGCAGTATATGTGCCCCTAAAAAAACTAATGCAAAATAAATATTTAATTCAGTAAACAGTGTTACATATCTTAACACTTAAACTAATGGAAATAGGATGGGATATAAAATGTGGGAAAACAATGGCCACATACATGTACGGTAACGTTTGACTGCAGATTTGAACTCTTAAAATGAAGTCTTTGACATCGAAGTTACAACAAAATTCGGCATCGCTTATTTGTCAATGACTTTCTGGTGCTTACATACACACTCTGTAGCACATGGTTTCTTTGAATTATGTCAGAGGTACAGTCCTTTTCACAACATAAGTGCAATGATAAGGAATAATTGTTATTTTGTTAAATTATGTTTGTGTACTTAATTCTAACCTCTAACTATTATGCAGACCAGAATATGAAAAAAGGTCTTGTCCTGGGGTATAATAAGGCGTATCACAGGGAGAAATTGCACATCGGGGCAAATAGGTGGGGTCAATAGTCGCCTCCCCCCAATTTCTATTGTCAGCCAGTTAATGTGAAACTTTGATTTTATATCGGATCTCTTTTCTTTTAATCGCTGCTATTTAAACTGCCCAAGGGACAGTTTTATCTCAGTTCCAATCATTACAGATTTCCGTTTATACATTTTACGAGTAATAGGCATAGACTGAAAAGTTGTGTTTTTTAAAATAATTTTTTAATATTTTTTTTAAAGTTACTTAAATTGTTTTTCTCAAAACACGACCGTGTCAAGGGTTGATAATCTTATTATTATTAATTTTTTAAGCAAAAATTCCATTTGATTAAAGTCAGATCTCAATTATACATAGGACAGTGGTGACTTTATTTAGATTGTAATCTTGAAGAAGAAATTTTTTTTACTCATTTCATCAGCACGATCAGGTGTCGGGCTGTCATATTTGTTATTAGCACTTACTCGGCCTTCTGCCTATTTTCGTAACTCGTACGTTTGACACTCTACCAGGATTTAAAATATACAATGGTATGTCTGGAACAGTTGCAACTTTTAGTCTAGGCTTAGCATTCGTGTGTCCTAGAGGTTCTATGTTTTTAGGATCCCTCTGGTAACATTCCTTTGTGAATTGTAATGGGCACGGATTGCTGTATGGTGTTGCATTGAAATCGACTCGCTTGTAAATAATGTATCCAGACATTCTTTATCCCTTTATCATTTGGAAAAAAAAAATGAACTCCACAGCCTTTTCTATGTATGCTATTACACCCGTAAGCAACGCAAAACGGCATGGTACTCTATATGAAATGAACCTTGCAACTGTAGGTCTGGATGCTGGAGTTGCTAGTATGACGTCACTTTCCGAAAGTAACCGAATAGGCGCGGAAAATATGCATACGAGGTCACGGAAACTCAGCGCCTAGAAGATATGCCAATATCTCAATATTGGCAGTACGGTCACACACGACGCTTCAGAATCATGTTTTTCTCTGCAGTGTATTTAATATTATTGTATATTTCCACTGGTTTCTAGTCTCCTTTAACGTTACCTAGTGACAGTTCCATGGAGGTGTTTCCTAACAACACATTGTGTTGTTACACGTCTAAATTACCTCAAGCCATGCATTTGGATCAAGATGATCATTGGGAAGCAGCTTTAGTGGAAATAATACACCCGACACAAATCAAAAACATCGTCGAAAATCAAAACTTTTTCACAGTTGAAGTGTATGACAAGCAATTGCAACAAGCCTTAGATGAACGAGGCATCACTGGCATTGACACCAATAAATCAAATGAACCCTTAACTAAACAACTGTCCACTCATGTGTTTACCATTCCTGCAGGCTACTATTTTAGTGGTCAACATTTAGTGACTACGATTGCAACCAGGTTCAATACTTTGTTTGGTAAACCCCTGGACAAAATCAAAGAAAGTGTTACCTTTGAGTACATTAAAGTGGCTCGTCGCCTCATGATCAAATTTTCAGAGAAGAAAATAATAGCCATTACCATTTGTCCTGAATTGTATGATATTTTAGGTGGAGACCTCAAGATGCTCCCGAACAAAAAAGAAATACCAGGCATAAGCAGTAACTTGGATTTTACAAAATATTTTCGATACCCTGTAGAAATGAACCAAGGTCTCAACTTGATGTTTGTGTACTCCGATGTGGTGGAGTACAACGTGGTAGGACACACCTCTGTACCGTTACTACGTGTCATTCCTTTCAAAGTGGATACCACTACCGCTGACGAGGAAGGTGGAAATACCTATCACGTTCACCGCGAATTTGTACATCCTCATTATTTACCTGTCAGTAAGTCGTATTTCGACAGTGTCAACATTACTATAAAAGGAGAACTAGGACAAAATATTCCATTTACCAAAGGGAAAGTCACAGTGAAACTCCATTTTCAAAAACGATTCTCGAACAACTGAAAAAGTTATGTATCCTGTGTACCAAGGAGTCACTCGACAACGAGGACATGGTTTAGGAGATATGTTTAAATCAGCCTTTCGTTCCGTGGTCCCTGTTTTAAAACCAATGGTGACACGAGGATTGCACGCCTTAAAAGATGCCGCATTGACTCACGGCAAAGATTTTCTTCAAAATGTTCTCATTGACAAACAAAACCCTAAAGAAGCTTTTTTGAGAGCAGGCAAAAATGTCTTGCTTCAAACGGGTAAACAAATTTTGGGTCGACGAGAAAGTCCTATAAATGCCCTGAACGGTACCGAGTCTGACATTCCTGCTTCCCTGAGGACACAGCAAGGACAAGGTAGAAAGCGTCGACGAAGGCACCCTTTCAAAAGTCTCCGTACCTCAAAAGTTCGAAAGACAAAGAAAAAAAGAACCGCTCGAGACTTAGACATTTTTGATTATTAAAAGTAAAAAACACATAGAAACTGAGAGAAGAAAATGATGCACCAAGAATCTTGTGCCTGTTCCAAGTCGGAACTGGATCTCTTTGCCATGCCACCCACGATGATGACCATGCGAGAAGCCCAATTGGTCGAATTTCATCCCGTCTCCTCTTTGACGGATTCAGCTCCCATCGAGTTTGAAATCAAAGGACAACCCGAAGATTACATCTATCTCAACATCAGTTACTTGTATTTGAAAGTGAAAGTGACCAAAACGGACGGCTCCAATCCAGTAGCCGATACCCTAGCAGCTCCTGTCAACAATTTCATGCATTCCTTGTTCAGCGATGTGGATTTGTACATGAATAACAAACTGATCAGCAGTAGCATGGATACTTACCCTTACCGAGCGTACCTCGAAAATCTCTTGACGTAAGGAAAAGAAGCCAAGAACACTCATCTAGATGCTTGCGTGGTATGGAAACCTGACACAGCAGATACGTTTAACGACACAGCCTTGTCCGTAGCAGCTGAGGGTGACAATCCTGCCAATCCTCACAATGTAGGTTTTAACGAGCGTCGAAAGAAAATTTTGCAAGGACGTAATTTAGAACTGTTCGATCGTTTGCATTTGGACATGTGGTTTCAAGAGAAGTATTTGCTGAACGGAGTAGATATTCGCTTGAGACTGAATCGTAGTAGTGCTGCTTTCCATTTGATGGCCCATGCCAACGAATTCAAAACCATTATCCAAGAAGCCAGGTTATACGTGCGTCGCGTGGAAGTGTTACCTAAAGTGGGAAATGATATCAGTCACGCTTTGAGCAGAACGACAGCCAAATATCCGATACGACGCGTGGAAGTCAAAACTTTCACCATTGCCGCTGGACTCCGATCTAAAATCGAAGATCATCTGTTCCAAGGACAGTTACCCAAACGTTTATTCATTGGTATCGTCAGCAATGCAGCCCTCAATGGTGCCCACGATGAAATCCTTTCCAGTTCAAGCACTGCAGAGTATCCAAAATCGAAGTCAGTCGCGATGGCAAAACTTTGTGTACCCGACCCTTTGAACCCGACTTTGGCGAACAGAAGAATTACTTGAGGTCGTACTTGTCGCTGTACGAAGCCACAGGACAGTTAGGAACCAACACCAGTCACGGTATTTCCTACGATGACTATGCAAGAGGTTACACTTTGTGGGCTTTTGATTTCACTCCAGACCAAGGCAGCGATGAGGGACATTTCCATCCTATAAAATCTGTGCAACTGCGTGTGGAACTTCAGTTTGCAGCACCTATTACCGAAACGGTGAATATCATTCTGTATGCTGAATTCGATAATACCATAGAAATCAACAGTTTGAGAGAAGTTATTCTAGACTATTAGACATTATGGATGACCCTTGTCCTTCTTTGAATAGTGGAGAATCCATGGAATGGGAGGTTACAGTAAAAGCAGATCCCCAAGACCAAAAAGAAGAAGTAGTGATCATGCAATCCAGGTGGCCAGAACAGGAACAACAGTTAGTGGCTTGTTTTGCACAACACTTGGAGGATACAATGAGAGACATTATTAAAAAAGATTGTTATGGATGTCAAATCGATCATCCCAGTCAAATTCAACACGATAAATGTATGATGATGAGTCAAGAAGAAAAATTGGACAATTATCTGAACGAAGCTTGGAGTCTCATCTCAGAAGAAGCCGTGTTACTTCAGTGGTATAAAGGCTTACGTGATCATTTCTGTCCTCCATTGTTTGCTCGAGAAATTGATCGCATCGAAGCTCTCTTGGCCAAGAGTAAAGAGACGAAGCAAACCATCAGTTACTTGTCAGACCGTTTCAAGCAAAAAGTCTGGATCGAATTAATGACTTATCATCACCTGTGAAGAAAGGAGAAAAAAAAAACAAGGCTACAAAACAAAAAATGGATACCTGGGAACTTTATTATCTTTTGAACCGTAGTTCGTACACTGCTTCTTGGAATCCTGTCGTGTGTGCTAAAGATGAACTACCTCATCGCAAACCTCAAGAGAATCAAGCTTATGTCATCAACACAGATGACAGTCATCTTCCAGGAACTCACTGGGTAGCAGTCTACTTTCCTCAAGAGGGTTGTGCGGAGTATTTTGATTCGTATGGATTGCCCCCTTTTGAAGATGATATCATTGACTTTATGAGAAGAAATGCCCAGACGACACGATTCAATAATGTGAAATTACAAGGCACAGATTCTATGGTGTGTGGACAATATTGTTTCTATTATCTGCATAATCGCAGTCTTGGATATTCTTTAGAACATTTAGTGACTTATTTTGATCGTCATTCGTCTCGAAACGATGACAAAGTAGATCGATGGTTTTGTGACCATTATGGCTATCTGTTGTCTTTAGCTAGGAAACGTAGTGTACATCAATCGCCCAATGACTTCCAACAGTGGAAATCTCACTTTAATTCACAACGTTGTCAACCATGTCAAAGATAATGTATTAGTGTTATGGAAGAAAAAATGTTTGTTATTTGAAAAAAAATGTTTATTATTTGAAAAAAAAATGTTTGTTATTTGAAATGTTTGTTAGTTGAAAAAATGTTTGTTATTTGAATAAAAAAATGTTGTGTTTTGAAACCAATGCGTCTGTCGTTTGTTTTACATTTGTATTCATATAAATGCTCTTCGACTTTTCTTTCTATCCCTCACATCAAACTATCCCAACGTTTCGAAACCCTAAACCGCAGAAGGGTGTTTTCCATCACGTCCGCGCTTGAACCATATAACCAGAACCATATAAAGCAGGGGTAGTCTGGCCATTCATGTCGATAGCTCCGTATAGGGTGCGGCATGACGACCAAATTAAATAGCATACTATGTATGCATAAACGCCCGTGGGGATGTGGCACCATTCCTTCCTCACGGGAAAATCTAAATGACTACCATATTAATTGGTAGTGTAAAATAGTGAACAAATGACCCTTTGTGGCCGGTTTCACTTAAAACCATAATTCATTCATTCAGTCTGGCCATCATTCATTCATTCATCATCAGGTATGTCGCAGTGAACGCAGCAAGCTGAACACAGCTAAAATGACCCTAGCGATGGAAATCATTCCCGAGATGGCACTTAGTGCTCTTGCTAGCCTAGGACATCACAAGGCCAATAATTGGAGCCTTAGAGCGGCAGGGAGGAGAACAACCTTGTTGCTAATTTGGGAACAAACAACAAGCGATATTGAAAGACGAGGGAAGACCAAGTACAGAGGTCAACCGGGACGTAGACAGCGAAGGCGGGAAACCGAGATACCACGCCGTCCACCCACCCCCACCACTGCAGTTGCTGACAGACAGAGACCAAATACTGTACTTTTGGAATCGAATAAAGAACTACAGCAACAGATAGAGATACTATCTAAACAGATACAAGAGCTTACTTATAGAGAGACAGCAGAGGTGGCTACTTCTCCAATAATTATGCCGCTTCCTGTAACACCATCACCACCACCACCACCACCAGCCCCGCAACGCAAAGGAAAAGGAAAGGGGAAACAGGGTGAGAAGAATATGCCATTTTCTTCTACCCCTGTACCCCCCCCCCCTGCCAGATGCAGCAGTGATTATGGCAGGAATACGGGAAATGGTGGCCACCACCACCACAACATCGACAAGCGAGTGGGAAAAACCTGCAAAAACAGTTAGACAGCCTAAGAAGACCCGTAAAGAATTACTCGGGACATTATACCGGGAATTGGACATGCGCAGATTGGAAACAAATGAAAAACACGCCAATAACTTTGTTTCTGCAGTCAAACATCTCGGATATCGTTCCTTGGCAGTCGACAAACCTAGAAAAGGTCAAATGGAGGTTGCAGTATTGCTACTTTCCCAACGCTACAACGATGTCTACAATAGCCGACCTATGTTCCAGTTATTTGAAGCAGCTGCTTATCTTGCCGACCATCATGGAATTGAATTCCCTAAATCATGGCGACAAGAAACAAGGACAGCAAGAGTACTATCGGACATAGAGTACGACCAAGGGACTTTCCCAGGGGAATAACAGCCCTTTTTAGGGCTTTCAATCACTGCCATATAATAGGGGACTCATTTGGTTAAGAGTACCCCTCTTTGTACAACTTTCCGTGGCCCTGAAAAACACTAATTAGACCTTATTGGTACCGCCTCCAACAAAATTCAAGACCAAAATAGCCTACCATTGACTACACTATTATATGTCGTTTAGACATTTTAATTTCTAAATTGTTAGGGACTTAATTATGTACGCTTATGTACTAGAAAATTTCGAACAATAGGATGTAAATAATAATTCTTCAGCTTAAATATTTGATCAATTGCACAGGTGGCTAACACATTATTGAATGTTAAGCTGTCCATTAGTAAAACTGGACTGAATTTGAAATAGGTATGACCCTCTCGTTTCAGGTGTGGACTGCGTTCGTGGGCTTGCTGTCTTTCTCCTTGCGTGTCCTGGTGTGTGCTGCTGTGTCGCCCGTGCCTCCTGGACCTGGACCCTTTCCGCCTTTTCCGCTTCCGACTCATCAAAATTACTAGCGAAATGAGAAAGCGTTTTCCCTCGCTACCAGCACTGCTGCTGCCGATTGGTTGATATCGATAGGGGTGGGTGTGTGTAGGTACTAATCCTACCCACCCCATGGGCTTTCATTTCTCCCGATAGTTACTTTTAGTAATTCGGGAGAACGCCCTATTTAAAATATAGTGCATTTAAGCACTGTAAATCCTGAGGGGGTGGGGAGTAGCGACCCCCCCCCCCCAAGGGACCTTAAATGGCCACCGATATGGTGGCTATAAAAGTTGCCCATATGCCCCTAGAGGGCGGTGGCAACTCAAAAACATCCATTTCAGTCAGTCAGTCTGGCCATACCTGAAGGGTTCCGTTACTTGAAAAAGAGCCCACTTACACTACGCTGGGTATAACGCCCCGGATGGTACCTGTGCTAAACAAACCTAATAGGATACTTTAAAGATATTGAAATTTATAGACTATACAGATAAACATTGAAATTTGCATTATAACAAAGTAAAGAACAAAACAGAAACAATAAACAAGTGTCTAGGAAACCACCTCTCTTCTGTCTATTCTTACAACTCTTCCTATATACAGCCTCATTGACAGCATTATACAACCAAACTAGGAATGTATTTACAGTTAAAAACCCTAACAAACCGGGATATCCACATGGTCTAAACGGGACCATCTAAAACGTCTCCTGCTTTATGGCCTCAAATAGATTTTATGAGGTAGTCTCAAAGTCCAAAGACTATCAGGCTCAGCGACACAATGTCGCAACATAAAAATATTTACTGTAAGTAAGATCTCTAAATTATTACCGTATAAGGTAGTCAATGCCCAGACTATCAGGCCCCGCGGCACAAAGCTGCACTATAAACTAAGCTATAAGAACTAAGGCCTATAACATGATTTAGGTGGTCAATACCTGACCATCTAGCAAGACAGCACACGCTGCAATAAATTTTTACACAATAACCTTAATTACTTTAAAACCTCTACGTTGGATAACTACCAACGCGAGAATAGGCTGTCATATGAGGTTGTATACTCTACTTTAATAACAGCACAAAGTATTCCAAATTGTTAAGGGAGAACACGGAATGGATACGACGGAAGGAGGCAACTTCAAGATGGAGGAACAACAAAACCAAAGGCACCCAAGAAGGACACGGGGACTCGCCGGACGGAATGAGGGAACTTCGGTTACACCCTGTAACACTCCATCAAAAAGCCCTTTTAAGGGCTATTTATAATTACAGAGTTTCCTTTTGGCTGAGAAACTCTATTCGACAATCTCTTTCTTCAAAAATCAGACTTGATCAATTTTGGCTGTCCACTATCAAAATTAACAACCCATTTAACCCGACATTGACCAACCTATACATGTCACTTGACATACCTAGTTTACAAAATTGATAGGGAACACACAAAATGTACACTCTGTACTAGACAAAAATTGGAATGTTAGGATGTTAGGAAAAAATATAACTTGAAAGATTGACTCAATTCCACAGGTGGCTTACACAATATCGGTATAGGATGTCCACTAGCAACAACTGGACTCGATTTGATAAGGCTAGGGCGTGCAAGACGAACGACATCAAGGTGCCAGTTCACAGATCCTTTTCCTCCTCCTCCGCTGCCTGACTCCAACACCAGCAAATGACTAGAAGTGGAAACCATTTTTCACTAGTCATCATTCGGTGCCATTGCACCTCTAGCTCTGCATCCTCCGATTGGTTGATAGGGTTGAGTGCGTGGCTGTTCTATTCCCACTCACCTAGGTCTTTCATTCATGTCGATAGCTCCGTATAGGGGTGCGGCATGACGACCAAATTAAATAGCATACTATGTATGCATAAACGCCCGTGGGGATGTGGCACCATTCCTTCCTCACGGGAAAATCTAAATCACTACCATATTAATTGGTAGTGTAAAATAGTGAACAAATGACCCTTTGTGGCCGGTTTCACTTAAAACCATAATTCATTCATTCAAACCATAATTCATTCATTCATTCACTTGGAGCCATGATCATAAGATCATTCCAGGCGAAGACTGCGGACCAAGTAGGACGGCTTTCTGGAGCTGGCGACCTGGTGACGTCACAGTGATAGTGCGAGAGCATGAATCCCGGGCTTTACAGTTAAGGATGTACATTGTTATGTTATCCCGTCACAGCAATGGAAAGAAAAATCAGCTAGTACAGCGGCGGAATATACAGTGGACCCAAAGAAGAAATTTCATAAGTCCCGACTTGCTTCGTGGCAGGAATGGAAACAGCGGGAATACTGTATAGCAGCGACCTCTACTTTCTCGAAGTGAAATCTACATAAGTCCCGAACTTGATTTGCGGCAGGGGATAAAACGGACAGAGAATAGCGGCCACTACTTTCATCAAACTACGAGCTGAAGAAAAATGGCTACTGTAGATGTTGATGTGCTGCCTTATCATGCTGCTGAAACCACATTGCAACCAGCCATGGAAATTTAAGAAATGTGGCGGACCTGGGGCGCGCTCACTGGTGATAGCAAAATATGAGTGAGATTGTCCCACAGGACTGCATGAGGATATAGGATGCTATCACCATGTCAGTGAAATACTACCCTGGATACTCAGAAGTATGATACAATTTCAGCTCTCATACGGAAACAGTCACCACCACCAGGACTACGAGGAAAGCCGTACAATGAAAAGATATTTCATTGCCATATGTCTTTGCCTGAATAATAGGGGACTCATTTGGTTACGAGTACCCCTCTTTGAACAACTTTCCGTGGCCCTAAAAAGCTAATTAGACCTTATTGGTACCGTCTCCAACAAATTTAAGACCAAAATTATCTACCATTGACTACACTATTATATGTCACTTTGACATTTTAAATTTCAAAATTTGTTAGGGACTTATTATATGTACACTTATGTACTAGTTTTATTTGAATGATAGGATCAAATAACAATTCTTCAACTCAAATATTTGAGTAATTGCACAGGTGGCTAACACATTATTGGATGTTAAGCTGTCCATTAGTACAACTGGACTGAATTTGACCTTTAGTATGACCTTGTCGTTTCAGGTGTGGACTGCGTCCTTTGCTGTGCTGTCTTGCTGTTTGCGTACTCTGGTGTGTGCTGCTGTGTCGACGCCCTCCTGGACCTGGGCCTTTTTCGCCTTTGCCTTGTCCGACTCACCAAATTACTAGCGAAATGAGAAAACATTTTCCCTCGCTACCACTGTTTGCTCCGATTGGTTGTTAGGGGTGGGTGTGTGTAGGTACTATTCCTACCCACCCCATGGGCTTTCATTTCTCCCGATAGTTACTTTTTAGTAATTCGGGAGAACGCCCTATTTAAAATATAGTGCATTTAAGCACTGTAAATCCTGAGGGGGGGGGGGGAGTAGCGACCCTCCCCAAGGGACCTTAAATGGCCACCGATATGGTGGCTATAAAAGTTGCCCATATGCCCCTAGAGGGCGGTGGCAACTATAAAACATCCATTTCAGTCAGTCAGACTTGGAGCCATTCAATTTTGAACACATCAAGATGAATTTCGACTTATTTATCCAACTCCGAGACAGCTGGTTTGGGATCCTTGATGCAGAATATCAAGTGGAAAGACTTGAGGAAGAATTTCAGAGTAACCATGGCTTTGTAAGCCAACTGAAATTAGCAAGAGATCTATTAGAAGGTATGATATAGGAGGAAGACCAGAAATTAAGAAGACGTATTAAAACAAAATATATAAGAATAGGGGACTTGAAGCAGGCACTTGATCATGTCATCAAAGTCAGGTGTTTTCTAGAAGAAACATTACATCTGATAGAGTGGGAATATGTGCAGTGGGGTCTAGACAGGCTAAAGAAAGCAGAAGCAATGATGAGAATGGCGATGGAAGAACAGGTGATCCAGATTAAAGAAAACTGGTCTAAGTAGAGAAAGGAACAAAAGAACAAAAAGAAGAAAGAGCACTTTGATCTACTCAATCTAAGATGGATGAGAGTTCAGGAAAAGTTTAGAGCTATGGGACATCCCAATTGGATTCCCGAGGAAGAAAAGAAGAAGAAGAAAACGGGAATCATTGGTAAAATTAAAAGGTGGTGGAACAACGGCAGAAAATAAAAGAAGAAGAAGAAGAAATATCCAAAGGCCCTTTTCAGGGCCACTCATAGGTCTCGAAAAGATATTAGCTTTCATTGCCACCCTTTTTTCCCTTGTCCCTATACAGACCCGCCATGTTCAATTTCCCTTGACGCTATATAGGCCCACCATGTTCAATTTCCCTTGACGCTATATAGGCCCACCATGTTCAATTTCCCTTGACGCTATATAGGCCCACCATGTTCAATTTCCCTTGACGCTATATAGGCCCACCATGTTCAATTTCCCTTGACGCTATAGTGCCCCAAGCTGTTTTGACCCCATAGTGCCCCAAGCTGTTTTTGACTGGACTTTCCATTGACCCCATAAATCTTGACCCCATAGTGCCCCAAGCTGTTTTTGACTGGATTTTCCATTGACCCCATAGTGCCCCATATTACTACTATCGTAGACTATGAAAGGGTTATTCTACATACTTTTATCACTAACCCACGTGACTTTGATTTTAAATTCTGGGTGATTTGAGTATGTGGAGCTAGTTATTGATGTATAACGGGGGTGGGGTGCAGACATGCTCCTTTTCTGAAGATTTCTTTATGATCATGAACATATTTGTGAATTTGGCTAAAATGTTAAGTAGTGTTCTAACTGCCTGGAGCTTAATAGAAAGTGAGACATGATACATAAAATATCATACGTTAATACTTTATCATCTGTCCTGCGTGAACTTATGAAGTGATAGAAAACTTGATGCGAGTTGTACATTTTCTGCAATAGCTTTATTTATGGAGACGTAGATAATGTATGCTTAAGAGACCATCCATGTATGTAAGGGGTGTTGTACCTAAGATTTTCTTTCAAACCAGATATTTGTTTATATTATCTCAAGATAATTAGTTCTTTTCAACTAATACATCGGATATAATGAATAGTTTTCGTCCAAAAATCAGAATGAGAATAGTTTTAAAGCTATTTGAGACCTGGACATTTTTAGATATATATTTTTTTAAGTTGGGGTGGGGGCATATTCCATACCCGCAAACCCTTTCTGAAAATTACATGGACAGTCGCTGCTTTTAATCCAACAAGAATAAAAATCCCAGTTTAGCCTGAAAATTACTTTTTTAAAAATATTTTTGTAAACTATTATTTCGATTTTAGCCTAGTGATCCTACTTTACTCTTTTAAAGTATATTTCGTTACCCCAATACAATTCGCTCCATTTCTTAAAGCAGAAGACATTACTATGTAATTAGACAGTAGTCAATTTTATTATCAAATACATTAATGCGAAAGCAGAAGCATCCACTCTCCGTTTGCGTCTTAGATTACCGTACTGATTTGTCTTGTGACCATATGCGTCAATACTTTCTATAAGACGAGGGAAGCCCTAAGTACCAATACATTTGTCTGTCTTTAAATCGAACACAAGCTTAATTTCAGTATTTCTGTATGTAACAGATATAGAGTATTCAGTAGTATTCTCACTTTACATCAGTACATTTATTCACATGGGCTGGTATAATTGTTTTTAATTGAACTATCAGTCATACACACAGTATAAAATAATAATATTTATACTAATATGGACAGTTTGTAAGCAACAATACTTGCCCCTGTGCATTTATTCAAGGGGCTGGTGGCATGTAACTGAGATATTCCTCGAGTATGTGTTCTCTTTACAGTTGGATGGATAAAAATTACATCAAGAAATGTTTGAAATGCAGAAGATTCCGGGACTTATTTCTTTCCCGACCCCCACCATCCAACGACATTTTTGTAACCACCACTGTGAGTGTATTTAAGTTGATTTGGAACAGTGTGCATCATTTATAACAAAAACGCCACCAAAGCAGCTTTTTAAGGGGGAGGGGAATATGCTGTTCAGTTGTGGCATATATACGAAAATTAACAAGCCCGTAAAGTTTTGCCCCCCCCCCTCCCCCCACCACCGCCTGAAAAATTGAAATAACGTCCCTGATATTTTGACTGTTTGATAATATTACATACATACTGTATTTAAAGGTATCACTATTTAATTTGATGTTTAATTTTTTTCTTTATGTAAGCTAATTGTTCACGGACACATATTTTAGGATCTGATTCATCGGATATTGTTGGTGGTAATGTATGCATTGTAATCTTTTCTTTTGTGGTAATTATGGTAGTAATAGATGTGCAGCGATGTGTATAATTTTATTAAAACGTTTTGTACAGATATTTATAGAAAGAAAAAACTAAATGATATTTTTTGAAAAATGGAAGAAAAAAAAACTATCGACGAGGATGGGATTCGAACCCACGCGGGGAGACCCCAATGGATTAGCAGTCCATCGCCTTAACCACTCGGCCACCTCGTCTTATAACCACTTCTTTCATAAGTAATTAATTATACCTGACTGTACCACTCCTTTCAGACTTTTGTGGAAATTACACACATGCGTCATTAAATCAAACTAATATACGACAAACAATGCCGTATTAATATATTTTCAAGACAATTTACACCCTTAAGCAAGTAAGAGAGCACTGGCTATACATACAACTCAACAGATACAGTGTAATCAGAGGTATGGGTTTTACTTTTATCAAAGACGTGTTGGCCTACAGTAGAGGCGTAGCTAGAGCGGTGCAGGGGGGTACATATGTCCCCGGGCGCCAAGGAACAGGGGCGCCAAAATGAGGCTTACAACGTTACATTATAATAAGTAAACAAGGATAATAAATCGGTCATAGAAAAATGTGATTACACGGGGAGGGGGCTGGGGCGCCAATTTTATAGTTCGTCCCCGGGCGCAAAATATCATAGCTACGCCTCTGGCCTACAGAAAATAACGTATGCCACCAACACTGACTATGGTTTTATGCATACTATGATACTGTGTGTGTGGGGGGGGGGGGGGGGGGGGAGTCGGGAAAATCGAATGGTGAGTGACCATGAGTACCACTAAATATTGCTTTTCGATCCGGGATCAGATGGGGAACTTTGAATATTACACATTCTACGCATCTTTCCCTGACTACATGTAACCTGTATTGCAAAGGTTTTGATATAAATGCCGTAAATATGTTTTTGCACGTTAGTTTTTTATTTAGTCACGCGCTTGGCTCAAAATAATAATACTCACAAGAAAAGATTATGTACAATATATAAGTACTTGTGACAAGTCGCACTTTCATCACGTATGGGATCATTCCCTTTACAAGCGTGACTGCAAATGCTAACATCGACAAATAAATTAATAACCGGATAATCCGCACACGAATCTTATTTTTTATTCTGAAAGCGCATTTTTTTTCCCAAACGTCATTCTCGTTATATTTATATTTATTAGTCTGTCTGTATTTTTGATACTGATTATTTTATCTGTATGTAGCAAAATTTTAAAAGTGTTTCTTCATTTCATTAAAAAGTGATAATTTATTGATTGAAATTGTATTTATGACATTTTTTCTTAATTTTAATTGTTAAAAAAGCTAGAATAATTTACCAAAGAACATAATGCACTTGGCTCATTTAATTGTTTCTTTTTTATTTTGAATATAATTTTAGACTAATTTGATCAATAGCCGTTTTAAAAAAAAACTTATATCCATCTATAAAATTGAAAAGTTGCAATTCCTATATTTTTATAATAATTAATAATGCCACAATTCATCATTTTTGTGTCATTATGAATTTATTTAGTCTTTTATAATGTTTTACATCGATTTTTTTAATTCATCATTGAATAAGGTCAACGTTTAGTCCGTAAAATTTGTATGTTTCGGTGTTAATTAAAGTATTTAGGTATACGGGTTTATTTAAATGCACTAATTTGAACTTTTAGTTCATCTATTTTAAGAATTCCAATATATTTAACCAGATTGATATCGTTATATAAATTTTACATCAAGATCTATAGCCCTGTTTAATAAGGGTTGTTATCTCCCCTGATTCATTACTTCCCTTTGCATGCTCTTCACAAATAAAAATAAAATTGACCTGTTCCCAAAATTTTGGGGAGCAAAAATGGCACACACACAAGGTTAGCAGAAACAATATATATATATATATATATATATATATATATATATATATATATATATATATATATATATATATATATATATATATATATATGTATATATATATATATATTGCTATACCAGTCTCACAATTTTATATTATCCATAAGTTTAGTATGATTATTTAAGATGTGTCGTACATGTACCTTGTTTCCAATTATCACGTTGCCTCGAGACGGTCCCTCGTTGAAAGCACCCGGCTTTGAATGAGATCGACCGACCGACTCTCATTTGATCCATTCTGATGATTATTTCAACTCATCTTTATGTTTCGAGTAACTGTTAGTAACTTATGTATTACTATATATGACGATATTTTATGATGTCTTAGCTGTTTACAGTGTATTTTTAATCAAATAATGCCTCCCAGAACGTGCTATGCTACTTCGTAATGACGTCGTTCCCAGTCTTTTCAAGTTGCTTGAGCGCGAGCTGGTAGCGTTTTCGTTTCTAACCAGAATCGGAGAATCTCGAATGTTTCCGTTGTTTGTTTATGTAAACATTAGAGGTTCTCCAAGGGTATAGAGAGTATAAAAAGCGTTCCTGTCATCGCAGACGAGAGAGACAGAGATATAGAGAAAAAGGGGTTAGATAGAGATTGAGACTGATTGCACTGAAATCGAGCTGTTCTAAATTTCCTCAGTCATGAATAATTTTATACAGGTAAAATCCCTCTACAAAAGTGATATATTATTGAAATGAAAAAATTCGGATTTGTCCAGATTTTGATTTCTTCCAAATTTCGGATTAGCCCCAAAATTCGGATTTGTCCAGATTTTGATTTCTTCCAAATTTCGGATTAGCCCCAAAATTCGGATTTGTCCAGATTTTGATTTCTTCCAAATTTCGGATTAGTCCCAAAATTCGGATTTGTCCAGATTTTGATTTTACACAAATTTCGGATATGATTTTTACAATTTATTGATATAGTTTAGGTAATTAGGGTTAATACCTGTCTCCAATAAGATTAATCTTTGATGTTATAAAAACATTAACTTTATTTTATAAAATCTTTATTTTATAAAATCTAGTTCATAAAACCTTGATTCTGAAATTGATGTTTTTTTAAAGATGGCTACAAACTTGTGTATTAAACAAGCCACATTGTTGGATATATTAAATGTATAGTCATAAAGTATAATTACAATTGTGTATGTCAATGTACTTGTGATATTGTGAATATTTCATAAAAGTAAATAAGAGAGAGAACACAATAAAAAGTAAAATATAATTTATTTTTGTATTTACTTGTCATAGATAGTACACAGTTCATTCTCCTCTATAAGCTCTTCTGTCGTTCTAGTCTTTTATTGTACAGAAATATCAATGCAAACACCTCAATAAATTGGTTACATTTATTTCACCTCAAGCCAGTACCAGACGAACCCAGAATATGTTATGACTGAAAGAACCTTAGCAAACGGTCGTAACAAATGGTGTCAGAAGTGGGATTCTGAAAAACAAAATTAAAAACCAGAATGTTATGAAAAATTAAAAAATTAATTATATTTATATTAGTTGTACATAGTTGTTTGTTAATCTGGTATTGGTGGTAAAAAAAAATGGATGAAAGAAGAAAAAGCAATTCAATTGAAAGTGTTATTGGAGGTGCATCTCCTTCCAGTGAAATTGATGAAAATGAAAACAGAAATATGGAGGAAAATTGGGAAGTGAATACTTCCTTTGAGGAAAGGTTAGATAGAAATTTGAGTCAGTTTACACATGAGGTGAAGAATACCATTTCATCTCTGAGTGAGACAATGAGTCTGCAGTTTGAAAATGTTTCTCTCAAATTACATGAAATGCAAGAAAGGCTTGAAAAAGTAGAAGATAATTCATCCAGTAAAGAAAATCGAATCGCAAAAGAATCAGAAACAAAAATTGTAAACCACAATGTGCATTCATTGCATAAATTGCCCCTGAATGGTAAAACAAATACAACCCCTAAAATTAAACCTCAGTTATTTGATGGAAATATAGATATTGATGAATATCTCACTCAATTTAACATTGTGGCAGAAATCAATGGTTGGAATAATCACGAAAAAGCATTGTACCTTGCTAGTAGTTTGTCTGGAGTAGCTCGTTCATTGCTCGGTGAATTGGAAAATGAACAGAGAACAAACTATGATACTCTAGTAAGAGCTCTCTTCAATAGATTTGGTTCTATAAATAGAGCTGAGATCTTTCGCTCAAAATTGAAATCTAGATACCAAGAAAAGGGGGAGACCCTTCCTGAACTTGCTCAGAATATCAGAAAACTTACAAGATTAGCCTATCCTTCTGCAAGCACTGAAGTAGTAGAAATTTTAGCAATAGAACAGTTCACTGAAGCTATCAATGATTCTGATATAAGATTGAGACTTCGGGAACAAGGTCTAAAAACCATGTCAGAAGTAGAAACATTGGCTGTAAAACTAGAAGCACACAGAATAGCAGATAGACAAAGAAATAGAATGGTTGGTTCTGTTCAAGAAAATGGTATGAAAGAGTTTGAAGATTGCAAACAAAACTGTGGTAGCGATGAACTTAAACAAAGCTTTGAAAAGTTAACTTCAACAATAGATGAACTTGTGCAACAAGTAAAATTGAATCAGCAAAGCAATAAATCACAAAATTCACATGGTCAAAGATATCAGATTAACGGTAGAAATTATGCGAATCAGTCCAGGGAAAGATATGGTGGTTTTAATCATCAGCAAAATAATATCAAACATAATTGGGGAGACAACTCCAAACATAATTTGAATTATAGATCAAATTATGACAATACCAAAAGATTTCAGGGTGGTTGGAGAGAAAATAGAAATCAACATGAAAGGCACTACCAGGAAAACGGGAATGGGGCGAGCAAAGGGACCAAAACTCGTCCTTTCCTCACTCCAGGTCCCCAATAATTAAGCTAAACAGTGTGGGAAAGGATGACGGTTACTTTGTAAAGGGAACAGTAAACCATAATGAAATGAAATTACTTTGTGACACAGGGGCAAGTGTGTCCATTTTAAGAAAGAGTGTTGTAGAACAATGGTCAAATCAACCAAAAATTATTCCAGTAAATACCAGATTACTGACAGTAACAGGAGAGACTGTACCATTTTTTGGTAAAGCAAATGTGGATATAAAACTTGGGAATAAAGTATTTAAAACTGAGATGCTTATTGCAGAAATTCAACAAGATGGGATCCTGGGTATGGACTTTATGACAGCAAACAAATGTGACTTGTTGATAAGCAAGAGATGTTTAAATGTAAATGGAGAACAAGTTACCTGTTTCTTTTTCAATGGAAAGGAACCTGTCTGTTGCCGGGTAGCAGTTACTGAAACTGTTGAGATTCCTGCACATTCTGAAATAATAGTAAACAGTAAACCATTGGGAATTGTGGGAGAAGGCTCCTATGGATTGATTGAACCTGAAGTTAAATTTACTGAAAAGACAGGATTGTTGGTAGCCAAGGTCTTAGTTGATCCTAGCAGAAATACATTACCCATTAGAATAGCAAATTTTGGAACAGAACCATGCAAAATATTTAAAAATACAGTAGTAGCTGAATATCATCCTGCATCAATTAATGATTGTATTACATCAGAATCAAAAACTGTCTCAGAAACAGATGATAAAATGAATGAAATAATGCCCAAACACCTAATAGATATGTTTGAAAGATCCTCCAAGAATCTAAGTGAAGAACAAATAAATGAATTAAGAAAATTTCTAATTAAAAATCAGGATGTGTTTTCCAGAAATTTTAATGACATAGGCCACACTACACTAACCCAACATACCATTAACACAAAGGATGCTCAACCAATTAGACTTTATCCATACAGAATTCCACTAGCAAAAAGAAAGATTGCTGAAGAAGAAATTAAGAAAATGGCAGAAACTGACATAATTGAAAAATGTCCCCAAAGTCCTTGGAATGCTCCTGTAGTAATGGTAAACAAGCCAGATGGATCTGTTAGATTTTGTTGTGATTTTAGACGCTTGAATGATGTGACAGTAAAGGATTCACAACCTTTACCTCGTATTGATGATAGTCTTGATGCACTTTCTGGTTCAAAATGGTGGTCTTGCCTTGACATGAAATCAGGCTATTGGCAATGTGAAATTAAGGAAGAAGACAGACTAAAAACTGCTTTTTCAATACCTGGTGGTGAACAGTGGATGTGGAAAAGAATGGCATTTGGTTTATGTAATGCACCCGCCACATTCACCAGATTGACTCAAATTGTATTTTCTGGTCTAATATGGAAAACTCTGATCTTGTATTTGGATGATCTGATTTGTTTTTCGAAAACATTTGAGGGTCAACTTGAAAATCTTACCATTATCTTTGAGAGATTGCGACAAGCAAATTTAAAACTGAATCCAAAGAAGTGTTATCTTTTGCAGAAGCAAGTTTCTTTCTTAGGACACTTGATAACTGAATCAGGTGTTGGGACCTTACCTGAAAAGATACAAACCATTAATGAATGGCCTGTACCAAGAAATGCCAAACAAACCAAAAGCTTTGTTTCTCTGTGTTCATATTATAGATCGTATGTTCACAGATTTGCAGATATTGCTAAACCTCTCCATCAAATGGCAGAAAAGAATGTAAAGTTCAAGTGGACAGCTGAATGTCAAAGTTCATTTGATATGTTGAAACAAGCTTTAACAAAAGTTCCAATACTTACATTCCCAACTGAAAATGACCCATTCATCCTTGATTGTGATGCTTCAAATATCGGACAGGGTGCTGTCCTATCACAAGTCCAAGATGGAAGGGAGAAGGTTATTTGTTACTTTAGCAAATGCTTTTCAAAACCTGAGAGACAATACTGTGTAACTCGCAGAGAGTTATTGGCTATTGTAAATGCCATTAAACACTTTCACAATTATTTGTATGGTCGTAGGTTCACAGTGAGAACAGACCATGGTAGTCTGAGATGGCTTTTGAATTTTAAATTAGTGGAAGGACAATTGGCCAGATGGTTAACATTTCTGTCAGCATATGACTATGTAATTGAATACAGGCAAGGAAAGATCCATAATAATGCTGATGCATTATCAAGAAGACCATGTCATGACATCCTCTGCAAATATTGTGATAGATTGGAAGAACGTGGCAATGAAACAATGAAAATTGACCAAAACAATGAAATCTGCAAAGTTGAAAGTGTTCCTATTCTATCATGTAATGTAGACAGAAATAAAATAATTGACAATGTTGATAGTATCAATAGTAAGGAGGAATTACAAGTTGGTATTAATGTGGTTGGTCAAAGTGTCTTAAATGAAATGTGTACAAAGAATTTACTCCATGGGATGATACTGTGTATGTTCTTAATTTTTCATGTAGTGTCAGATACAATGACAACAATTGTTGTCCTCTTATACTGCTTCATCTCAATCTTAGTAGAACACCATTGCAAAAGAAACGAATGTGAAAAGAATGAATCTAAAAGTCTGACTAATCAAGGATCTCAGAAAAGGAATAGTACAGAAAAGTCAGTATACATTACAAATGAATTAAGTAAAGGTGAAAACACATACTGTAATATGTCTAAAGAGATTAATACTGAATTAGAGCAGACTAATAACAGAAATATGCAGAATAAATGTGCACCTGATTTATCAAATGCTAAAGCTGAAAGTAGTGACATAAATGGATATTTGAATTCTCAAGTAAATGATGCTGGAAATTCTAAAAACACAGAAATTCACCTAGAGAACTTAGACATAGAAAATTTGGATCTCAATGTTCTAGCAAAGTTACAATTACAAGATCCAATTTTAAAAATGGTACATGACTGGTTGAAAAATAAGAATAAGCCTGATTGGGCTGATGTTGCTAAATATGGCCTAGAGATTAAGTACTTTTGGTACAGGTGGGAATCTCTATGTCTAAAGAATAATGTTTTATATAGAAAATGGGAAAGTCATGATGGAAAAGAACTCACATTTCAAATTATAATACCAAAAAGTTTGAAAACATTTGTTTTGACCCAACTGCATAATAGTGTTAGCAGTGCCCATCTTGGTATCACCAAAACTCTACATAAAATAAGACAAAGATTTTTCTGGTATGCCTTAAGAAGAGATGTAGAGAATTGGTGCAAGAATTGTACAATTTGTGGTTCTAGAAAGATGCCGAAAAAGAAAGCAAAGGCTCCCCTTAAACAATACCATGTTGGTTTACCCATGGAAAGAATAGCAATTGATTTTATAGGACCTTTACCAAAATCAAAACAGGGTAAAAAGTATCTAATGGTAGTTGCAGATTATTTTACAAAATGGACAGAAGCCATTCCATTACCAAATATTGAAGCACAGACTGTAGCAAAAGCCTTGATTGAAAATTTCATATCACGATTTGGTGTACCATTACTCATACACACAGATCAGGGATCTAATTTTGAAAGTAATTTATTTCAAGAAATGTGTCAGGTTCTGGGTATTAAGAAAACCCGAACAACTACTGCAAGACCCCAATCAGATGGTATGGTTGAAAGAGCAAATCGTACAATAATGAATATGCTTTCTGCTTATGTGTCAGATCATCAAAGAGACTGGGATGAATATGTACCTTTGGTAATGATGGCCTACAGGTCTTCAGTTCATAAAAGTACTGGAACAAGCCCTGTTTTAATGACATTTGGAAGGGAGATAACTCTACCCATAGACATTGTCTTTGGTGATCCTGAGAAACAGGCATCTGAAAGTCAGAAATATAAAACTGATTATGCAAATGAACTAAAAGAAAGATTGAATGAAATACATGAACTTTCCAGAAAGAAAATACAACTTTCTGGTGGAAATATGAAAAGGAATTATGATCTGAGAGTCAATCTCCATAACTACAATATAGGTGATAAAGTATGGTATTTTGACCCCAAAAGGATAAGAGGTTTGAATTCGAAATTACAAAGACCCTGGAAAGGTCCATTTGAAATTATTTCTAAACTTAATGATGTGCTTTACAGAATACAAGAAAGCCCAAGGCATAAGCCAAAAATTGTACATCATGACAAACTAAAATCATTTCATAGAGAAGTTATTTCTCCTTGTTTAAATATTAATAATTGACGAAACTTTAAGTGCTTTCAGATGTAAGCATTTTCAGAATTTACACATATATCTAATTCTGCTTCTCTTAGTATAAGAAAATTGTTGCTTTGGTTGCTGAAGGAAATTTACTGAACATGAAATGTTTTTGAAAATTGAATGAATGTAAATTGAATAGTATTAAGATATGTGTCAATAGAAAATTTAAAAAAAAAAAATTAAAAAAAATAATAATAATAATAATGGTATATAATATGTCTTATAACATTGCAGAACTGTATTGAATTGTATATGTGTATTTATTTATTGGTAACAAATATTTTATGAATGCAGAGTGGTGACTGGGTTTGTGGAATTTGTGAGGACATCAGATTTTTTACAAGAAACAAGTGCGTTAATCATTTAATTGAACAACATTCCGGTATTAGCTTCAAGTGCACCTTATGCAAAAAGTTATTTATTAGGAATGACAATCCGCACACATGCAAAGCGAAAAAAGAAGACTTTGATAGATTTGCTCAAGTATCTGGAAAACGAGGCCCTGATGCAGAAATAGAGTTAAGTGACTTTATTGCTACAGTGGTAAATAAAAATGTGAAAAATGTGAATGACATGCAAAAGGTAGTTAACAGTCCATCAAAACGAAAACGAAACTCTTCCTTGACTCCCAGCAAGAGACAATGTAGAATACCACCAATCCACATCACCGCCAAAACTCATTCCTCAATACCATCCAACCGGAAATCTTCAAGAAATCGAACCAAATCACCTACCTTCTCAACTCCTAGTAGTTCCAGGTCCAACTCTAGTTCTTCCACAAGAAGCTCAAGTTCATCTGGAAGTTCTTCCAGTCATAGCCACTCCAGTTCATTTTCGAAAACACCTGAGAGGAGAGTAACCGAAAGTGTTAGGACTCCACCAACCCCTCAAATACTAAAAGAACTCCTTGGAATTGATACAGAAAGTTTATTCGGAATGGAGGATAACAAGGAATATTTACTAAAGGAAGAGATGACAAATGCACAGAAGGAAAATAAAAGAAAGAATGAAATGTCTGATGCTAATGAGAATGAAAATCATGGAGAAGATAAAAAGGGAAGTAGAAAAGAAAGAGATCCAATAATAATTAATGAGAAAGGTGAAAATGTCATGAGTGTTATGAAAGGGAAGAATGTGAACGATGTTAGAGATGAGAGATTGGAAGAAAAAAGGGACCTAAGCAAGAAGACAGACAGTATGGTATTGAAACAGACAGTGAATAGAAAGAAAGAAAGCAATAATGATGTAAGAAGTAGAGGTATGGAGATACAAAGTAGACTAAAGGAATTACAACAACTGCAAAATAGTAAGTTTATGTTAAATGTTGGGGGTTGTAAAATGGAAACAAGTCGGATTACTTTGTCTAAAGATCCTGAGTCACTCTTTGCAAAGGCAATAGAGTCTAGTGAACATTGTTGTTCAACTAACAATGTTATTTTTATTGACAGGGACCCAACCCATATGAGATTTATATTAAATTACCTCCGTTACAATGGCTCTATGCCTGAGGCCTTAATCCCTAGAGACAGGCGAAATTTAACAGAAATTCTACATGAGGCTGAGTATTATAATCTGAAAGGCCTGTCCTCACTACTTTGGAAAAGGCTGAATTTATTACTTGAGTGGGGAGAAGTTTGAAAAACTATAATGTCAGAAAGACACACAATGAATAGAAATTTGATTGAAATAACTACATGTATAATGAAAATTGAGATGTGACAAGGCTGTCTGGAATTGAAAATTATTTTTAAAAATATTGAAGGATTGAACTTGTGTTGGGAAACTGAAAATCAACCATGTTGACCACTGGACCCAAATACCACAGAGACTGTTGGACCTAAAGGTGTCTACTGACTATCTTGCGCATGAATATATAATGGGAAATCATCAGAAAATGTAGAAAACTAAATACATAATCTAGATGTACATCCAATAATTTATAAATTAATTTATTGTAAATAATATTGCTCATACTTATCTATTTGATGTAAAAGAAGATTACAGAATGTTAATTCCAAGCTGAAACTGGGTTATTTCATGATTTTTCTTCATATTATCTTAATGGTTGAAGATATATTTTATCTGAAAGAAAGAAAATATATAGGTATGATATATGTATTTTATGTTCAACATATAGGTATTGAAATTTGATGTGCATCAATATGTATTTTTAAAAAAAAATACAATTTGTATCATTTATATGTATGAAATATCTTTTAAATGAATTATTGAAATATTTTAAACATAAGATGAATTTAACATATGAATTAATATTATAATGTATTACCATGTCAATATATTTTTGTGTGGAAAGTTTTCATGTTAAAAATACAAATGAAATTCTAAATTCATTTGTTAGATATCATTATCATTATGAATTATTTAAATGGTACATAAATGCAGTGTTAGTTCTTTTCTCAAAGGAA
This sequence comes from Unio delphinus, assembly GCA_029339505.1. Lineage (NCBI taxonomy): Eukaryota > Metazoa > Mollusca > Bivalvia > Unionida > Unionidae > Unio > Unio delphinus. The sequence continues at coordinate 6,855,745 of JAQISU010000174.1, forward strand.
TTGGGTGGGTTATAATCCCACTGAGGCTGATAGTAGTCAGTTACTACAGAACCACTATACATTATAGGAAAAGTAAATATTACTAGAATTTAGAAAGGGTTCTGTATAATTTGTTTAAGTGTATGATAAATTTTCAAATGAATTATAACAGTTGTAAATAAATGTACGGTTATATTATCTCTCAATGAAATATTTACAAGACAATTTAAAAAAAAAAAAAAATAATAATAATAATATGTATTATATTTGTAAGCACAAACAATGTATGATCATTATGTAAACAAAATTGCGAGACTGCAGCTCCACGGGAAAATTAAAGTAATTTTCTTAACTTTACATCTCATACATTTCTCACTAATTGGGGACCAATTCTTAATGGTTGGGGGTAATGCTATACCAGTCTCACAATTTTATATTATCCATAAGTTTAGTATGATTATTTAAGATGTGTCGTACATGTACCTTGTTTCCAATTATCACGTTGCCTCGAGACGGTCCCTCGTTGAAAGCACACGGCTTTGAATGAGATCGACCGACCGACTCTCATTTGATCCATTCTGATGATTATTTCAACTCATCTTTATGTTTCGAGTAACTGTTAGTAACTTATGTATTACTATATATGACGATATTTTATGATGTCTTAGCTGTTTACAGTGTATTTTTAATCAAATAATGCCTCCCAGAACGTGCTATGCTACTTCGTAATGACGTCGTTCCCAGTCTTTTCAAGTTGCTTGAGCGCGAGCTGGTAGCGTTTTCGTTTCTAACCAGAATCGGAGAATCTCGAATGTTTCCGTTGTTTGTTTATGTAAACATTAGAGGTTCTCCAAGGGTATAGAGAGTATAAAAAGCGTTCCTGTCATCGCAGACGAGAGAGACAGAGATATAGAGAAAAAGGGGTTAGATAGAGATTGAGACTGATTGCATTGAAATCGAGCTGTTCTAAATTTCCTCAGTCATGAATAATTTTATACAGGTAAAATCCCTCTTCAAAAGTGATATATTATTGAAATGAAAAAATTCGGATTTGTCCAGATTTTGATTTCTTCCAAATTTCGGATTAGCCCCAAAATTCGGATTTGTCCAGATTTTGATTTCTTCCAAATTTCGGATTAGCCCCAAAATTCAGATTTGTCCAGATTTTGATTTCTTCCAAATTTCGGATTAGTCCCAAAATTCGGATTTGTCCACTTTTGATTTTACACAAATTTCGGATATGATTTTTACAATTTATTGATATAGTTTAGGTAATTAGGGTTAATACCTGTCTCCAATAAGATTAATCTTTGATGTTATAAAAACATTAACTTTATTTTATAAAATCTTTATTTTATAAAATCTAGTTCATAAAACCTTGATTCTGAAATTGATGTTTTTTTAAAGATGGCTACAAACTTGTGTATTAAACAAGCCACATTGTTGGATATATTAAATGTATAGTCATAAAGTATAATTACAATTGTGTATGTCAATGTACTTGTGATATTGTGAATATTTCATAAAAGTAAATAAGAGAGAGAACACAATAAAAAGTAAAATATAATTTATTTTTGTATTTACTTGTCATAGATAGTACACAGTTCATTCTCCTCTATAAGCTCTTCTGTCGTTCTAGTCTTTTATTGTACAGAAATATCAATGCAAACACCCCAATAAATTGGTTACATTTATTTCACCTCAAGCCAGTACCAGACGAACCCAGAATATGTTATGACTGAAAGAACCTTAGCAAACGGTCGTAACAATATATATATATATATATATATATATATATATATATATATATATATATATATATATATATAGAGAGAGAGAGAGAGAGAGAGAGAGAGAGAGAGAGAGAGGATTATATGTACATAAATATAGAGGAATATATATATGTATACATATAGAGGAATATGTATATTCATTATATATATATATATATATATATATATATATATATATATATATATATGAATGAATATCTATACATACATACATATATTTATATATATATATATCTATGAATGAATATATACATACATATATATATATGAATGAATATATATATATATTTATACATACATACGTACATAATATATATATATATATATATATATATATATATATATATATATATATATATATATGTATATATATGTGTGTGTGTATATACATATACATACATATATTTATATATATATCTTTGAATGAATATATATATACATAAATATATATATATGAATGAATATATATATATTATACATACGTACATAGAGAGGATTATATGTACATACATATAGAGGAATATATATATGTATACATATAGAGGAATATGTATATTCATTATATATATATATATATATATATATATATATATATATATATATATATATTATATATATATTCATTATATATATAAATATATATATATCTATATATATATATATATATGCAAACATGTATATATATATGCATACATATATATATATATATATATATATATATATATATATATATATATATATATATATATATATATATATATATGGCATAATGATGGCAAAACGATGAACTTTTTTGTGGAATTCAATAGTGTACTGAAATTTAAATTCTTTTCCTGCAGATAAAACTTATGTTTATTAAGAGTCATAATAGAAGCTCAGTATCAACAGGGCTGGATATGGTCAAGTGTTGGGGGATGTTGATTTTTTTGCTCACCGGAAGTTGATTTAACAAAGAAAGACAACTCACACAAGGGAGGTAACAACCCTTATTAAACAGGGCTATAAAGGAAATCATTGAATGCGTCAACGTTTATTCCTTATAATATTCCAGTTTCCGTTTTAAGCACAGTAGGTAAGTATACAAATTTATTTTAGTGTACTAATTTTAATTTTTTTAAAATAAAATTATTCGATTTTCACTGTTTCATTATTTTTCACCAGCTAGGATTTTATTACATCAATTTTACACCTTAATCGAAAAAGTAATTCAAAGTCAACATATTTGTATATTATTTAATTAATATAATTGTGAATCCATTTTTGAATCCTACTACAGATTCTTTGATTTATTTCATTTTTAATGTCGTACTAATTTAAATCAACATTGTTTTATGACATGTTCTTCAATGTTCATTTAATGGGAAATGATTAACATCATCTTACATTTGTTACGATTGAACTTTATACGATTTTTTTTTTATATAGATACAAACAATTAGTTATAATTTGAACATTTGTAATTATAAAAAAGAAAGAATTTTGTTGGTTAAGTATTGAAAACTTTTTTGTTCATTGCATATAAATAGTTAAACACTGAATGGTTAGAGCGTCCGCGTCAGAAGCGGGAGACCATGGGTTCGAACCTCTGCCAAGTCATATCAAAAGATTTACAAAAATGGTACTAAAAGCTGCCTCGCTAGGCACTCAGCATTTATAGGTTAGTGTTAGGACTGGTCGGCCTTGTGTCAGGTTAATGTGACTGGGTGTGACATCATGCTACATGTCTGCGGCATGATGCCCCAGTGCTATACATCACTGTAAATTGCCACACTGCAGACATAGTAGCGATATAACTGAAAAAAAATTGTCAAAGCTACGTTAAAATTCCAAATCATATACCAAAGATTCTAATTTTACAAGTTGTCCGACACCTACTTTATCGTCTGATAACAAAATTGTCAACTTTCCTCTTATCAAAATATTCCTGGGTTTATAGTCCGTGTTTTAGTATTTTTTTTTCCTTCTTCATAAACATGACATTGTAAACACATTACACATTGGGAAACACCATAGCGTTGACTTGGTTCAACATTGCTTGGCAACAAGAAAAGTGAGACAAGTTGCATTGGTGCATTTGTGTCTCCCATAAGCGCAGCTTCACTTGAATTGCCTTCACTGCATCATGCATATCAGTGATCAAGTGGTCCCGTCCCTAGAGCTACAGGTTCAAGTCGTTGAGATGAGTGGTTATGTCAGACAGAAACGCCAACTCACATTTCCACTTTTTATCCCGAAAAACTGTGGAGTCTTTTCCTTTGCTGTCCATGAATTGACAGATTTCCTCGATCAGCTGGAAAAATCTACTAAGAACTTTTCCCCGACTTAGCCACCGCACCTCTGTATGATAAGGCATGTCGCCGAACTCGGAGTCTATTTCCTGCAAAAAAGACTGAAATTGGCGGTGATTTAAACCTTTGGCTCTGATAAAGTTGACGGTTTGTGTTACAGTGCTCATTACACCTTCCATGTTGAGGACTTTACCACACAGCGATCCTTGGTGTATGATGCAGTGATATGCTATCAATTCACCAGTACAGTTCTCCTGCATCTTTAACCGCATCCTTCCAACTAGTCCACTTTTTTCGCCGCACATCGCCGGTGCTCCATCTGTTGTAAGTCCAACAAGTTTGTCCCAAGGCAGGTTCATGTTGGTTAAACTTTGACATACGTTGTCAAAAATGTCTTTTCCTGTCGTTGTCCCATGCATGGATTTCATGTCCAATATTTCTTCTGTAACATTCAAACTGGAGTCCACTCCACGAATGAAGATGGCGAGCTGTGCAGTGTCAGTCGTGTCATTACTTTCATCGACAGCAAGGGAGAATGCAACAAAGTTTTTTGCCTTTTTCCGATCAGCTGTGTTTTCACATCGGTGGCCATCTCACAACCTGATCAGCAACCGTATTTCTGCTAAGGCTTACATTTGCAAACATCTGCTTTGTGTCTGAACATAAGACGTCACACACTTTCATCATGCAGCGCTTCAGAAACTCTCCTTCTGTAAATGGTCGGCCTGATTTTGCGATCTCCTCCGCCACAATAAAACTTGCTTTCACAGCAACTTCAGTTTGTGCTTTTGCTTTGGTGAAAAACGTCTGCTGTGATGTTAGATTCCTCTTCAATTCTTCTACCTTCTCTAGTTTCTGATATGCATTCAGGCTTTTAAACTTGTCTTGAAATTTAGTCTCGTAGTGCCGTTTTAGATTATATTCCTTGATCACAGTCACATTATCTCCACAAATTAGACACACAGGTTTACCGCCAATATCAGTGAACATATATTCAGCCTCCCAGCGGCTTTGAAAGGCTCTGTTTTCAGAATCAACTTTTCTCTTGGCCATGTTAAGGCTAGCTTTGATTTAAAGAAAAAGATTGTGCATCTACCGACAGATGCTTGATTGATATCACGTTAGCCGTAGCGGGAAAAGTTGATATAATATCCGGGCACTACATTACTTTCATTTCTTATGCGCCAATCCAAAACGAGCAACTGAACGTTGCTAGGTTACTGTAACGACGAACATCCACTCACTACACAACTTTTATTTTCGCTTATTCTGATCGAAGCGAGAACGCTGTCAGGTAGCCTATCGTTCGGCAAGGCTGCTAATTAGGGAATTTGATTTGCACTTTATATCGCAGGGCCATTAAAAAAATTTTTTGCCTAAAATTCTCTCTCGGGCCGGATATAATTGTACGCCGGTCAAGACCTCTCAGGCCTGATATAAGTGTACGCCGGGCCTGATGTGGCCCACGGGCCTTGAGCTTGACACATATGTTGGATAACAGTTTATTATTTTCAAAGCCATGAGCAGAATAGGCCGACATTTTGCGAGTCACAAAAACACAGGAGTAGTATCCTGTGTGTCTAAAAGTAGTATTTTTTAAAAACAGAATGTTATGGTGGACAATCACCTCTTTTTAAATGGTGAACATTACAATATTTTCCTGTCGTTCATCGATATATATGTATATATATATATATATATATATATATATATATATATATATATGTGTGTGTGTGTGTGTGACATTCCTTCTATATTCTACGCTGGCAGTTTAATAGCATTATGCAATAAAAATGTTGTATGATGAGAATTGCCGATGTCATTAGCAAATATTAGCATAGAAGAGAGTGAATATACTATAGTATTCACACACCCTTCTGTTTGTTTCTCTCTTCCTCTCCCCTTAACGATTTTTTAAAATGAAAGATGTCAAGGATAATTAAGAAACAAAATACACAAAGCTTTGTCATTTCATCAATTTATTACTGCTAGTCTGATTGCCGACATGGGTTCCTAAAACTGGAAACTTAACAGCTTTCAAACTAAACGGAATCTTTTTACGGCTCACCGCAAACTTCCCTTTTCCGGTTTCTGTAACATAGGAGCGTGGATGAGTATATTATAATTAACAATAAAATCTTGGCAGTACCGAGTAACGTATTCTAAACAGATAAATATATGCATAAACACGTTTCTGTTAGGTTCTATCTTGTTAAATATACTGTATGTGAAAGCCCTGATAAAATCCACTTAATATTTAATACAGTATCTCGGTGTGTGTGTGTGTGTGTGTGTGTGTGTGTGTGTGGTAGGGTTGTAGTTTGGTAATCCTGACCTAAATTTAAATTATGCTGGTCGTCTGTTTATTCGCGGTTCAAATAAATTAGTAGGGCCCCGAGTGGCCGAGTGGTCTGAAGCGCTCTACATTACGGATCACTGCCATCTCATTTCTGTCTGCGTTGGTTCGAGTCTAAGATTCGGCTACTGTAGTTACGTGAGAAAGCTTGCCAGTAACTTCTCGTGGGTCGGTGGTTCCTTCTGGGGGTTTTCCTGGGTTCTTCCTCCACCAATAATACTGGCTGCCATGTATAGCCTATCGGGTGCTGAAAAATGGCGTTAAACCCTACAACAACAACAACAAAGTAAAAAAAAATATATTTGGTTTATTGATTGAAACAACAATTATCATCTCAAAACATTTACATTTTTTAGGCTGTTATGAGAGTTTTAAGAATACTCCTGCCAGTAGAATATAAAAACAAAATCAATATCATGTTGTAGTCTTGTGTCTACTGATTACAACAAATAATTTTGTAGTTGCCACATATTTAACTTAATATTTCCTATATATTTTTTAACGTTTCAATGGTAGCCATGACGATGCACAAGAAAAGAAAGTCCGATAATGATTGAATATCACTATCCTGTAACTTACAGTGTGGTCTAAGGTTGTCATTACCGGGGAGGGAGTGGGACACAAGCGCCCCACTCTGACGTTGGGAGAGATCACCAGGTCTCACTGGACAGCTACCGCCCGCCTTAAGCTGAGCAGGCCCCAGTCAGTAAGGTACTGCCTGCTATGGTCTGCCTGCTTCACTGGGTGCGTGGAGCTTAGAGAACCATCTCGACAAGTTGGCCACAAAACTCCGTACCAGGAAAGACTCAAAGAAGAAATAAGCAAACTCCAGCTCTTCGTTTTGAGACCTGGAACGTTAGAACCATGTGTCCTGGATTGACCAATGACCTACAGCAGATCGACGATGCACGGAATACTGTCGTCAATGACAAAGAATTCTCCCGACTGAACATCGACTTTGCCTGTCTCCAGGAGACCCGACTGACTAACAGTGGCGCCATCAGAGAAGCCAATTACACGTTCTTTTGGCAGGGGAAACCGTAAACAACACGCTTGTCGCCTTCATTGGACCTCCGTCATCAGTTACTGAGAGAATAAAAGTCATCAGGCTGTCAACATCCTTAGGCCCTGTCAACATCTTCAGCGTATATGTTCCAACCCTCCGCTCCACCCACGAGGAGAAAGACAAGTTTTATGAGGCTCTGGATCAGGCAATATCCAGTATTCCAAACAACGAAGGCCTTTACTTACTAGGAGACTTCAATGCTAGAATGGGAGTTGACCATAAGGCCTGGTCCGCCTGTCTCGGCTTTTACGGAAGGGGCAAGATCAACGAGAATGGTCAGCGACCGCTAGAGATGTGCTGCTCCCACAGCCTATATGTGACCAACACTTTCTTCCAATGCAAGGAGATCCACCAGGTGTCATGGAGACACCCACGTTCACTCCACTGGCACCAGCTAGACCTTGTCATCACCAGGCGTGCGGAACTGACTAGCGTCCTCCTCACCCGCAGCTACCACAGTACCGACTGCGACACGGACCATTCCTTTGCGGTCAGTAAGGTGCTAATATTACCCAAGAAGCTGCACCATGCCAAGAAGAAGGGTCACCCTCGCATCAACACCTACTGTGCAAGTAACCCAGAGAAAACACAGCAGTTCATCAGAAAATTGCAGGAAGCTCTCACCAAAGTGACACCTGATGCCACCATTGACTCCAAGTGGTCCCATCTCTGTGACTCTGTGTACGACTCAGCCATCATAGCTTACGGGAAGAGGGAACGGAAAAACGCCGACTGGTATTAGCAAACTGGGAGGAGATGCGCCCGTGACTGAGGCAAAGATGAAAGCCCTCCTGGCATACAAGGCTGCACCTAGCCCAAGAACATTGCAAGCCCTCAGGACTGCAAGGAACAACGCCCAGAAGACCGCCCGCCACTTTGCCAACATCTATTGGCTTAACCTTTTCAACAGTATACAGACAGCTGCCGACACCGGGGATGCAAGAGGAATGTATGAGGGCATAAAGAAGGCGACAGGCCCCTCCATCTCAAAGACCGCCTCCCTCAAGTTCACGACAGGCGAAGACATCACACACCAGGGAAAACAACTGCAGCGATGGGTTGAACACTATCTCGAGCTTTATGCAACCCAAAACAACATCACTGACACTTCCCTGAATGCTATTCCAGACCTGCCTCTCATGGAGGAGCTAGACACACAGCCCATCCTGTAAGAGCCTGGAAAAGCTATAGACTGCCTTGCCTGTGGGAAGGCTCCTGGAAGCGACGGCATTCCGCCTGAAGTCCTCAAGAGTGGGAAACCAGCGCTGATGCAGCCGCTACACATACTCCTCTTCCTCTGCTGAGAACACAGATACATTCCACAGGATATGCGTGACGCCAACATCGTCACTTTGTGCAAGAACAAGGGAGACCGTAGCGATTGCAACATCTCCCTCCTCAGCGTTGTCGGAAAGACTTTCGCCCGTGTTGCCTTGACGCGCTTGCAGATCATAGTCTCTCGCGTCTACTCATCTGTGATTGATTTGATTTTAGCCGACGATGCAGCCTTGACATCCCACACTGAAGACGGACTTCAGCAGCTGGTATGACGCCTCTCCAACACTTGTAAGGAATTTGGACTGACCATCAGCTTGAAGAAAAAGAACGTCATGGCGCAAGATGCAAACTCCCCTCCCTCTGTCATCATGGATAGATACAACTTGGAAGTTGTCGAGAACTTCACACCTCGGGTCCAAGATCTACAGCTCAGTCTCAATTGATTATGAGGTGAACGGCAGGAAGGATTGCCAAGGCAGCTGCAGTGATGGCCAGACTTAACCAGAGGGTATGGAACAACCCCAACCTCACCGAGAAGACCAAACTGCGTGTCTATCAAGCCTGCGTGCTCATCTCACTCCTATACAGCAGCGAAACATGACCACCTATGCAAGACATGAGAGGAAACTCAACAGCTTCCACCTGCGATTTTTGCGGCGTATTATGCAAATCAAGTGGCAGGATAAATTACCCAACACGGAGGTTCTAGAACGCGCCAATATTAACAGCATGTTCGCCATTATCAGCGAGAGGCGCCTTCTCTGGCTCGACCATGTCAAGAGAATTGAACCAGGCCGCATTCCTAACGACCTGTTTTATGGGCAGCTAGCAGAAGGAGCACGACCGACTGGACGTCCACGTCTGCGCTACAAAGATGTTTGCATGAGGGACTGAAGACAGCCAACATCGATGTCAACAACTGGGAGAGCTTTGCTAACGACCGTCCCACTTGGCGCCTAGTTGTCAGGCAGGGAGTTAACAAAGCTGATGATGACAGGAATAGAAAGCACGCTATAAAGAGATCCAGAAAGAAGGAACAGCTGACTCTGGAGCTACGTCATCGTCTCACGTAGACGGACGGATGCCAAGAGTAACTTACAGTAAACCATATATGATCTGACGTTTTCGCTAAAAAGTGTATCTTCCATAAGCTGGCATATCTGACAAGGGCTTAGATCGATGTAGTAATAGCTTACGAAAACCTCCCAAATTATATTTCATACCCTATTTACCTTGGGCTCATTTTGTATATACATTTCACGATTCGATGATGAGGTACATGGTCGCTTAAAACATATTTTAAGAACCATGCATTGATAATGAATATCTGAAAATGTTGATTAAATTTTGCTATTTCAGGGTCTCGCCCGGTACAGGGTATTTTAAATTACTTTCTGGCTAGCAGAACTGGTAATATATAAAGGAAGCTAGCCCGCTACGACAATTGTTGGCCCTAGACTTTTCTGAAAAAACAGATTTACACCATTTCACATTTAATGAACCATGATGTTGACAAATCATAAAAGTAAAATACACTGAACTTTTTACTGTTTCTATTTTCTCCTATATTCCTAGCAGTCTTCAGTCACTGAAGTTCAAACTGCAATCTTGAAATATTGTTTGCCACCAGACATTTTTACCTCAAAGAATACTTCTGACAGATCCAGACGATCAGGTAAAATAGTTCAATATTGACCTTAGAATGTTCTTGTTGACTTGAAGAAGGGACGGTGTCTTTAAACAGTATAAAAATTGTTGATGCAGTATTCCATGCATTTATATGTACTTTGTGGTATCAAAGTCAATGATATCAGACGATTGCGTTTGAAACGTTAGGAAGTTTAACGTTTTGGGATGCAAGTGAATGTACCAGCAGTCGTCTGTTCATATTATAAAATATTCTTTAATAATTGACTAAAATCACGTCCAGACTAAAAAAAATGGTGTTCACGTGTTGTATCCCTCACATTTATAATACCAGAGAAGCTGTTACTCACGAATGAACATAACACTTGCTTTTTATCAGAATGGCATGAAGGCGTTAGATGGTTACAAGCAACAGCACAGCATCAAACCAACAATGACCATTCTGAAAGAGACCCCCCCCCCCCTCCATGTATATTTGATGTTGTCTATTTTAACCATCTAAATATGTTCGTTTTACATGTGCTCAAAACACATAGACTATATATAGTGTTGACAAGGATTTTTGGAGCCGTACCCAATACCTGTATAGTATATATGATGAAGCTCCTACGTGAAAATATGTTGGATAATACGAACGAAGATCACAGGACCCAAAACCTTCTCAAATATGCATACCAGACGTTATATTAACCGGCTTCTGACCGACGGGCAGGTGTCTATTTCGAACGCTGCTAGTATAATTTTTTCATTTATATTTCTGTTAGCTCTACACTGGCACAAATAAATTGTAAAATTAAATATCAAACATACAACATTAAAAACTTTGTTCAAACAAATTAACGAAACTAGTATTTTTATCTCCAGATTCACAATCTCAAAAAACATGGAGATGTGATGTACCTGCCTTAAATACACTCGTCTCTGATATTTTGTATGTTGCATTGATATGGTCGTGACCAGTGGAATTTGTAGCTGAGTTGTTGAGATTACTGGAATTCACCTGTGATGTAATGAAGTTCAGATTAAAAGTATTGCTTATGGATTATTTTTTGAAAACCTTTTTCACGTTGTTTTTTTTTGTTGTTGTTACTTTGAGTAGATAAATAATGTGTATCGTATTGTTTTGATGTGTTCTTGTCTTATTTAACAGAATAAAATAAACGACATTAGTAGTACTGAAAAATTTGGCCAGGCTCACCCACCTTCTCTTTATAATTTGTGTTGCTTTCCAAAACCAATACTCTACCCAATAATGCTAATATCTCTCTGTGTGTGTGTGTGTGTGTGTGTGTGTGTGTGTGTGGTGTAACTTATTTAAACTGAAGTTATAAAAAATAAAGTGTGGTCGATGGATAACAGGGTCTCAGTGGATGCGAGAAAGACTGATTCCATCCCTGTCATCTACTGCTTTGGATTTTATTAATTCAAAATGAAATATTTAAAAAATATAATTATGAGGCAGTTAAAAGACCCTACACATCATCCCGTCATCAGACAATGTTATATGTATATTCTTTCAAAAAAATGATTTGTTACAATTCTTTTATTGTACGATATTTTCCATGAGTTATGTTTACATACATGTGCTTTTTTTCCCTTTGTTTTTTATATTTATAACATGAGGAAGAGTTTTGTATCATTAATCTAATTTACAACTTAAGATCGTGTCTAGATTCAGTCCTAAAGTTTATACAAATTCCATAAACACTTGATTCTTTATTTAAATGAAATAATGATGTCTGGTATTCCCGTTAATTTGTTTTTCTTTTTAATTCGTGAGATACCGATACACTGTACTTCTATTATAACTTAATTATTACCTGCATCCATAGACAGTCGAATATTGTCTAGCACACCTCGTACGTGTATGGTACATCATTAGTCTATTTTATGGTTAACTTTTGCTTAGGAATCCGATTGAGACAAAGGGGCAACAAAGTAATCTTTAAGCCAGTAAATAGAAATAGCACCAGAATATCCGTATGTTAAAATGTATATGTGCACAAATCTATTTTGACCAATCCTCTATAGTGCCCGACGTTTTCTTTTTTACACATATACTATTAAATCCATATTCGACTAAAGAAGAATGTCTATAGAGAAAATAAAATCAATTTATCAGACAACCCATCCCCATTTCGTGAGTACCATAAAGCGGGAACGGTAGCATCGATGAAAATGTAGTTTTGTTGTACACACTGCCTTTGATTTTATACTTCGTATAACAAATGAGAAAAGCATGCAGAAAGTGAAGGATGTCATAGGGAAGTAACATGAATTGGTCATTTTTGGATGGGAATGGGATGAGTACAAGAAATTTGCAAGTTTTTATTTAATAATGCCATATTTTCACTTAAAATGCAGTCATGACCGGGTGTTTCGCTCCCTGTCCCCAGGTGAGGTGTCCCTCTCAAGGTTACCCTACCTACTTGTAAAACTCAGGTGTGCTCGCCATTGTATCTTTCAACAAGTTATGTGTTTACAAAATTTGTGCAGTAAATCATTTAATCTTCGGCGGGTAAGGTGTGGTATTGGTGAAGCATGTAATCTTTTGGAGAGAAAAATTCCGGTTCTGTTATATGATTCTTTCATGGTGATCCCTGTCAAAGGCCTTTTATTATAATTATAACAGGATGGGCATCCATGAAATAAATATCTCTGAAATTCATTATATGTTGGTTTCCTACATCCTAGCCATCAGCAAACTACAAATATGGTCTTCATTTCTACACTGTTTTAGGCAATCTGTATCCCTTTATCTTGAGTTTTACATAGGTAATGCAACTTTGGTGGCACATGGACCTCTGAAATATGGTGGTATAATTGCTAATTTTTGCACGGGCATCGACTTCTTTCGGTACTCTACCCTACGCTCTTGGCAATGATAAGTTCTTCCTTCAATGGATCGAAACTTCTGTCCTCAAGAAATAACTGTTGAGATTTTCCACAACAATTTTTTTATACTGTCCACATCATATCAACACTACTTTTACATTTTTACATTTCTTGGTGAATATCAGACGGGTCTGAAAAATTTAAATGGTATTTAGAGTCTCGATGATTTGTTTGCATACCGTCGGTGTCATAGTAATGGACTTCAGACAAATATGGGGACATGAACTGTTCGCTTACTTCAATACCGAACACTTGTTGAACTCCCGAAATCTGAATGTGCAAGATTCGCCAGTTGTCTTAAAGTTTACATAGTCGCTTTGAAGTTTGTTTGAATGTGAAAATAAGTTTTGACCTTGCCTTTCTCGGTCCTGTAGCAAAGGAGGATGTTGATGGTCTTTCCTTAGAAAGATATGATCATGTCGGTAGAAGAGTTAAGTTTGATTGAACGAGAGGAAACGCCAGCTATATATACAGGTTAGAGTTGTTTTTTTTTAATTAACAAAATTCAACTCCTACTGGGAAAATGCTGGCAGGTAAGGTGATAGGTGCCATTAAACCGCAGACCTTTCTTCGAATCTTTGACTCACGATGTTTTGATACCATGTGATAAAATACATTCTGTATTGAATGTAAACCGTGTCTGACTATTTTGTGCATATTTTAGGTGTTAGGCATCACATTATAATGAAATTATCTTGTCATGCACAATTAGCCAAGACAATTTATTCCATAATTCCAATATTTTTTCTGTGCACTCGCTGCCAATACATATTAATCCGCCATTTGGACTCATTTGGTAAGCAAACGCTATGAAATCTGATTAAATTAAAGATTCGGGTGACCTTATACCTATTTCATCTATAATGTCTCAAGCTATGTTAGATAAACATAATAAAAGTTGCAATGATTAGCTTCTAATGAAATTTGATATGCTTGCATGACATTACGGGGAATTCCAAAATTTATTTTTAAGTCATGGGGTGAGGTTTGCTACCGAATTGGTTAATATGACGACACCATCTCACCACAATTAACCTAGGTGAAGGCGATATATCATGACGGTTTAGATAGCTGTGGGAAACATACAAATTGTTCATTCAGGAATTGGTACGTAAATATATTACTTCAGTAGCCTTAAATTGCCACTTCACCGTCTCTGTTCGCCTTCTTTACAGGGCGAACAAGAGTTGCGCCTTCACTTTACAATACTTACACCTTCGGCACCTGAAGGTTAACACTTTACTTTCACGTGATTCACCCCCCCCCCCGACGTAAGCAACAAATGTATTATACTTCCATACCTTAAATTCTAAATAATGTAAATCATTTTCAAATATATTATTTAATCCACTCTGTGAGAAGTGGAGAAGGTGCATTTATCTTTGAAGCTCAATTGCACATTCCCTAAGGGAGTCGAGCATCTTTGTCTCCAGTGATTATGCTAATTTACTTAATTCTGGTGTTCATTCTTTAATGTATATGTAGTGGTACTGACATTCAGTAATTGCACGTTCTTTTGCGTAAGGTATATTTACAAATAAATACTGTACTTTTGATGTTTATTCTGTACGGTCTTGTATTATTCTTTCGAAATAAAAGCTAGACAGGATGACCAAAAATAATTTAGCTCGGATACCGAGTTACAATTGTTGTCAGCAAAGTGGGATTAAAAACGGCTAGAAAGAAATTTAATTTGATATTTATCTAACTTGCAATAAATTGAAGCATCTAAACATTATTTTATCCCTATTTTAATGATAAATAGTTCATTAAGATTGATGATTCAGGTGACGTTTTATGTAACCCAAACTAACTCCCTTCTTTAGATGAGGCAGACGAAGGAAAGGAAAGTTGCTCGTGACAGGCCTCAGTCCATACGTAGTAAATAATGAATTAATCTTGATGAAAAATGAAATAATGAACAGTAATATGGAAATACAACAAGAAACGTCTGAATTTTATGGAGGTCAAAAGTCAGTTCAAACGATCATCTCCTTCCTTCTTTTCCGAGTTTCAATGTTATAACTTTTAAGGATCGGTTCAGTTCTTTGAATTTCTCGTTGTCTATTGGAGTCTGACATGAAGAGGGATAGCCAACGACTTCTTGTTTCAGTCTGAGATATTCATTGACGTAGTCAGAGAAAATTCCTGGACTGGAGTCATCTTCATTATGTTAACATTTCAAGGTACTCTGTAGAGAGACGTGCATATTTGCACACGCATGAAACAAATAGCAAACGTCGGTGTATTTAATTTTTATCCTTGATATTCATATACGTGGTACAGCAGTTGTGTCTCATTGGTTCGTCCTTCAAATAAACTTCCGCATGGGTTCAAAGGTATGATGTCCATCACGTCTTAACTTTCGGCAATGCGTCTAAATTCGGGATCGGTTTTGAAACTTCGATTGCACTCGTGTTCTCACATTTCTACCACATGGTATCCCTATAATTTTTTCCAGCCTCAGGCGTTGTTGACACATTTGGTCGTACAAATCGTCTTTGGTGAATTTTCAGGTCTCGCTGATAGAAACACGTAGGGTACACGCGAAATAAATATACATGGAATTCGTAGACGATCTTGGAGTTTTATTTTTAATTCCCAGCCATCCACAGAAACGCTTTCAATTTTCTTTTCTCTACAGTTCCTAGCATGTTGTATCTATTTGTCTTCATTTTCACACAGGTAGTGCAACCAAAGCAAAGTTTTTGCGGTGTCTCGACGGCTAAACGGAAGGTAAGTTTGAAGGGGTATGACACCTAGTTTGTTCTCGGGCATGAATTTCTTTCAGTAGACTAATTCATACGCTTTAGATATAGTAGAAGCTTTCTTCAGAGGATCGAAGCCTC
The DNA here is from genome assembly GCA_029339505.1 of Unio delphinus. Lineage (NCBI taxonomy): Eukaryota > Metazoa > Mollusca > Bivalvia > Unionida > Unionidae > Unio > Unio delphinus. Next base: position 6,871,896 of record JAQISU010000174.1, read on the forward strand.
TGGGATCCAGAAATAACTGTCGAGATTTTCCATAGCAACGGCTTAGAACGTCTGCATAGAATCAGCAATATTTTAACATTTCTTCCTTCAATTCAATCAGGTTTGAAGAGTGAGTTTGGTACCAAGTGTTACATGTTTCTTGATGTGCTGTGTGCATGCCATCGGGGTCGTAATAGCAAACGTCATGCAAATTTGAGAGTACAACGTGTTAATTATCTTCGCTAATACAAACCTGTGAAAAATAATACTAGCCCAGTTCTTTCATTCCAAACGTTTTAGGCATTATACTCAAAGATATGTCTAAATAAAACACGTGCCTTGGAGTTATTGTTTTGAATAAGATGCCCGCAATTCAATAAATGCAGCCATTTCTGTTAGAGATGACTATTAAAAGAAACCAAATGACATTAAAATGATTTTGTTCAAGATTAATTTGATATGTGTGTAAATGTTAAGAAATAGTTGAAGCATCCTCTATCAAACCTGTCAGAATCAGAGAGAGAGAGAGAGAGAGAGAGAGAGAGAGAGAGAGAGAGAGAGAGAGAGAGAGAGAGAGAGAGAGAAGTAGTGATATATTTGTCATATTTCAAAAGACAAACAAACAAAACATGATTACCTTAATTCTTGCCAACACAATGGCGGAGAACAGGAAAAATATTATATAATAGAAAACGAAAATAAAATAAAATATGCATTTAAAGCTGTCAATACAAAATGGCCACAATGTCGAAAAGACTGATAAAGAGGAAAAACTATATACCAACGCAAGCCCCAGGGAAAGAGGACTAGTAATAATAGGCCCGCTACGCTTAAATCGAGTACTTAAACGAGGGGGGAGGGGAAAAGGTGGTAAAAGATAACACAATAAAAACACCAAGGTCAATCACAACGACAACACCCCTGGTTAACTTAAATGCATGAACATGGTATAAAACCCCAAATAATTATAAAACTATATAGGCAACTACAGAACTGTGGATGTGGACTCCGTGGGTCTCTCACTGCATGAAGCTTCGGCCGATAAATCAGCACCACACCTTTGATGATATTGACTGGCGGTTTTTGGGATGATAACGCCTATCCATTAAAATCTGCAAAAATCTGCAGGAAAACCTTGTCGATTTCCATTTGTTACACTTTCCGGTATTTATCTCGGCTGTTGAGCTACCGTCGACTGAAGGGTTCTTTTGTCAATATGTAAATACTATTTCTGAATCAAATCCTGTGTTTAGCGGCTTGTAAATTCAAGTGGAATAGTAAAATGTCTGTCCTGTGAACATTTCTAATTTCGCTCTTGATATGGCTATTACCAAATACGGATTAGTTTCTAAACGGTTTGCATTTGTGTTCCGGAATGATTCGCATGCAGCATAATTGCATATTTTGATAAAAGGGTGCCATCATACCCAAATTTCGTCCATAGGTATCAACACATGGACTGGGCTTATCTATCGTACTTCCTGAAGTTGGCTGGATGTCGGTGTTCTTGGCATCCTTTCTTCCTGTGGCATGCGATGGATGCGTTGGGCATAACAGTAAAATTAATTTGTGCACAAACGCGCACATCCTTAAAGTTCGTAAATGTCTTCGGACGATACACGATAGTAACCATAAGTATCGGTAGGAGCTGTTCTCAACACGGTCAAGATGTATACAATGTTGACCAGAGGCACTATTTGATGTATATTATCATCATGAGCGAGCACACGTATCACAAAAACAGCAATGTTGAAGAGATGAAACTTTGTGAGAGACAAGACTATCTGAAGAGTGTCTTGCTATATGGACCCCCTGTGAGACGAAGTTTGAGGAAGAGAAGACCGTGAGATACCAATGAGGTTAACTCACTTTGGTTAACAAATCCCAAAGGCTTTTTTTTTTTTCAGAGACACCCACAGCTCTAGAAAAGAGAAATGTTGTCATATGTGTTTGCAATTTTGTATACCTGTTTGTCTATTTTGTTGAGAACAATAACTAAAACTTTAAATCCCTTGACCATTTTACATTTACAAATTTAACATTAGCATTCCAACTATGGTTATAAAAGAGTTTAAGGCCAAAAATCGTAAGACTCCATAGTTTACATGCAAGTAACACTATGGACTCAAACCTGCAACGTAATATTCATTTTTTTAATAGGATATACACCGCTAACCCTTTCAGGCTATTAAGCCATTCACATATTAAATATATTGATAAATTTAGCATTGACTTTCCCGTTCGACGCCATAGTGCCATCTCCATGTAAGTCTACGTGCACATATAATTATCGTTTAAGGACCAAGTTCGACATTACAATTATTCACTGATCATGGAGTGAAATGTGGACTGGGGAGCCTAATCCAGTTAAAGGCTACGTTATCTAGAGAATGATTTCCCTCGATATTATAACCTAGATTGAGTGAAATATAGAATGTCAACAGAGGACTGGGCAATATTATTGGAAAGAAAGAATGCAATACGAGCCCCTGAGACAAGAAAAAAAAAAGCAAATTGAATCAAACAAATTAAAAGTGGTAATTTCAATTCAACTTAAATATCAACAGGATTTCATAGCAGTGTCTAATTTGGATTTATTTCATCATGATAACAAGTGGTGAAAAAAGCGCAATGTCCACGACTGATTGCATCAGCTTCCTCTTGACTCTGTCCCAACGTTTCCTTTGCCCTCGAGTCTTGAGTTTCCGACTGCCTCGTCCTTCTTGGACGCCCTAGAGCTTACTCGGTACTAGTCACTTCCCTCTTTCGGACTTCACTCGTTACTTCCCCCTTCTCGGACTTCACTCGTCACTTCTCTTTTTTTCGGACTTTGTCTCCTGACTGTCGAGTCCTATCTCCCTTGCAAAACAGGTTCCTTAAAGGACAAAAGTATCCCTAAATCGTTATATGTACCACTTTCTAGATGTATATAAAATTCCGTCATCCACGTTATTTAGAACACACTCCATTCAGACACTGCATAGAGCCTACCTACGGTACCTTGCCATACATTACCATGTGACCTCTCTATTGAGAATTTACCGTATGCTACTACACGTTCGATTACTATTTCGTAACATTCAGAGATCCTTGCTAACTTCCAGATTATTTAAACATTACAAAAGCAAATAGTATAAGTAGTTATCGTTAACTCATGATAATCAGTGTCGTCCTAACAGACAAAGGAAATTATTTCATATTTATTCATATAACCCTATAAATCTTGATCATATGAGCATTTGAATAGCATGCAATCAATTCTGCTAATAACTGTACAATAACTAATAACTGTGCAATTAAAAGATAAATTGCATACCAATTTTAGCATCAACACATTTCCATGAAATTAAGCTAAATTGTATAAAAACACTAGCATCAACACATTTCAATGGAATTGAATAAACGATACATATTATTGAACATAGTCATATCAACAAGTTGCATACAACAAACAATTGAAAAAATGATATATCACGTGAAATTAAAATTGCTCATCTTAATGCCTTTAACTTTAGAAATTGTGCATCATAGCACTAAACCCTGTATTTTCTCAGAAGACGGCCACCTGATCCCTTTTCATGATTACCGAGAAACGCACGATTTTTTTTAGGCTTCCCAATGCCCAACGTCTCTCTCCTCTCTCTCTCTCTCTCAGGAAATTTCGGAATAAAGAATTTCGACCAAGGTTGTCACTTTAAATGTCCATTACATCCAAGTTGTACGCCTTAATTTCACTCGGCCAATCATCAGCAGTGGTTTCTAAAAAACGATTCTTAAGACACTCATTTGTTTCTTCAGTCAGAATCTATGAACTACATTATATAACTTTTCCCTTGGAAGAATGACTTTTTGACAGGGATTGGAAATTCTGCTGTCTCATTCTCAAAAACGTTTTAAGATATCCGGTCAATTTCATTGAATAGGAACACTTGCTCCTTTGAAGTTTAAACACTGATATCGAAGAAATTAAGAATAAAGATTCAAAATGACCCTTCTCAAATACTCCCCTCATTTAAATGTGATAAAATCTTAATGCTCTGTACATTCAACTTTTAATGTTCAGTGCTTATTCTAAATTCGTTACTTCACATTGAGCGTGGACAGGATATATATATATATATATATATATATATATATATATATATATATATATATATATATATATATATATATATATATATATATATATATATATACATATACATATACATATATATATATATATATATATATATATATATATATATATATATATACATATACAAATACATATACATATACATACAGATAAAATCAGTGTTGACGAATGCATTAAACAAAAGTTGAAGGGCCCATCATGAAATAAACCCTAGGCGATTGCCTAGTCCGCCTAGCGGAAGCGCCGACCCTACTGGCACCCCACCCCGATCTTCAATTGTCGGTTGATAATATTTTGTTTTGGTTTTCCAATATTGTAAGGAGTTATCTCCCTTAAATCACTGGCATATATAACAAAATCAACAATGGATAGCGAGTATAACATGTTTACGTTTTTTCATGTCTGTTGTACTGGATGTTAAGCCTGTTGGTGTTTTAGCATTAAATAATAAACCTATTAATTTAGAGCTTCAGGAGCTACTGCCATTTTCTAAAGGCTTGTATCGTTCCAAATCTTGACCCGGTGACCTACATGTATCTTGTAAACAGCTGTCACGCCTCGAGCTGCTTTACTTCTGGTGGATTAATTCAACTGCTGTTCTTGTCTGCTATGTGATATTGATTTACTACTGAAACGAGAGAGAGAGAGAGAGAGAGAGAGAGAGAGAGAGAGAGAGAGAGAGAGAGGGTATTGGGTTGTGGACAGTAGAAGACCACACACACACACACACACACACACACACACACACATATATATATATATATATATATATATATATCGTTGCCATTATATATATATATATATATATATATATATATATATATATATATATATATATATACTCGTCCATTATATATATATATATATATATATATATATATATATATATATATATATATATATATATATATATATATATATATATATATATATATATATATAATGGCAACGAGGCGATGCGCGCTTGTCAACAAATATGTCATAGTGTATTGCGCAGGTCCATTAGGTTGCATGTGCAAACAAATCTATGTTAATGTAAAGAATGTGATACACCTGTCAATACAGATATATGCCTTCAGTCTATAAATCAGTTTCTCGCGATACAGATGCCCACAACTGTTCGTATTGTGGGTTGCGATCGCTTTGTATGCGGATAAAATCGATTCACTTGTGACAGTACAACACTAATCACTGCGCAAGGTTTGAACCACAACGTTAGATGACAGACATTTTCGTAACGACTAGACTTTAAAAAATCCCTCCACGGCTTTTATTAATCACTTCCTATGCAATAGCTGAACAGAAGAACTGACCATATGCCGTAAATAATCTTATGCAGGGATGTCAGGGTCCAGTGCCCTTATTCTATAAGTCAACAATACAACAGCTCAGTATATTTATGTACATTATAGATAGAAGATATGTCGAATGGTTTTGTCGAGACATTCAGCTTTCTCATGTATGTTGGAAGAACTGAGCCTGCGTCTGTTAAACCGAGGAAAGGAGAGCGAAAATTCCCGTTGTCGTGGAAACAGTTTCGCATTTAAAGCGAGGATTCAAGATGAGAAGCATAATGGGTTGGTGGTATTCATTATGGATCATATCAACACAGTATTGGTGCTTTCTTTTCTTATCTGCAGTATAATAGCAGTCAGAGGTATCTCTCTCTCTCTCTCTCTCTCTCTCTCTCTCTCTCTCTCTCTCTCTCTCTCTCTCTCTCTCTCTCTCTCTCTCTCACACACACACACACACACACACACACACACGCACACACAGAGTTTAAGAACGTTAAGTTTATGAACGCCTGTTTGCCCTAAAAGACACGATTGCTGAACCCTCCCGCATGAAAAATTTGTAGGCCTAATAGAAAATGACCAAAAAGAACTGAAGGCTCAAATTACTACTCTTAATTTGGCACTCGTATCTGTGGGCTGTGGTCGTATCTAGGTCAGGGTACGGAGCTATTTTGTACGATACCGATTTAACTCCGTTAATTAACATTATCAGTTACATTGAAATTCAGTTACGATCGCATTATCTTAACCAGATCAGTCCATTTTCTAACCACAATTCCTGTTTTGCTTGTATGGAATTTTTGTTCTGTTCAGGATCTCAGAATATTGTACTCTCTCTCTCTCTCTCTCTCTCTCTCTCTCTCTCTCTCTCTCTCTCTCTCTCTCTCTCTCTCTCTCTCTCTCTCTCTCTCTCTCTCAGTATAGAATATCTTAGACAATCTCTTTTAGGAGACGGATGGATGATAAATGTATAAGGTAGTGTATACCAATAATTTTCCTTATTCGCCACCATATGAGAGTTATGTATCTTTCTTTAAAAAAATGTATGACAGTTGTTTTTGAACAAAATTGTATGATCGTCGTTTTTGCCCCATAGTAATCCATTCATAAAGATTCATGACAACACTGTTTATTATAACAAGTCATGTAGCCATTTAGCCAAATGAGTACAACGTTCATTATATCATGTCTTTTTGGCTAAACGAGTACAGCGCTGATTTGTAATTAGTCTTTCAGCCAAATGAATGCAACGTTCATTATATTATGTCTTTTTGGCTAAACGAGTACAACGCTCATTGTAGCAAGTCTTTTGGTCACACGAGTACGGCGTTCATGATAATATGCCTTTTGGCCAAATGAGCAAAGCGTTCATTATAACTTTTGACCAAATGAGTAAAGCGTTCATTATAACTTATAACCAAACGAGTACAGCGTTCATTAGTACAACGTTCATTATAACATGCCTTTTGGTAAGATGAGTAGAGTTCATTATGACACATACATTGGTCAAATTGGTACAGCGTTCATTTTAACATGTATTTTTACCAAATGAATTCAGTGTTCACTAGAACACATGCATTGGCCATATGAGTACAGTGTTCATTATAATGCATTTTGGCCAAATGAATTCAGTGTTCATGCATTGGCCATATGAGTACAGTGTTCATTATAATGTATTTTGGCCAAATGAATTCAGTGTTCACTAGAACATATGCATTGGCCATATGAGTACAGTGTTCATTATAATGCATTTTGGCCAAATGAATTCAGTGTTCACTAGAACACATGCATTGGCCATATGAGTACAGTGTTCATTATAATGTATTTTGGCCAAATGAATTCAGTGTTCATGCATTGGCCATATGAGTTCAGTGTTCATTATAATGTATTTTGGCCAAATGAATTCAGTGTTCACTAGAACACATGCATTGGCCATATGAGTACAGTGTTCATTATAATGTATTTTGGCCATATGAGTACAGTGTTCATTATAATGTATTTTGGCCATATGAGTACAGTGTTCATTATAATGTATTTTGGCCATATGAGTATAGTGTTCATTATAATGTATTTTGGCCATATGAGTACAGTGTGCATTATAATGTATTTTGGCCATATGAGTACAGTGTGCATTATAATGTATTTTGGCCATATGAGTATAGTGTTCATTATAATGTATTTTGGCCATATGAGTACAGTGTTCATTATAATGTATTTTGGCCATATGAGTACAGTGTTCATTATAATGTATTTTGGCCACATGAGTACAGTGTTCATTATAATGTATTTTGGCCAAATGAATACAGCAGTGGCTACATATTGCAATCGATTCAAAGCGACCAACCATTAAATTGTTGTTTTTTTTTTGGTGGGAGGATGAGTTGTAGTGGTGGTGGGGGGTAGAGGGGGTCTTTCCAACCAGGATATTTCTTTTCATTTTTCCGATATGGTCGTTCCACAACTACAGGGATTATATAGAAGTAGATATACCTATTATCGATACTGCCACTCTAACACTGTTTCATTTTAATTTATAACACTTTAGAACTTATCCAGAATTTGAAATAACCCATGTAACTGTACAATAGAGAACATTTACAAATCCATTGACGATACGGTCAGGTATTCACAAGTAATGGTTATTGATGTAACGGGTGAGTTACCCCGATATTATGTAGCGTTTGCAAGGGTTGGGGTGGGGTACTTCCAATATATTAATTAAAATATTATGGAAGTTCCACCCTGGCTCGTGAAGTTATAAAGTTAAATTACTGACGAAATAGATGTACAGCTCTGAGCCCCCAGTCAGCACTGCCGACGGTTAAATTATATAGAACACGAAGATGAAATTCAAAATAATAACAATTTAATAAAGTTGATGATTTTAAACGATAAACTCAATCACTCGTCTTTCAAGTGACGGCCTACTTCATCCTGTGATTTACAGTGTGAGTTCGATTTTCCACTGGCCTTTGGTTCTACTGATCTTTTTATTTCGTTCCTCCCACTCCTCCTGGACTTTACCTCTTTCGACTTCTCCCCTTCCTTCTCTTTTCTTCCGTCTCTCTATCGGAGACTACTGGGACCACTGTCACTGGTCTCTCCCTCCAAGCTTCCTTTAGAAGCTGCACTTAGAATCCTGTCCTAAGGTTTTTCCCCCGCCAATAACGCATGGCTGATCGGAGTTGCTATCTTCTGGCAATCTCTCTAACGAACTATAGCGAACTAAATCTTGCTGGCAAGGTTAAGGATATCATACTTAGCCCAAATTAGGGTCCCATCCCTATCTCGATTCTGATTGGATTGCGCTGTGGCCCTGTCCAATCGACTAAGCGGCCAATTCAACCTGGCTGTCAGTCTGCGGAACAAGAAGATAAAGCACGTCCACTCCTTCGGGCAACTTCTTTGATCTGCACAAGCACTTCCACATCAAGGTGAGAATTGCACTTCTGACGGCCTTGGTCGGGCTTCCCACCCTAGCCACGGCAAACTTACGTAAGGGATAGTGTTAGCCTGTGTTAACATTAAACAATGGCTTGTCCGAATTACTTTGATTATACATGTTTCTATACTATTCTGGGTCGGGCAAAACGTGACACATTACATAAACGTTGAATGTGTCATTTGGGATTATTACACATTACGAGGATTTAACGCATTGCGTAAGTATCTAATACATAAAAATGGCCCACGTGGACAATATCCAATCTGATCAAAATCAGATCTCCAGTGTCCTGCGTGAACAATGGAGATCGATTTTTAACAAGATTGGAACAATGCCTTGACCCCTGCAGACTGTGACGAAGCATGGTTGGGGTGGAGTGCTCTCGATATTTCATTTAAAATATTATAGAAGTCCCACCTAGGTTGTATTTTTAGGAAGTTACATGTAGTGAAAGATAAATGTAAAGCTTCGAGCCACCAGTCAGCGATGCCGACGATTAGATGGTTAAATATACAAAACTGTTGAAATTCAGTGAATAACAATTTAATAACAATTCAATAATAAAAATAACTCAAATTTCCAAGTACACTCCTTCCGCTTGACCCTTTAATAGCTTATTGCATCACTTAGCAGTGTGAAATTTATTTCCAGCTGTGGTTATATTTCTACTCATCTGTTGTATCCTTCCTCTCTCTCTCATTTCTCCCAATTTCGTATCCTCCTTCTCTCTGACCATTCTCGAAATTAATTCTCCTTCTCCTCCTCGACTTTCTCTATACTCCTCATCCTCGTCCACTTTCTCCCACGACTAAACGTTTCGGATAGTCTCAATTCCGTCTCAAACTCTGGAAGATTTTGGACCCAGCGGGATCGGAAGCTCTGTCCCTTAGAAAGCTTCCTGTGAGAACACAAGGACAGTACAATTTTTTTTCTTAGCCCTCTCATCTCACACTACACACAGCATATCATAAGAAAACAGCTATTAAATTCCTTCGGTCACGCATTTGTTCACATCGAAATACCCATACGTTATTGTTTGGTAAAACAAAAATGATAATAAATTAAGGTATCAATTACCTCTTATATATCAATAAATTCCGTCACATAAGTACATATTTCTAATCCAGTTGAACTAATAATATCACAATAATCAGACGCATGTCTTTACCTTAAAACTTATACAAAGTACGCAAATATTGAAATATCCATGCTCTGATATATACATACGCCCATAGTAACTAATCTTGCATACTTCAACCATGTTTCCAAATTCACAATTCAAGCGTGCGTAAATTCTAATATAACGCATTAATAAATGCACTGGTTTACCACGAAGTAACCTAATATTGAATTAAAAAATTAATTCTGATCACAAGCTAACAATCTATATAATTCCGCATCGCTTCTAATAATTCTCTACGTACGGCTTAAGACCATTTCTCAAATACGCATGTAAATGAAACACTAGAAAGGTAATTCTACATACTAAAAGATCGTAGTTATTAAGTGTACATACTACAATAATTACAACAATGATGCAGTAATATTCTGAAAAATCGAGCAAAATTCTTTACTGACCTTTTCGAAACGTTTTGTCTTTCCTTAGAATCTTCCTCTAAGTCCTGCCACCAGATTACGAGTGGCTTCTTTACTCAGAGTGAACTCTAGTGATCCGCAATCCTTCCAGGCGAGTACTAAATTAATCTTACGAGTTCAGAAGGTATCATTCGGATCTGAACTGTAATCACGATCTCTGTCTCAATTTTTGTTTGGATATCACTTTGGAACGATCAGATCTAACTTAGCGGACATTGTCCCTCTCGCTGTTTGTCAACGTGGGGACGGATAAGAACTCGTCCCTTTTTTTGGGAACCTTAAACCAACCTTTAACATATAGGTGTGATAACGGCAAACCATTGTTCGGGGACGCGACCACTCGCCTTTGTCCACTCAAGTTTTCGGTCTCTGTCTGGTCATGGTAACCTTGCGAAAGAGTTCAACATTAATCTTGCGGCAATGTTTAGAGTCAACCACAAGGCCGCGGTAATATTCCGAAGACAGGTAGATTATAGCTCATACATGCCTCTATAGCTGGGGCTTTAGCAAAAGTGACGCAGGCAGGGGTAAATCTAAGAATATAGTTGAGGGGTTTGGGGCGTAAACCAGGTGGCAATGAGTGATGGAATCCCTAAGGGAGGGTCGCCTAAACTCCGATAAGCTAACGCGTTTTAAGATTTACCTGGACACAACTTTAAGCATCTAATTCTAAAGAAAACGTTATCATTAAGGTGCTTCCTTTCGTTTGCGCTTATTTGAACACAAAAAAATATGGGGGAGAGAGGTTGAGAAGAACAGGTGGGTGATAAATCTATACTTAAAATACGAAAAGATAGAGGAATAAGTCATTATGGCCTTTGATCTGTCTATTTGGAGCTGGAAGATCCTCCAAACATAATTAATGATTTTTTTTTTACTTGTAGGCTGGTTCTTCTGGAGCCGGAATGTGTGCTATGAGAAAGTTGGCTGTTTTACTTCTGCTAACCCTTTTACAAACACAAATGGGCTTCTTCCCCAGCCACCTGAGGAAATTGACACCCGTTTTCTCCTATTTACTCACCGTAATCCTCACAGACCTGTCGAAATTCGTGTTGAAGATCCATTGCCATGGAATCAGTTTCACCATTTTAATAGAGAGCATCCAACTAAAGTCATTATCCATGGTTACTTCGACTCCTCAGAGAAGCACTGGGTGGGGGAAATGGTGAATGCATTATTGTTGCAGGTATGTAGTGTTTTTGTGTACGTGTGTTCTGTGTGTCTTCTGTTTGAGATTTTATGCGTGCGTATCTATGTCTTTATATGTGTGAGCATATTAATAACTAAGTTATGCGAATAAGTTAATTTGGATTATCACATTAGTGTTTTAGAAAGTAATGAATTTATAATAAATACCTTTAAATTTGCTTGTCATCTGCCTTATCTCCTTGATTTTATTATTTTTAAATACATCTTTTGCTTTGAGCGGGTAACGATGGAGAGAAAGGACAACAGCTGTTTTGCTATAAATATTTTGTTTTGCGAAAGAGATGATAACCCACTCAGTGGTTTCGTTTGTCGCATTATTCGTAATTACATTCCATTCATTTACTATGGAAATTCTTCACAATTTACACCAGCTGTCATTGATTGAATGTCTCTGTTTATCATCGCATCGACATAAAAATGAAAAACGAAATTCGCCGTTTAGTTCAATCTGGTTTTTCAAAGTGTTTTACCCGTTCATTTTTTTAAGATGGCGCACTATATGTCACATTTGTATCTCTTATTTCAACGAAAACCAGCCATGCGGCCTAAAAACCATGGGAAAAGGAAATTTCATTTTTTTCTTTCCTGAAAACCACTCTAAGACTGTGTATTCGAAGTTTTACTCGAAGATTCGAATCACTTGTTACCTTGGCAGCTCATTGCCTAGAATAGTTGATGAGATGGTATTTTGTCTCTCGTCCATTAACACAAGCTTATACTAAAGGAGTGCCAAGAACATTTACACACACACACTCACACACACACACACACACACACACACACACACACACACACACACACACACACACACGCTTCGGTATGGATACTGTTCGGAAATCCTATTTGGACACTACAGCGATTGTGGTTTCACCTACAGACTTCTTTTGATATCAAGCTGCTCCTTGATATAACCGCTACGGCAGTTGTCTTGCAATTCATGCTATTGGACCCCCCCCCCCTCCAAACAGAAAGTCATATTCATGTGGGATTTTCACTTACCAAAACAACTTTTAAAGGACGTCCAGTTCGTCTTAAACGAAAATGATGCTGATCTTACATCCATTATAGTTGGCACACATGGGCTATCTGAGGTTTTAACTAACACAATTTAAAATGAGGACAATCTGATGTCCAATATGGCCGCAACATCCGCCATTTGTAAACGGTTCTTATTCTTATTATTACTACTCTTGAATGATCGGATGTCTTATCAACATGTTGGTTTCGTTAAAAGGCATCTCACGATGTCTGCTTTGTCCTAATTGTGCCGAACTGACGTTTAATATGGCTGACACAGTAACCAGCATACATTTTTATTATTATTATCATACCATTTGAATGAATAGTTATATCAGCATGGAATTTTCAGCCAATGACTTCTTACAAAGTTATATTGAATTAAAATGCTGTTGATTTTGGACATTTTGAAAATGATGTTTTCGCTTCCCCGCCTGAATTAAAAATCACTTTGCATGCGAGTTTCGTCATACGAGTTCTTATGTTATATATTTGGTCTTAAACGAAAAGGTCTTATCCTCAATATGGCCACTATGGTATCCACCTTAACAATATTGTTATCTCTACTCCTCACAAATGGATGGCTATATCACTATGAAGTTTTCACCAATGTACGTCAATATGTCTGCCAAATTGGCTGTCTTGAAAATCTTCTTGTCACCCCTAAATAGATCCTGATTATAAAAGCTTTTTCGTCAACAAACGTTTCATGATGCCTGCTTATTCGCAACTAAAAATGGCACCAATCTAAACCCAGTATGTCCACCACAGCAGCTAATATGAAATTCTTGTTATCCCTAAAAATATCATAGATACTAGTAGTTTAAACAATCAACAGTTATTAGCAACAAAAGGTCTAATCTTGAATTCATAGAAACGTTTTTCATCAGTAGAACGTCAGTATTCAAATGCCTCTTGTATTAACTGTTGTTGTTGTTGTTGTTGTTGTGTCAAGATACAGAAATGCACATCTCTGCTCTTTATATCAGTGATAGTCACGTGGCCGCTTGAGGATTACAGATCTGACCAGCAAAGACTATTGGTGTTTATTGTAATAACCCATCATTTTCCTCAAGTATTACTACTTTGCAGCTGACAATCGTGAGCTAAGAAAATATGCAGTAGTTATGCCTTCCCACTCCTTATCAATGCATATTTTTGCGATTTTCGTTTCGCTCACACGAATTTAATTTAACTATGTTTTTTTTCCGTGATGGTTTCAGGGCAATTACAATGTGATTGTTATTGACTGGAGACATGGCGCAGACCACATTATTTACCACCAGGCTGCAGCCAACATTCGATTGGTGGCTGTCGAGGTGGCGCAACTGTTGATGTATCTTATGGATACATTCCAAATTACGCGAGAGTCTATTCATCTGATTGGACACAGTCTTGGAGCACACACTGCTGGATATGTAGGCGAGAAAATAAAGAACATTGGAAGGATCACAGGTAATTCCCATCCTGTAATCAGAAAATGGAACACTGGTTGTTACGACTCTGTCTTATACTATTTAACATAAAGAAAGTGAAGTCAGCTTACAGTATGATGAATTATGCTAAATGATCATGAATGTGCTATCACGTGTTCAAAATTATAGAATGTTCCGAATCAATTTCAGTACTCTTCAGTATCCTGATGTATCACAATGATGCAATTCAGAATGTATTTGAATGAGTTTTCAATAATTCCAAAATAATAGTTTAATTCATAGTCAATGGACACTGGGTAAAATAAATAAATAAATAAAAAGTTCTTTCTGAATTGCAAGAAAACTAAATGATTTAAAAAAACTACGACTAATCTTAAAACAGTAAGATATTATTTGTTTATCAATCGCTATTTATACACACTTTCACTTTGCCTGTAACATAATATATTGTCAAGATTTCCAATGATGAAATCCAACTTTTGCTTCAAAAAGAAGTCTGTTTCTGGAATGTTTTGAACGAAACGTTATAGCATGTTTTATTTATAACTTACGGTAATGTACACCAGTTTGTCTTACACGCATCCTGTTTACAAAAGATCATTATCTTAAGGTACAATCTACAGTCATTACAATATAGATATAAATAACAAGGTTAATAAAATACTTTATGAAACATTCTGTGACAGGAAGTGTATTATTGAAGGGTGTTAGAGCAAAGGCGACAATGGCGTCAATTTAAAATATGCATGTATGAATTGATGGCGGACGTTACAATATACACCCAAATTTCTAAAAGCAGAAAACATGTTCCTGATTTTGGCCTACTCTGTCTTTCGAAATACAAAAGGAGTCTTGTGAAGTGACATGTAAGAATTTCTTTGTTCGTGCCTGATACATTGGTTTATCAGTGTCAGTTGTTGTTGTTGTTGTTGTTATTGTTGTAGGGTTTAACGCCATTTTGCAGCACACGATAGGCTATACATGCCGACCAGTATTATTGGTGGAGGAAGAACCCGGGAAAAACCCCGGAAAGAACCACCGACCCACGAGAAGCTACTGGCAAGTTTTCTCACATAACTACGGTACATCAGCCGAATCTTAGACTCGAACCCACGCAGACAGAGGTGAGATGGCAGTGATCCGTAACGGAGAGCGCTTTAGACCACTCGGCCACTCGTGGTCCCTATCGATGTCTGCATAGATACTATGATTTTTTTCCTCAAGAATAAAATTTGTTTAAATGTATACTAACTGTAGTGATGAAGTATTTTTGTTGTGCAGTCTGCTCTCTATTTTCCAATGATAAGAGATGGTTTGTTTGTTTGTTTGTTTGATTAGGATTTTTAACGTAGCTTTAACAATTGTTCAGTCATATCGCTACGATGTCTGCAGTGAGGCAGTTTATAGTGATGTCTGGCACTGGGGCATCATGCCGCAGACATGTAACATGATGTCCCACCCAGTCAAATTATCCTGACACCAGGCCGACCAGTCATAACACTAATCTCTTAATGCTGAGCACCTAGCGAGGCACATGTTAGTACCATTTTTGTAAGTCTTTGGTATGACTCATTCGGGGATCAAAGCCACGACCTCCCGCTTCCGCAGCGGACGCTCTAACCACTAGGCCACCGGAGCGGTCGATAAGAGATTTTGAAATAGGAACGACACTGGACACAATAGTCCTCCCATTGTAAAGCTTTTGAATGATGTATTACACATATTTCAGGTCTGGATCCAGCTGGTCCTGCTTTTGAAGACTCTTCCATTCAGGTGCGTCTTGATGCCACAGATGCTGTTTTTGTTGATGTCATACATACAGATGCTGAGCACTTGTTTGATTTGGGTAAGTCTCCTCCAACAACAAATTGTATGTATGTATGTATGTATGTATGTATGTATGTATGTATGTATGTATGTATGTATGTATGTATGTATGTATGTATGTGTGTGTGTGTGTGTGTGTGTGTGTGTGAGTGTGTGTGTGTGTGTGTGTGTGTGTGTGTGTGTGTGCGTGTACAGGGTTCTCACGCTACCGGAAAATCGGGAAAAAAGTCGCGAGAAATTATAATTTTTTTTCCGACCGTGAAAACAAACGGGAATTTTCCACCATAACTTGATGCCCGAAAAACATTACGTAATTGAGTCTTAACTAGACTGATCGTGAGTTAAATTTATTGAGTTCTAACCCTAATATTAGAAGGTTGCAGTATGGATCATTTGGGTACTTGCCATAAATATATTAGTTGAGACAATCCAAACGCTCAGTGGATTAGATTCATCCAGTAGATTCTGTTTCTCACAGACAGCTCGATATCTATCTCATTTTTATATGGAAGGTATGAAAACCATTGGAGGGCGTAACATCACCAACCTACGCTTTGCAGACGACATTGATGGGTTGGCAGGCAGTGAAGATGAGCTTGACACCTTAGTGAAGAACCTGGATGAAACATCTTCCAGTTTTGACACGGAGATAAGCGCCGAGAAGACAAAGCTGATGACAAAAATTAGTGACAAACAAATCTCAACCAAGATTAAAGTCAGAGGACAGGAACTGGAAACAGTGGGCCAATTAAAATATCTTGGCTCCATAATCACCGAAGAGGGATCAAGAGCAGAACTTTTGTCACGAGCAGCACACAAATCGGCAGCTATATCAAGGCTAAGACCCATCTGGAGAGACAAGAAAATCTGTTTGAAAACTAAAATCAGACTATTGAGAGCACTAGTCATCTCAATCTTTCTGTATTACTGTGAGGCCTGGACCCTGACCACAGAATTACAATGAAGAATTCAGGCACTTGAAATGAGATGCTACAGAATCATCCTTGGCATCTCTTACATGGACCACATCACAAGCGAAGAAGTGCATAACACCAACAGTCACAAAGTAGGCCATTATGATAACCTCTTCACTACTGTCAAAAAGAGAAAGCTGAAATGGTATGGCCGTGTCACTAGAGCCAACAGTCTATCCACAACAGTACTGTAGGGCAGTGTCCAAGGTGACAGAAGGAGAGTGTCAGATTCTCGGGGTCATAAGCGTTACCCTATAATATTGTATAAGCCCCACTTGTCAAAGGGTAAGTGTTACGTCCCACTTTGTCAAGGGGTATTGCACAACATATAACAATAATGCTATAACCCACTTCCCTCTGATACTCGTTATCTAAGAGATGACCGCCCACGGTATCATTGCCCGGTTCGAGTAAGAGAATGTATATGGTAACCTGAGCTGGTATATTGAACAAAGCAACTCCGAGCCCCCCTAAAGATAAATAAACAATTTAATCAAATACATACACAATGAAATTTCCTTTCATTAGGAATACACGCGGTTTAGAAATAAACTTTCACCGAATTACAAATAGTGTTCCGTGCTTAGGCTCGAATATGCAGCAACATAGAAAGAAGTGAAAATAACAAGCTTGTAAAAATTTAACAAACAATTTATAGAGTACAAATATTTTCATAAAAGAAAATAAATAAACTTAAGGTTTTAGAGAATCAAATCCAAAAATTAATCCAAAAAAGAACTCACAATATAATCCACTAAGGGAATTGTAAGAGTCCTTACAATAAAATGTCCTAATAGTTCCCGGTTCGAATCTTGACGATGTAATCCAATATGGACGACGATGTCACGTGATGAAGTCAGTTTTAGTTAATGAAACTGTATGAGTACATATTCTTTTCCAGATAAATAATAAAATAATTCCTCTTGCTCCAAACGAATTGACACAATTTCCAGTACACGGTAATTAAAAGTAACTCAAACGGAAGACACAACTTAATATTATAAAAACCCAACTTCTACTAAATATCTCGCTCCAAAACATCACTTATATACCTGTTTTTACGTAAACAAGTAGGGTCACGACCTTCTAGAATCACTCAGAACAATCTCACGTTCAAGAAATCACGCAAACACCGTATGACCCAACCAAATTAGAAAGATGTTTATACTTTACACCATTTTGTCCTTGGAATCAGCCAATCATTTTAAAATAAAGCTCTAATGTTCTTGGAATCAACCAATCATTTTAGAAGCTTGTTTACACTCTGAAGCAAGGTCAGAAAATGAGGTTAACAACTGTTGTTTACTTGTAGAGTGAAAATTTCTAGAAAAATTTCCCAATGAATGAATTTTTAATCCAAAATGTCAAATTTTAATCTGACAAACATAAATAAATTATTTAAATCAGATATACGTGACAATAGATTTGAAATAGAATTAAACAAATTTAGCCGTTTTATTACTGATAGTTAAAAGTCATCATAGGATTGTGTGTCCAAACGAAGTCAATGCTTTTTGTTCGATTTTCATAACCTGTTATGCTCGAACCACGTTCTCTGCTCAATCCAATGTTGATCTAGAAGTTCCTGTCACTCGAGATACTTTTCCCTCGTGGATGTTCAGCTTGAACTCAGACTTGTCAACTGTATCAATGTATACACCTCTCGATTTCTCCTTCACAATTCCCTTTTTTTCCCGTACTTGTACTTTCTTTCCCAAAACTATTTTCTTCCTTCCAAAAAGAAAATTAAAACAACCTAAGTCTCTCGTTACACTGATAATTGTCGAGACTGTCCGTTATTCCTGATTCGTACAATCAGATATTTCTATCAGTGATAATAATTTCACGGCTAGTAATTAACTACACATGTCTTCAAAATCAATACAGTTAAACCATCTGTTAAGTCGGCTTGCCTTGACCTAATACATTAACGTACTTCATAGAGAGACGTTGAATTATACACTGTCGCTAAATTATCCATGGCATAAAAATTCGGTGAATTCACATGTATTCTTGTAAATCATTAATTGAAGTAAGACATTAAATTCTTAGAGCACAATCATTATTCAAACAATGATAAATTCAAGAATTAACGTAACACTTCCTATCCATAACTCAACATAGTGATTTTACGACATCAATTAACACTACGTCATTCTTAGCTAAGAATTAAGGTAAGAATTCTAATTCATAATTCAAAAGCACATTACTAAATAACGACATCAAATGAATTCATGCACCTACTTCTGATTCATAATACAAAACACATTATTATACATAAGTATCTAATTAAATCAATTATACAAATGTATCAACGAATCATACAGACCTGTAAACGAAGCAAACATTATATCAATTACATCACAATAAATGTGGAATTGAGACAATACCTTGTTTCTGGCGGGTTTTTCCCTGGTCGGTTCTTAACGTACGAATGAATTTCTCTCAAATAACATTCGGAGCCTTTTCAAAAATAATAACAATTCTACACTGGCTCTCTTGCAGAGCACCTTTTTTGAAGACTGAATTCTAATTCAGGTAGTCCGATATTATGTTCGAAAGATTTCTCGTGTAAAACACGCCCCTTGTACAACCGTGACCAATCAGAATCAAATGTATTTTCTCCTGCCTCTCTCAAAAAGTCTCTTACGTCATGGGCAATATGACAGGCTTTGGTTTTAAGTAACAGAATCTCTGTTTTATCTCAATCCTGACATTTTCGTGATAAAATGAAACTTTACAAGGTCACGTCGGTCAGTCTGGCTCTGAACAAATACGGTTAATTAGCACAACGCCCACATTCTACTATACAAATCCTCTCTCTCTCTTTGGCACGATGTCTGGTAAATTTAACTAATGGCTAGCTGGCTAGAACTAATGGTTTATTAATAGATCGACCAAAACTTTGGCACTTCACAGAGAGGTAGACAGAGAAAAAGTGGACTGACAACATCACAGAATTGGCCAGGAAAAGTTTTGCGGTGACACAGACATTGGCACATGATCGAGACAAGTGGAGGGAAATTTTTAAATGTTCAGCAGCACAGTGCCTCAACGACCACACTAGGTCAAGAGACTGATGATGATGATGATGAAGATGATGATGATGATTTATATAACAGTTCTTTAATATTCCTAAGATATTTGGGTGCTTCTAATTTTTTTTAACTTAATTTCTTGTTGGTGTATATGTATTGTCTGTTTCTCATTGCGAATCCAAACCAAAAAGAAGTATAGTACTTCCCATGGTGTTTGTGGTGTATTTTTGTTTTATTTATGATATGTTTACATTTAATTAGGATTCGGTAGGGTAAGGTTAGCCATCCCCTTAGTTTAGACCTATATAGTGATGCTTTTTATGTAATGTGTTTTGAAATTCCAAATGTTGTCAATTATTTCATTATCTAATTTTTCTAATGTTTTATTTGTTATGTCGACAAAGTTAATAAGGTATGTCGATTTGAATACATATATAGTTTTGCAACCTGTGAACATTCCAATCATACTTAATGGCGTTAGTGCCCAGAATTTGACATTTTACCTTATTTTTGTTTTAACTTGTTTGCAGTTTTCCTTCTCGTTGTTTGCCCCGAAGAATATTTCCAGGGCTTTTACTGTCTTTAATCAGTTTCGGGGGCAATCCAAGATGATTCCCCCTCCAGTTTCCTATTTTTAAGAATTTCCGTCTTATCAAGTTCTTTTTGGACCCCGATGCTTTTCCAAAATAATTCGTATTCCTTTTCAAGGAATTGGAGTCTCTGATAAAGTTCGTGCAATCAAGCAGCAGAGAGGGTGAATCCTACAACATTTTTTGTTTTTATTTTTGATTATACCCCTCCAAATAACACTAGACCCTTCTCGCGAAATAACTAGAAAAAAAATGACAGTGATTGTTGTCTGAAAACATGGGATTCGCATTCGCGTTTTCGTTGATGTCGCAACGTCGTTGTCACTCACCCTCTCTGCTGCTAAGGTTTACGGTGATTTTAACCGAATATTTGATCAAGTCCTTACTACGACGAAAATCCTTTCAGGATGAAAGTCCTTAGGACGAAAATCATTTATGATTTCACAAATAGACTAATTTGTAAAACCTCCTCTTGTAAATCAATCAGATTATTAGACTGGTCAGTGAGTTTGAAATTAATTCTGGTTAATGAATTATTATGACATCGCATATAGACTGGATTCACCGGGGACTCAATTATTAAAAACCCTGGAGGAGCTGTTGGTGCAAATGAATACAAAATATATCCTTGCTGAGCTTGATTTGATCGTTCTAGATTAATTTGATAGCTTCCTTCGATCACATCGCATACTAAATTGAGCGCAATCACCGATGAAATATTCACGTTGAACGGAGCAATATGCCTGCCACCACCATCTGGGTCATTATTGTGTTTGAGGGTTTTTATTTCCGGTGATGTTGTTTTTTTCCACGCATCATGAATTATTTTAAAACCAACATCGATGGCATCACTGAGAAGTCTTTTTAGTTCTGGTACGTTATATCCTGGTAGTTTGAATGTGGGGATATCTTCAACGCGGATTTTATAATCTGATGCAAATCCGTCTCTCTCATCTAATATATCCTGAATAATTTTTAAATTAAATGTTTCCATATCGTCGATAATTTTGTTGCATGTTTCTACGACGCTGATAAATTCATCTCGGGTGAGAGAGCCGGATTTAAGAGATATTAACAACAGCGAAAAATCATTATTCATTGCCTTGAAATTGTCATTGATTTTAAGATCGTGAGCAGTAAGAAATCTCTCTCCCTTATTTATTATATTGTGAAGGATATTAAAAAAATCTGTAGTGACTTGGTGATCTTTATAACTTTTTACTGGATTATTGGGTTTTATCCTGTCTGTGATATAATCAGTTTTTTTGGGTTCTGGTAAATCAACGGTTTTTCCCCCGGGTGGGATTTCAGGCCATCCCAGTACGGTTCTAATAGAACTCTGATAGATATCTACGACGTAACCCTCTGTGCTTATTTCAATGGCAGATGATAGTGTTGGCTCATGAACTGTTATAGCTATTTTTGATTCTTTTCCAGTAATCGATTTTATTCTACGTTGCAATTCGTTATTGATTTGTTCAATTTGGTATGACCCTGTTGGTATGGAAACAACGTTCCAGTCTGGGGTACCGTCTGGTTTATTCTTATTTGCAAATACCAGTGAATTATTGGGTTGTTGACCACCAAATGATTTTGACCTAATATTTGGCCAACTGTGGTATACTCGTAATTTTGCTAGCGCTATCTCCTTCACTGGGACCGGAGAGGGGAAATTCACACTGAATTCTGGATTCGTTGAGGTTATTGAGATCATGCTTGTTTGTACTGGGTTTGTGTTCTCCACTATTTGTTGAAGTAATTCCATCTGTGTTGTCATTGTTATTATACTCATGTTGTATTTCTAATTTTGACATCGCAGAATCATATATATCTACCATCGCTGAAAACTCACTCTCTGATATAATTGTATCATCGAGCGATGACGATATCAATGAGGATAATTGCGAGTATGCAGTAGACACAACATGAAATTGAATTATGTAGTCTTGTAGTTTCCGTTGGCTGCATGAGGATATTTTTTTTGTGATTATTGAAATAATTCCAGCGATTGTTGTTGCCGCAGAAATGCAAATTGGAACAGCTATCGGGGCCATCATTGTCACTGAAGACAGTATAATACCAGCTCCGGTGATTACACCACTCACAGCGTACACAGTAACATCAATTGCGGTAATTCTCCTGCGATATTTTTTAATTTTCATTGCATACTCCTCAGACAGGGTTTTGAGTCTAGTTTGATATTCTCTGACCTGATCATAGCGATATTGCGATGATGAAATCATTTTTTATTTTAACAACGCTAGCGTTTTCAATTACGATTTACTTAAATCCGCTACGAATTCCACATACCAGGTTACTGAAGCCTTAGTCAAACTTTTATCAGTATATGTTATAGTGAACTTTTCAGTTGTATCCTTGTCGATGATCGTTGAAATCGTATTATTGACCCCGGATGAACTCGACGATGATATATTAAATTTAGTTAATGGTGTTACTAGTGTTAATCGATAAATACCTTTAACGGTTGCAGTGATATCTAATTTGTTGTTTGTAGGTGTCCACTCAAATGATCCGTGTTGGATTGTGTATACCACGTTGTTGGTTTTCTCATGAGGAATTTTTGTTTTTTCAATGATTGTTATCATCCTCGAAAAATCACCTTTGACGGCTTCGATGAAAGTTTTCGTCTCATCGATGGATTTTTTAATATCCGGGAGTTTTATTTCAATTTTATCTAACGGGGTTCCAATAAATTTATCAATGATATTTCTACGAAATGATATAAACTGTTTTATGTGTTCTTCAATTCTAGATTCAAGTGTTGTTAGTACAACCACAGAATTGTTTAACTCATCGTTGAGAATTTTTAATCGATCTGTAATCGTCGAAACGAGTACACCCGGTTTGAGTTTACCCTGATCGGAAAATAGCGCAACGGTGTTCTCGATTGCGTTTTGTTGTTTAACTAAAATATCATCCAGAGAAATATTACTAGATTTCAATTTACCCTGGCGATCTTGAAATACAACTATTTCATTGGGTTCAACACTTTCTAAATTCAACGTCTCAGCTATTTCATCTTTAATTTTTTTTGTTATATCCTTGATAGAATCAGGGGTTGCAGTGCCATCGGGTTTGGGTTTCAGAGGTCTCCCCCAAATATCAATCATGTTATTGTAAAACTCTTTCTCTCTCTAAAAAGCGATTGCTGGTGTAGTCATTTACGACAATATGAGGTGGTTTCCCCCTTGGGTTACCCAAGGAGTTAGAAATAGCGTCAAGGACATTTAATACTTCACTGCCGCATATTGGTGGGTCATTGATTTGTTGTGTTGGTAGCGTAGAATACCAAGTCTTCATTGGAAATTGTTTTATGTAACGCATAAATTCTTTTGGTGGGGCTAATCCATATGAATCAAAATAGACAATCCCACGTGGATCAATAGCGTATGCAACCCAGTGAGTTCCAAGTCCGGTGCTGTTATCGAGATTAATAATACCTGTTTCAGTTTTGTTTGGTTGATGTGGTAATTGATCTTTCATAAAAACACCTCTGAAATTTTTAATCACTAGTTTTTTAGCCGCATCCATTAAATCAAAATTGGACATGGGAACCATAGACTCCTCAATTAATAAACCGTTCCTGGTAGTCTCAGGCCTGATCCGTGAACGGATCTCCCACTGTACCATGAATACGGGGTTCCTGGTAGTCTTAGACCCTTTCCGCTGTACCATGAATACGGGGGTCCTGGTAGTCTTAGACCCAATCCGTGAACGGATCGTCCCTTTTTTTATATCCTTGTCCAGCTGCCTTTTTCAACGCCATTCCTGCTGCAGTACCAACGGCTCCTAACGCCGCTGCTTTAGCCACCGCTGGGGCTGCTGCTGCAATCAATGCTGGTATTGCAGCTAACAATGGAAATATACCGCCTGTTTTAATCATATTTTTGATAGCAGCCGCAGAAAGAGTAATCTGAACACCTTTTTTATCCTTGAAAGCATCATTGAAATGTTTCACCTGACGAGTTGTCAGCGATAATTTATTTGCACCACCAGTCATTTGATTAGGTTTCAACGTGATTGTGGTTCCACATTTTTTAGCCGATTCTGATTGCAATTTTTTGATTTGACCAGGAGTTAACGTAACACTAATAACACTATATGACATTATACATAATGGATTGATTCTAATTCAATGAAAAATCGAGAAAAATCGTTCAAAGATTTTCTACTGGGGCATCTACCACTCTCATTCTTCCACCAACACCTTCAAGTAGCATTGATTTATCACTGAGAATGACAGCAACCGCTCTATAATCAGCAATAGCACCACGAGTCACATTAGCTCTAAAGTGTATATCAACGACAGATTGTCTCATCAAATCGAGATGTTCCAGCGAAAAGTAATAAATCGGATAGAGGCTTTTAAAATCCAATTGTGATATTTGCAAACCAGTATCGACATTTTGGTCGCGTGCCATAAATGACAACAGACGATGATAAACTCGTGCAATATGATTTTCTGTGTAATTAAGTTGTATATCCTCAGATGGTTCCTGCTGGCCGTTTATTCTCAGTGAGACGTCTTTCACACCTAATTGATCAAATATCATATGACTGAAACGTTGATTGCCAACTCGTGTGTTATCCTGTAACGCAATAAATATATGACGTGGCGCAGAAACGCCTTGTTTTGATGCTAGGTTCCAAGTGAATAACCCGTTGATATTTGATTGCTTCACATCTGTACTCACGGTTAGCCAACTCAACAACGACTTTCCTCCTTGGTTCATAAATGATAGTAGTCGTTGTTCTTCGGTGATTGCTGGAGTCAACACTGGCATCCACAATGATATTTTTGTTAATTTGACTTTACCGGCATCAGCATTGGGGGCTGCAGCATCTGCTGGAATCCTCCAAATTGCATCATTATCATCACTTTTTCGTACAAGCGATACTGTATGCTTCGCCCCGTAGATAACTTTTCTGACGTTTCTACAGAATCCAAATATGTGATGCAGTGGAATCGCGCATGAAAATGATTTACGCTCTCCTTGCAACATTGCGTTTCGTGTTGCAGCTCCTAGATTGAAATCAGGATCGTTGTTTATAATCATATTCTCGATACCAGCAAGAGCAGGAGGAGCAGCACGATCATTTGGTCGTCTTATAATAAATTGATTTCCTCCAGCGGTATTCTTACCATCTTTTGCAAACATCATAGATGGACCCGCTGATCTTGTATAATCATCAGAATATCTCGCTAACTCTATGATTGTTGTGGCCACATCAACTTCACGATCTATGGACTCAATTTCTTTTCCATCAATGAGATATCTAGCACTCTCAAATAGCGCCATAATACCATTATTGACAAAACCGACTTGAGTACCAGCTGGATACTCTGTATCATTTGTTCGTATAATTTCTCCTTCTACTTCAATAAATGCTTCACAGGGTAAAAAGTATTTACTGGTATCATGGACTTGAAGATCAATTCTTGCTCGACTATTTGAGTCTATGGCATGATAGGCGTAATATTGATAATCGCGTACAGAATCATTCTTGGGGACTGGGGCATCTATATCAAATGCTGGATCAGGTGACCTTTTGAACATTTTATTCTATTTATCAGAGTCTAAATCGTGAAATCCTACGGATTTTCATCGTAAACGATTTTTCCATTTTCATCGTCGTAGTTTTCTAAAGCCACTTCCTGCTATCATGTTTGCAATATTGCTTTGGTCCCCTTGATTTACCATCGACGCTAGTTTTTCATCTACTGCGTTATTTATAATTTTACTAACACTTGCAGGCATTTCTTCTGTAGACGGTAACGGTTTCTTTTTTCGCCTCACTAATGATGTTATTTTATCCTTCGCAGTTGAAAACGCTTTCCCGGCAAGATCTCCAACAGTACTAATACCCTTATCACGAATAACATCAATGGCTTTCATTGATAATTGTTTAGCTAACGGCATCACTTTTGGGGCCATTCTTGAAAAGAATCCTAAAATGGTATTGCCGAGGCCATCTCCATAGTATGCTTTATAAACTGGAAACCGTGAATTAACTACATAGACGAGGGTTGGTTTATCATGATTGTAATGGATGATCATTATTATAAAAACAATAGTGTTTTCAATTGTTATTTAATCACTATGATACCCATTTGCTAATTCGTCAATGAAATCTCGATAGGTTTTGATATCCATGATACCGCCGGCAAATAACCGTCTACAGATATCAGCTGCTTCATTAATTATTTCTGGAGAGTTATTTCCAGCTCGGAATCCTCCTACAAGAACATCTAATCGTGATATATCATTGATAACACTATCAGGACAAGTGTTTCCAATTCTTGGATTTTGCAGTCCACTTCCGCTATAACCAGCTGCTTCATCTAGTTTTTCTAAACCCGTTTCTTGTAAATAATCATCATTAGGGTCTTCTTGTTTTTTTTGTCTCCGTGTTGGTGTTTGACGTCGTTCTTCTAAATCATCATCATCATCAGGTGGTAGTTGTTGTTTTTTTTGTCTTCTTGTTTGTCTACGTGTTGGTGTTTGACGTTTTAGTTCTTGCCGTTCTTCTATTTCTCGTTGTCGTTCTTCTATTTGTTCTCTTTTATAATTACTAATTCCCTTTTTAAATTCCTTGTATCCTATCTCATCCTTATTCAAACGACCAATCCCTTTATTTAGTTTATACAAATAATCGAACCAATCATTACTTGATATTCTATCATTTTTATACTCGTCCTTTAAAAAATCTTTTTTTGAATTATAGCTTTGAGCAGCAAAATTACCAAAGGCTTGATAATCCTTTGATTTCAATAAAATAGGTTTTTTTATTAATATTTTAGCATGATCAGTAAATTTATTCAACAGAGAAACAGTCGTTTTTTTCGGATCAGTTTTTTCAGTTTGTTCAGTTTTCGCTGCTAGTTTTTCAAGCTCACCAATAACAGATTTTTCCGTCTCGGGACCATCTCCCAGTAAAGCACGCTCTACCCCTTTCGTTGCTGTGGTTACTGGTTTAAACAACTCTTCAGACCCCAGAGCAAAATCAGTTTGTAAACTCTGTCGTTGTTGCAGTTTATTTCTTACAGAGTCGCGAATTGGTATAAATTTCTTAATTGCATCTAGTCGCTCACGAGCCAATCGGGTTGTTAATGCTTCATTGACCATTATTTGAAATCAGAAACCATTTTTCAATTGTAAAACAATTTTTCCCATCGATGATTCCATCCTTAACGGTCCAATTTTTTATTGCTGTGAAATATTTTTATTTTTTATCCATTGATTTTGCCTGTTTTGGTGCCATTTTGGTGGTTTTCAGTTGAAAATCTCAAAGAGATTTTACAGTCAAGTAGTCGATTTTACATGGGATTTTCCATAAGGAAAAGCTGTTAAAACTCATTTTTGATGATTTTTAGCCATTTTTCATCAATTTTTGCCTGTTTTCAGTGATGTTTGGTCATTTTTCATCGATTTTCATCAAAAAACCTCGTAGGGTCAAGTAGTCGATTTCCATAGAGAAAAGTTCTTAAAAGAACTTTCAAAGCTGTTAGGATTCTTTTTTATTTTCGCAGTGTGAAATATTTTCACTGATTCAATCAAAAAATGACAAAAAAATGAAAATCTCAAGGAGATTTTACTGTCTGACAAAATCTTTTGAGGGCCGGTCAATCAAAATAGTTCATTTTCTTGAATTAACGCTCGTAAGTTTCTAATTTTAGAATTAACTTCCTTTTTCAATTCATATTCGTTACCCAATTCTTTTCGTATTCCTTCCACGATAGTATATAACGGAACAAACACATCTACTTCACTGGAAAATGCAAGAGAGTCTCGAATAGAATTTTGAATTTTTTTGATGAGTGCATATTTCTTTGGTAACATATACTTGTTAGTGCTAACTCCGTATTCTATATCCTGAAAATCCGACTTGATTTGATCAGGATTTAACCCATCTGACAATTTAATATTCTGATTTTTCAATTTTGCAATTTCAACTATGATGCTATTCATAATTTCAGAATTCATATATGATAATACATATTTCTAATTCATTTTTCAAAAATAAATGAGCCGTTAATATTTTTAAAATTCAGTCTGTATATATAAATATCTTTATAAAATTCAGTCTGTATATATAAATATCTTTTTCAAAATTCAGTCTGTATATATAAATATCTTTTTTAAAAATTCAGTCTGTATATATAAATATAAATGCAGACAAAAATAAATACCAACCATGATGAGCGGTTATCAGTCATTTGACCCCCTTGATATAGGCCGCTGTGGTTCTATTTGCATTCATTGGGTCCCTTATTAGGCCTTTGTGTCTTTCATAGGGTCCTTTGTTAGAGCATTTTTCTGTTTCTGTTTTATATCAGAATGTTTTTGCTCTTTGAGATATGACCCTATGACCGTTTCTTTTAGCCGATAATTCATTCTGGGGTTACCCAATGTGCATCCACGAACCTTTTTTTGGCCGGTAATTCATTTTGAACACCATACGGGGCTACCCAAATGTGATGGAGAGCTAATTACATCCATGGATGTTATTTATTTTAGGGCATTTATGTGTTTACATTCAACATGCAACCCATGAAATCAAATTCATGGTTGCGTAAGTTGTCAAAAACCGACAACCCACCGCTACCATAAATTTGATAGCATGGGTTTGCATGTTATGTGAATGCACACAGAGGGGTTGCCCTCCCTCCCCTCAATTAAATAGAAAAAAAAACATCCACCGTTTCACCATCAGACAATTTGTCTGCTATGGGGCGCGAACATGTGAAGAATAATTGTCTGGGTTTACAAGGCAAACACGATACCGTTAGACCACTGTTCACGTCCATAAAGAATAACGTTTTTTAACATATATATGTTGTAAATATTCATATAGTATATAAAGGGACTTAATACAGCAATCCGCAAGGTACGCTATTTTATTTTCTTGAATTACTTATTAATGGTGTTTCACAGTATTTAAATGAGACATCATATTTGACTTAAACACTAAAACAAAGAATATAATTGTTTGAAAACATTTCTTTTCTTACAAAACAATGCCCAGCCGCTGAATCGCAATAACCCATAAAACAAGTTAACACAATCTAAGGGAGAAAGTATACACAAGGTAACTTAATACAGCAATCCGCAAGGTATGCTATTTTATTTTCTTGAATTACTTATTAATGGTGTTTCACAGTATTTAAATGAGACAGAATATTTGACTTAAACACTAAAAAAAAAAAAGAAAATATTTCTTTTCTTATAAAACAATACCCAGCCGCTAAATCACAATGATAACTCCCTTGGTTATATCCATTGGTTATATTTAAGAGTTGTCTCCCTTGGTGTTATAGACATACGAAAATCGAATTTTTTGATAATACCATCACGGGATGCTTCATAATTAACAAGCACGGGTGAGGTCTGAATTCTTGGTTCATTTGTATAATAACACTATTTTTCTAATTCATTGTTTGGTTTAATTATAAGTCTCTGTATATAATCTTAAGGGGTCTTATGATTTTGTCATCGTTGGGGTCAATGACAGTATTTTTTATTCTTTTATCATAATAGCGTTTTAGTTCCCTGTATCGTTTGCCGCCACACCTAAGACATAATTGCGACCTTCCCCTAACCCCAACCCCACATCGAATACAGGGTAACGGACCAAGGCTTCCACGACGAAAGCTTTGCATATGATACCAACAGAATTCATTTCTGCATGATTTGTTACACGGTGTCACTGATCCAGTCATAAGCCATTTGCAATGATTCATTATACTTAAATCTTTCATTTAAATGCTTGTTTTATTTATAGTATGGAGGAGTTCGAGAGATTATCGAAAATTAAGCCCTGGAAAAGTGTTCAATTCAATCTTGATAGAGTTTCTGATACACCAAAGAATAAAATTCTTGATAGAACCTTGATTAGTAAAATCAGAGACTGTTTTAATGAATTCAAGCGTGATGGGGCAGCTCATTGTTGGTCAACATTTCGAATTGATGGTGTTGTTGACGCTACCATGAATGATGAAAAAGCAGCAGTGATAATCTCACGTCTTGGGGAAGAAAGAAATTTTTTTCGAATAAAATTCCTTATCCGTGATAATGGAAAATGGATCATTAGGGACAAATACGAGCCTATTCTTAAAGACAAAAAAACTGTCACTGTGACTCAGGATTCAAAACCAGGAATTTTGACTGGAATTGATAAACCTTACTACGAAAGATCTTATCCTGTCACAGCAGTTGTTTACGGGATCTATCCGCTCAATGAAAAACCTGATATTTCAAAACTAGCACCCATGAAATATTCGACAGGGCTCAATTGTGTAGCAGCACGAATAATGGAACACTTCACAAATGCGTCCCGGGGAAATAAACTAACTGATCTAAGACGAAAAAAAATAACCGAATGAGAACTGACAGTGAAACAGCATGGGGCAACAATTCAAGATATAGCCAAATTAGAAACATCATTGAGATTTCCAATATCGGTAAGGACAATCACCGGTGAAGTATTATACGAATCGAAATATAATAAAAATGGAACCCCAATACAGATTATTGATCATAAGGAACACGCGTGGTCATCTGCAGTAACAATATTCCCACGGGATAGAACCGTAAAATATCTATCCCAAACTCTGTTTGGAACCGAAGAGTTTTTTTCAGAGCAGAAATTATTTGATGCTATTTACCATTTGAGTAAAAACGATCCCGTGTCAATGTGGCTATTTCATAGTACTTCAGACGAAGAATGTAGATTTGATCAGTTTGTAAGGCCCAACGGAGAATTGTACCGTACTGAAGAACTGCATAATCAAATGAAACAACTAGCTAGTGAGTTTTCTCCCCAGAGTTCTCTGGGGGAAGACAACGATCAATTATTAGCAAACTGTTTTACACTTCCATCAGTTGTAGCACATTTTGCTAGGAAGAAAAACGCGTGGAAACCAACCCGAAGTGAGTTCTTATCAGATGTCAAATTGTCCTGTCTTGAATACGGCCATGGAGGATTATGGAACACAAAATACACCGCTGATACCGTTATTTCAGTTGATATGATTGCGTGTTATCCAGGAAGTTTTCTTGGGTATGGAGAGTGTGAGAAATATTTCAAACGATTTGGACACCCTACACACGAAATGACCCGTGTTGCTATTAATGGACCACTGCCACATTTCGATTTAACCGGATTCGCTTGTGTAGTATCATTTGAAATGGCTGAAGGACTTCATCCGTGTAGTTATCTTTGGATTGGTAAACACATGTCTGAAAAACACTGGATGCCAATAGTGTTATTACGGTATATGCTTGATTGTAAGATGTTAAAATCATTAATTGTCAGTGAAGCAATTATATCCTATCGAGCACAGAAATCAGTCTGGTTACCACAACCTGATCTAGAAAAAATAATTAGCGAAGAGCGAAAACTGTTTCCAAATTTCAGTGAACAACAAATCATGGATTGGTCCCAACAGTTATTTGAAATCAGAAACAATGAAGCAAAAGACCTTGGACGAAGAATAATCGGTAAATTTACCCAAGGTGGCAAAGATGATAATACGAGATATTCTTCACGATTGATTATAGACAATGCTGAATACGATTTTATAATCACGGATTTAACGAATAGGGGGCTATATGTCAATCGTAAGGACGCATTTATGTCCGATGGAACCAAATTGGGTACAATTGTTACTTACACTGATGGATACAATCCGCAGTACACACATTTGAGAGCTTCTATGCTTGGTTATGCTTCTATCAATCTGTTTTCAATGATCAATAGATTTCCTACCACCGCAGTTAGAGTTGCTACTGACTCATTTTACATAAATAGCAAAATGGCTGATTTTAAGGCTACTGGCAACGAGAATTGGGGGTCATGGAGAATTAAGAAAGAAATGCTTCATGATTATATTCCATCAGCAGATGTTACCATTGAAAATAATTACTTAGAAAGCAATCAGTGTTCAGAATTTTCTAGTGCACCACCGATTTCTGATCCAATATGCCTGTATAAAACAGTTTATTTAAACGGTTGTGGCGGGTCAGGAAAAACAACCCGGGTAATTGAGTTATTTCGTGTTTCCAATCCAAACATGATTGTACTAACACCGACTCACAGACTTGCAAGAGAAATGATACAGAGAGGGGTACATGCCTGCACTTATCATAGTTTCTTTAGATGGAAGGGAGATAAATGGACTCCTGAGCGCATTGGAGAGAAATTTATTCCTGAAATTATCATTTGGGATGAAATAGACACAGTGTCCGAAGATGTCTTAAAAATATTTCTTGAGTGGTTGTTATTGAAGAATACAAAAGTCGTCATGTGCGGTGATCACGGCCAACCACCACCATTTGTCGGTGCATCTCCCCATGAATGGCTAAAGGGTTTTGTAGACTATTATGAAGAAATTGATACCGATCATAGATCACTTGATAATGAATTAAAAGAATTTAAGAAACTAATTAGATTACAACCGGATAAAATCCAGTGTGAAATAGCGCGTGAAATAATTTCGGAAACTCCAATGAATGAGTTTTGGGAAGCGTGGAGACCAAATGATTTAATCATTGCAAGTAGAAAAATAGTCAGGGACACACTTCAGATGAAGTTATTTGAATTGCATAAACAAAAATTTGCAACACTTCCAGTGCCCCTCTGTTATAGGCCATCGGATACACGAAAACAGAACATCGAAGTTGATATTCCAGGCCTGACAGAGTCAGGGCGTGAAAAGAAGATTCTCGTATTAAATGATATTGTGCTGGTTGATATCAATGTCGTTGAAGATGCATTGCGTGCTAATAAATCCCCATGGACGCTAGGTTATGCAGCAACAATACACTCTTCACAGGGATTGACTATATCGGATACAATTGTTTGGATGGTAGATAATCGCATAGAATGGTCGAATTTAGTCTATCTCGCAGTGTCTAGAGTACGAAAAATAAATCAACTTCGAAGAATTGTCCTGAAAGAGTCAGGCGATGATGAAATCATTGGTGGCGATGATGAAATCATTGGTGGCGATGATGAAATCATTGGCGATGATAATGATATTATTGATAAAAAACTCCGGTTACAAACAACAAGACAAAAAGAAAACAACGAGAATTTGATATTGATGCTGAATTAATAATCACTTTGAAGCAACAACAAAATAATCACTGCGCAAGTTGCAATTGTATAATGCGTTGGCAGTATTCGGATAAGGATCCTCGCCAATTCACCGTTGACAGAAAAAATAACAATCTCGGTCATGTCAGAAATAATGTGATGTTGACTTGTCTTGAGTGCAATAGACGCAAGGGTGCTAGTTAAGCCCATGCGGTGGTAATTGAGTATCCTCAGGTATCACTTGTAATTGTTGTCTAGTAAAACCCCGTTGAGGGGCAGTTGAATCCAGTTTATAGATTGGAGGTCTACCC
Organism: Unio delphinus; assembly: GCA_029339505.1. Lineage (NCBI taxonomy): Eukaryota > Metazoa > Mollusca > Bivalvia > Unionida > Unionidae > Unio > Unio delphinus. Next base: position 6,905,870 of record JAQISU010000174.1, read on the forward strand.
GTAGATCGTGTTATACTAGATATCTTGTGTGCAGTAACACTCCAAATAGGATCAGTAGCCCTTTTTGTGCCACCCTCAAGCTCTCCTGGTTCATATAAGTACCTCACAATGACATTACTACCAAGAATTGGTTGGGAAACGCTAAAATCCTTTTGTGGTTTTTCAGGTATTGACTTCTTTTTAATCGCATTGATAGGTTTCATGTTGATGGTTCTAGTAATCTCGTTATTCAGTGCAGTAATCACAGCTGGTAACCTTTTAACCCATTCACGGGATCTTTTTTCTTGGATGAATTCTTTGCGTATTGATATCCAAATAACCGCTCAGCAAGGGTTTTATTAAACCGTTCTACAATTGCCTGATCACGATGTAGCGCAGTATGTCCTCGTCTGATAGTGACTTTATGATTTTTCATTATTGATAATACTGCACCCTGAAATTCCTTGCCAGGATCAATTTGTAATAGATTTGGCCAGTGCAGAGGACTCCTTCGATAAATCCTTTCAAATGCAGAAGCCACTTCAGTGGCTGATTTTGTTTTTAACGGTTCTGCTTCTTTGTATCGACTTGCAATATCAACTACGGTTAAAGCGTATTTGTAACCACGATCATGTGGCAGAAATAATATATCAGCCTGATGAACTTCATTGGGTCCGGTCACATCAAAATGCGAGAAATTGATTTGTTTAGGCGGTGGTAGATAAATTTGCCATAGTGCCTGTTTGGATAACCAATGAGCCGCAGTGGTTTTTTTCACTTTTGCAGCGCTAGCGAGTTTATGGATTGCTGATTTACCCCTCCAGTATCCTCTTGGGGAATAATAAATAGATTCCATGTTGTTATTAATTACCAGCACCTAACATCAATTTACTTTTCATAGCCGATTTTATCAAAAAGGAAGCCAATTTTTCTTTGAAAGATTTATCAGAAATGGCATTTAACGCATGAATTAATTTCACATCTGCTAGATGCCTGTGCTGCAGATTACTGCTTTTATAAGATACATCATGAAGGTGACAGGCCTTATCAATAGCGTTTATTGGTTCCTCACCGGGTCGGGGCTGATTTTGATCATTGAGTCTGATATCAAGTCTTGTTCCCGGTCCACAGTAGCTATATCCTGGAAGGTGCTTTTCTCCAGGGTATTTTGCCCATGGGGTTCCAGGGAGTTTAGTTAGCTTGGCTGCGATATCACCTCCTCGTTTTTTTTTAAAGGTTCCTTGAGTTCCTTGGGTTTAGAAACAAATCTAAATTTCTTTGTACTACATTGTACGCATTTGCCAGAAAGCGCTGATCGGTTATTTTTAGTTGTAATCGTCGTCAAGTCATCTGTGCCAGTACGTTTTTTACACTTCACACAATATAGATCCATAATTTATATATAACGGCATGAATATAATTGATTATTCAGCTACCCGACGACGGGAACCTATTAAACATCATGAAATGTTGCCGAATTCAATTAGAATGATTATAATCGGACCATCTGGAAGCGGAAAGACACAACTGCTACTTAATTTGATAACGAGATGGATGAAATGGAACAAATTGTATTTAATAGCCCCAAGTGTAGACGATCAGCGATGCTATGAAGTGCTAAAGGATTTTAACGAGAAAGCAAAAGAATTTCAAATCGATGAAGATTTTATTGAGTTTATTACTGATATAGAGGAAGCCCCGAGCATTGATGCTATTGATGGAAGTATTAACAATTTAGTGGTATACGATGATATCATGTTAGATAATCAAAAAAATCCTGCTAGAATATTTTCCCGAGGCAGGCATAAAAACACTGATGTGATATATGTCACTCAACGATACACTCAGATACCAAAAGTGATCAGAGATAACTGCAATGTGTTGTGTGTATTTAACGGCGTTGATACTCATACGCTACGAAATATTCATCAGACCTGGTGCAGCGGTGATATGAATCATAATCAGTTTAGAAATTTCTTTAGTCACGCTCAGTCAAAACCACACGGATTTGTGACAATAAATTTAGCAGACCCTAGGACACGATATCTTATCGGACTTGATAAAATATTCGGTTAAAATCACCGTAAACCTTAGCAGCAGAGAGGGTGAGTGACAACGACGTTGCGACATCAACGAAAACGCGAATGCGAATCCCATGTTTTCAGACAACAATCACTGTCATTTTTTTTCTAGTTATTTCGCGAGAAGGGTCTAGTGTTATTTGGAGGGGTATAATCAAAAATAAAAACAAAAGATGTTGTAGGATTCACCCTCTCTGCTGCTAATCATCAGCATGTTGTAGCATCTTGAATTCCTCCCTCAGGTTTGGAATTCTTATACCTTCTATGTTGTTGTTATTCCTTATTTTTATACTTAGAATTTCGATTGATATTACGTATAATAGCATTGAAAGTGGACAGCCTTGCCTCACCGATCTTTGTATTTCAAACTTTTCCGTGATCGCTCCGTTTACCTGTATCCTTGAGGTTATTTCCTTGTACATAATCTTTGTCCAATTAAGAAAGTTTAATCCAAAGCCGAATTTGTCCAGTACTTTTTGTGTATAATTATGTTCTAATCTGTCGAAAGCTTTTTCTTGGTCGAATAGTACCATAGCACATTTCGCTCCTGTTCCATTTAAGAAGTCTATGATTGTCCTTTTATTTAATATGTTTTTTTGAATGTTCATACCTTTCCCCCAACAAGTTTGATTTATATTCACTGTTTTTTTTAAATCCTTTTTTTAACCCTCTTTGCTAAAATCCTACTTAATATGTTATGGCCCGTGTTTAAGAGGGAGATGGGCCTCCAATTTTAAAAAAATCTGTTTTATCACCGTTCCCTTTGTAAATAATTGTAATTAATCACTCCCTCATTTAGCTGGCCATCGTGTTATTTTTTGTAATATGTTGTTATATAAACTTTCATGAATGGGGGTCACCTCACCATGGAATTTTTTTTATAGAATCCCGCAGTGAGGCCATCATGTTTGGCCAATTCTTTTATTCTTCATCTTATTTCTTCTAGTGAAATGAAATCGTCACACGTGTTCCTGTGTTATGGCGTTATCATTTCATATTTTATTTCCTCAAAGTAGTTTGTTATTATTGGTGTATCTATGTTTGGTGATGCGTATTGTTCGGTGTAATAGTTTTTGATTTCACTCATTATTTCTTCTTTATGTATTAATTCTTTTCCATTTATATTAATTTTCTCTATTGTCCTACCCCCTTTTCTTCTTCTTAATTCCTCTCTTTTGAAAAGTCGCTTTGCTTTTTTGTATATATGATTAAATTTACCTGCCGTTTATTTCATTGCCCTTCCTTTCTACCTTTGCTAATTTTCCTAATTGTTTTAGGTATTTGTCTGTCCCCTTGAGTTGTTGATTTATTAATTATTCTTATTTTTAATTCCTGTTCTTCCATTTGTTGAGTTTTCCTACTTTTCTTTGAATGATATTTTGCTAAACTTTTTATTTCCCTTTTAAGTCTGTCCTAGTCAGATATTATATTAGTTTTTATAGTTGTCCATCTTCATTTTTTGTTTTAGTAAATTCTTCTTTAATTTCTTGTGTTAGGTGTGCATTCGTTGAAATTGAGTTGTTTAGTTTCCAAACCCCTTTCCCCATTTATTCCAATTTTTTTGTAATCATTTCCATTGATATTAGTTCGTGGTCCGAAATTTTTATTTCTAGAATTTTCGCTTTTTTTGTATATTTTATGATCAAAATTTGTGCCATAGAATTTATCCAATCTGCTTGCTTTATTATACCTGTATTCATAAGTGTATTCGGTTTTCAGTAAATTTAGGCTTATATATATATATATATATATATATATATATATATATATATATATATATATATATATATATATATATATATATATTTACTAGGTTGTGATCTTTTAATAGTTTCCCCATAATTCCCCTTAGGCTGGTTGATTTTAAGCTACTTCTAACACGGTATTGATTATATCACTGGGACTCGCATATTTGCTTACAATTTACCTACAAATTATACATTACTTACTCTGTGATCCTAGGATTCCTTATAGTTGTACCAGTATATAGTACAAGTATGATTTGTAAGTAAATTGTAAGCAACCGTATGAACCCCTGGGGGTCGAAACGAGAGATAAATGTCATTAACTTGGACACACCAAAGCAGCGACCTTCGATTACGAGTCGGACGCTCTACCAACTGAACCAACAGAGTAACTAAATAACTAGTGAACAAACAAGAACCACCAAACACAATATCAAAGAAACTAGTCAACAAACAAGTAACTAAGGAATACGACCCCCCCCCCCCCATCCCTTCCATTAGATTTACGTCAGTCAATAAATCAATTGATCAGTTAATCTGTTCTTTAGGTTTCGGGATGGAGTCCCCAGCAGGCACAGTGGATTTCTACCCGAATGGAGGGAAAAATCAGCCCGGATGTCCGTTAGATTATGCCGATCAGATTGATCTCATTTTTCAAGGAAATTTCGGTAAGTAGGATGTTTTTAAAAAAACTTATTTCATTTAGTCGAAGCTCCAACTTTAATTTATTTGTTGTATACCACAAAGAAGCTAATTTAAAAAAACAAACAAAACAAAATGCAAAAAAGAAAGAAAGAACAAAATAATAAGAGAATATCACATCACAAAAGTACATGTTACCGAGTGTTATTTTGTACACATGCTTACATGCCCTCAAGGTTATCCGTATTAAACCAGTTATTATGTGTTCTTTTGTACAAAGGCTGTGCTTGACCGCTAGGTTTACCTGTCTGCGCGGACGTCGTTCTGTTTCTGTAATGATTTCAGCTTGTCTTTTGAACAGTAGGCCGACTATAATATATTTTAATACTTGTTGTTGAAAAGTAAACTAAGCGTTTATAATTACAATGGCACGTACGAAACAAACTTCTCTGGATACTATATCCATACTTTTTCATCCATGTCTATATCCCATAATAGACATGGCACCCATTAAAGGGTAAATTTAAACAATTTTGGAATATTTCTATAGATTAATTAAAATAAATAAGGGACGGCCCTAACTGAGTCAGGAACTGTACAACTAAATAAATTCGTACAGATCCTGACTCACGGCAGACGGACCTAGAAAATTAAATATTATTGGATATAAATTGAAGCACATTAAACCTTTAACTAAAAACACTTCAATTTACAAAAAAAATCAAAATTAACTTAAAATATATTTAAATAAAGAGAATGATGTGATAACCCACATAGAGGGATATCACGAAGTAAGACAACTATGTCAAGAATTTGAATGGAGATGGCTATCTTTACAAAAATACAAAGTATAGAATTATATATAGCAACATACAAATAGCACCAACACAAATAGCAAACACAAGGATACTAGGGGACCATTAGCCATGGTCAAACAATAAAGAACAAAAGTAGAATACTAGTTTTGGGTAGATCAAATCCCATCTAGTAATGATCTACTTAAGAAACATTAGGGAAAAAAAAATACCCCTTCTGAAACATATAACCCCGATGGGGAAAAATTGAATGGGGCGATAAATGAAAAATAAAAAAGCAAACAAACAACATATCGGGGGGAACACAACCAAAAAACTTTGTACTTTTTTTGATGGGGGAGGAAGGGGAGCACATATCTGGTACCCCCCCCCCAAAAAAAAAAGAAACAAACAGCACGCAAGCCAACTTAAATGTACATACTGGAATTCTATAACTTAACATGGGAACCAAGGACTAAACCTGAACACTGATGCCACAACAATAATGTATTTTAATTAAGGTAACTAAAACATAGAAGATGTAACTAAACCAAATCAAACGAAGTGAGCTGTAGTCAACAAACACGGACAGAGAAAAGGAAGCAAAGGAAAATAATGGCGGAAACACAAAAGCAAATTAGGGATCTCGAAAAAATGTTCAAGCTAAGGAGAATAGAGAATGAAGACGGATCAAGCCTGGAATGTTTGCACAAAGAAGGAACACATGCATTGGACATGACATCAACACCAAGAGATAGAATACCTGGAATCTCAACGGTGATGATAGCTCTAAAACCAATACATCCGGACATTATTAACCAGACGTACTCCATCAACAGAAATGGACACAATGATATATACTACTCCCAAGAGGGGAAAAAGCCGACAGTTCCATATGGGGAGATAGGTATAATGGCAGAACAAGTCATAGTTGTTGTTGTAAGGTTTAACGCCATTTGTCAGCACATGATAAGCTATACATGGCGGCCAGTAATAATGGTGGAGGAAGAACCCGGGGAAAACCTCCGGAAAGAACCACCAACTCACGAGAAGCTACTGGAAAGCTTTCGCACATACCCACATTGGCCGAATCTGAGACTCAACATACGCAGACAGAGATGAGATGTCAGTGATCGGTAACGGAGAGCTCTTAAGATCACTCGTCCACTCGGGATCCCGAAAAAGTCGTAGTGAGAAAGCCAACACCCATCCTAAAGAAAAATAAACAGCAAAAGGGAGAACTACATCGATCAGACATACCCCTCGTAATACCATTAGACGCTACAGTGGAATGCTTTGAAAAGAAACTTAGAATAAAAGTTTGAAAAGCCAGACTTGCAACAATACCGCAGACAACAATATACAATGGGACCAGCGTGTTCGAAATAGAAAAAAAAGTATATAAGAAAGGGTCAAAAGAGCTTTCTACCTAAACGGATTTCTAACGAAAACCTGGTATAAAGGGTGTATTCACCATAGGAAATGTTACAGATGCGAGAAGACTGGGCATACCCCACACAAATCCCCTAACATTCAAAAGAGCCAGACGGAAAAGGGTAAAAAAAATCAAACTAAAATTAAATTAAAAACAGTACAAACAACAGAGACAAGAAGGCCCACAACAGAGAAACCAAGAAACTACTAAGGAACAGAACAACCAAAGTCAAGAAAAAATCCCAAGCATTTAAAAAAAACACACCCTAGGAACAAACAAAAACAACAACAACAACACAAAAAACTAAAACAAAACAACTTAACAACAGACGGAGAAGCAACAAAGGGAAAGAATATAACAGAAAGTAGGGATAAGAAACTAACAATAAGAACAGACGAAACAACAAGAATTACAAAAAGAAGACACAACAAAATCCATGTGCAGACAGAAAATCTAAGACAAAAAAAAGATCTGACACGTTCAACGCAACACTATAAAGAGTCACTCCAGCAACAGCTACTTAATCCAAAACCAAAGCAGCAGCAGACAGGAATAAAACAACCTCAAAAAAGGAAACAAGAACCATTAAGATAACAAGAAAAACTAATTCAATAACAGCAGGCAATACTAGAAATCGCGACATCACCTGGAGAGAATACTTTAGATGCGACAATGCTATTAACCATGACCGCAGAATAAATGTTTATCTGGGAAAGAAATAAAAGAAGGAAAGAGAAAAGAAGACTAACAAGACAAGACGAATATGAAGAGATAATGGAAACAATATGGCTGGCCAGTGATGAATACATAGACGAATATATAAAAATCGATGATTCAGATTAATATATACATATGACTTTAAAATAAATTAAATAATTTTTTGTGTGAATATTTATTAAAAATCCAAATAAAATTATCTTACAAAATATAGCAAACATGCCTCTACGAGGTAACAACCGTTAGGACAGAGGGCCTCTCTAAATGGTCTGAGAAGATCAACCGGGAGAGAGCATCTTCCCCCCCCCCCCAAAAAAAAAAATAAATAATCAAGTCAACCGGCTGCTAAGGATAAAACGGCAATACTACAACCAATGAAGTAAGAGAATCATACTGGATGATCATAAAAGAAAGAGAAAAAACTTAAACTAAGAGGAAACAAATTATAAGGAAGAAGGAGAAACAAAATGGCAAGGTGTAGGAAAGCACACATGAAAAATCTGAGGAACCTTGAAAAATTTCAAGGTCACATGCATCGAACAGGACGACGGAAGTTACTTGCAATGTGATTACAAAAAAAGGTGCCCAATTTCGGGACATGTCACAAATTCCCAGAAACGATTTCCCGAACACAACAGAGGTTCAGGTAGCAATTAAAGTAAAGGATCCGGAATATACCAAGAAGCTTTACTCCATAAATCCCATAGGGTATAAAGGAAAACAAACCATACGGGTAGATGGAAATATCGAAAGGGGTTATAACTGTGTATCAACAAACTCCAATGCTACGGAAAATAAACACGAGAAACAGGAGAGTTGAGTGAACTTCTATAGAGATAACATTGTAAACAGTTGTTAAGCACTTTGAGGACAAAATCTGGATTGGCGACCATCCTTACAACAACAATCTACGACGGGACGAGAACCGTAGAAATAGAGAAAGTACAAACTATAAGTTATCAAAAGGTGATATTTTATTATCGTTTCCTTGCGAAACCTTGGTACACAGGATGCATTTTCAAATGTTCCCTAAATAATGAGGCGAAAAGAGAAAGACTACAACAAGAGCAATACAAGGGTATACTTTAGAAACATCATCAACAAAAGAAGAAGAAACCAACCCCCCAAGAAGGACGAGTATCACCCAAAACAACAGGATAACTAATCAACAACAGCAGGCTCAAGAAAGTAAAACCCAACAGAAAGAGCAAATACAACAGTGATTGAAACAGTGACCCATCTTAAACAATCCACAGAGAAAAGACCATAGCTACAACAAAGTAAAGTCGTACAGAAAGAGCAAATACAAACAGTGAATGAAATAGTGACCCATCTTAAACAACATACAGAAATAAGATCCAAGGCAATACTACCAACAAGAGAAACCGAAACAGCAGATTTGCGTGAGAGACAGGATACGAAGGAAAGAAAAAAGAAGAAGGGAACAGGAAAGAGAAGAAGAAAACTACAACATGGTATAAGACTTCTTTCTTCATGACGACGAATATATATAAATTTTAAAAAAATTAAATAAATTACTACAAACTTGAAATAATAAAAACTTGATCATATAGCAAATACCTAATATAAGGACAGGAGGGCCTCCCTAAAATGGTATGTAAAGATCAAAATAGGAGAAAAAGCATCCTCCAAAATAAGGGAGTCAACCGAAGTGGGGTGCTCAGGATTATGTGTTAATGCTGAAAAAATGAAGTAAAGGGAATCATACAGAATAATTGCAAACGTAAGAAAATTTAACTACGAGTGAACAAATTCTCTGTGAAGAAAGAAGAAAATGACAGCGTGTAGAAAAGCGAGCATAAAGGTTTTGAAGAACCTGTAAACAAAATTACAAGGTCAGATTTTGGATCCAGAAGGACATGGGGAGTTTCTTAGAGTGAATACAGAGATGGCGCCCAAGAACTAGACATATCACAAATAGCAAGATAATATTTCCCGAGAACAGCAGAGGTTCTGGTGACAATGAAAATATTTAATCCAGAATACATCAAGAAGCTATATTCAATAAATCCAGTGGGATATAGAAGATATATTATACGACCAAAAGGAAAGTAACCAATCCTACCATCTGGAGAGAAATAGTAGTGACTAATGGGATAATCACTGTAAAACAACCAACTCCCATGTTAAGGAAAATTAAGAAGAGAACAGGAGAGCTCAGCATATCGGATATTCCGCTAGAAATACCTTTAGAAGCAGTGATAAAGCATTTTGAGGAAAAATTCTCCGTCATATCGTCGAGAATGATAACCATCCATTCAACAACAATCTTTGATGTGATAAGAATTCTAGAATTAGAGAAGTCAGATTTAAAAAGCATTAAGACGTCATACTTTATGCATGGATTCCTGGCTAAAACTTGGTATAAGGGATGCATATATGATATGAAATGCAGTAGGTGTGGAGAAACGGTACCCACCTTTCAAATGCTCTTTAAACAACGAGGCGCAAAGACATAGAGAAGGAAGAGTACAACAGCAACAAATAACGAAAATAGGAAAAACTGCTATAACAGAAACAACAACAGCCTATTGAACCACTAAAGACGAACAACCCAGCCCCATAAAAAGAAAACTAACATCACCCAAAACAACAGGGTACCTAACCAAACAAATCTTCAACTGCAGGGGGAAACAGCAGCAATCATACGACAAAGTAAATCCCAACAGAAAGAACAAAAGCAATTAGAATTACATCAACGGGAGTAAACATAAACAATGAACGAAACATCCGTGACCAAGCAAAACAACCTACAGAGATAAGACCAAAAGAAATACACGACGTAATTAGTAAACTACGAGCAATGCTACCAACCAGAGAAATTGAAACACCAGATATGAGGGAAAGAGATAAGATCAGAATGAAGGAAAAAAGACGAAAGAAAAAGAGAAGAAGAAGAAGACTACAACAGGGCACAAAATATTTTCTTTGAAGATGACGAATATATATTTAACAAAAATCAATTTTAAAAAAAATCATTACAAAATTAAATTCAAAATACAAATGGAATTATTCAAACGATGAAGATCATATAGCAAACACCTACTATAATGGCAGGAGGGCCTCGCTAACTGGTCTGAAAAGATCAAAAAAGGAGAGAGCATCCTTCACCCACCCACCCCGCCGAAAAAAATCGAGTCATTTTAATTATGAACTGTACCAGAGCACAACTGTGAAATGGAATAGAAGATATAGAAAGACTATGCTTAACAAAGGATAAATGGTAAACACATATTGAACTTCGGGAAAAGAAATTGTACATTACTGAACTGAACTTAACTCACAAATTGCACGTATAGTACATGCAAAGTACATGATGTCGAGACATAGACAAATAGTAGACTTGGAGGTCTTTTTTTATACCAAGAGAACTGAAACTGAATAAGGAATATTTCTTGACTGAAAACATAAGTCCGGTGCACAAGAGATAGACCTAAGAGGGACAGAACCAGAAAAAAAGATCATTTATATCCAATTACTGACGATGTTTACACTTATAGTGAAATCATTCGTGAGCCTTGCAGACTCGTTCAACATGAAGGGTGAGGGAACTTATATTATAAGACCCAAGGGGAGCACGCCAATATTGCCTTATGAAAAACTAGGATATGGAGGGATTACGATTGATGTAAAGGCAGTGCCGTATTAACCCATGGCAGGGCCCCTAGGCTTCGAGCTTCTTTAAGGCCCTCGACATCCACCCTCGAATTTCGCGCTCTTTTCATTAATACAAACTTACCAAAAATGATTTAAAAAGGTGGAATTTAGCAGCAGTCTGATTGTTGTGGCATGGAGTAGGAATTTTTTGAATGTGGAATTTTCGATTACACAGCATTGCCATTGCATGGCTAAAGGTTGCATGGGCCCCTGCTCTTGGTGCGCCCCTAGGCTTCAGCCTAGTCAGCCTTATGGATAATAGACCATTTCATACCGAATTTAACCGAGTTTCGCCGTAATTATCTGAATAACCTCCCGAGTCACTTCATACTCCAGCCAATCAAACGCTTGTGGGTACATGTACATACCAAATTATCGTCCAGTGTTGTTTAGAAATATTTCAGAGATAAAACGTCAAGAAAAATCCGCTACTTGTATCGTCAGAGGTTGCAAAAGTCGCCCCAATCAAGGATGTGGCATTAAATTCCATCATCTGCCATGGAGAGATGATTAGTACTTGTATTAGTATTGCGACTTGATAAACAGTTGTGTACTTGTCCGTGAACGTTATAAAGATCGAATAACGGTGACGCCGATATTTTCAGCTTTTTCCAAATCCAGCAAGTTGAGCTAATCAAATGATTGAAATTTACATGTAAATTATTCACAGACTTTCAAAAACAAAATTATAAATTCACTTATTACAGTGACGTTACAAATCAATATAAATAGTTTCAATAACCTGCTCTTTGATTGTCAGGATGTAATTTGTTTACTTCGACACCGTTTTCTTACTTACATGTACATGTCCAGATGTAAACAACTAAAAACTACTCTCTCGTATGGCTTTGAAAACCACCCTGGTTTCTAGAAAATAAGACAGGATGGTTCCAATATTAAATTACGTCAATATATGCGGCAGCATCGCAGTTGAATAGGCATCTTACAACTCGATAAACGATGTTGACGTAGTTTGAAAATTTATGCTGATTCTGAAGCGTCTGCATATTTTGCCCACCACCTATCGAGTCGCTCTTGCAGTCAGCTGACCACCCGCCACGTGCTAAAAATTCCGAGCAAATTATATCAAACAACCCCCAAGAGGTACCAACAGAAGCAACTGTCGAAAATTACAGGTTACAGTACACAAATCAAGGATGGATATACATCCAGGCTATCCCATTAAAAACGGAGTGCGAAGTTTAGAAATAGACAAAGAAAAGCTGCAGACAATAAAGAATGCTTTTTTATTTCTTCATGGATTCCTCGTAAGGACATGGTATAAGGGCTGTATATACCACAGGAAATGTACCAAATACGGAAAAGTGGGACACACCCCACGGAAACGCCCAGAAACAAAAAGCACAGAAGTAGGATCCATACCAGCAAAAATAGATACCAATACCCAAACCACGGAATGAAGGGAAACACTCGCCGCAACAAGATAAAGAAAAAGTGCAAAGTAACCAATCAATAGCTCAACGACCCCAAAAGCTGATTGAAGAACAACAAAAGGAGATACCAACAAGAGTACAACAACAATAACAACAACAACATGGACAAAAAGAACATGAGGTCAAACAAACAGAACAAATACAAAGAAAAATAACAAGAACAAGAACAAAAAATAAGGAGATCCCCAGACGAAAATGTGCAGAAAGATATATCAGGCTGAACATCTGAAGAAATTGAAAAAAACGAGGAAGATTAAAGAGGAATACAAAATGACATTTGACGACGAGCTGGATACAACAATATAGATACTGAACTAAGTTAAACTGACTATATAAATTGATAGCAAAACTGTCCAAAACAAATTGCAATATTGCATATACCTATACACCTATTCATTACAAATAATTAGCCCATGAATAGAATTACAAAGATAAGAAGAAAACTAAAGAAAAATGTAGCACTAACATACGGATAAGCCTTCGGGTAAAACAATATAATTAGCTTTTGGGTAATCATAATTATTAGCTGGGGGCCGACTCGAATGGTCTGGAAAGATCAAACGGGGAACTTCCCTCCTCCACTCCCACCCCAAAAAAGGCAAGTCAACAGGAATGGAGTGCTAATGCTTATTTGTCTATAGATATGCCAGTTGAAAAATGAAGTAAATGAATCATAAAGGATAAATACAAAACATTTACAATTGAGTGAACAGTGTTTACGTGAAAAACGAGGAAAATGGCAGCCTGTACAAAAGCCTGTATAAATTAACCCTAAAAAACAACCAATGCCACCCAAAACAACAGGGCAATAAATCAAGCAGATCAACAACAGCAGAAAAAAACAGCCGCGAATCTACGACAAAGTAAATTGCAACAGAAGTAACAAAAGCAATTACAGCACGAACTACAAAAACAGAAAATGAACAAATACAGGGACAAAGAAAAGAAAATTTTTAAAAAAATCAAAGTACGGCAAATACAAACAATGACACTAACAAACTTACCAACCAGAGGATATAAAGAAAATGAAACATCAGACTGCATGAAGGAAAGGAACAGGATCAGGAGGAAAGAAAAAAGACGGGGAGGGGGAGGGATTAAGAAGATTATGGGATGGCACAATAATTTTTCTTTGATTATATATATATATATATATATATATATATATATATATATATATATATATATATATATATATATATATATATTAAAACTTTTAATTAGAATGTTTTAGAAAAACAAACATTACAGATACACAATGGAAAATCAACTATATATATAATACCCCTCCCCCCCAAAAAATACTAAAGAATAATACATACGATATATAATATAGCAAAGATTCACTAATAGGGCAGGGGGGCCTCCCTAACTGAAAAGATCAACTAGGAGAGAGCAACCTCCATACAAACGAAGACACTATTAAAAATATTGTCAGTTGTTAGTTTTATGGTTTGAAAGAACCGAGTATAGGAAAATCAAAATCAACTAAGGATCCTTTAAACTGAGCATGACATACTTTTGTGTCAAATTTGCCCACCGTTCAATGTTTTTAAGTGTCATCGTTATGAAATATCTTTCTTGGCAGATTTCAAGATTAATGTTGCCTGCAGTCATTTGCGGGCACTAGATTTCTTTATTGAATCTATCAACAAGGAGACAGCCTTTGTGTCCTTCCCGTGTCCGAGAGATACAGTTGACCCCGACAAGTCATGTACATCCTGTGATTCCAGTGGCTGCATTAGGATGGGGTTCTTTGCTGATCAGGATAACGGAAACGGAACTTACTATTTGAAAACAAATGATAGGTCACCTTTCAGTATAGGTACGTATGTATTTTACAATCACTTATTTTTGCTTCCTTCGTTAAATACAGGTTTACTTACAAAATAAAGAGATAATGGGATGCATGTGACCTCAATTATGATGTCCATTTAAAATATTTTTGGTACGAAATTTGTATATTAAATAACTGTTAATATTGTATGGCATTGGTCCAGTTCCCATGGGCTTCATTAATTAGCTCTACAGTTTCGCCTTGGAGGCTCGACACAATGTGTTAAAAGCATAGAAGAGCAGATTTCTGTTGTCACTAAAACTGGAGATGAGATATAAACTCATTTACGTGGTGGAGAGAGAAGAGCGATTGAAAGTCTGCATGCAGAACATATATAGTGCAAAGAGCATCTTATTTTATTCTTTATCCCGTGAATGTTTTTAAGTCAAAGGGACTATAATGTAGCTATTATATTACGATATCTTAGCTGTACTCTTCATTGAGCCAATGGTTTAGCTTTAGAAGAAAATATTTATGTACGAATTGGCTTTCAGACAGTAAAACGTTATACGTGTTCCGTACAATAATAGCATGAGAATTATAAATCTTGTTTAATGAAGTCTCTCATTGAGCTAACTATTGAAGCTAAGTCTGAACGTTTTCTGATCAAAAATCGCAATCTCTAATTATATTTGTTTGTTTTTAGCAAACAAATCCTCTCTTGTTTTTAGCAAACAAATCCTCTCTTGTTTTTAGCAAACAAATCCTCTCTTGTTTTTAGCAAACAAATCCTCTCTTGTTTCAATCATTTAATAATTCGTATTTGCTTCAGGATCTTTGGATAAAGATACAGTGACAGCTGGTGATGGAAGACAATGAAATCAAATATTTAAACAGAACAGTTGTACTGCTGACCATGTCATGATAAATATCTAACTGCATATAACATTGATCACGTGATAATATGTTCGGTCATATTTGTTTTTGCAAAGAGTTTTCATATTCAATGAAGACGTTAACTATTTGTTTTAATTATTATTACGGCTTAAAGTTATCATTTTTAAGATTCATTTTTTGTGTAGCGGCTTGCGAAAAATGGGTATGACAACCAGACTTATCTTTCATGATGTTCAATGATATGCTGGTAATCTGTGTGTGTTTATTACATTTTTTATCCTGTAGACTGATTCGGTATCACCTATTGGGCGTTCTAGTAACATTAGGTTTTGTGTTTTTACGCCATGAATTAGCAGCCTTGATATTCCCTAAGGTGTCAATATTTGGTTTTATTCCGTCGACACAGGTGTTGGAATATAATCCCCATCTAATTACCGGTCTTATTTCAAGAACAAATTCAAAGTCTGTTATCAAAGGATTTCATAAATTAACCTTGGAAAATGTATAGAATAGACATAAATTTATTTATTTCCAATATATATTTCATCCTTGGGAAAAATGGCAGTATACTTGTTATGGTTATGGGTGCGGGCTTAACGCCATTTTTCTGCACAAGATGGTCTTAAGCTCTTTTTAAAAAAAATAAAAAAATGCATGATTTGACGCATGAGAGATGTCGACCACGAACTAGGATCTCCTATATTTTCATTTGATTCATCTAAGGTACAAATTTCGCTTGTTTGTATTCGATATTTTTTTAATCAGATCTGATGCATCATAGCATTATAATTATCATTGAGGTAAACCTCGTGTGTTTCTCTGACATCATATTAGTACTGTACTGTTTATGCCTCTGCATAGCTGTGAAGGGCGGGGTTATTTTCGTTACCCAGTTGCATGAGTCCATCTGATTGTCCATCTGTCTGCGTGGAGGATTTTATTGTTGTTGTTGTAGGTTTTAACGCCATTTTTCAGCACACGAAGCTAGAAGTTAGATACAGATGCGCAGTTTTTTTTAATACTATTTTTGTCGGTTTAAACTTGATGACAGGACAAGTCCGCAACTGAGCTCGTTGCTTCACCTCCTCCACCGCATGGAGGAGATTTTATTGTAGGTTGGATATAGATTTGCATAGATACAAAGTCATCATTATTATTTTTACGGTATATACTATATTATTTAACTTTTTTCAGCACACGATAGGCTATATATGGCGGCCAGTATTATTGGTGTATGAAGAACCCGGGAAAACCCCCGGAAAGAACCACCGACCCACGAGAAGCTACTGGCAAGCTTTCTCACATAACTACATTAGCCTAATCTTAGACTCGAACCCACGCAGATAGGTGAGATGGCAGTGATCCGTAACGGAAAGCGCTTTAGACCACTCGGCCACTCGGGGCCCCCTATGATATTTTGGGAATTTGGTTAGTTATCCATTGTGATAGACATCTACTAGGGATTGTATTAAAACTATTGATAACCTTCATAAGCGGTTGGTGTATATACGTATAATGTTTTACTTCTTCCTCAGGCCAATTTTAAGGGTGAGTTTTCTGACAAATTATCAGAAATGAGATTCTCTTTCCTCATGAGACGGAGGATTTTTTTCAAACTTTACTTTTTTCCCTCCTGGGTCATTTCTAGGGATTTGTTTTGAGACCTCGTCAAAAAGGGTATTTTTACAGTTTAGTTTGTCATCGCCACTCATACACTGGTTGGATGATTGTATTGTTGTATATTTTTCTATTTTCATTTTAAATATTGTTATTCTCCATGTATTCTATAACTCAAGTCTAGTTAAAACAGAGCTAATGAAAGGAACCGAATAATGGGACATTTTGTAATATTAATGCTGGGCATATGCGCATGTGCAGAAAATATTCCCATTTATCAATAATCCAAAGATTTTGAGGTGGGTGGGTATATTTTGTTTGCCATATAAGACAAACATGTTCAGATAAACATACTTTAAATATGGGAATGTGAATATTGTTGTATGTACACCAGGTTAAAGTCTGTATTTTAGGGGTTATATTTGTTTTATACGTAAATATATACGTCTATTCTATACGTAAATATATACATCTTTTCCATACGTAAATTGAAGTGTAAGAGCACGTTTTAATTTTCTTATCAATTAAGACGCTCATTAGTTTAATTAGGAATGATGCATAAACCAAATGTAAACATAATTCATGCTCTTCAACGATCTCGCTGTTCCTTTTGAATGTAGTCGTAGTCTTATTTCTTTTTTAGTCGTACAAGGGTATTTATGTTTTAGTTGCTGTGAATAATAGTTTTGTATTGTTATTCTACCCATAACATCACGTTCCTTCCACCCGTATTATGCGATTATCTTTTAATTATTTTTATTATTTTCCACAGTGCATATCATTGAAGTTTTAATTCACAAAATCAAGGCAGAACAGTTGTTACATGAATCTGCTTTTTATAAGGAAAAAACATCATATCAGTTGCATACCAATTAGCAGAAAATGGCATTTCCGCGCCTTTCTAATGATGACATATTTGCACGTTGTTATTACGCACATATTTTCGAACATCATAGATCATAATCTGCTTTTTGCAGTTGGAGATTTGTTATTTACATTTTGCAGTTGGAGATTTGTTTATTTACATTTTGCAGTTGGAGATTTGTTTATTCACTTTCAGCATTTGGAGATATGTTATTCACTGTTGGAGATTTGGTTATACTTTTTTTCTCAGAGATTTGGTTATATGCTTTTTTCAGTTGACAACGCGTTATGCATGTATTCAGGTTAATAAAATATACATGGAATATTGGATAACGGGGATAGGGCACATATTATACAAAATAACATATACATTCAGGAGACCGCAGAGTTTTCATTTCTTCGACAAAGAGAGACATTAGAAGACACGAGACAGTTTTGGAAACGGCCTTGAGAGAGGACTTTCTCTCCCACCTTTGAAGCCATCTGCATAAAAATAAAGGTCCATAAATATCATCAGTAAGTAGAGAAACTGAATAAATACAAATTTTGGCCTGTCCTAGTTTATCATTCCACCACCCACCCATCCCAAACCTTGATTCAACATAAAAATTAATTTTGTCATGATTTTCGACCCCATAACGAACTAGTTCCAGAAAATCGGAAATACGTACATTTATTTATTCGAGGCAGTGATAATTGCGTCGCAGATATGACATAATTATTTACGGGTTTACTATGGTCGTTGAGTTAATACAGCGAGTCTTGACAATCTCAGCAAATGCGTCAAAAGAGCTTAGAGAAAGTTACAGCTGCTCATGCGCATTGTAGACCAAACATTAACTTCGAGCCGTCCAGCACATACATATTTCTGCACCAGACTCATCACCTTGCACAAACATGTCATCATACATTTTTAAAAAGACAAATGTAAATGAGATGGGAGAAAAGTGGATATAAATTAGAGGATGTTTGTTTTTATCAAAAATGTAACCCATGGCCAATCAGAGGACCTGTTTAGTGCTACCTTAGTTATTGTAGAACTGATATTATTATCTTATAAGCAGTTAGAACTTTATATTTTTTGTTGCATAAATAAGTGGATCGTTTTGGTTTTGTTATTAAAAAGAATACTGAGTATTCTATGTAATGTTCTTACTGTGGGATTCTTGTCGTCTCAAGAAAGTATATAAATATGTAGGTCTGATGAAAGATTTCCTGTCTTACGCATTTATGTCTAGATGCATTTATGCCATTGAGAATTTGATTATATATCTAGCACTGTTAATATATCAGTTTGCAGATTTCAAACTTTTTGGGATCCAGTGGAGACATTGTCAATGATGATCTGTATTGTTTAGTGTGTGACTGTGATATGTTCAGATTGATATCTGCAGCTGTTCCCATTTTGCCTGTACTGGTGCAAAATATCTACAGCTGCTCTCATTTCGCTTGTGCGTTTTGCATATCTACAGCTGTTCTCATTTTGCCTGTACTGATGCAAGATATCTCATTTTGCCTGTGCTGTTTTCATATCTACAGCTGTTCTCATTTTTACTGTGCTTTTTGTACGATTGCTACAGCTGTTCTCATTTTGCTTGTACTGATGCATATACTGCTCGCAGTGGTTAAGATATTAAAGAACAATTTTACCCTGTTTTTGTCAGACTTGTTTATTTATGTAGATGTACAGTAGAAGACGTGGCGTTAGGAGTACGCAAGGTCTAGGACTGACCATGACCGTGCGGGGTCAGAGTATCGGTATCTCGATTGGTATGCTACTGCAAACACTGATTATGTCCATATAGACAACCTTAGGCCTGAAGCGCGGGGCCTTCTCAAGAGGGGGACCTGGGGCGGTCGCCACACTTGCCACCCCCAAACGCCGTGTCTATACAGCGTCAGTGTCGTAGAATCCGTCCAAGCGCTCACAGCAAGTTGGTGAAGGTAGACATACAAGGGGGTGGGCGGTGTGGAGGGACGGGAGGCGGACCAGACTCAGTTAAAGACTACAATTCCCATCAAAGAACTTTTTTTAAATGGTACTGGGCATCATAAATAAGTTTGACGCAGAGCTATGTATGGGTGGGTGGGAAATGCTTCGCTGTCAGTGAATGAAGCCAAGAAAATTAAATATAAAAGGCCATGCAAAAAAAAACTCCACGTAATTTGAGACAATTACTTCCGCATGAATTTTTCAACGTTACTAATACTTTTTCGTAATTTTTAATGGGTTTGTATTTCATTAAAAAAAATATAAGCGTTTACATGCACCATCATTCATTAGTTATTTACCATTAATCTGCAGAAATGAAATAAACAGATAAAATATGTCAATGTTAAAGGCATACAACCTAAGATTTTCGACTTTTTTGTTCTTGCAAATGCATGATATTATGAAAAGTATAGTAAAAATAGAGTAATTACAGGTCATTCAGTTTCAAAAAATGTACATCTGTAAGTTTAATCAATGAAAATATAACGATTTTCTGTACGGATTGCTAATTAATTATGCAGAAACGGAATTTACCGATCTTCTCCGTAGTCGCAGTGTCACATGAAGTCGAGGTAAGCATATGTTTCGCTTTTGAGTAATTATTGCCCTATTCTTCGTCTGTCCTTCTCTTTAGTTCATTATAGTCACCCACAATATATGTATTGCTTATAGATTTCTCATTATATATGATAAATTACAAGAAGTAGGCAAAAAAGTCAATACGATGGAAAATCCTGACAATAAGAGGTTCCTTTAAGGGGCGATTCTTGAAAGTGTTTACTTGTCGTGTTTGTGAGATTGTGTTACGTTGTAAGATAAACCAACTAAAAATGTGATAATTTGTATCATTGTAATCAGAACCACTATTAAAAGGCAGCAGAAGAAGATAATACCAACGGGGGGGGGGGGGGGGGTGGGGGTGAATGGCATACTGCTAATAGGCAATTTATTTTATGGACTTAATGGATACCTAAGTACTGGCAACAGACATGTCATTCCAAGCTGTTGTGTATGGCGTATAATGGATAAATAATTTTGGCCAGTACCATTTTGGATTTACTCAAGGAAGACTTGGGTGATCTATCCAATGATATGATGTGTGAATAATGAAATTTATGTTTATTTTAAGTTGTATAAAGCATTTCTTTTGTAGTATGCAATTTTTTTTTGCATGAACAAGTTTTAAAAATTGTTTTAGCTACCTACCCACTAAAGAATGATTATATGTATGGCTATGTTTTGAAAGCAACTGTGAGGAGACTGCTTATTAAAAACATGAATTGAAGTTTACTAGCATTGTCATGGGATGCAAAGGATGTAAACAACGAAAGTCCACTGGTGAACATGATTTTAATTGTTCATATACAGTAACACATTAGGTTAAATGATAAATAACGCATAGTCATGAGTTGAGAAAGCAAAACTTGTTGCAGTGTTTCATGAATAAAGATTGGCTTGTAAATATCAACAGAACTACAAACACTAGGATATTATTCTATCCAGACACTGCTCATTAATTTCAATTACATGTGAAAAAAAATTGGCTCTGGAAACATAATAAGGTTTTTAAGACTTAAATACTAGTTCATCAAAAGCAACATTGAATGCTTATATCACATAATATGTGCATCATCAGCCGTCTTATTACAACTAAATCAAATATACTTGACACCAATTAAATGCATCAAATTTTCAGTTTTTTAAATGTGTTCATTTACCATAGAAATAATTATACCCTTTATATAAATACCCAGATGAATGTACACAGCTGCATACACTGTAAAACTGTTATACTGTATATTATGTAATGTACTAAACTTATATATGTACAAATGTGCATGTACAGACATAACTTTAATTCAAGAGTACAGTCAGGCATAAAAATGAAGGATATCATCTAAGAATAATTATGGCATATAATATATAGAGATTTTCCGTGTTATTTAGGTTGGGAGGGGTGCTCCCAATATTATTTAAATTATTACAAAAGACCTCCCGGCTTGTTTTTATGAGGAATTGAAGTAGTGATAGAGAGATGCAATGCTCAGAGCTCCCAGTCAGTGGTGCCAACAGTTAAATTAATGAATACACAAAATGTGAAAGTCAAATAAACAACAATTTAATATCATTAAATAACAGTCATCTCTCAAATGAAACTCAAATTAAAACCCTATCACTCGTCTTTAACTCGACCAAGTTATGGCCTATTTTATCTTCTGACTGTAATTGATTTTCCTCCTGTCCTGTGTTCCTACTCATCTGTATGATCTTTCTCTGGACTGGTAGTCCAATTGCCTCCAGTCCGTCTAATGTCTGCCTCCGTTCTTCCTTTCTCTTTGTCTCTCAGAGACATTTTATATGAGAAACTAGTGTACCATTCCTATAACAGATTGATTACAGACATCCCATTCCAAAATACTAGACAGTTCTATAGAAATTACATTGATATTTTCGTATCTTGTGCTTGTTTTTTTATACTTTTGACAAAAGTGATTACCATTTACTCAATGCCAAACTTTAGTACATCACTTAAACAAACTACTGCAGAGAAACAAATATTGAAATTAAGCCCATGCCCTCACCCCCAATGTATGTTTCCTATTGCATTTCTTTTAAAATTAGGGTAGCTAGGAACACACACACACACACACACACACACACACACACACACATACTGATTAGTATATATAATGTACGAAGTACAATGCAAAACTGGCTCAGATATACATATCAAATTCAGGAATGCAGGGGTCATGCTACCAGTGTTGATACTAATTAGCCTACACAGACAAACAAACTCTTACACATTCACAGGGGTGTTTTAATTGCTAACTGACCATTAACCCTGTTTGCAACAATATATCACTGCTCAAGTTCATGAAATTGGGCCTACTATACAGCGATGGAAATATGCCAAATTCTGTTTCAAAATTGTAACAGTGTGTGTGATTTGGATTTTTAACATACCTTGAACAATTTTTGAGTCATACTGCTATGATGTTTGAAGTGTGGCAGTTTATAGTGATGTCTAGCACTAAGGCATCATGCCGCAGACATGTAGCATGACATCCCACCCAGTTACATTATCCTGACAGTAGGACGACCAGTCCATACACTAACCTCTTAATGCTGAGCACCAAATGAGGCAGCTGTTAATACCATTTTTATGTGTTTGGTATGACTTGGCCAGGGATCAAGGACCCCAACCTCTTGCATATGAGGTGGATGCTCTTAACACTAGGCCACTGGAACGGTAAAAACAGTATGTAAATAGTAATTTGTTAACAAATATAGTCGGTGAATAGCATTTCTAATTTATTAATTTTTTTAATTAAAAAAAGACAGAAGTTAACACCATTATTTTCTTTATAAAATCAGTTTAAAACTGTATGTGAACCTTTAATTGCATGTTTAGCGGGAGCATTTAAATCAAGATGAAGAGTATGGATTGAAGTCATTTGCTCCAATGTACATTTTTTTCTTTTTCAAAATATACTTGAAATCTTTCTGACTGCAATTTTACACAAAACATTTAGAAAATAAAATTATTAAAAAGTACTTTATTATGCAATAATACAGACTTGTAATTATATGATTTTAATCTTGTTACTTCTATAAGATTAAATGATTTACAATGTATAGCCTCTGCTGTGCTTTTTTTTATACATCATATGGCCAAAATACACTGCATTTACCTCAATCTAAACATACATATAAGACAAGTATAAATGCAATGGGTATGAAAAGTTAGAAAAGGTCTTACATCTTGTTGTTAAAATGCATATTTTTTTTTAAAAGCTTTAAGAACATAATCAACAGTGGTCTGAAGATATACTGCTACTTGGAAATCAAACAGATGCTGGACTTCAGCTCATGGTAGGCACTTCAAAAAAGACTTAGTCAAAGTCTATATGGGTCCCTGGTAGGGAACATTTCTTACCATACAATCACTAGAATAGTCTCTCCATAACAATCTGATATCAACAGGTAGTACCTGACTAAAAGGCCTAAATCATTTTAACTTAAAATGAGATTTCTGCTTTGTAACAATCTCTTCTGTAGGTGGTGGTGGTATTGGAGCAAGTACATCAGATATTCACATAGGATCATTTATGTCCAAAACAACTGGCTGGTTCATGCCAACTCTATCATCTAACCTCATTTCAATATTTTCATATTTATTTCTGGAATATACAGGTACTGTTGATCAGCTTTCTTTGGGTATGCAGACCATCTCTCACTTTTTTGTTGAATGACCTTTGGTATCTGACAAGAAAATGCAAACATTTCACTGACAATGTCATTTTATATTTTTTTAATTCTCAAAAGTCCAAATAAAAACTGCATACAATTACATGTAACAAATCATTTTGCTACAGATGAAAATGTCAAAATAGCAAATCTGTATCTTACCCATATATCATAAATTTTTTTTAGATTCTTTACAGAATTTTCTAATTACATTAGACTAATTCTAACCAAAATTGGTTTTTGAAATTTATTTAAAAAAATGTCTTCTGTAAAAGATAAAATTGTACCACAAACAGATGGTTTATCAACTTTCAGGTAAAGCATTAATATTTTAACAAAGATGAATTATTAAGTTAACAAGAATAAAGTTTATTACCTTATTGTTCCATCTGTGTTTACAATCACATCTCTGTCAATATGATTGTTATAGTCAAGAGCTGCCAACAGATTCCTAGCTCTGAAAGCTGATGGCTTATATGAATGTCTTTTGGAGGCATACAATAAAATCAAACTTCTGGAAATTGTCCAGTTCTGCTGTACT
This sequence comes from Unio delphinus, assembly GCA_029339505.1. Taxonomy (NCBI): domain Eukaryota; kingdom Metazoa; phylum Mollusca; class Bivalvia; order Unionida; family Unionidae; genus Unio; species Unio delphinus. The sequence goes on from JAQISU010000174.1 coordinate 6,930,335, forward strand.
TCTGGAACAAAGTAAAATGACTAAATAAATAAATTGATTCAGATGCAGAGAACTATTAACATTTATAAATCCCCATTAATCTGTTTCGATGAAAATGCCAATGTACAGTAGCATTATACAGGCAGAGAATAATCAACTCATTCCACCCATACTATTTTTTTTCCTTGTCACCTGGGGGTAGGGAGTGCATTTGTGGGCTAATTTTGAATATATTGAAATACATCTGTTTCCAAGAGATTTGATTAGATATACACCTAGGTGTGCTAGAAACATCATTCGGCATAAGGGTAAAAGTGGGAGTTTTTCCTTCTTCTGACCCATCATTTTCCTCCTGGCCACTTTTTACTTCCATCCCCAATTTATCCTACTTTTGCAATTGTTCACCTGTATGTGTATAGCTCAGACCGGTGTGAATTAGATTGCAAGCAAAAAAGTAAAAAGTCCAGAAACAAAATCTGATTCCAACTATGGACATGTGTGCAAAAATCGGGCAAAGCTTGACCCATCCCTCCCTGTACACATGCATACTTTTTATTTACACACACACCATCTGCATACATGCGATTGCCCTCCCCATTCTGTAGAACAGCCAATATTTAATCCACACAGAAAAGATCAAGGATTAACAATAATATGTATTTAATGTAACAGATAGTCCACCAATGTTGAATGTATGGCTGCATCAAAGAAATAAGCAGCATAACTTTAAAAAGTTTGTCTATTGTCCACTAAAACTCAAACACCAACTGAACCCAGTCAAGCAGGTTACTTATTAGACAAATTACTATCGAGGTATATGTGTACGTATATTATCAGTAGACCATCCACCCCCATACACAAGCATATGCATTTGGGTAAACCCCCCTTGCCCTCTCCATGTGTATTAAATGGACAAACCATAACTATGGCTTCAGTGTGGTTTGTATTTATAATACAATGTATTCATTTTCTTTCTGTGATAACCAGTATATCTTCATTATTTCAATTATGCATTGATACTATATTTAAGATAAATTGTAAATACACAATTTTTACTTTTTTGATAATACACAGAAAAGAAAGCTTTTGTGGGAGCAACTTTCTGTTTCATACACAAATACCATCCACAAATACCAATACAATACTATACATTACTTTTAGTTTAGTTACATATATCATGCATGTATCATAATGGTTGTTTTTTTTAGGATACTTAACTCAAATATTCCCTTATATGTATGTATCACAATTTTTTTTGTTAGTATACTTTCTCAAATGGGTTGATAAAACTTTTAGACTTTTCCATCAACTTCAGACAAGACTGAAACCCTTAAAATAAAATTTTGAAATGTGTAAATACTAATGTTGAACTTGGGAATCTTTAGTTTTGTATCAAAAGAAATTATCATTTATCTTGGTTATTAAGACCTGAATGATAATGCTTCAAGAAATAATAATAGTAACTTATTTAAAGGGGTGACTAATTTAGTCAAAGACTATTCTCCCTTGAGACCCTTTAACTAAAATACATACAGCATGATGAGGAACATATCAATAACAAAAAATAGACATGTGCCAACAAACAATTTACAACAAAAATATTATTCTAAATAAAACAAACCAGATTTTAACAAAATGAACAATCTTTACCAACTGCAAACTATTAAACTAATATAGAATGATACATTTCCAGGTAAATCCTTAGATGTGCATCTACCAAAATATTTGTAAACAAGTAAATATACATAAAATTTTAAAAAAATGTAGTAATACTTACACAGATGCCATTTCTGATTATGATGTGGTTATATCAGACACAGCAGGAATTTATATCCTATGAATTGTTGGCCCAGGTGTAGAAGTTGTGGCCATGTCTTCTGTGACATTTTTCTGATGTTTTCCTTGCACTGCCATTCAATTCATTACCTAATATAGCAAGGGAAAATAAATGTTTTATTAGACACAATAATATTATATACTTTACAAATAATAGTATGTATAATATATACTTAACTATATTGCATTACTTTCATTTACAGCCATCACCATTTACATTATATATAATTTTTTTAATTTAAAAACAAAAAAAAAAAAAAACAGAAGTGACTGCTTGCCTCTAAATAAAGTCTTATGGTTGCGAGCGAAAATGATGATCATTAATACCCCTTTGATGGCCTCAAAAAAGTGGTGTACGTACATGCGGTTTTCAGCGATATTGTTGCAGGGCTGTGACATTTTATTTCAAGCTAAATGGAATAATGCCAGTTTATATAAAATATGTTATTTGAAGAGTTTTGATAAAGAGTTAACAATACAGATATAAAATAGCGGTATAAAAACTTGACTGTTCATTGCAAAATTGAGACTCACCATGACACCAGTATCCAGCAAGAATTTGGCGACATCTGGATTAGTTTCCAGGCTCAAAGTGGACTTCTTTTTATTCCATCGTTCATGCTGGTCACCAATACATATGCGTGTGCTGCCATAATTCGCCCAAAGAGCTTTTTTTCTCCCTCCTTTCAGAATCTAAGTTTTGGTTTTCGATCTAGTTGTGAACACGCCATTATTTTTGTAAACACGTGTTTGCGCATGGCTAAAATTCTTAATCTTCGGGAGAGGTCAACACAGAGGTTACATGAATATAGGCGTGGCAAACAGCGAATTTTTGTCTGCAGACAATAATTCAGAATCGCGTTTTTTTATCACAAAATTTCCGATACTAGCCTGATTTCGGCCTCAGAAACAGCCTGAATCGTAATTATTCATCTAATTAAGTAATTGTGAACTGAAAAAATAAATATATAATTTCATTCGTTTTTACTTAGGTTGTATGCCTTTAATCTTTAATTTGTCTACATCGTTTTGCACAGAATCGACATTTCTCCATGAATACAAGAAGCTCAGATTTTTTTAATGCAGACTGTTCGAGTCTGAGCCAGCTCATAATACGTTCAGTACATTAATCAGAAAACTTCAAAACAGCACAATGTTACAGCTGCGTCCAACAGGATGTATTAATTGTAGCAGCTAGAATTTAGTTCTATTTAGTGCATTTTAGATGGTTCGAGATGTTTTGAATTCAAGTCAGTCAGGTTCCGAGACACAATATGAAATATTTATAATAAAGTAGGTTATTTTATTGACTGATAACACTTTTGTTTGCTCAGTTTACAAATCTCACAGAATAATGGGCATTGTAAAATATAATTGTATTAAAAGAGTATATAAATAATAATGGGCATTGTAAAATATAATTGTATTAAAAGAGTATATAAATAAGTAGTTTATTAAAAAATCTGAACCTAATCAAATTTATCTTTTGGTCCTAATGTACATTTGATTCAATTTTGGCAACCTCCTTGTGAGCCACCCCCCCCCCCTCCATTTAATTTTGTGATTTGGCCCACATGTTTACGGCATTCACACTTGCCATTGTAAATTACACCGCATCATACGGGCGTGAACCTAACTAGAATTGGCAACGCTGTTCATTTTCCTATTTAATGATATGTGTGCATCATTGTAGTCTTTATCTCACCTAGCTATATACTTAAGAACTTGTGAGATGGCGTATTGGAAGATTGCCATGAAAATTCGTAAACACATTCGTTATATGGTTTAGTTGGTCCAAATGAAAATGGCGCTCTCGGACATCCAATAAGGCCGCCACTGCGACCATAATGAAATCTCGTTAGAAATGGATGGTCACATCAACGTGAAATTTTCAATTAAAAGCTTATGATGTCTTCTTGGTCAAGCTGGTCCTAAACAAAAATGGTGCCAGTCTGAAATCTAATATGGCCGTCATGGCAGCAATATTGAAACTCTTGTTATCACTACCCATCCTGAACAGAAAGATATGTCAAGGTGGGTTTTGATCCCAAATCAACTGTTTTGATCTGATTACCACTATGACTTTGACAGCGGTCTTATTAAAAATCTTGTCACTAGTTCTTCTAGTCATAACGCTATGATACCCTACCTGAAACACTTTTTGTGATATTTTGTTAGACTTCAGTGACAATGGTGCCGATTTGGCATAAAAAAGGGTGCAATGGCTGCTATGTTGAAAATATTCTTATCACTGCTATACAATATAAAACCATATGGACATGATCTTTGAAGTCTTCAGCAGTATCTACTTGATTCTAAATTTAAATGGCACTGATCTAGTAGCATACAAGAATTCGAACATATTTATTCTACTTCTTCAATACGGATGGTCATATTGATATGGGGATAATACACAAGACTTGTTATGATATTTAGTCGCTCCTAAATGAAAATAGCGATGATTTGAAATCCAGTATGGCCACTACGACGGCCATCTACAAACTGTTGTTCTTTTTAAGCAAGTTTATGTATCAATGACATGGTGAAGATGTCAACGTAGACACGCTAAAGTCCCTTGCTGTAACTCGCTGCTTTAGAAAGAAACCAATAGTTAAGTCCCTTTGGTTGAAATTATCGTAACAGTCTGTTCTTTTGCATATTCCGCTTAGTTAAACATAACGCGCCCGCTCGTTCACATACAAACACACATGTATGGAACTTTATGGTCTGTGTGATTGGGTTCCTCTTTCCCACCAAACACTGGTATGGGCCAGTCTGTGGTAAGTTTCAGATCACGTGCACCGTCCAGCCAATCGACATTCACTCGCGGTTTCTGCACACGGATTTATTGATGCTGGAAGGGTCCTTTGGCGTCAAACAATCTAATTTCGTTTTAGGGAGAGGAAACTTGTTCTTATTTCTGGAGGGATTGTTCAAATTCAAACGCTTTCCCAACGTTGGAGCTAATTAATCTCGTCATCGGGTATTAAACAGCTTACATATACAAAACAAACGCTAAACACAATATCTGATAAAATATCTGGACTTCGTTTATGCTAGAATCACTTAAGGGAATTAACAACACAATATAGCACTTCCCTCTGATTTGCTGGATGCTATTTTAGTAAGGGAATCTATTAAAATGTAACTATTTATACACCAAGATAACACATTTCAAACTGTATATACTGCGTTTATGTGATAATGCTAACTGGATGTACATATAGTTGTCACGAGTTACATATAACTGAATGCACTTCAAGTGGCTCTATCACATTTCATATTTAAGATAGTGTTTTGATTTTTTCTAAAAGTATACATTCCTAAAATGTTTATTTGTCTGCTTAGTAACGAAAACCATTGTTGATCCACGTAATAATGACATATATAACGTATTGTTTGTACGAAGAGAGAGAGAGAGAGAGAGAGAGAGAGAGAGAGAGAGAGAGAGAGAGAGAGATTTTAAAGCCAATCATATGTACTCCATCAAATGTCGCGACCTCTGAACTTTTCATAACCAATGTTTTTCATCATTGCATGAACACATTAGTACATTATTTATTAGGAATGCGTTGTGTAAGAAAAATGATACAGAGAACAAAGACATGTCTCCTTTTGTATGCATCGATTCGACACAAAGCTTTCTTCTATAGCTAGACATTTAGAGATCTAATGATCGGCACCTATAAATGAAAGATATCGCTCCCAATTATAAAGTTAAACGATTTATTAGTCGCTACATGTTTCCGTTTAGAACATTGATTTTGCAGCAAAACTGCTACTCAATATATTACCGCCAAAACCAGGAAGCCGCGGTGGCTCAGTTATTAGCGTGCAAGACTCGCAACCGAAATTCTGCGGTTTCGAATCTTATCATTTGACCAGCCTGGACCAACAACCGTGGTGTCCTTAGGCAAAGCACTCCAATTGCAACGGTACTAAATAACCTTCATGTGATGCTCTGCCATAACATCAAACCAAAATCTGCTGATTCCCTCGCTATCCTCACTTCACCTGTACAATAAGTGAAAAGCAAACAAAATTCCATCGATACAAATAGATTCCTGTCGTGTACATATATTTTGTTTGAATCTCTTGGGAGATGAGCGTATCAACGCGTGAAAGTCGGTCCATTGTTGTCAGTCATACCATTATGTTTATATTTTTCTGCTATTATGGTAAACCTTTCTTTTGGAAATTGAGATAGTCCAACAAGGAAATACTCTGTTCTCGTATGTAAAAATACAGTTCAATAAAGATCACTTCCTTCTCTTGGCCATCGTTGAGTTGAACAAGCCTAGATCTTTGACTTAATTAACGAATCCGAATCGGCTTTGAACTCTCTATCTGGTTTTATTCATTCCAGATCGAGACCTTGTAATTGGCTTTCTTGGGGTGTCTATTTTATCGACTCCCAGCTGATCGCTGGGATACAACAAGAAGACCCCGACTAACCATTGCGTTTTCTAAAAAGCCCATTTGATTGTGAAAAGATTCGTAAGTATATTGTAAACATTTAATGAAAATTGGATGAAATATGTCGAGACCATAACGAGCGAAACTAGATCCTATTGTAAAATATCTCTATTTGCCCTCCTCAGTTTGGTCAGCTGTTCTCTGGCCACCCAAACGTTCATTGATTCTCATCTATTTGGTGATCAAATTGAACTGCTGTCCAATGATTCTCTCTCATGCAAAATTTTAATGACAGATGCTACCTTGGGCTAATAGGTCAATTATGTACACTTCCGTTGGAAGGACAATTATCAACACTTCCATGCGGAAGGTTCAGATTTATTGATGACGCTTCCGGTTTTGTTGCTAAGAACCGTACGCCATGAATTAGTAATCAGAAAGGGGTTATTTGCCTATTTTCCGCACTAAATATTTCAAATGAGACGCGGCTTTGCTTGAATACTGGCCAAAGGAAAAGAAGGCATTTTTATATATACTGAATTACAAATATAAAGGCAAATTTGTTATATTTGTATCCGTCGTATTATGGTCATGTCGATATGTCGTTCATCCATTAAAACTTTTGTTTCTGTTTTGTTTCTGTTTGAAAACTTCAGTCCGGCCTTAACGAAACTTTGCAGTTTGTTTGCCCAATCAGATACAAAGAAATCTGCATTCTCATTGTGACCTACCAAAGCAAAATGGCTTCCATGCAATAACTTCATTTCTGCTAAATATCTCATCAGCAAATTATGCGACAAACCAATCGTTGAAGTACAACACAGCGTATTGATTTTGGTCAAGTCCATTGAACAAGTCAAGGTCGCTGCAACTCGAAGAAAGAAAATGCTTCTTTGCCAATACTTTGATTTATGCTAAATACACCATATAAATATAATTTCTTTGATAATGCCAAAAAGACTATTATTAACGTGAGCACTTAAAGTATCAAGGTCAAGGTCATTGCCGTCTAAAATTGGGGAGTTATTTTTTTGTATATTTAATCTGCGTCACCCTGCAAGTTCGGTCCGCCATGGATGCGGGAGGTCGTGGGTTCTATCCCCGGCCGATTTATACACAACGACTTTAAATGCTCACGAGAGACTCATTCTGTTAAAATCCTTGTGCTTTCATCTAGATAACTCTCGAGCTCTACGGGAATAATGATTCGTCAACTTCAAGTCACTGACGATATTTACGAAGATGTATGTAGCTTGTGACTTACACCCTCACTGGCAAGATGTACGTGACTGGAAAAGTTTTGGTTTCGAGGTTTGCACAAAAGAAGTGGCAAACAATGCCAATGATTTGTGATCCTAAATTCAAACGTCCAGTTAAAAAAGTAATTTTTAAATATATGTTAACCCCTTTGTCAGAAGAATCCGACACCGAGGAAAACCAAACATGTCAGGACAGGGCTGTCAATGATATGGATTCCTCCAGATGGAAATTCCGAGAGGAACCCTGTGTGACTGAAGCAACTGAAGAGATTCTAAGAACATCACTTCGTGTCCCCTGGACACTACACAATCGTAAAAAACTGTTGTATAGTGACTTGTTTCTATTCCACTTTGATTGTTGTGATGTGTATTTTATCGATGTACTTGAAATTTGGCTTTTATGTATTTTTGTATTTCGTGTTCAATTTTAAAATTCTTTTGAAATAAACGTATACTGAACAAAATATTAAAAAAACTTGTCTTATCTGTGTTCGTTTCAAAAGTGACATCTCATACTCATGATATGGTCTTGTTTAAAGTCTTTGAGATAAATCGAAAGTGCAGGTGTAAGCCAAACAGTTAGGAACGCCTTTACTGACTCATGAATACGATGATGCCACTCAAAGCCCACACGCCTATATACTCGTAGATTTAAAACCCACGACCACCAATTAGATGTAATTTCGTACCCATTTATTTCACCATTGGTGCCAAGATGGAGGGCCTAAATGTGTACACGTCCACGTCGACTTAAAAAATCTATAAAAAATCTCGGACAGTTTTGGTCTGTCTCACACATCGTCAACAGGATGTCTCTTCGGCCTCATCTTCTCGCCAAATTGATTCGTGTCTTACAATTGGTGTTGAAACAAAGCGCTTGCCAGCATCTTCTATAGCAAACCGACAAAGGCATCGTATTTCTGAACCAAGCTTTCCAAAAGGAATTAAAGAAGAAGACATTTTTTTTTTGATCACCGATAATCCAGAAACCAATGCTAGCATTGTGGAACGTTTCCAACGTACCTTTAAAGAACGTATGTGGAAATATTTTACACATCAACACACTCTCAAGTACATCAACGTCCTACCGCACCTGGTCAAAACGTACAACCAATTGTACCATCGGAACATGGGAGAACGACAACGAAGTGACCGTGTTTGAGCGCCTGTCTGGTACATTCCCGACGGTGGCTGTTCCCAGGAAAGGTGGAGTGTTGACGATGAGAGATTGGGTGCACATTAGCAAAACCAAGCGCACGTTCGACACAATTACCTACCCAAATGGACCACTGAATTATTTTGTGTCGCTGGACGAGTTCCTGGACGTCATCGTATCGTCTATTAATATGAATACATGCACGGGAAGTGGTAAAAAAAAAACGTTTGACGTGCCAGAGTTATAGCGAGTATCAACAATGAAGACGAAATTGACGACGACGATCAATGAACCAGAGAAGTGAGAAAACGTAGTGTCAAAGAAGTAAAACTAATTTGGAAAGGATATCCACCGAGTTTTGATTCTTGAATCGACGCTTCGCAAGTCATCGCCTATAAAAAGAAGTGACCATCATGTCCTTCATCACACCCTTAACCAAAACAGCAACCACTCCGTCACTGAGTTCTTCTCTGCAAGATCTACGAAAGCAACTCTTGTGGGTGTGGTGTGGAGAACGTGTGTCAAAACCAAATCATCTTTTCCTGTCAACATTTTGCGGTGTATTGTGTCATCGGGGCTGAAGTTGCCAATTTGAGTTTGCAACAAGGAGAAAAACACTTGTGGACCATTTTATTGAGCAGTTGCATCGGTTACCTTCTCTCCAATCATTTGCTGCAATACTCTTACGGTAACAACGGTAGTCTTGCAATCAACGTCCGTCACCTTCTTAACAGTCACAATAAAAACAATCCTCTTATAGACACTCATCCCTAGGGAAAGTTACGGTGAAACTCCATTTTCGAAAACGATTCTCTAACGATTTGTAGCTCATGTATCCTGTGTGCCGAAGAGTGAGGACATAGTTTAAGAGATATGCTGGAACCATCGTTTCGTTCGGTGGCCCCCGTTTTGAAACTGACGATGACACGAGACTTGCACGCCTTGAAAGATGCCGTAATGACGCAAGGCAAAGAATTTCTACAAAATGTCCTCATCGACAAACAAAACTACAAAGGAGCTTTCTTGAGAGCAGACAAAAATGTCTTGCTTCAAGCTTGAGAGACATTTTGGACCGACGAGAAACTCCAATAAATGCACTGGACGCTGTACAGTCAGGCATTCCTGCTTACCTGACACCACATCAAGGGCAAGGCATAAAGAGACGACGAAGACACCCCTAGAGATGACCTCACAAACTCTGAGCTAGAAAGACCAAGATAAAAAGAACAGTCTGAGAATTAGATGTTTTATTATTATTATTATTATTATTATTATTATTATTAAATAACAGAGAAAAACGATGATGCACCATGAGTCTTGCGAATGTTCCAAGTAGGAAGTGGACCTCTTTGCCATGCTACCCGCTACGATGACGATGCAAGAATCCTAATGTGTAAAATTTCATCCCATCTTCTCTTCGCACAGAATCCGTAGACAAAGCAAAAACACTATTGCTTGATATTTTCAATCACAAAGTCAGGATTGAATTGATTACTTTTCATTACCTGTGAAAGAATAAAAAAAAAAAATGGATAACTGGGAACTTTATTACCTTTTGAAAAACATTTCGTTCATCGCTTCTTGGAATCTGGTCGTGTGAGCTAAATATGATCTTCCGCATGGCCAACCATCAATATTATGTCATCAACACGCACGACAGTCATCTCCAAGGAACCCACTGGGTAGCCGTCTTCTTTCCTACAATGCATGTGTGTAGCATTTTGATTCGTATGGATTTCCGCCTTTGGAAGACATCATCGACTTTGAGAAGAAATGCACAGACAGCACGATTAAAAAATGTGCAATTACAAGACACATATTCATTGGTGTGAGGACAATATTGTATGTACTTTCTTCATCAGCCCAGTCATGGATATCTCTTAGATCATTTGGTGTCTTTTATTGATCATGACTCTTCTAGAAACGATGATGCAGCAGATAGATGGTTTTGTGACCATGATGGTTATCTGTTGTCTTTAGCTAATAAGGTAGTTTACGGCTAAATTACACCCAGTAGTGGATTTATAACTAGACTTCACAACGTTGTCTACCTTGCCAAAAATCTGTTATTTGAAAAAATGTATTGATGTTATATTATTTGTCGGTGGTTTGTTGTTTGAATACAAATGTTATAAAAATGAGTGTTTTTGGTTTGTTTTAAATTTTTGTATTACTATTTGTGCTTTTTTACTTCTCTCTATCCCTCATGAGAAGAGCTATAGCGTTCCTACGAAAAAAAAAACATAGGGGTACCATGTCCGCGCTTGACACATATAAAACGAGGCGGTCTCCAGTCTGACCATCCATTGTTAACTCGTTAATTCGATGCCGTTAAGACTAGCTAAACTGAACGAAGCGCACATTAATTTGCATCGTGTGAGGCAAAACCTGATGCTAAAGTCTGAAGAGATGAAAAATATCAGGGTGTTGAAAGTGGCACAAGAGCTCTTCACAGACGAAATGGAAAATGAACATGAAGAATGGACCCAGAAGTACAGATTTCAGAAGCAGCAACAACAGCAGCAGTAGCAACACCAATCATTGCAGTAGCCATATAGAGGCTTTGTGGACAGTAGAGTAGCCACTGAATAGTTCTTCTTCTCCTTCCGAAGAAGCAGGCCGTATCCCGAAGGAAAGCATGCAGCCAGACGGGGTCAAAATCACAGATGTTAAGAGAGATTCCCAAACTCTTCATCAACAAAACAGCTCTTTCCAGAGATACCTAAAAAATCTAGAAAAGATATACTACACTAATGCAAATGTTTGGTCTGTTTGCGTGTTGGTCTGTAAGTGTGATTGTAAGTGGTGTAAACACTTCATTTTCCTGTTTTATGTATAAGCAAAGAAGTGTACCTATAAATACTTCGTTTCCCTGGCTTGTAAGATGTTTTAAAAACGTTTTTTGGTATGCTCGTTTTAGGGTTCTGTTTCTGGGTGGTGATACAGTGTTCGAAGGAAATAAAATATGAATGAGAGTGTTTCTTTAGGTCCGCGCTTTCCATGTTTTGATTGTGGTTTGGGTATTGTTAGTATTCAGTCTGCGGCTAACAGAGCAACAAGCAACACGAAATGGAGCAATTTATGCCAGTGAATGGAATTATGCCGCCACAAGCCTTGAGTGCGATAATGGGAATGGGTCTAAAAATCGTAACAGGATGGAGCCTTAGGGCACAGGAGAAAAGAACCACTTTACTCCTGATATGGGACAACAACGAAACTGAACCGGGGAATCTAACTACAGGATAAATCGGGAAAAACGACAACAGCAGCGGAGAAAGACCCAGCTAGACCGAGAGAGCATCCAACCCCCAACACCAAGAATCACTGAGGAACCTGCCCCCAACCCACCTGAAAAGGAGGAAACTGTACAGGGGGATGAAATAAAGGCCATCATGGATCATATGGCAGAGCTATCAATTCAACTTCAGGCTCTCTTTGCGGCCTAAACCGCGGAAGGTGCCACGTCGTCGCCACCGCCTGAACCATCACCATCACCACCACCACCAAAAAAGGGGAAGTCAAAAAAGTGAAAGGAAAGGACCAGTACACCTACCTTTAAGCAGACACCACAACAGGCAATTAATCTGGATAAACAACTGAAAGAAGCCTCGCCCCAAGAAGGATTTATGTTACCAGTAAAAACTGTGCATATGCCAAAAAAGACGAAGGATGAAATCATGGGGAAACTTTGCAGTGACCTAGGACTCGCTGAACTAATCAACGACAAGAAGAAGGCAGGAAACTTCATAGTCTCCATCACTTACATTGGTTTGAGGTCGCTGCAAACATCGCCACCCAGAATGGCCCAGTGGCACTTCGCTCTAAAGATCCTTACGCACTACTACTATGACATCTTCGAGGAACGGCCCCTCTATTACCTCTTCGATGCTGCGCAGCACTTAGCCTCCCTCCACAGAGTGTACTTCCCCAGAGTAACCAGGGAGGAAGAAAGAACCATTGCCTTCATCGCAGAGATGGAGGATAGACGAGGCACCTTCTGCTAAATTATTGCCATTTATGTAACTGAGCTCTCATTTGGTACGAGAACTCTATTCGAACAAGCTCTTTTGAGAAAGCTGACTTGATCAATTTTGAAATACCGCTCCAAATTTACAATCTATCCAAACCTAACAGTGACAAACCTACAAATGTCGCTTAGACATTTTAAAAAACCATTTGTTAAGGATTTATTACATGTACACTATGTACTAGAAACATTGGTATGTTAGGTGATAGGAAATTTCTACAAATTTTAGAATTTGATTCAATTGCACAGGTGGCTTACACAATATTGGTATATTATTTTGTCCATTAGCATAACTGGACTGAATTTGATGTAAGTATGGCCCGGGCGTTTCAAGGCTAAAACGACATCCATGGGCTGGCTTTCCGGGACTTTTTCCTCCTTTTCTGCAACCAGAACCTCTCAACATGACGATATGAGAAAACTATTTTTCTCTCGTCATTATTTGGTGCCATTGCACCTCTAGTATACCTCCGCTGATTGGTTAATAGGGTTGAGTGCGTGTTGGTACTATTCCCACTCACTAGAAGGTCTTTCATTCATGTCGATAGTCCCCTTTTAGGGACTCGACATGACGACCAAATTAACTAGCATACTATGTATGCATTAAAGTCCGTGGGGATGTGGCACTATTCCTTACCCCACGGGATTAATTATATAGCCAGCACTGTTGGCAGTAAACAGTGCTAACTGTTCCCCGTGAACGAAGCACTTTAATGAAACTATTCGATTTTGTTAGTTTTCAAAGGCCTCATAGCCAAATTAAATCATTATGGCTTTACGGGTCGAATGTACAACTTTATAGAAAATTTCCTGACCGACCGCAAAATTATAACTAGGGTAGGGGCAACTTGCTCTGAGGAACACACCCTTGAAAATGGAACTCCTCAAGGGAGTTTACTCAGCCCCAACCTCTTTAATTTAATGATAAATGACCTTGACCAAAACTTGGCATCACCTAAAATTAGATTATCACAATTCGCTGATGATAGTGGACTATGGAGAGCAGGCAACCCCTCCAACCACACACATATGGCTGAAAATCAAACCAGCTTAAATAACATAGGAAAATGGGCTGACAAATGGGGTTTCAAGCTATCGCACCAAAAGACGGTAGCTGTACTGTTCACCCCATATCCAAGATTTAAAACATATCCCAAACTGACAATAAAAAATAAAGAAATAACATTTGTAAAAGCAGCTAAATTTCTGGGTATGTACTTTGACGAACACTTAACTAGGGCGCATCATATAGATGAACTAGTTAAAAGATGCAACCAGGATCTAAATATATTACGAAGCCTCAAAGGCACTCAGTTGGGGTGCAAACCAGGAAACCATTTTAACACTATATACGGCCTTAATAAGATCTAAACTCGACAACGGGCGCCAAGTTCATACCACGGTATCTAAACGTCATTTGAACAAATTAGATAAAATACAGAGAAAGGCCCTCATGATTGGTACAGGCGCACTGCCATGCAACCTCGACAGCTGAGCTGCAGATTTTTAAAGGAAAAATGCCACTAAGTCTCAGTAGGCAGGAACTCATATTAAAATATGCAGCCCGACTCGCGACCCATGCAAAAACGCACCCCACGTACCTGGCCATCAATAAATGCAACAACCCCTTTAGAAAAATACTAAAGAAAACTACATCTATGGGAAAACTAGTTCACGAACTAAAAGCTCAACTTCCGATAGATATATTCCAAGCAGAAAACAACATAGCGTACGATCAAGAACCATGGAGTAATGTAAGATCAAAAGTAAACATCTCCCTATCAAATAAAGAAAACAAGGAAAACCAAGAAAACTATCTAAAAACATTAGCTTTAGAAGTAATTCATAATCAATATCAAAATTATACAAAAATGTACACAGGTGGCTCAAAAGTAACAAATCCGTTCTAAACATTTGCTGCAATGGTCATACCAGAGCTTAATATTCAAATGGGGGAGTCGTCTACCTGAATTCGGCTCCATTTATACAGCTAATTTCTGGGCCATCCTAGAAGCATTAAAATGGATTGAGGAAAATAAACCAATAAGACTGTAATTATCAGTGACTCGCTCAGCGTCCTAACCTCGATCCAAAATAACACCACGAAATCTAGAGAAAATTTCTTAAATCAAATCAATGTTACTGAAAAACCTAAATTCAAACAACTTAGCAGTAGAATTCTTGTGGATTCCATCCCACATATATATCAAAGGTAACGAACTAGCAGAACAACTCGCTAAAAATAAACTCAACGAACCTAATTACATGCCACTCAAAGATAGCCAAACTGTACTATATAGTTGATAAATCAAAAATGGCAAACCGACTGGGACATAATTAGGCAAGGGAGAATATTACATAACACCATTAAGGATGTAAGTGGAATCAGAAAACCACCCAGGTGCACAGGCTATGAGCAATCTAAAATAAATAGAATAATATTAGGGAAAACCAAACTGGCAAACAGCTTTGGAAAATATATAGGACCCTTCCCACATAACTTAAA
Organism: Unio delphinus; assembly: GCA_029339505.1. Lineage (NCBI taxonomy): Eukaryota > Metazoa > Mollusca > Bivalvia > Unionida > Unionidae > Unio > Unio delphinus. Next base: position 6,945,514 of record JAQISU010000174.1, read on the forward strand.
TTGCTACAATTGTAACACCCCAGAAGATCTACACCACATCTTCAACAATTGTAGATTAATAAAAAAGGAAAGGGACAAATTCAGATTAGAACAACAAAACGTAGCCTCACCAAGTACATATCCAGAAATAATTAAACTAAACAACACCGACCCTCAAGGCACTTACATAAACACCAATGAGTTTATTAAAACAACAGGGATAAGATAAAAAAAAAACATTTTAATAGTGCCAACCATACAAAAACAAAATTCTTAGTACTGGTTTTAACCATACGTAACCAATAAATGAAACCATCACTAAGGAATGGAAGCAACTGCTCGAGCGGACAGGTATTGTAACCTTAACCGGACACACCAATACTATGCTAGGTATAGCGATACCCAAGTCTGTACCTGAGCAACCAAACCGGAAATGATGCAAGTAACCTTCTAAAAAAAGATAATAGGGAGACCAAAGATTACGCAAAAATTAGTACTAGAGTATTCACGAAGTGTGTAAACAAAAAAAAAACACTTTAAGGAATGGAAACACCAGCAACTGACGGTGAGCATTTCCTTTATGGACCCACCTACATTACGCGTGACACATTGATCACAAAAGTTCGTGACCTGAGCAACCAAATCAAAAATTAAGAAGCGAGTAACCCAAGCAACACAAATTGGGAAACAAAATAACTTACTCAGAGCACTCAGAGTAACCAACCACTACGAGAATAAAAATTATCAACAAAAATAAGGGAATATAACAAAAAGTAACAACAAATAAGTATTTTTTTGAATTTGAACATCAAGTGAATAACATCAGTAATAATGCATACATATTGAAGATAGAAGTATAATAACATCAAATAAGATCAAGTAGGTGTGAAACAAAGATACCATCAGCATAGGCGTAAATATCATGAATTAAATGAGTCTAGGCCTAACATCCTCCTCTCTACCTATCTCTAACTTTTTCTCTATTTACAGCCTCGTTGACAGCATTAACAGTTAACCAATATGAAGCAAATTGAATGATAAGTACCATAAAAGTAGATTTTACATCAGAGGTATGAGACCAGTCCACGTAAAATTTTCAACCTTTGTTAAGGCCCCAACTTAGAAATTATAAGATAGTCTTAAAACCAAAGACTATTAAGCCACGCAACACAAGGTCGCAACACAACGTTTTAGATATTATAGGCAATACAATACCACAACTTAATACTATAAGGTAGTCCAAAGCCCAAGACTATCAGGCCCAACGGCACAAGGCTGCATACAAAACTAAGGTATAAGACCTAGCCCCCCCCCCCCCCCAAAAAAAAAAATGAATATAAGGTGGTAAAATAAACCAAGGACATTAAACCAAGCAGCACAATGCTGCATCAGACAATATAATTAGACAGTGCTTAACCACTTAAGACATATAAGGTGGTATCGAACCTTGAACCATCAGGGCAGCGGGTCCTAAAACCGCATGATGGGGCTGTCATACTAGGTTGTATACGCTATAGATTCACAACATCACAGTCTATTTAAAATTAATAGGGATAATTTTAGACCAAGATACCTTGGAGTAAGGAAGCACAACTGACCGACGTACACGCCAACCTGCCCGAGCCACCTTTCCACCTTTTCCACTACCGGACACCACCAACCAATTAACCACACGTGCGGAGCACGTCCATTATCACACAGCAATATCGACCTGAATAAGAATGAGTGTGTGTTGGGTCCATTCCCACTCACCTCGGCCTACCATTCATTTCGATAGATGCTCAATAGCGACTCCGATCTGACGACCAAATTTAAAGTGTTCTATGAACAATAAAAGCCTGGGGGAGGCGGCACCATTCCCACCCTCAGGAATAATTAAATAACCAGCCTTTGCTGAATAAAACAGTGCTAAATGATCCTAAGTGGCCGAAGCACTTAAATTTAAATATCGATCGATGTGAGCTTAATCATCCCGTATGATCTCATAGTGATCATATGCCAATGACATTCTATACAGGAGATTATTTGGAACTGGTCAAATTAACGTGAGAAGCTTGATGTGAAATGAAAAGATAGGTAATAAATTTAAATGTCATTGGCACACAAGAAAATATTAAATTGGTTTCAGTGTAAATATATTTCTTGTGTATGTAGCTGTAGGTAACAGTATCATCAGAGAGAGAGAGAGAGAGAGAGAGAGAGAGAGAGAGAGAGAGAGAGAGAGATTGTAAACTCTACACAGATGTTTATGCACTAACAAGTAAACAAATATATATCGCTTTTTTAATATATTCATGTATGTCATTGACAATAACTGTCACTTTTAAGTTTTGATTTCCAATCTCAAACTGAAAAAGAAAAAAAAAAAACATTAATTTAGCCAGAGGACCCCCCCCCCCCAAAAAAAATGACCGTCTTTTGTTTTCAATAATTTGTCCCCATAAAGCAAGGGAATGATATGGAAGGTAACAAAGACTTATTTCATATATTGTCCGTGAGAAAATTGCATAATAAAGATAAAGTATAAGTTTGATTGTCTCCTTTCGCCAGTCGATGTATTTTTCCTCATGTAAACGTTTGGTGATGACAATGTCCAACCTTTTCTGCGAATAGTTGATAAAATATAAGTTGGAATTTTCTTATTTGAAAAGTTTTTTTTGACTGAATGGTTCTGAAGTTTATGAACTTTTTGTATGACGCCCGCCCAATTGCGACCTGGACTGATTCAGATTTGACGTCACATAATGTACAGGTTTTATCATGGTGGACTGTTTTTGTTACACTTATGATTTCAAAGAAAGATTCATGTTATAAAAGAGCACTACGGCATTTATGATATACATTATCATTAATATTGTTGTTAACGGGTACATACGGTATTGATGATCAGCATAGGACATCATATTAATCCAGTTGTCAACGGATACATACGGTATTTATGATCGGCAGTGAGCCGCATATTAATCGAGTTATCAACGGGTAAATACAGTATTTATGATCGGCATTGAAACTCATATTGCTCTAGATGTCAACGTACAGTGTATCTTTAGCAGTGGCACATGTAGCCTACTGTAGTCTTCCGATATTAAGACATACTATTGACGCATCCACAGGTGCTCGACGCGAGCTTGATGTGAAGAAAAAAATAATAATTTAAAAAAAAAAAAAACATACAGAGTGAGAAAAATACCTTAGAGTACCCCCATGACCCATTCAGACATATGACCCCCTCTATATTACTATATAAAAAGAGAAGGTTCGTAACTTCCGAACACTTGGTTCCACCCATGACCCTCGATTTCATTCTGCTATTTCTTTATTTAAAAGCACACGACCATTCTCTATAGCTTGTTTTACTCCTGAGATATTTTTCTATTCATCAAGCCATCATTGACTGTTCTACGTTGTACCAAACTAAAGTTACGGCTTCCGAAACGTGCGATTTTCGCGAATTTTTCATCTGTGGACAAGTGCGAGCAACTTTGACAACCGGTGAAAAGAGCTAGATTTACCATGTTTGCGACTCTACGACGTATGCCTTCTTCAATTACAGAACAGTGGTAAATGCAAAAGTAAGTTTTTACTTACCATTAACTTGATTCAACTTTAGAAATCCTGTTCCATGGAATAATTAGACATTTTCTTCTTCACTGCACAAAACTTGAGCAATCGACTCTATTTTCAAAACAGTTAAACTATGCGGCATACACGTCAACGCCGAAATATGATTGGCTCAAAAGGTTATACTTAAATAACATCAATGCACAAGACAAATAAATATTTTCAGTCATTATCTAGCGTATTTCTGTAAATTTTAATTTAACGTAGTGCACTAATTATTATTTTATTGATTTTATAATAGTTAGTATGCATAGCTTAATTAATTCCCCTGAATTGACCCACTTTCACAACCAAAAAGTTGCGCGAAATTTAAATTTTGAGATGGGTCAGTTGCAGACGCTGGAATAGATAATACAGAACAGAAATTTCTTAAATTGGTTAATGGTTTAAATGATAGAATATCATGGCTGTTGTGACTTGGCAAGTTAGGCTTTCTAAAAATTATATATATATATATATATATATATATATATATATCAAGAATTGAAAATAATTTGAACTTGTAATACTGTTTGCCAAATATTTGAACAAATGAGAAAATAATAATAATAATAATAATAATAATAACAATAACAATACTTATTATTATTATTGTTATTATTATTATTATTATTATTATTATTATTATTATGATTATTATTATTATTATTAAGGAATAAAAGAAATTGTTATAAAATAAATTATTACAATTCTTGTATAGTAGTTTAAAATTTGATATAGTTAATTTACTCTGAAATTTACTTTGTTTTATATAAGACAGTATGACATTTGCTCATCACAATGGTCTTCTGGTTTTTATAAGTTAGGGAAATCCCTATTCTTTTATGAAGAAAAAAAAACCAACATCTTTTACATTGATTATTATTCAGAAATATGACATTAATCATTAAAACTTTGAATAAAACTGATCATATAATATCAATTATGCATATAAAATATTCACTCCAGCAAGTACAACAAAAACAAGAAACACAAAAGTGAAAACTGTACTCAATGTATATTGTACAGTAAATGTTATCTGACAAGATTATTTAAAACCTTTTCAAATCTGAAATGTTGTCACCTTGCTCTGATTAATTAATACACTTACAGAACTAGTGTTACCAAAACTGAGTGATTGTTAATTGAAAAAAAATACATATATGACCTCTCACAAAAAATAATTTATGCTATTTTCCTACATTGTTCCTTTTGCATAGAAGCAAACAGTTATCAAACAAAAGGAACATATATTGTAAGTAATACACAACATATACTACTTTTTTCAAGATAAGACCATACATGCATGGGTGATTTTGTAAACAGTGGAGTGGTGGTAATAGACATACAAAATGTTCTTTTTGTTTTAAAAAATTGCTTACATGTACAAAACCAGAATGATTATAAAATAAGAAATGTACAGTTATTGATCTACTATTAAGGTATGCACAATTTACTGATTGATTGGTTCTGTAAAAATCATTTGCAATATAAAATTTCAAATATAGCTACATGAAAGTATATTATTGTAATCTTTCAAATCAATAGCATTTTGAAACATGTCACAGATTGACTAGGTCTATCACAATAATCCACAATAAAGTGATTTGTATACATCAATCATACATTTATATTTTATGGTAAGCATATAATTGCATATCTATAGGACCTGTTAATTTCCAAAGCAAGTGTACAAGATAAAGGTCTGTTCCTTCTACAGCCAAGTAATTTGGTGAAACCATCCAGAATTTCATGTTATGCTAGACATATAACTAAATGCTGTTATTATATATCAATTTCAAAGCCAGTATAGGGTCTGTCCAATCCCTGTATAGTCTAACTTACTTTTGAACATTAATAAAATAATAATGTGTCAAATGGCTAGTGCTTCCTTCATAATACTCTGGGTGAAACAAAGTCTATTTATTCATCCAGTTATACAAAATTTGTATAAAAAAATATATATATATATATTGGTGTGACCATATTTTTTTCTTTTTTTAAATCATATAAAAATCCTTCACCACTGTGATTAAAACAAAGAATCATTAATTATCTCTCTGTAACATTAAAGTACAACATGATTAATAATAATTCTGTCATATATATATATATATATATATATATATATATATATATATATATATATATATATATATATATATATATATATATATATATGAGAGAGAGAGAGAGAGAGAAAGAGATAGAAAGAGAGAAAACAAATGGCAATATAATTTAAATACTGAATGGGCCATGTCTGCTCTTTAACAATCAAAATCTTCATTAATGTTAGTGGTGCCTAGCACTTATATGTGAAGTACATGATAGTTTTACACTTAAAAAATTTGGCATCTTGTATGTAGCACATAACATGCTTCCGAAATGAATTTAATTAGCCCAGTAATGGTTTATACTAAGAAAAGCAGAGATGTAAGAATGAAGTCTCTTCCACCACACTGTAGATAATACTTCTCCTGGGTGCACACCATCAAAGCATAGCCTGAAATTTTAGCTCCATTGCTTCTTCTTATTTGTTCTGTTCCTATAGTTCTATATGTCCAGGCTATATATAGGTGAAAATGAATCTTTTCGCTCATTTAAATGCAGTATCAGCTCAATTACTAAATCAATTTGCTCCTTAAGCTTAATATCCTACTCCTTCAATAGTTTGGGGTCATCATGCCCTCTACTCATGTACAATTCATAGACTGAGATATGAGGCATCTCAAGAAATACAAATTTACAGTTTTCGTTTCTGCAGAGTTGGATGAGCCTACCATACTATGATTCAAAACGCTGCACAACTTTTCTGTAGTCTTCAATCCTTAAAATAAAATCCTTCCAGCTTATTAGTGAGATCGCATGTCCCTAGCCATATATAAATGCATAGTTTCCCATAGTCAATGTTGGTCTGTACACAGAATAACTGTTCTGCAATTCTTGCAAACCTTATAGATGCAAAAATAACTAATATTCCAAAGTTATTCCTGGTTGTATACTGCTGATCCAAATACCTTCCCTTGCAATGAATTTTAATAGCTTTGGGATACTCATGCTTCACACTAAGATGGCAATTTCTGGTGATATAGAAATTGATAGGGAATAACAATATTGGTCTTATCATTCCATTGTTCACAAGCTTCACAAAATATGGATGCAGTCACGGTTGCTTCTTCATGTATAAGAGCCAGTTACAACTATTTTTGCAACAAAGTTATGAAATGATGTCATGATACTGTATGCTAAGATACAGAAATGCAGCAGTAATATTATGTGAAAAAAGAAGGATATATATGAAAATACATATGCATGAAGTTTGTTCATAATATCCTAAATATAATGACATTAAATGTTCACAAGAAACGCATAAGGTCAACAAACTTGTGAAACACACAATATGAGCAACAAAATGAAATATACAATTATTGTGCATTTCCAGTTGTAATAATAAATGTAATTACTAAACTAAATGTTCATTGCCAGTGCAATACCTTAATGTTGCACACAGGCTTAAATAAATGGTATGGATTGATCACCTGTGATAGGAAGGGTAGACATGTCTTTAAATGAAAACTTGTATAGCAAATCTTGCACACAGAAGACAGTGCCAAATGAATGTAAAATCAATATACAGTACAATTTTAATGAATGTCCATGACATGCAATTCATATGTATCTACTGACACCACAAACACGTGAATTTTATTCCAGTCTTACTGAATTTTTGCCATCTCTTAATATTAATTAACCCTGCACATTTTCTATGATACCAGCCAGAACAAACATCACACTGTATCCAAAATTCCCCTTCCACATATTCCTTTTGGCACAGCTTGCAAATTTCATCATTCTTCTCTTCTAACTCCCTTTCATCAGATTCATTATCATCTTCTCTGTCTGACAATATGGTACTGAACTCCTTTTCTTTTTCTTTCTGGCCTTCATGCCTGATATAACTTGTTCCTGTTACAGGCTCACTGACACTTGCTACTGTTTCCTTACACTCGTCTCTTAATGTTGCCTTTTGTTTCACTTGCTGTTCAGTTACTTTATTTTCTGTATCTGTGTTGTCATCTGTTTTATTTGTGCCATGAAATATATGCTCTGATACATTTTTTTGTACATGCTGTCTTTCAAGAGATGTGGCTGTACCAAGAATTTCAGGATTCGTCATCTTCTCTGACTGGATTATTCTTTCAAGCAACATTTCAGACATTTTATTCTTTCCATCTGCAGCGCGACATTTAATCCCATATGCTTTACAGAGGTTTTTCAGTTCTTCTTTCTTGAAGGACATAAGAAGTGACTTGTCTTCCAAAACACCAGACTTTAGCAAGTGATGAGAAACAATCTTGTCTGCTAATGAATACGTCAGAAAGCATTTATAATCATACGTTACGAAAATAAAGTCTTGTCAAAAGAAAACCCAATAAAAATTTTGATCAGAAACTGAAAATATGATGTACACAAAAAAAATGTATGCATATATTCATTGACCAAAGCTTTTCAAGTTTTATAACACGTTTAAAGCTGACTGCATCCCGCGATATGCCAAAACAGTGTAAGTCGATAAGTGCCGAAAATTCCGATTGTGATACTAAAACTAAAACACGATCATCATGACAAAGTTGTTAATTAATTTATGCAAATAAGTATCTGCAATACTAAATTTATACTCTCATTAAGTTAACATATTCGAATTAATTATAACATAATGTGAACATGCTAATACCTATTTTTGCCGGGATACACAATAATCTGCATCGTGAAACAGACGCTGTGCATTGATGTTATTTAAGTATAACCTTTTGAGCCAATCATATTTCGGCGTTGACGTGTATGCCGCATAGTTTAACTGTTTTGAAAATAGAGGCGATTGCTTAAGTTTTGTGCAGTGAAGAAGAAAATGTCTAATTATTCCATGGAACAGGATTTCTAAAGTTGAATCAAGTTAATGGTAAGTAAAAACTTACTTTTGCATTTACCTCTGTTCTGTAATTGAAGAAGGCATACGTCGTAGAGTCGCAAACATGGTAAATCTAGCTCTTTTCACCGGTTGTCAAAGTTGCTCGCACTTGTCCACAGATGAAAAATTCGCGAAAATCGCACGTTTCGGAAGCCGTAACTTTAGTTTGGTACAACGTAGAACAGTCAATGATGGCTTGATGAATAGAAAAATATCTCAGGAGTAAAACAAGCCATAGAGAATGGTCGTGTGCTTTTAAATAAAGAAATAGCAGAATGAAATCGAGGGTCATGGGTGGAACCAAGTGTTCGGAAGTTACGAACCTTCTCTTTTTATATAGTAATATAGAGGGGGTCATATGTCTGAATGGGTCATGGGGGTACTCTAAGGTATTTTTCTCACTCTGTATGTTTTTTTTTCTTTAAATTATTATTTTTTTCTTCACATCAAGCTCGCGTCGAGCACCTGTGGACGCATCCTGGTCGAAGACATTTTTGTTGGAAGATGTGTTTACCTGAAAAAGATTTTGCTGTAGCCAATTTGACATACAAAGAAATTACTCAAATACACGGTTCCCAATTTCTGAAATAATCTTTTGTCAAGAAATGTGAGTGCAAAGTGTATTACCTTCAGCTATATTTTTTCACACAAATCATACATATAGATAGATATACAATAGAAACACACAGCTCGACTTACAATACAAATCCACGCAGATCTACTTGTAATATAAAGCATACATATGGACTTACAATATAAAATCACACATATCGACTTAAAATACAAAACCATGCAGATCTACATGCAATTTAAAGCACACAGATCTACTTACAATATATCATACAGATCTACATAAATATAAAACAATGCAGACAACTTGCAATATAAAGCACACATATATACCAAGAAAAGAAATCGGACAGATCGACTTACAAAAAAAAATCACACAGACCGACATAAAATAGAAAGCACATAGATTGATTTAAAATTCAAAACCTTGCAGATGTACTTGCAATATAAATAACACAGATCTACTACAACATAAATCAAAGAGATATAAATGATATACAAACAATGCAGATAAATGTGCAGTATAAAGCACACATATATACTTACACAATGGAAAGATCCGATTCCGGCAACAGAGCTATCGATGACAGAAGGGTGCTGCACTATTGGTTGCAAAGTAGAATGTGCCACGCGGATTTCCCTCGCTAGCATGGTATCCCATTTTCGCGCATCCGTGACCGCATGATGTACAACGTCCTTGCGCAAACTGGGTCTTATCTGGGCATGGCATAGCCTGGAATGGGCAAGTTGATGTGATAGACTCTGTGAAAAGGTCCAGCACCCTCATATGGTTGCATGCAACTCCGTCAACAAGTCCTGCAGATATTATAACCGATCTGATAATTCCCTCTCTCTGTACGTGTTTGTGTCTCTTTGTGCGTATCAGTAAGTTTCTAAGTTTGATATAAAACTACATTGAATCGAGGCCCAACTTCATCATGCCGAAATAACTAATAACTGTACTTGATAAACTCAATAGAAGTTGGGGTTTGTTTTAGCTAAAAAGAATCCATCTGTAAAATTAGAATTCGATGCTCATTTTAAAATACCATAGCTTGGCAAAGTCAAGTTACTGTCAATGTAAACGAACCCTGTAAATATTAGAAGCAAATTTTCTTTCTAGAAAGAAAATACATTGTTCATTTCATATGCTGCATCATTTCGGATATTCAAAATCTGACTATATGAAAGTAACTGGCGTGATACATTTATTTGGACAGATTTCTTTCATAGCCTTATTTAAACTTTATTCTCTAGTGAACATAGCTGAATCTGGCATTCACAAAATAAGAATATCAGACATATAGAGTTATGTCGATAATACTGACTTGTGATTTTCATCGTTATAAGATTGAAGAGATGTTTTCCTACGCTGGGGCAACCTGGTTGATTCTCCCCACCGTTCGGGTAAAAGTCGGCGTGCCCTATGGGTCTTTCCAGGCCAAAACCTGAAATATATGAGCATATGAGATTCATGGTTCATAAACTCTCTACAAGCTTAAAGATACCCATAAACCATGTTTAAAAAAGAGATATGTAAATGCATATCAAAGTAATTACTCCCCCCCTTAGACAACAAATGCTACACGGAGTACAGCGACAGCTCGGTTGAGCGTCGGACTCGTAAGCCAATCGTTGTGGGTTTGATACCCACCCACTTCAGCCCGGTCGGTTGCCTATGTTTCTTACCTCGGAAAAGGTACTTAACTCACGTTTTCTCGGTATGATGCAGCCAATAATGTGCTAAAAGAAAAACTAGCAGATGCTCCATCTGTCACAGCACTCAAGTTACATCAAGGCGTATGCTGTGACAAGGACGCAATAAAAAAATCATTGAATCACTATGTAATCGCATTGTCATCTCATTTTCTGAATTGATGGCTGTCGGGTAGACAGCTGAGTTCTGAATCTGAGGATATGTTAATATTTATATGTGACAACTGTGATTTGAAGATTGAAATGGGTATCTGAACACCATGGTAAAGACATACAATGGTTATTCCCGATACATATAATTGTATATTTACAGAATACTTTTTTTCGTATAACTGTATCGTTACAGATCTGTCATTTGTATTTACCATGGTAAAGACAGACGATGTACTGTTTATCTTTAATGTATCGATATTCCCGATACATATATCTATATATCGTTGCAGACATTCCAGATACAAAAACGGTATCGTTACAGATTTGTCATTAGAAACCAATCCATGGTTAAAAAGTTTCCAAGTTGTCATTTATTTAAGTTCCCAAACATAAATATATTTGCTAATGTAAAGAGTCTAATAGACTGATTCTATACAGCACATGTACTTTAATTACCACTGTCTAACAGATGTACCGCTAATTGAATCCCGTTTCCTATATACGTACTTGTAGTTTAATGTCTAGTTCATTTACAGAGAGTACTTTGATTTCCAGTTTCCTATTCACGAACCTGTACTTTAATGTCCAGTGTCCTGTACACGTGCCTGTACTTTAATGTCCAGTGTCCTGTACACGTGCCTGTACTTTAATGTCCAGTGTCCTGTACACGTGCCTGTACTTTAATGTCCAGTGTCCTGTACACGTGCCTGTACTTTAATGTCCAGTGTCCTGTGCACGTGCCTGGACTTTAATGTCCAGTATCCTGTACACGTGCCTGGACTTTAATGTCCAGTATCCTGTACACGTGCCTGTACTTTAATGTCCAGTGTCCTGTGCACGTGCCTGGACTTTAATGTCCAGTGTCCTGTACACGTGCCTGGACTTTAATGTCCAGTGTCCTGTACACGTGCCTGGACTTTAATGTCCAGTGTCCTGTGCACGTGCCTGGACTTTAATGTCCAGTGTCCTGTACACGTGCCTGGACTTTAATGTCCAGTGTCCTGTACACGTGCCTGTACTTTAATGTCCAGTGTCCTGTACACGTGCCTGGACTTTAATGTCCAGTGTCCTGTACACGTGCCTGTACTTTAATGTCCAGTATCCTGTACACGTGCCTGTACTTTAATGTCCAGTGTCCTGTACACGTGCCTGGACTTTAATGTCCAGTGTCCTGTGCACGTGCCTGGACTTTAATGTCTAGTTTCTTACAGCCGTAATCAAATTCAAAGCCCAGTTTCCTATATATACACGTACGTATACTCTAGTGCCCATTTTCCTATACACGTACGTGTTCTCTAATGCAAATTTTCCTATACATGTACATGTACTTTAATGTTCATTTTCCTATTCACGTACGTGCACTTTAATGTCCAGTTTCTTACATCCGAATCACAATTCAATATTCAGTTTACTATACATGTACGTGCACTTTAATGTCCAGTTTCTTACATCCGAATCACAATTCAATATTCAGTTTACTATACATGTACGTGTACTTTAATGTTCATTTTTGTTTTCGTACGTGTATTTAATTTAATGTTCATTTTCGTTTTCGTACGTGTATTTAATTTAATGTTCATTTTCGTTTTCGTACATGTATTTAATTTAATGTTCATTTTCGTTTTCGTACGTGTATTTAATTTAATGTTCATTTTTGTTTTCGTACGTGTATTTAATTTAATGTGTAGTTTTCGATGCACCTGTACTTTAATGTCAGTTTCTTACCGACGTACCTTTAATTTAATGTCTAGTTTCCTATACATGTACCTGCACTTTAATATTCAGCTTCTTTAAACGTACCATTCCTTTAATATCAGTATTTTTTTTATATAAACGTACATCTAATTTAATGCCCAGTTTCATGTCGTCTTTAATTGGATAATCAGGTTTTTAAAGGTCTTTTTTGTATAGTCTCACATATGCTGTCTAAACAAAATGTACTAGATCAAAAGTAATATTTGATGTTTATTTCGCTTTGGAGAGGGTAATATTTTTCTTGTGACGCTTGTGGATTGGGGTACGGGAGTCAGTTACTGAAGATTTTTATACAAAAAGCTCTTGTTATTGACGGAGCCTGGTTAGCGTTTACGTACTATTTTACTTAATTTGATCTGGCTTAACGTTTCTTACACTTTGTACATCAATAAAAATATTCAAAAATTAAGAAATGATAAACTTTTGTTCCCTAGGAATATATCGTAGCGACAATGATGATGAAGAACTGATTTAGAAATAATATCAATAGAAACTATGATTGTATTTTATCGTAAGTGGAATAAGGGAAGAGGTTGTTATATTTTTACTGCATACCGATTTTCACAATACTCTTCAATAAATACAGCCTAACCTCGTGAAAAATAAATAAATAAATAAATAAATAAATAAATAAATAAATAAATAAATAAAAGCTATATCAATGTAAATATAAAAGGTCAAGTATTATACCACTTTGTCATGTTATTAAATGAAAAAAGCAAAGAGTATGAAAGTGAAAATAAAAATACCTAATTCATGAAGATTGTCTCCATCAGTATGGATCGCATCTACAAATAAGGCGTCGCTAGGATCCAGTCGTACTTTTGGATCCTTGTGTTCAAAGAGCGGTCCGGCAGGGTCTAAACCAGTTATCCTTCCGGTACCGGGCACACGTTCACCAGCATATCCAGCAATATGAGAGCCCAGACTGTGGCCAATTAAATGCATATCGTGGTAATTTGCATGCCCATTAGTGTGGAGAGCTTTCATCATTTGTGCTACTAGAGCTCCAACCACTCGCGTATTGGCGGCGGCCTGCACGTAGTTGATGTTGTCTGCACCTTTCTCCCAGCTGACGATAATAACATTGGCGTCCTCCTGAAAAGGATAGACAAAAATGATTTCTCCAAGCTAGCTCTGTCCTAAATGAACCCAGCTGTTAATGCCAAGCATACTTCTCAGTCCTTCAAGAACTTGTCAACTGGTCATCATCATCATCATCATCATCATCAGTCTCTTGATCTAGTGTGGAAGTCGAACATCTGACCAGTTCCCTCCACTTGACTCGATCATGTGCCAATGCCCTTGTCTCTGAAAAACTTTTCCGGGTCCATTCTGTGATGTGGTCAGTCTACTTCTTTCTCTGTTCCTGGATGCTGCCCTGCAGTAGTGTTGTGGAAAACTGTTGACTCTAGTGACATGGCCATACCATTTCAGCTTTCTCTTTTTGACAGTGGCGAGGAGGTCTTCATATTGGCCTACGTTGTGCCTGATGGTGTTACACACTTTTTCATTTGTGATGTGGTCCATATTAGAGATGCCAAGGTTGGTTCTGTAGCATCTCATTTCAAATGCCCGGATTCTTCGTTGTAATTCTGCTTTCTGGGTCTAGGCCTCACATGAATACAAAAAGATTGAGATGACTAGTGCACTCAATAGTCTGATTTTAGTTTTAAGACAAATATTCTTGTCACTACAGATAGGTCTTAGGTTTGACATAGCTGCTGTTGTTTGTGTTGCTCGTAACACAATTTCTGCTCTTGATCCCTCTTCAGTGATTATGGAACCATGATATTTGAATTGGCCAACTGTTTCCATTCCTGTTTTCTGACATCAATCTTGGCGGATATTTGTTTGTCAACTGGTATTGTCAAGCAAACTTTATTGAAGCTAGTTCTGTCCTCAATCAACCTTTTGACTGATGTTGTTATGGGGTTTAACGCCAGTTTGACCACAATATAGGCTATACATGGTGGCCAGTATAAGTGTGGAAGAAGAAGAAGAAGGAGAAGAACCCGGGAAAACTCACAGCCCACGAGGAGCTACTGGCAAGCTATCGCAGGTACCAACATTAGCTGAGCCCGTGACTGGAACCCACACATACAGAGGTGAAACAGCAGTGATCTGGAACAGTGAGCAATTTAGACCACTTTGCCATTCGGGGCCCACCTGTCAATTGGTACTGTCGAGCATACTTCTCAGTCCTAGAAGAGCCTTCCGACTGGTAATGTCAAACATACTTCTCAGTCGTAAAAGCGACCGCGAACTAGTTACCCCTAATTTTTAAAGGTAGTTATGTCCTACAATAACCTGTCAACTGGTACTATCAAACATAATTTGCAAAGTTAGTTCTTTCCTAAAAGCACCTATCAACTGGCACTGCCAAGCATACGTTTTAACGCTAGTTATGTCCTAAAAGCACCTGACAACTGATACTATCAAGTATGCATTTTAAAGTTAGTTCTGTCTTAAAAGCACCTGACAACTGATACTGTCAGGCATAATTTGCAAAGCTAGTTCTGTCCTAAAAGCACCTATCAACTGGTACTGTCAAGGATATATTTTAAAGTTAGTTCTGTCTCAAAAGCACCTGACAACTGGTAATGTCAAGTATACATTTTAAAGTTAGTTCTGTCTTAAAAGCACCTGACAACTGGTAATGTCAAGTATACATTTTAAAGTTAGTTCTGTCCTGAAAGCACCTATCAAGTTAAAGTTAGTTCTGTCTTAAACGAGCTTGTCAACTGGTACTGTGAAGCAGAATTTACAAGCTAGTTCTGTCCTAAAAGAAAGTCTGTTAACTAAAACTGCCGTCTGTCCTAAAAGAACCTATCAGATTTTACTATCAGACACTCTTAAACCACACATGTTACACCAACTTGTGTACCCAAAACGAAAGAAAAATACTAAATCTAATTTTACAATTTCCATTTTCCCCTCACAGCTGAAATATGTATTCGTTACATAATTTTGGGTCTTCAAAATTTAAAACATTGTAAGCCGGAACTCAAGTAACCTGTTTGGCATAAATCCTCAGTAACACAAGAAACTCTTTTACAAACGTCTTGAGATCGTGTTATTCTCCATTTTCATTCCCCAATTATATGCCATGCAAAACAAACCTTGTCACCAATATTTTACTGTAAATCTAAAAAAGACATCTTTGCCTGTCATAATAAATGCTAAAAAGAAATAGACGTGTTGTATTTGAAGTTTGGCTGTGATCAGTTTTAAGTGTTGTAATAATGTGATATATTTTGTAACCTGTTTCTCTCTCTCTCTCTCTCTCTCTCTCTCTCTCTCTCTCTCTCTCTGTTTGCCAGTTTTATCATCAGTATTCGCTGAATCATTGAGCAGCAAATATAAAAAAGTTAGCTCCCTATTACATCATGAAAAGAAACCAATTGCATGGCAGCTTCATATTTTATGGAAAGTCACAGGAACATGAAGGGGGTATTACACACAAAACTTAGTTATCAGTTCGAAAATAATTTTTGAAAGAAACTAATTAAATTTAATTCTAATTAATATTTAAAAAAGTTTGTTAATATGAACATGTGGTTGGAAGTTATAAGCACGACCTGCCTAAATATAACCATGCAACATGAAGTACGGTTGCCGCCAACTTGAAACAAGAATTATTGAGGATGTACGTGCATTAATAATAACACACCGTATCAGGATTTATATTATTAATGTAAATTATTTCTTAACATTTATTTGTAAGAAATTTTACACTGATTTTGACAGTGTTCAACCAAATACCCTTCATTTGTTTTCAAGTTATCGGAGGAGGATATGGTTTACGTATATATAATTAGGTCGAATGTTATTCAAGGTGAAAATACAAAGTCTTTTATTTTCGTCCTTTAATTCCATTCTACTCTAATATGCAAAAGTGTTTTTGCCTATATCAATATATATCACGCTGAATAAGCAGACATTAAGCCTTCGATATTAACTGATGACGAAATTGATTATTATAATCAGAGCTAGTTTCTTAAATAAAACCTGACCTTTAGAAGTATTAGACTAGCCAATGAGAAAGGACAAGACATCTACAAAAAGCGCCAATGCTAGTTGGCTGAAAAGTTATGCGGTGACAAAATGATAATTCAACGATGCAACATAAATCCAAACTGCAAATTTTTCTAGCTGTTTCAATTTGATTAAACCTTTAGTGGCGAATGAAACTGCCAAGCATCTATTTTTGATTTTTATTTTCTCTATGAGACAGCTCTCCCAGGTCACTTATTTATCAACAAATATTCACAGAGTTCCAGAGCGAATGCCGATGACAAGTAATATCATTATAAAGGTTTGAGACTGGCCAGTCGATCACATATTACAATCCCCAAACCTGTCTTTAATTCGAATAACTTTTCCCACCACTGAGGATTTCTTACAAACGTGCGTCTGTTATCGTAACTCGCGTGATCGCCCGGTTGAATTCTTAGGAAGAGCTCCTTTTAAATTAGTGCAGTGGCTGTGACTTATTATGGATCTGTAGCTATCTGTTTATATTATGCTTGCACGGTCTGAAGTATAGGAATTTTTATGAAGGACTCTGTATATTTCTTACAAAGGAACCAAACATTACTGTTTTATACAAGAGACTGACTACAGCCGATACAAAAACGATTTATATTATTTTTAGTGGAAGTGCTGATTAATAATCTGACATATATTGCCATTCATAGATGCCATCGATGGTAAACGAGTGCGATCTTTACGAGTTACTATGCCAGGAAAAACGTGTAGGATTCTCATCAAGACATGTCAGGTTTGAATGACACTTGCGGAAAATTAGTTTAAGTTAGGAGAAATTCTGCTAAGCGGTTACTAAGTTGATGAAGCAGAATCTGTAACTGAGATATACAAGTACTCCAAGACGTTTGCTATTGTTGATAGTTTGGCCCTTTGAGTAGGTGTAATATTCAGGGATGGGTCATTTAAACTCAGTTGTGTGAGACCAATTGAATTGAAAGCTATTTAGGCATGCAAGTGCTGTTACAAAGCTTTCACGAAGAATAAAACCCTTGATTATTTGTAAAAGATTGGCATACAAGTTCATACGACCATAACACAGAAATATTGTATCTCTCTTAATGGACTTGAAAAAAATATTCAAATTAGCTCTTTCCTGTAAAAAAAATGAAAATGAAAAGAGGGGTTGGTGGCAGGGTTGGCTCAGTTTAAAAGCCACTAGTTGCATAAATAATTAACTTTAATACCTCAGTCAGAATCTTACAAACATACTTTCAGCAAAATCATTAGTTAGTTGTTTTGCTGTTGTTGTTTTTGATTAGGATTTTTAACGTAGCTTTAACAGGTTTTTAGTCATATCGCTACGACGTCTGCAGTGATGTCTATAGTGATGTCTTTTATAGTGACGTCTAGTACTGGGGCATCATGCTGCATACATGCATACATGCAGCATGATGTTCCACCCAGTCACATTATCCTGACACCATGCCGATCAGTCCTAACACTAACCTCTTAATATTGAGCGCCAAGCGAGGCAGCTGTTAGTACCATTTTTGTAAGTCTTTGATATGACCCGGCCTGGGATCAAACCCACGACCTCCCGCTCCAGAGGCGGACGCTGTAACCACTAGGCCAACGGAGCAGTTATTTGTATTTGTATCTTTAATGTAATAGTATTATAATTTTTCTGCAATAGAT
Organism: Unio delphinus; assembly: GCA_029339505.1. Lineage (NCBI taxonomy): Eukaryota > Metazoa > Mollusca > Bivalvia > Unionida > Unionidae > Unio > Unio delphinus. The sequence continues at coordinate 6,963,941 of JAQISU010000174.1, forward strand.
CGTCGTCGGACGAAAATTTGCCGAAACATCTGCCCAGTGAGACCTTAGCACCCAACAGCTGTTGACGACTATTTGACCAATATCTTTACTGTGGAGAACACGCATATTAAAATGATGTCAGAGCCTGGCAGGAATGCTTTCAAATTTATCGTAACGCAACGGAAGATGAATATCACTTATATCATTTACGAGAACTTTGAATGTCTAAATGTTCCTGTGAAAGATCATGCGTTTCAGTCAAATACAATACATGTGTCCGAATAAGTCTTAAGCGCGTTTTGTTACGCTGTTGTTCGATGTGATGGAACGACTGTGCTACCAAATTCGTACTGTGGACATATTCGATTTAAGGCGTGCGAAGAATTTTCCTGCATATTTAGATTCTACAGAGATACTAGCGATGTTAATTTTGGGGTCAAACAGACAGTCACGTTAACCCTTAAGAAACATGTCAAAGTCGGTATAGCGTGATGGTGTCGCCGACGGTAGAGTTGTATTATCCAACCTTACGCTTTAATTGCCTTCATCAAGTCACACGTTTACCAAATACGAAATCGTACAGGATTAAAAGGGTTTGGATGAACATCTATGATTTCATCCCTCATGCTGACTGCATATTCGCCTCGAGGCACCGTTCGAGAATTTTTATTGCGAATGAGTACCCAACAAGGTGTCAGCGCACCACTGCACATGTTTGTACCAATTCAAATCATAAATAGTCTGAAAATATAACTGGCACGTTCAATGATATTTTCAGAACTAGCAGTGATTGAGGTCTCGCTGAGGTTCAACGGTCACCACGAATCCTCCTGTTCGAGTTTAGGCTCAAATAAACAGTAACAAAGAGGGAGTGAAACAACAAGCTTTGTAAAATTTAACAAATTTATATCCCTGTGAAAGATTGTAAAAATGAAGAAAAAAACCTTTCAATATTATGATTCAAAATCCAAAAATAATCCAATCCAAGAATAATCCACGAATTAAATTACAAAAGTCCTAGTAATGAAATGTTCTAATAGATTCAAATTCGAGTCCTACGGGAACATCCAAGGTAAAAAACGATGACGTATGCTGATGTCTGTTTTGTGCTTATCTACAGTTCCTTGTATAAATATATTATTTATAACTCCGGTGTTGGAAATCTGCATATTATTTTGATAAACTGTCTTTGTCCAATAATTACTTATGAGCATATCAAATGTTTCCAGAGAAACCAATTAATCGATTAAAAATTCAACTGAACTGAAGAAAAGGTAACATAGATTCAAATACCTGGCTACAACAAAAGAAAGTGACTTAACGTCAATTGTAAAGGCCCGGAACTGAGAATATGCTACTAAACAAAGATTTATCATATTTTAATACGCAGTTTAAAAAAAATTCCCAGATTGGGAATTACAAAAATAGGGAGGTGAAGGAGTCACGTGATCGTTTATATCATGTACTCCTAACATGATCTTGACGATAAGAACCATTTTTACTTTAAGAATAAATAGGTGTCTACTTATTAATTCACTTGTGCCATTTTAATCTTGAAAACAATCATTTAAAAAAAATAAAACCTGTTTTTGTAACTGGGAACGAGATTTTTAAAATTGTGTTTTCAACTGTTCCAAACTGATCAGTGCTAATTGGTTATTTCTTAGGTGATCAATAGTTTCGACTTCCATCTGATCTTACAACCCAGTTCTCAGTGATATTTGGATAACACGTCAAATTGTAAAGGGAAATTAAGTCTCAAGTTTATATGTGAAAGCCAATTTAAAGGTTCATCAACATAGAAGAAAAAAATGAATCTGTACCTTTTGCAGGAAGGCGTGTTTCATGTTAATAGTCCACTGAGAGTGACCGTCATCTTGATAACCGTGAATAATGAATTTAGTTGTTTTTGATCCGTCAAAATGGGAGCCGTGGATGGAACTCTGGGTACCGGTAATATGTTGTGCTGTGCTCGGATTCTGGCGAGTATAAAGCAGGAATTGAATCTGTATGTGCGAAGGCGATTCCGGAAGGTTGCCGTTTGCATTATCATACGGGCTTGCGCTGCTGAAACAACCGATCCCGTCGCTGTTGTAGCACACTTCCTTCTGTCCGAACAAGAACGCTGTAAAAGAAATTTTAAAAAATTATTGAGTACTGATCACTCTCAAAAGGCTACATCTGTACCGTGTTTGGTTTACTACATTGCAATAAATTCTCACAGCATAAAGATGTACTAAATTGGAAGACAAAAGGTTATGCTATTTTGGTTCGTATCGACTGTAACTTCTTCCTTTATGCGGCAATTTAATCGTTACAATTAATCAATTTGTTGCCTTCATAAATTTATATTCTGTTCCTCAAAGTAATTAATTCATTATTTAATAAGAGCACAGTAATTATCTTTCAAGAAAGGCGCTTTAGCTGTGTATCTTAGGACCGAAAATACAGATCAGTTTTTTATGAGATGCAAAGGCAGATTGAAAAATATAGTTTATGGAAGCTTCTATATTTTAAGCATTTCTTTGGACTAATTTCAACCATCTAACTGTAAAGTACACCTGCTACAGGAAATGCTCCGGTTGCTTTGGGGGAGGAGACTCCATCGGCCTCTGAATTGTTGCCATTATTATTATTATTATTATTATTATTATTATTATTATTATTATCAGTGTTGTTGTTGTTGTCGTTGTTGTTAAATAATCCACCAAAAATAAGGTAGTTGACTTGAAAAATTGAATCGGCCGCCCCTCACTCCGTTTCAAGGATGCGTGCAAAAGAAATGAGGGCATGCGACAATGCTGAAAAATGACGTTAAACCCTAAAGAAACAACACATTGGCTTGCACTGCCACAGCCGACAATGCCAAAACCCCAGAGACAGACGACACTCCAAGGGCGCTATTCGCATGGTCTCTTGAGACTGAGCCGCCAGTGATATTGTTAATTACTCAAAGAAGTTCTTTACAATGTCATTTTTACGTCACGATTCCAAGCGGACCAGTACATTTCCGGTTCTGAATTTTATAGGGAACTTTTCATATTTTTGGACTTTGCTATAAATTTTTCAGGATTATCTTAGATTCACTTCATAATACTCTACATTACTCTCACAGTTTCACTGTATGATATTTATAATTAAATTATTTGATAATGTTTAAAAAACTTGTTATTTTTGCTTCTTTCTTGAATTAGTTTATGAACACAAAGTCGTAAAAATGCATATAAGACTTGATAATCTGAACTAAACAAAAGAAGGCCAGGAAGTGCATTCACAAGAAGGCATGGTTGTGCATACAAACAGTACAGTGATGTAAAACATGTGACCTTGATCACAAAGTTGGAGCTTGCATTTTGCAGTATTAATTGTCTTATAATCCAATGAATCAACCACATTCCATCAATATGTTTAGGAAAAAATAGACAAAGAAAGAATACAAAAAATTATATAAAAGCGTCATGAAAATCTTTTATATAACTTTGATTCAAAAATCATTGTTTCATATAACTGATTTATCTTTATAACGATGCAACACAAGTTTGAAGAAAACACATCCACTGGTCCATAAAATAAATATAAGCAAAAAAAATATTTATGCCGAAGGTGATTTAATTATACGAAGAGGTTGAGGAAATGAACGCGTATTCAAAATCGAAACGAAAACGTTATCTGCTGAGAACGCCGACGCCGCCTTCGGAAGAGGAAATACTATGTCTAGCGTCCCATTACAATGGGTTCGACAATAAAAATGCAGTAACAGGGCAGGACCTGCTATAGGGACCCAGGGGGCCCGGCCCCTCCTTTAAAAAAAAACAAAAAAAACCTATTCACTGCTTTTGATAAAAGATGCAAAGGGGGTTCCGCATTTTTTAATTTTTTTAAATTTTTTTTTTTAAATATTTCTTTTTAGTGTTTTTAAAGCATTGCAGTTTTTAGTCACTTTTGTTAGATCCCTTTGTCAAGGTTCAGATAGCACCAAATTCCGGGGAGGCAAGTTTGGATCCCCCCCCCCCCTGAAAAACTTATGTCCGGCCCTGAGTAATGTAATAAATGGTAGAAGTTAGATTAAAGTGAGTTACTTTAGTTGATATTTGTTTACTCACTTAGACACATCTACATTGCACCGAAAATAACAATGGACTGAACTCCAACAAATATAGTCTCTCATTGATAAGGATTTGATGAACTGAACTGGACAAAAATAGTCTCATTTATAAATATTTGATGAATCGACCTGAAACTGTCTCAAATTTTTTAGTATCAAATGAACTGACCTAAAACAATATTTCATTTTTAAGGATTGGATAAACTGACTTAAACAGTTTTTCATTTATAAGGATCTGATGAACTGAACTAAAACAAAAACAGTATCTCATGTAGAAGTATTTGATGAACCGGCCTAAAACAGTCTCATATTTATAAGGATTTGATGAACTGAACTAAAATAGTCTTTCATTTATAAGTATTTGATGAACTTAACTAAAACAAAAACAGTCTCTCATTTATAAGTATTTGATGAACCGACCTAAAATTGTCTCGCATTTATTAGGATTTGATGAACGGAGCTAAAATAGTCTTTCATTAATAAGGATTGATAAACTGACCAAAACCGGTCTCTAACTATAAGGATTTTATGAACTGACCTAAACAGTCTTTCAAGATAATTATTTGATGACCTGACCTAAACAGTCTCTAATTATAAGGATTTGATGAACTGACCTGAAACAAAAACATTCTCTCATAAGGATTTGATGAACTGACCTAAACCAGTCTCTCATTATAAGGATTTGATGAATTGACCAAACACAGTCTCTAACTATAAGGATTTGATGAACTGTCCTAAAACAGTCTCTTAGTATAAGGATTTGATGAACTGTCCTAAAACAGTCTCTTAGTATAAGAATTTGATGAACTGTCCTAAAACAGTCTTTCATTTATAAGGATTTGATGAACTGATCTAAAACAATCTCTTATTATAAGGATTTGATGAACTGACCTAAATCACTCCTTTGATTTAAAAGGATTTGATGAACTGACTTAAAATAGTTTCTAATTATGAATATTTAATGAACTGACCTAAAACAGTCGTTCATTTATAAGAATTTGATGAACTGAAATAAAGTCTTTTATTATTGGTATTTGATGAACTGACCTAAAACAGTTTCTCATTATAATGATTTGATAAACTGACCTAAAACAGTCTCTCATTATGAGGATTTGATGAACCGACCCAAAACAAAATTAGTCTCTATTTACATGGATTTTGGTATACGAAAATTAAAGAGATATAAATATAAATAAAGTCATTGGAGACCTAGTTGAGGCATGTTTCTGGAGGGGGGATGCCAGTCATTGGGCAAGTTAATGGATCAGAAAATTATCACATGTCAGCATTAGAAAATACATGTCATGTAATCAGCATCAAACAAAATACAAAATGGTGCACCAATAAATACAAGAGCAAACATTAAACAATGTCTTGCTTGTTTATAGAGAATTTCTGACACAAGAATGGTACTGTCAACCATCGCTGTGTAATTAACAAGAAAATCTAAACAATCGTCATATGAAATGTAACTTTCAGCACAATCAATCTGATTTAATATATAAAATTGGGTTTCTCGACAAACAACCGGTTGATAAAATTAGCGATTATGGTAATAACATAGGTGACCAAAACACGACCGATAAACGATCGCTTGTCATGTAGAGTAGTGGATATTTGATTTTAATCAGATTGGCTTCTTTGTATTTGCTTGAAGCATCGACAAAATGGTTAAGGCGTATTTGTATAATTGTCCACCTACACTATCATGTGGAAGAATTTGGAGACCAGCCTGATAAATCACGTTTGGTACTTGTACATGTTTCCAACAACGCGAAATTTTTCCTGGCATTAATAGGCAAATTTGCCAGAATGTCTGTTTAGGGATAGACCATTTAATTTTCAGGGGGTAGGTGGAGGGTATGGAGTTGGGATTTCTTGTCAGCATGAATGGTTTAATTTTACCTCAAGATAGTTGAGTGTTTCCCCGTTTCTTTTCTATTAATCAAATATAATGGATAATAGGTGAATTTTTTTCTTCTGGTCATAAAAGTCATACAAAGAATATATTTTCCCTGATTTTTGGAGTTTCCCTGATTTTTGAAGTTTCCCTGATTTTTGGAGCTGAGAATTTAAACAAAGAAATTCCAGGCGACCAATTTCAGGATATACATTTGAATGACTGGTCCCTAAGAGAAACATAATTGAAGGTAGGCGAGCAAACTTTCTATGTTCGAGTCTTTTCCAAAACTAATTCCTTCTAGTTAGTCGGTATCACGTCTATTTAGTCATTAAGAGTTTACATACTTTATGCAATATTTAATTACCTCCAGCATGGTACGCGTTGACTCTTTTCAACTTTTCTTTCATTAAAATTCATAAAGCAATGAATGTAAGCTGGAACTTTGTCATCAACTCGTGTAGTTTATTAGAGATAGATCGATAGATCGATAAACATATGTATGGATATAGAGATAGGTAGATACATAGATACGGAAAATCAATATATACAATTAAACATATATCGATGACAGAGATATAGGTAGAAACACATATCAAGGTAAATAGTTTTCAAACTACCTTCGGAGAAAGTGAAAAGGAGAGGTACTATGACAATAATGTTCTCCATCCTGTCAATAGCCAGCCTTCAGTACGAAGCGACACTATACTGACACACTTTTATATAGTTACGGAAGGTAGAACAAGGTCAGTGACGATAAAGTCAGATTGAGATATTAGTGTTATACGGTCAAGGAGTCTAAGGTATTGATTAAGGTCAAAAATCTGTGTACATTCTGATAGTTATGTATGAGCTATATACTTCATTGCATCCGATGCCATTAAAAAGAAATCATTTTTTTCTTTTCTTATATCATTGCTACAAAAGATGCAGTCACTTAATGGAGATATAGCATGCATGCTCTGCCACTGGTTGACATCATGTGCCTAACAATAGTTCATTTTATTATATGCTCATCTGTGTGTATCTATTAACTTTATTTTGTCAGAATTGTGCAATATTTTAGGATGTTGCACATCCTATTGCACTCAAGTGCACGAGTGTATTAGGAACGACTTTTTAAACAAATCATGTACACGCATGATGTAGAAACTTTACATTTAGGGTGATTAAATTTGTTTCTGAATGAACTACAGCAGATGTTTCTGATTTAGGCTTGCGATTGACGCCAGACAAGTTTTACAATTGCTGGGTCTCTACAAATAACATGCAAATGACAAGGCATAAACGTCTCTTCTTCAGTTGATAATAAGAATGGCAAAAACGTACAGTTTTACAACCCGAATTTCCTCCAAATGTACAAGTGCAATTATACCCCCTTTACCGCATTTAAATGAAATGAACACTTTATTCCAAAGAGCCTTTTTGATAATTACAATTGAAAGACTTAATATTTTCCCAAGTATTGATTCCAAACATTCAATGACAGAACAGAAACACTTGAAAATGTTAACATTCTGCTCCCTCGCTACTGAAATCAGATGTACTTCATGTGAAATGACCCGGATAAATTGAGAGAATAATCGCAAAATTTAGTAAAATCATCAAAACTACCAAAATCTATTCATCCCAGACCAAATGGAAATGTTCAATGCGCAGTCATTTGCAATAGGTCCCTAAAACTGTTGACCTATAGGCGTTTCATTGCAAACGGAAGTTCTAAATGTAAACAGGCAGACAGGTTTCTCGCTGTTCTTTTCTGGTCGCTAGAATAGTCTATTTCAGTAAAATCTCTGTCGTCATCGTCCAATGTTTGCATCGACCAGTTTTAGTATTTCTAACACAAATTGAACAAATAAATAGGAGTAATAAGGAATGCATGGTTTCAAATAGATGTAACTCCAAACATTTATGGAATTGCTGAAGTTATCAAAGAGGGCGAATTACATTACATTTGTTCTTTGAAAACAGACTGGCTTTTACAAATATGGCGACCTTATAGCTAAAGACCCCATTTGATTAGAAACGCCAACAAATTGACAGTATTTTGAGCCACTTGCGACAATCGCATCAGAAATAAAAAAATTCAGTGAATGAAATTACTAAATTTTGTGCATTTCTTTAATGTCCCTGACGTATTCTGTTTTTAATATCGGTTCAGGAGTATGTGGTGGTAAACTTGATATAGGTCATTTAAAGTAACAGTCAATTTGTTTTGTACATACGACATTTTATGAAATAGCTCACTAATTAAATTGACTTATCGGTCAAAATGAATTTAACTGGTTGATACAGCTCCATAATCACTATAACAGAAGTCAATGCTCACCAAATTCCTCTCTCAGTGGGAGTAAACATAACAAGAATTAACCGATAAGCTTTAGTACTTAATCTGATGTGTGCGTATTTACAAATGATTGTGTTGTTTTTTTGCAAGTCTGTCTATTGTATATCTGACACAAGTAACAATTTGTTTGATGCGACATGAAATTTCACAAGCAACATTCAATTTGTTCGTAAAAACCAAGAAGACATGGTGTATGTTTTTATTCTGAACATCATCTTTCCTAAATTTTTGGCGCAACATGGCAGCTCGATTCTTTCTTAGACAAGTAGATCGAAAGGGCTTCCCGTTTCTTAATTCAGAAATAATGAATTAAGTATGTCAAATAAGGTAGAATGGCACGAAATCACATTCAAATATATCTGGTCTTTTTGTGCAATGACGAGAAAGGCTCAAGGTGTGTCGAAGTGATAAACCAACAAAGTCGGTCACAATCGTGATATAAATTCTCCATAATTGTACATGACTATTTAATCGTGATGACACTGTACAACATATTGTTAATGGAAAACTTAAACGTTCTCACAGAATGTATATGATTACAGCAATGTTGTAAAAATGTATTTGACGACATGTCAATCTCTTGCTTTATTTATCGAATTCTTTTGTAAACAAACAATAAACTGTACTTATGTAGCTTTTCCACGCCTAAATGTTGCTTATTTGTCAGCGGACAAACGTAACTCAGTTTTCTTTGACAAATACAGAGGATAAAAAAGGTGCTAACACTTGAACTTTAGGAAATACCGTACGAAAAAAATCATATAGCCTATTGGTCTCTCTGTAAGAATCTTTGTATTTATACTTGTACATGTATAAAACTTTTGATCAACTTTTGTCATATATATATATATATATATATATATATATATATATATATATATATATATATATATATACATATATATATATGTGTGTGTGTGTGTGTGTGTGTGTGTGTGTGTGTGTGAATGTAAAATGTATTTTCTTCTTTTCGGAAAAAGTCGTCTGACAAATTTGCATCAAAGGTTTTAAATTATATTGCGTATAATACAATTCTTTAACTGTCATAATTGTAAAGAAAGACAAAAACAAGGCAACACGATTTATAGAACTGATTTCTAACTCAGGAGCATCTGCAACCTTTGCAAAGAAACTATCTCTACCATTCTACCAACCATTCCAAAACAGACATGTGGGAGGGACGGGCAAGAAGGTTAGTAAACGCACCGAATACTTTCTAACCCCAAAGCAATCTATGTTGATAATATTCTGGGCCAAGTTATTAATAGAGGTTGTGTCTTGCATTGACCTACGTTTTGTCATGCATCAGTAGTATGCGAATTGAGAGTTTTAAATCGTATAAAATATCTACAATAAACCTTTCTTATCCCTTTACAATAACATAGTTAAATACCAAAAGCTCCTAGCGTGCTAGGACAATATATAATTTTTACACCAAGGACCTCATTTGTAATGTGGTAATATAGCAAATCATAAATAGTTTTGACAATATCATGTTTACATCAACTCACTCGTGTGAGGTTACTGCAACACTAAAAAGATTAGCACACACAAGTGTGTCTGGATACAATACTAAAATAAAATGTAAAAATATGGAATAACTAATTTGCCAGATATCAATCCCTATATAAAAACTAAAACGTAATTCCAGAAACGGATGAAAGATGGATATTTGATTTAGATCAGTCTAACATTGTCAACAGGGTCATGCACTTTTAGCATTTAACCAATCATCAATTATGTCTTCCTGTTGTTTTAAGAAAACCCATGACCTGAACTGATATCACATGAATATCTGTACTTTTATCCCGAAACAATGTAATGCTTATTAAAATGACCTCATGTTAAAGTACAGAAATTTATATTTAATGAGCTATTTACTAAATCACTATCACAATATATAATCATGAACATTAACACACATACTATAAACATACATAACATCTTCCCTCATAAAGAAATGAATGTTTTATCTAACAAAACGTTTTTTAAATAGCTATTAGTAAAACTATCCACATTAATAGTATCCCTAGGAATATCACTGATACATCATGTATACAATACACGTCAAACTGCTTGTGCAATCAGATAATTTAAATGATTGGCTATTTTCTGAAGCGAAACGAATAGACAATTATAGACAAGGGTAACAATTATCAAGAACAGATGTCATTATGTTCATCACAAATACATCATTTTGAATTAATAAAGTCCATCTGGTGTTAGGAATGCCGAGATTTCCTTTGCCCTTTCCGTCAATGGAATTTGACATAATGCTTTCAGAAAGTATTAATTGGTTTCGGTTGAAGAATACATGGTGAACTCCAGTCACGTTTACTTGGTTCTGTGAAATCATTCTCCAGCAAGTATTTCATTTCTTTCTTTTTCTACGTTTTGGGAGATTGTATTTGTTCGCGATGGAACATCTGAAAACAAGTTCTCATATTCAATTAATATATAATTTAGTTATCATGTGGTAACAGATACGAACGTTTCTGGACCAGCTTGTCCAATATTGTCCAATTCCGAAGATTGATTACACCAAGGTCACTATAGTCCGATTGCAATAACGTACCAAAAAAAAAAACGAAACACACGAAAGTGAACAAGACAAGAAAATACAATTATCTACATTATGAAATCAAGGTAGAACTATTGAAAATTGTTAATCTTATAAAACTTCTGAGCTATTGAGTATACATAACGCATTACCACTACATTATTTAAGATCTCTAAAATGATTTTATATCTACATTATTTAAGATCTCTAAAATGATTTTATATCTACATAATTTAAGATCTCTAAAATGATTTTATATCTACATAATTTAAGATATCTAAAATGATTTTATATCTAAGTTTGCAGCACCTTTAACTTTTCATGCTATTTTCACACACGGAGTGATAGAGGAGTGTATGTGTACTACATATATTTGATCCATTTATCCTTAAAGAACGTGAGCGAGGTGAGTCATGAGGGAGTCAAAAAGGATTTTGTTATGAATATTAAATGAGCGAACGACGAATAACTAAATATTATGTATGTATGCAGTCATTAGCATTGTACTGTAATGTATTGTTTCATACGACAGCCAAAAAGGATCAATGAAAAACGAAGCAAAGATTCGAGATATCATTTTTTTTCTCGAAAATGTGAATTTATTTATCAGAGATTCATACTATTTTATTGAGTACATGTATTATGTTTTCCTCCATTCTGTATTTGTTTGTGACCGTAATAGTTTCGATTTCAAGATTGATTTATTGATGTGGTCCGTTTTAGATTCACATCATATGACAGACCCCGTGGTATCGAAAGTTGATTTTTTTTTGTTTCTCTGTTTTTCACCCATATTATGTGTGTTTAATTTTATTAATTTTCATTTTAGTAACTACGATATAGGATATATACACCTTCCTAACTAGTGTTTCGCTTCTCCTCAACCCTGTCTAGTTTCGGAGTTATTTAATTTAGTTATCCTGGCCAGTGGATCAATGTGGTCCAGTGAATGCTATTATGTATTATGTATTTGTATTGTAAGTCACCTTTGTATATTTGTTTGACTTGCTTGTGTGATCCAGTTTAATTCAGCTTTTATTTATTTGTACTTAATTTATCTTAGGAAACATTTTAATGTATGCAAAGGTTATATAGCTGTATAGTTTATTTGTAAGAATCAAGATGTCCTGTTTTACTCGATTAAGCAGCAAAGATAGTGGACAGACCGAAACTATTTCAAACAAACCGAAACTATTTCAAACAAAATCCTAAACGATTTCAAATCGAAACTATTTCGCACACAAAAAAAAAAGAATACGGAGACAAGAGTCTCCAGACAGACCCGGCACTTATAGCATTGTGGAGACGAATTGAAAATCTTTTAGGATTTCAACCGAATATTTGATCAAGACCAATACGATATCTTGATCTTGGGTCATGCAAATTTATCGTTACAAATCCATGTGGGATTGACTGAGCATGACTAAAGAAATTTCTAAAGAGATTATAATCCATATCACCTCCGCACCAAGTTTGCCAAATATTTCGTAGCGTATGTGTGTCTGCTCCATTAAACACAGCAAGAATATTGCAGTTATCTCTGATCACTTTTAGCATTTGAGTGTATCGTTGAGTGACATATATCACATCGGTATTTTTATGCATACCTCTGGAAAATATCTCAGCAGGATTCTTTTGATTGTCTAACATGACATCATCATCTACGACTAAACTGTTAATACTTCCATCAATAACATCAATGCTCGGTGCTTCCTCGATATCGGTTATAAATTCAATAATATCCTCATCAATTTCGATTTTGCTTTCTCGTTAAAATCCTTTAACACCTCGTAACATCGCTGATCGTCTACACTAGGGGCTACTAAATACAGCTTATCCCATTTCATCCATCTCGTTATCAAATTAAGTAACAACTGCATCTTGCCGCTTCCAGATGGTCCGATTATAATCATACGAATAGAATTTGGTAGCACTGCATGATGTTTAACAGGTTCTCGTGTTTTTGTCGCCGAAAAAACAATTACATTCATGTTATTATAAACAAAATTATGGATCTATATTGTGTGAAATGTAAGAAGCGTAGTAGCACAAACGACGTGACGACGATTACAACTAAAAATAACATATCAGCACTTGCTGGTAAGTGTGTACAATGTGGTACAAAAAATTTAGATTTGTTTCCCTTGATAAAATCAAGGATTTAAAAAAAACCCAGGAGATGACATTGCAGCCAAGGTAGTAAAATTACCAGGAACACCATGGGCAAAATATCCGGGAGAAAAAACACCTTCCAGGGTATAGTTATTGTGGACCCGGGACCAGGCTCGATATCCGACTCGATGATCAAAACCAACCCAAACCCGGTGAATATCCAATAAACGCTATTGATAAAGCGTGTCATGCTCATGATGTTGCTTATAAAAGCAGCAATCTGCAACAGAGACATATCGCAGATGTGAAATTTATTCATGCGTTTAATTCTATCACTGTTAAATCCTTCAAAGAAAAATTGGCTTCATGGTTGATAAAATCGGCGATGAAAAATAAATTGATGTTGGGTGCTGGTAATTAATAACTTCATGGAATCTATTTATTATTCTCCAAAAGGATACTGGAAGGGTAAAGCAGCAATCAGTAAACTCGCTAGCGCCGCAAAGGTGAAAAATATCACTGCAGCGGATTGGTTATCCAAACAGGGGATATGGCAAATTTATCTACCATCGCCTAAACAAAAATAATTTCTCGCATTTTGATGTCAGCTTCCCTAATGAGGTTCATCAAGCTGATATATTATTTCTGCCGCATGATGGTGTTTACAAGTATGCGCTAACCATAGTTGATGTTGCGAGTAGTTACAAACAAGCCGAACCCTTAAAGACAAAGTCAGCAACTGAAGTGGCTTCTGCGTTTGAAAGGATTTATCGGCGGGGTCCTCTGCATTGGCCAAATCTATTACAAGTTGATCCTGGCAAGGAATTTCAGGGTGCAGTGTTATCAACAATGAAGCATCATAATGTCACCATCAGACGAGGACATACTGCATTGCATCGCGATCAGGCAATTGTTGAACGATTTAATCGCATACTTGTTGAGCGGTTATTTGGATATCATAGGAATTTATTCAGGATAAACGATCTCGTGAATGGGTCAAGAGATTACCAGGCGTAATTATCGCGCTGAATAATGAGATTACTCGAACAATCAACACGAAACCTAACAATGCGATTAAAAAGAAGTATATACCCGTAAAACCACAAACGATTTTTCAAAACAACCAATACTCGGCAATATCACTGTTAGATATTTATATGAACCAGGAGAGCTTGAAGGCGGTAAAAAAGAGCTACTGATCATATTTGGAGTATCACCTCACAAAAAATATCTAGCATAACACGATCCACGGGTAGACCAGCAATCTATAGATTTGATTCAACTGCTCCTCAGCGGGGATTTACTCGTGAACAATCACAAGTGATACTTGAGGATACTCAATTACCGCCGCGTGGTCTTAATTAGCACCTCTGCGTCTGTTGCACTCGAGACAAGTCAGCATCACATTATCTCTGGTATGACCATCACCGCAATTCTTTCTGTCTACGGTAAATTTGCTTCGGTCTTTATCCGACCAACACCAACGCATTATACGGTTACAACTCGCGCAATGATTATTTTGTTGTTGTTTCAGTGTGATTATAAATTCGGCATCAATGTCAAATTTTTTGTTATTTTTTTATTCTGTTGTTTATAGCCAGAGAGTTTTTTTTTATTAAGTCAACGTTGGCTATATCACTGATTGTTGTGTCATTATAATCAAAAACAACTCTTCGAAGCTGATTTATTTTTCGTACTCTGGACACTGCGAGATAAACTAAATTTGACCACTCGATGCGATTATCTATGATCCAAACAATCCTGCGTATCATAGCTTCCATGGGGATTTATCAACACGCAATGCATCTTCGATAACACTGATATCAACTAACACAATATCATTTAATTAAAGAAACTGCTCTCACTTTGTCCTGGAATATCAACTTCGATATTTTGTCTTCGTGTATCCTTGGGTCTATAACACATTGGAACTGGAAGTGTTGCAAATTTTTATTGTGCGTGTCAAATAAATTCATCTGAAGTGTGTCACTGACTATCTTTCTACTTGCCACTATCAAATCGTTTGGTCTCCACGCTTCCAAAAAATCATTTAATGGGGTTTCTGAAATTATTTCACGACCTATTTCACACTGGATTCTATCCGGTTGTAATCTGATTAATTTCTTGAACTCGCGTAATTCATTATCAAGTGATCTATGATCATTACTAATTTCTTCATAATAGTCTACACAATTCTTTAGCTAATTATGCGGGGATAAACCGACAAATAGTGGTGGTTGGCCATGATCGCCACACATTATCACTTTTGTATTCGCTAGCAATAACTAATCAAGAAACCTTTGTAATACATCTAACGACACTGTGCATATCTCATCCCAAATAATGATTTCAAGAATATAAGTAGTAATATGGGGCACTATGGGGACAATGGAAAATCCAGTCAAAAACAGCTTGGGGCACTATGGGGACAAGATTTATAGGGACAATGGGAAATCCAGTCAAAAACAGCTTGGGGCACTATGGGGACAAAACAGCTTGGGGCACTATAGGGACAAGGGAAATTTAACATGGTGGGTCTGTATAGGGACAAGGGAAATTGAACATGGTGGGCCTGTATAGGGACAAGGGAAATTGAACATGGTGGGCCTGTATAGGGACAAGGGAAAATTAAACATGGGGAATATTATTGGTATAGGAAACTGTCTAGGGACAAGGGAAAATAATGGTGGCAATGAAAGCTAATATCTTTTCGAGACCTATGAGTGGCCCTGAAAAGGGCCTTTGGATACTTCTTCTTTTATTTTCTGCCGTTGTTCCACCACCTTTTAATTTTACCAATGATTCCCGTTTTCTTCTTCTTTTCTTCCTCGGAAATCCAATTGGGATGTCCCATAGCTCTAAACTTTTCCTGAACTCTCATCCATCTTAGATTCAGTAGATCAAAGTCCTCTTTCTTCATTTTGTTCTTTTTTTCCTTTCTCTCCTTAGACCAGTTTTCTTTAATCTGGATCACCTGTTCTTCCATCACCATTCTCATCATTGCTTCTGCTTTCTTTAGCCTGTCTAGACCCCACTGCACATATTCCCACTCTATCAGATGTAATGTTTCTTCTAGAAAGCACCTGACTTTGATGACATGATCAAGTGACTGCTTCAAGTCCCCTATTCTTATATATTTTGTTTTAATACGTCTTCTTAATTTCTGGTCTTCCTCCTCTATCATACCTTCTAATAGATCTCTTGCTAATTTCAGTTGGCTTACAAAGCCATGGTTACTCTGAAATTCTTCCTCAAGTCTTTCCACTTCATATTCTGCATCAAGGATCCCAAACCAGCTGTCTCAGAGTTGGATAAACAAGTCGAAATTCATCTTGATGTGTTCAAAATTGAATGGCTCCAAGGCTGACTGACTGTTGACTGAACTGAAATGGATGTTTTATAGTTGCCACCGCCCTCTAGGGGCATATGGGCAACTTTTATAGCCACCATATCGGTGGCCATTTAAGGTCCCTTGGGGAGGGTCGCTACTCCCCCCCCTCAGGATTTACAGTGCTTAAATGCACTATATTTTAAATAGGGCGTTCTCCCGAATTACTAAAAAGTAACTATCGGGAGAAATGAAAGCCCACGGGGTGGGTAGGAATAGTACCTACACACACCCACCCCTAACAACCAATCGGAAGCAAACAGTGGTAGCGAGGGAAAATGTTTTCTCATTTCGCTAGTAATTTGGTGAGTCGGACAAGGCAAAGGCGGAAAAGGCCCAGGTCCAGGAGGGCGTCGACACAGCAGCACACACCAGAGCACTCAAACAGCAAGACAGCACAGCAAAGGACGCAGTCCACACCTGAAACGACAAGGTCATACTAAAGGTCAAATTCAGTCCAGTTGTACTAATGGACAGCTTAACATCCAATAATGTGTTAGCCACCTGTGCAATTACTCAAATATAAGTTGAAGAATTGTTATTTAAAATCCTATCATTCGAATAAAACTAGTACATAAGTGTACATATAATAAGTCCCTAATAAATTTTGAAATTAAAATGTCAAAGTGACATATAATAGTGTAGTCAATGGTAGATAATTTTGGTCTTAAATTTGTTGGAGGCGGTACCAATAAGGTCTAATTAGCTTTTTAGGGCCACGGAAAGTTGTTCAAAAAGGGGTACTCGTAACCAAATGAGTCCCCTATTATTCAGGCAAAGGTAATGGCAATGAAAATCTTTTCATTGTACAGCGTTCTTCGTAGGCCAGTGGTGACGTCTATATCTGTATGATAGCTGAAATTCTATCACACTTCTGGATATCTGGGGTAGTGTTTCACTGTCTTGGCAATAGCATCTTATGTCCTCGTGCAGTCCTGTGGGACAATCTCACTCCTATTCTGCCATCACCAGACAGCGCGCCCCAGGTCCGCCATGTTGTTTAGATTTCCAAGGCATGTTACAACATGGTTCCAGTAGTGCGATACAGCAGCACACCAACATCTACAGCAGCCATTTTTCTTCAATCCGTAGTTAAGTAGAAGTAGGCCTCTATCTTCTTTCCGTTTCGACCCCTGCCGCAAAAATGAATTCGGGAGTTACGTGGTCTCTGCTTCTAGAAGTCGAGGTCGCTGCCGCTATACATACTTCTCTCCATTTCTATTTCAGCCACGAAGCCAGGTCGGGAGTTACGAAATATCCATTTCGAGTTTCTGTATAGTCCACCGCTGTACAAATTGATGTTTCTGTCTGTATCAGTGACGGGATAATATCACAGTAACATCCTTTGACTGTGAAAGCCCGGGATTCATGCTTTCGCACTACAACTGTGACGTCACCAGGTCGCCTGCTCCAGATAAGCCGTCCTACTCAGTCCGCTGCCTCTGCCAGAATGACTGACTGTTGAATGAATGAATTATGGTTTTAAGTGAAACCGGCCACAAAGGGTCATTTGTTCACTATTTTACACTACCAATTAATATGGTAGTGATTTAGATTTTCCCGTGAGGAAGGAATGGTGCCACATCCCCACGGGCGTTTATGCATACATAGTATGCTATTTAATTTGGTCGTCATGCCGCACCCCTATACGGAGCTATCGACATGAATGAAAGACCTAGGTGAGTGGGAATAGAACAGCCACGCACTCAACCCTATCAACCAATCGGAGGATGCAGAGCTAGAGGTGCAATGGCACCGAATGACTAGTGAAAAATGGTTTCCACTTCTAGTCATTTGCTGGTGTTGGAGTCAGGCAGCGGAGGAGGAGGAGGAAAAGGATCTGTGAACTGGCACCTTGATGTCGTTCGTCTTGCACGCCCTAGCCTTATCAAATCGAGTCCAGTTGTTGCTAGTGGACATCCTATACCGATATTGTGTAAGCCACCTGTGGAATTGAGTCAATCTTTCAAGTTATATTTTTTCCTAACATCCTAACATTCCAATTTTTGTCTAGTACAGAGTGTACATTTTGTGTGTTCCCTATCAATTTTGTAAACTAGGTATGTCAAGTGACATGTATAGGTTGGTCAATGTCGGGTTAAATGGGTTGTTAATTTTGATAGTAGACAGCCAAAATTGATCAAGTCTGATTTTTGAAGAAAGAGATTGTCGAATAGAGTTTCTCAGCCAAAAGGAAACTCTGTAAGTATAAATAGCCCTTAAAAGGGCTTTTTGATGGAGTGTTACAGGGTGTAACCGAAGTTCCCTCATTCCGTCCGGCGAGTCCCCGTGTCCTTCTTGGGTGCCTTTGGTTTTGTTGTTCCTCCATCTTGAAGTTGCCTCCTTCCGCAGTATCCATTCCGTGTTCTCCCTTAACAATTTGGAATACTTTGTGCTGTTATTAAAGTAGAGTATACAACCTCATATGACAGCCTATTCTCGCGTTGGTAGTTATCCAACGTAGAGGTTTTAAAGTAATTAAGGTTATTGTGTAAAAATTTATTGCAGCGTGTGCTGTCTTGCTAGATGGTCAGGTATTGACCACCTAAATCATGTTATAGGCCTTAGTTCTTATAGCTTAGTTTATAGTGCAGCTTTGTGCCGCGGGGCTTGATAGTCTGGGCATTGACTACCTTATATGGTAATAATTTAGAGATCTTACTTACAGTAAATATTTTTATGTTGCGACATTGTGTCGCTGAGCCTGATAGTCTTTGGACTTTGAGACTACCTCATAAAATGTATTTGAGGCCATAAAGCAGGAGACGTTTTAGATGGTCCCGTTTAGACCATGTGGATATCCCGGTTTGTTAGGGTTTTTAACTGTAAATACATTCCTAGTTTGGTTGTATAATGCTGTCAATGAGGCTGTATATAGGAAGAGTTGTAAGAATAGACAGAAGAGAGGTGGTTTCCTAGACACTTGTTTATTGTTTCTGTTTTGTTCTTTACTTTGTTATAATGCAAATTTCAATGTTTATCTGTATAGTCTATAAATTTCAATATTTATCTGTATAGTCTATAAATTTCAATATCTTTTTCAAGTAACGGAACCCTTCAGGTCCTATGCATTCGCATTCCTTATGGATATTGTTTATTTTATTTTTTGTTATTATACAAATTCCGCTTAACGTATTTACGCGGTTGCAGGTCCTGTCCCCTGATTGGCCAATGAACCCATGTGACCAACAGGGGGCATTCCTTACGGGTGTTATTTATTATATAGTATTATTTGCATTATATTTTTTCAAGGAGCCCTGATGTTCTTAGTAATTCTATTATGTGTTGAATTGATTTTTGGGGGTTGGTGTTATTTAATTGAATTACTTCCGGGTATGTACTTGGTGCAGAGATGTTTAGTTGTTTAGATCTAAATATGTTCCTTTCCTTCTGGTTGTTTTTACAGTTATTAAATATGTGATGCAAGTCTTCAGGTATGTTACAACTGAAGCAATTAATGCTGTGTGGAAAAGGTCCTATATATTTACCAAAGCTGTTAGCCAGTTTTGTTTTTCCCAAGATTATTCTTTTTATTTTAGACTGTTCATAACTATTGCACCTAGGTGGTATGATTTTTCTATTGACTTCCTTAATGATGTTATGTAAAATTCTCCCTTGTTTGCTTTTGTCCCAATCAGTCTGCCACTTTTGATTAATCATTGAGTAGATTAAATGATATATTTCAGTTTGACTATATTTGAGTGGCATATAGTTTTGTTCGGTGAGTTTGTTTTTAGCCAGTTGATCTGCTAAGTCATTTCCTTTTATGTCTATGTGGGATGGAATCCACATAAACTCAACTACTAGATTTTGAGAATTTAGTATTTTTAATATCTGATTAATTTGTTTTAGGAAATTTTCTCTAGATTTGGTGTTGTTGTTTTGGATAGAAGTAAGGACGCTGAGCGAGTCACTAATAATCAGTGTCTTATTTGGTTTGTTTTCTTCTATCCATTTTAATGATTCAATGATGGCCCAAAATTCCGCTGTATAAATGGAACAGTGGTCAGGAAGACGCCTGCCCATTTGTATGTTATGTTCTGGTATGACCCAGGCTGCAGCTGTTTTAAAAGGATTTGTAATTTTTGAGCCATCCGTGTAAATTTTTGTGTAGTTTTGATATTGATTATTTATGATTTCCAATGCCAATATTTTTAAATGTTGTTGTTGATTTTCTTTGTTTCCGTTATCTGTAAGGGAGATATTTACTTTCGTTGGTACATTACTCCAAGGTTCTTTATCATATATTATGTTAGCTTCTACTTGGAATATATCTACTGGAAGTTTTTTGTTTAACTCGTGTACTATTTTTCCCATTGATGTATTATTTTTCAAGGTTTTCCTAAAAGGAATGTTACATTTATTGATTGCCAATAGAGTGGGGTGCATTTTGTCATGGGTCGACAGCCGGGTTGCATATCTTAGAATGAGTTCCTGCCTTCTGAGATGTAATGGCGGTTCCCCAGTTAAGACCTGCAGCTCGGATGTAGAGGTCGATGGCAGTACGCCAGTACCAATAAGTAGGGCTTTTCTCTGAATTTTAATTAATTTGTTTAAATGACGTGTGGATGCCGTGGTATATACTTGGCAGCCATAGTCTAGTTTGGATCTTATTAGTGCCCTATATAATATTAGAATAGTTTCTTGATTAGCACCCCACTGAGTGCCTTTGAGGCTTCTTAATAGATTTAGGTCCTGATTGCATCTTTTAACTAGGTCATCTATATGATAAGCCCATGTCAGGTGTTCATCAAAGTACATACCCAGAAATTTGGCTACTTTTACAAATGTTATAACTTTATTTTGAATGGTAAGTTTGGGGTAGGTTTTGATTTTTTTGCAAGGGGTAAACAGAACAGCTACCGTTTTTTGGTGCGATAGCTTAAATCCCCATTTATCAGCCCATTTTCCTATGTTGTTTAAGCTGGTTTGTATTTCAGCCATGTGTTGGTGGTTGGAGGGGTTGCCTGCTCTCCAAAGTCCACTATCATCAGCAAATTGTGATAATTCAATTTTAGGTGTTGCCAGATTGGAGTCAAGGTCATTTATCATAAGGTTAAAGAGGGTGGGGCTGAGAACACTCCCTTGTGGAGTTCCATTTTCAAGGGAGTATTCCTCAGAGTAAGTAGCCCCTACCCTAGTTATAATTTTGCGGTTGGTCAGGAAATTTTCTATGAAGTTGAACATTCGACCTGTAATGCCATAATGATTTAATTTGGCTATAAGGCCTTTGGTCCATACAAGATCGAATGCTTTTTCTAGATCAATAAATACCGCAATTAAGATTCTATCCGCTTTTCTTTTGTTGTTAAATGCAAGTTTTATGGTGGATTCTAATCTTATTAATTGGTCCGTAGTGGATCTTTTATTTCTAAACCCACATTGATTTGGAGATATCAGATTGTTGCTTTCAAGGTGGTGTTTAAGTCTGTTAGTAACAATTGTTTCCATAATTTTACAGATGTTATTGGTAAGTGAGATGGGTCTGTACGAATTGATATCATTCCGATCCTTATTTGGTTTAAGTATGGGTATTACTATCGCTGTTTTCCATTTTTTAGGTAGCTTTCCTGTGTCATATATTATATTTAGCATTTTGATGATTGATTTAACTATAGTTTTAGGTAAGTTTTTATATATAACATAACCTATTTGATCTTGCCCAGGTGAAGTTTCATGTTTAGTTTTTAGTGCCTGGTCCCATTCATATAATGTTATTTCTTTATTTAGTGATGAGGATTTGGGTCCAAGGTCTTGAAATAAATTGTGGAATTTAATTTCAGTTTTAGCCCTGTGGTTTTGAAATTCAGTAGTGTAATTACTGTTGCTGCTCATGTTTTTAAAGTGTATTGCTAGCGAGTCAGCTTGTTCTTTATGATTGCTGGTATTATTTATTTTTGGGGTGCTATTGGTGTGCTTCCCTCTGATGGTTCTGATTTTATCCCACACTTGTTTGAGTTTGTTCTAAAATTAATACTACTGCAGTAATTTTGCCAAGTTTTTTCTTTCGACTGCTTGATTAAGTATTTGAGCTTATTGTCATGATTTTTGTACTCTAAGAAGTGAGTAATAATATTAGTTCTTTTAAATTTATTTAAAGCTCTAAATTTGGCCTGTCTAGTTTCTTTAATTTCATCGTTCCACCATGGCACACTAAGTTTTCTTGATTGACAGCTAGTTTTAGGTATAGTGTTGGTGGCTGCCTGAGTGATGATCTTAATTAAGTTGTCATAGTAAAGGTCAATGTCATCTGATTCTATATCTGATAGATTGGCATTATTTATTATTTCTCGAAAAGTATCCCAATCGGCTTTTGAATAATTCCGTCTGGGTATTTTATTATTTAATTCGTACTGTACGGCCATTTGCAGGGTGGTAATTATTGGGAAGTGGTCACTCCCCATGGGGTCAGATTGGTCCACCTCCCATTTTGCCACCTGAGCCAGTCTGGGTGTGCATAGGGTGAGGTCAATGGCGGACAGGGTGCCGTCAACAGGATTAAGTCTGGTTTTAGCACCATCATTGAGGACAGTAAGGGTGGATTCTGTAAACCATTTCTCCACCCACTTACCCCTTCCGTCCGTCACTTCCCCACCCCAAAGCTTATTATGGGCATTGAAATCTCCGCAAATGATCGTAAGTTCAGATTTAATATATTTAGCTAATTTCTTAAGTGCTAATTGATGTTTAAGTTTATTATTCTCTCCTGGGTCATAAACATTGAAGATTTGTAATTTACATTTTCCCGTATTGACTAATAGAGATTGAATTTCTATTAGTGAATTGCTAATTTCCTTTGATATTATTGGTATTATGGTAGCAGATGGTAAGGTGTTATTTATAAATATGGCTAATCCACCCCCCTGGCCTTCCTTTCGATGTTGGAAATAGCCCGGGGAATAGCCTTGTATTGATGGCAATGTTTTCGAGTTATCAGAAAGTTTAGTTTCTTGAATGCATATGATGTCAGGTTTATAAACAGTATTTATTAGTTTAAGTTTAAGTTCATTGATATTTCCTGACAATCCTCGTGCATTCCACTGCCATATAGAAACGTTCCCTTGTGGTGTATTAGCCATTTTGATTAGGGTCGTTTACTGTAATTTGGTCTTGAAGTTGGGTTTTGACATTCTTGATAGACAGTTGTATATTATTTTGTGCATTTTGATCTATTAGATTTAATTTGCCAATCAATGTGTCCAGTCGAGTAATGACTTCACCCAGTTCTTTAATTATTTCAGCCTGTTGTGGTAGATTATTATTGTTGTTGCTATTCTTGTTATTGAGCTTATCCGTTTTTTGTTTTAATTTGGAGTCCTGCATTTTCATTACTTGAGTTGTTTGTGTAGTTGAAATAGAGTCGTTATAAGTAACTTTGGCCATTTTGTAGTTTAGTTGTTTGGTGTTCATAGTCTCTACTATAGCTTGTTCCCTAATTGTAGAGGGACATTTAGGTGAATTAGGTAGGTGTGCTCCTCTACAATTAATACATTTTGGGGTTTTCCTGTTGCATTCCCCTTGGTGATGCCCACCACATTTATTACAGTTGGCCTGGAATTTACAGGTGACCTTGAAGTGCCCCCAGTGTTGACATTTGGGACAAAACCTAGGTTTGTTTATGTAAGGCTCTAATCTATACCTTGTTCTTTTTGTTCCTAGTTTGATTTGAGTCGGAAGGGGGGTGGGCGTTTCCAGAACAGTAATGTTTTTACTTGCCTTTTTGTTTCCTATTTGATAACTTTTGATAATTTGGTTGCCTCCTTCTACGAGTTTATTTGCTAGCTCTTGATTGCTAAGCACACTTAGTGGGCCAGTTAATTTGAGTACCGCTTTGTACGTAATCTTTTGCGATACATGTTTTGTGGTAGTGGTGTTGGTAGTGTTCTGGTTATTTTGCTTATTTTTTGGAGTGTTGATAGTACCTTGAACTTGTTTATGTGGTTCGACTATAACAGGCATACCACAGAGTTGCTCTAATTCTAAGTATTTGGCTACTTGAGCTCTAGTGCTACAATGTATGATAATGTATTATTGGTTTGGCCTAATCATCTTGCTCTGTCCCGAGTGAACTTTTAAGAGGGCCCTAGCAATACTGTTTGAAGATAAATTATTGAATTGAACTGTTTTGCTTTTAATATACAGCGTCAAGTCCAATCTGTGATAGTTGGATTTCTTGTTTGTTGCTGTCCTAGTTTGGTTTAGCAGCAGAGAGGGTGAATCCTACAACATTTTTTGTTTTTATTTTTGATTATACCCCTCCAAATAACACTAGACCCTTCTTGCGAAATAACTAGAAAAAAAATGACAGTGAACATGGGATGTTGTATTCGCGTTTTCGTTGATGTCGCAACGTCGTTGTCACTCACCCTCTCTGCTGCTATGGGTTAACCGAATATTTGATCAAGTCCGATACGATATCGTGTCCTAGGGTCTGCTAAATTTATTGTCACAAATCCGTGTGGTTTTGACTGAGCGTGACTAAAGAAATTTCTAAATTGATTATGATTCATATCACCACTGCACCAGGTCTGATGAATATTTCGTAGCGTATGAGTATCAACGCCGTTAAATACACACAACACATTGCAGTTATCTCTGATCACTTTTGGTATCTGAGTGTATCGTTGAGTGACATAGATCACATCAGTGTTTTTATGCCTGCCTCGGGAAAATATTCTAGCAGGATTTTTTTGATTATCTAACATGATATCATCGTATACCACTAAATTGTTAATACTTCCATCAATAGCATCAATGCTCGGGGCTTCCTCTATATCAGTAATAAACTCAATAAAATCTTCATCGATTTGAAATTCTTTTGCTTTCTCGTTAAAATCCTTTAGCACTTCATAGCATCGCTGATCGTCTACACTCGGGGCTATTAAATACAATTTGTTCCATTTCATCCATCTCGTTATCAAATTAAGTAGCAGTTGTGTCTTTCCGCTTCCAGATGGTCCGATTATAATCATTCTAATTGAATTCGGCAACATTTCATGATGTTTAATAGGTTCCCGTCGTCGGGTAGCTGAATAATCAATTATATTCATGCCGTTATATATAAATTATGGATCTATATTGTGTGAAGTGTAAAAAACGTACTGGCACAGATGACTTGACGACGATTACAACTAAAAATAACCGATCAGCGCTTTCTGGTAAATGCGTACAATGTAGTACAAAGAAATTTAGATTTGTTTCTAAACCCAAGGAACTCAAGGAACCTTTAAAAAAAAACGAGGAGGTGATATCGCAGCCAAGCTAACTAAACTCCCTGGAACCCCATGGGCAAAATACCCTGGAGAAAAGCACCTTCCAGGATATAGCTACTGTGGACCGGGAACAAGACTTGATATCAGACTCAATGATCAAAATCAGCCCCGACCCGGTGAGGAACCAATAAACGCTATTGATAAGGCCTGTCACCTTCATGATGTATCTTATAAAAGCAGTAATCTGCAGCACAGGCATCTAGCAGATGTGAAATTAATTCATGCGTTAAATGCTATTTCTGATAAATATTTCAAAGAAAAATTGGCTTCCTTTTTGATAAAATCGGCTATGAAAAGTAAATTGATGTTAGGTGCTGGTAATTAATAACAACATGGAATCTATTTATTATTCCCCAAGAGGATACTGGAGGGGTAAATCAGCAATCCATAAACTCGCTAGTGCTGCAAAAGTGAAAAAAAACCACTGCGGCTCATTGGTTATCCAAACAGGCACTATGGCAAATTTATCTACCACCGCCTAAACAAATTCAATTCTCGCATTTTGATGTGACAGTTCCTAATGAAGTTCATCAGGCTGATCTATTATTTCTGCCACATGATCGTGGTTACAAATACGCATTAACCGTAGTTGATATTGCAAGTCGATACAAAGAAGCAGAACCGTTAAAAACAAAATCAGCCACTGAAGTGGCTTCTGCATTTGAAAGGATTTATCGAAGGAGTCCTCTGCACTGGCCAAATCTATTACAAATTGATCCTGGCAAGGAATTTCAGGGTGCAGTGTTATCAATAATGAAAAATCATAAAGTCACTATCAGACGAGGACATACTGCGTTACATCGTGATCAGGCCATTGTAGAACGGTTTAATAAAACCCTTGCTGAGCGGTTATTTGGATATCAATACGCAAAAGAATTCATCCAAGAAAAAAGATCCCGTGAATGGGTTAAAAGGTTACCAGCTGTGATTACTGCACTGAATAACGAGATTACTAGAACCATCAACATGAAACCTATCAACGCGATTAAAAAGAAGTCGATACCTGAAAAACTACAAAAGGATTTTAGCGTTTCCCAACCAATTCTTGGTAGTAATGTCATTGTGAGGTACTTATACGAACCAGGAGAGCTTGAGGGTGGCACAAAAAGGGCTACTGATCCTATTTGGAGTGTTACTGCACACAAGATTTCTAGTATAACACGATCTACGGGTAGACCTCCAATCTATAAACTGGATTCAACTGCCCCTCAACGGGGTTTTACTAGACAACAATTACAAGTGATACCTGAGGATACTCAATTACCACCGCATGGGCTTAACTAGCACCCTTGCGTCTATTGCACTCAAGACAAGTCAACATCACATTATTTCTGACATGACCGAGATTGTTATTTTTTCTGTCAACGGTGAATTGGCGAGGATCCTTATCCGAATACTGCCAACGCATTATACAATTGCAACTTGCGCAGTGATTATTTTGTTGTTGCTTCAAAGTGATTATTAATTCAGCATCAATATCAAATTCTCGTTGTTTTTTTTTTGTCTTGTCGTTTGTAACCGGAGAGTTTTTTATCAATAATATCAATATCATCGCCAATGATTTCATCATCGCCTGACTCTGTCAGGACAATTCTTCGAAGTTGATTTATTTTTCGTACTCTAGACACTGCGAGATAGACTAAATTCGACCATTCTATGCGATTATCTACCATCCAAACAATTGTATCCGATATAGTCAATCCCTGTGAAGAATGTATCGTCGCTGCGTATCCTAGCGTCCATGGGGATTTATTAGCACGCAATGCATCTTCAACAACATTGATATCAACCAGCACAATATCATTTAATACGAGAATCTTCTTTTCACGCCCTGACTCTGTCAGGCCTGGAATATCAACTTCGATGTTCTGTTTTCGTGTATCCGATGGCCTATAACAGAGGGGCACTGGAAGTGTTGCAAATTTTTGTTTATGCAATTCAAATAACTTCATCTGAAGTGTGTCCCTGACTATTTTTCTACTTGCAATGATTAAATCATTTGGTCTCCACGCTTCCCAAAACTCATTCATGGGAGTTTCCGAAATTATTTCACGCGCTATTTCACACTGGATTTTATCCGGTTGTAATCTAATTAGTTTCTTAAATTCTTTTAATTCATTATCAAGTGATCTATGATCGGTATCAATTTCTTCATAATAGTCTACAAAACCCTTTAGCCATTCATGGGGGGATGCACCGACAAATGGTGATGGTTGGCCGTGATCACCGCACATGACGACTTTTGTATTCTTCAATAACAACCACTCAAGAAATATTTTTAAGACATCTTCTGACACTGTGTCTATTTCATCCCAAATGATAATTTCAGGAATAAATTTCTCTCCCATGCGTTCAGGAGTCCATTTATCTCCCTTCCATCTAAAGAAACTATGATAAGTGCAGGCATTTACCCCTCTCTGTATCATTTCTCTTGCAAGTCTGTGAGTCGGTGTTAGTACAATCATGTTTGGATTGGAAACACGAAATAACTCAATTGCCCGGGTTGTTTTTCCTGACCCACCACAGCCGTTTAAATAAACTGTTTTATACAGGCATATTGGATCAGAAATCGGTGGTGCACTAGAAAATTCTGAACACTGATTGCTTTCTAAGTAATTATTTTCAATGCTAACATCTGCTGATGGAATATAATCATGAAGCATTTCTTTCTTAATTCTCCATGACCCCCAATTCTCGTTGCCAGTAGCCTTAAAATCAGCCATTTTGCTATTTATGTAAAATGAGTCAGTAGCAACTCTAACTGCGGTGGTAGGAAATCTATTGATCATTGAAAATAAATTAATAGAAGCATAACCAAGCATAGAAGCTCTCAAATGTGTGTACTGCGGATTGTATCCATCAGTGTAAGTAACAATTGTACCCAATTTGGTTCCATCGGACATAAATGCGTCCTTACGATTGACATATAGGCCCCTATCCGTTAAATCCGTGATTACAAAATCGTATTCAGCATTGTCTATAATCAATCGTGAAGAATATCTCGTATTATCATCTTTGCCACCTTGGGTAAATTTACCGATTATTCTTCGTCCAAGGTCTTTTGCTTCATTGTTTCTGATTTCAAATAACTGTTGGGACCAATTCATGATTTGTTGTTCACTGAAATTTGGAAACAGTTTTCGCTCTTCGCTAATTATTTTTTCTAGATCAGGTTGTGGTAACCAGACTGATTTCTGTGCTCGATAGGATATAATTGCTTCACTGACAATTAATGATTTTAACATCTTACAATCAAGCATATACCGTAATAACACTATTGGCATCCAGTGTTTTTCAGACATGTGTTTACCAATCCAAGGATAACTACACGGATGAAGTCCTGTAGCCATTTCAAATGATACTACACAAGCGAATCCGGCTAAATCGAAATGTGGCAGTGGTCCATTAATAGCAACACGGGTCATTTCGTGTGTAGGGTGTCCAAATCGTTTGAAATATTTCTCGCATTCTCCATACCCAAGAAAACTTCCTGGATAACACGCAATCATATCAACTGAAATAACGGTATCAGCGGTGTATTTTGTGTTCCATAATCCTCCATGGCCGTATTCAAGACAAGACAATTTGACCTCTGATAAGAACTCACTTCGTGTTGGTTTCCACGCGTTTTTCTTCCTAGCAAAATGTGCTACAACTGATGGAAGTGTAAAACAGTTTCCTAATAATTGATCGTTGTCTTCCTCCAGAGAAAACTCACTAGCTAGTTGTTTCATTTGATTATGCAGTTCTTCAGTACGGTATAATTCTCCGTTGGGCCTTACAAACTGATCAAATCTACATTCTTCGTCTGAAGTACTATGAAATAGCCACACTGACACAGGATCTTTTTTACTCAAATGGTAAATAGCATCAAATAATTTCTGCTCTGAAAAAAACTCTTCGGTTCCAAACAGAGTTTGGGATAGATATTTTACGGTTCTATCCCGTGGGAATATTGTTACTGCAGATGACCACGCGTGTTCGTTATGATCAATAATCTGTATTGGGGTTCCATTTTTATTATATTTCGATTCGTATAATACTTCTCCGGTGATTGTCCTTACCGATATTGGAAATCTCAATGATGTTTCTAATTTGGCTATATCTTGAATTGTTGCCCCATGCTGTTTCACTGTCAGTTCCCATTCGGTTATTTTTTTTTCGTCTTAGATCAGTTAGCTTATTTCCCCGGGACGCATTTGTGAAGTGTTCCATTATTCGTGCTGCTACACAATTGAGCCCTGTCGAATATTTCATGGGTGCTAGTTTTGAAATATCAGGTTTTTCATTGAGCGGATAGATCCCGTAAACAACTGCTGTGACAGGATAAGATCTTTCGTAGTAGGGTTTATCAATTCCAGTCAAAATTCCTGGTTTTGAATCCTGAGTCACAGTGACAGTTTTTTTGTCTTTAAGAATAGGCTCGTATTTGTCCCTAATGATCCATTTTCCATTATCACGGATAAGGAATTTTATTCGAAAAAAATTTCTTTCTTCCCCAAGACGTGAGATTATCACTGCTGCTTTTTCATCATTCATGGTAGCGTCAACAACACCATCAATTCGAAATGTTGACCAACAATGAGCTGCCCCATCACGCTTGAATTCATTAAAACAGTCTCTGATTTTACTAATCAAGGTTCTATCAAGAATTTTATTCTTTGGTGTATCAGAAACTCTATCAAGATTGAATTGAACACTTTTCCAGGGCTTAATTTTCGATAATCTCTCGAACTCCTCCATACTATAATTAAAACAAGTATTTAAATGAAAGATTTAAGTATAACGAATCATTGCAAATGGCTTATGATTGGATCAGTGACACCGTGTAACAAATCATGCAGAAATGAATTCTGTTGGTATCATATGCAAAGCTTTCGTCGTGGAAGCCTTGGTCCGTTACCCTGTATTCGATGTGGGGTTGGGGTTAGGGGAAGGTCGCAATTATGTCTTAGGTGTGGCGGCAAACGATACAGGGAACTAAAACGCTATTATGATAAAAGAATAAAAAATACTGTCATTGACCCCAACGATGACAAAATCATAAAGACTCCTCAAGATTATATACAGAGACTTATAATTAAACCAAACAATGAATTAGAAAAATAGTGTTATTATACAAATGAACCAAGAATTCAGACCTCACCCGTGCTTGTTAATTATGAAGCATCCCGTGATGGTATTATCAAAAAATTCGATTTTCGTATGACTATAACACCAAGGGAGACAACTCTTAAATATAACCAATGGATATAACCAAGGGAGTTATCATTGTGATTTAGCGGCTGGGTATTGTTTTATAAGAAAAGAAATATTTTCTTTTTTTTTTAGTGTTTAAGTCAAATATTCTGTCTCATTTAAATACCGTGAAACACCATTAATAAGTAATTCAAGAAAATAAAATAGCATACCTTGCGGATTGCTGTATTAAGTTACCTTGTGTATACTTTCTCCCTTAGATTGTGTTAACTTGTTTTATGGGTTATTGCGATTCAGCGGCTGGGCATTGTTTTGTAAGAAAAGAAATGTTTTCAACCAATTATATTCTTTGTTTTAGTGTTTAAGTCAAATATGCTGTCTCATTTAAATACTGTGAAACACCATTAATAAGTAATTCAAGAAAATAAAATAGCATACCTTGCGGATTGCTGTATTAAGTCCCTTTATATACTATATGAATATTTACAACATATATATGTTAAAAAACGTTATTCTTTATGGACGTGAACAGTGGTCTAACGGTATCGTGTTTGGCTTGTAAACCCAGACAATTATTCTTCACATGTTCGCGCCCCATAGCAGACAAATTGTCTGATGGTGAAACGGTGGATGTTTTTTTTTTTCTATTTAATTGAGGGGAGGAAGGGCAACCCCTCTGTGTGCATTCACATAACATGCAAACCCATGCTATCAAATTTATGGTAGCGGTGGGTTGTCGGTTTTTGACAACTTACGCAACCATGAATTTGATTTCATGGGTTGCATGTTGAATGTAAACACATAAATGCCCTAAAATAAATAACATCCATGGATGTAATTAGCTCTCCATCACATTTGGGTAGCCCCGTATGGTGTTCAAAATGAATTACCGGCCAAAAAAAGGTTCGTGGATGCACATTGGGTAACCCCAGAATGAATTATCGGCTAAAAGAAACGGTCATAGGGTCATATCTCAAAGAGCAAAAACAAAAAAAAACATTCTGATATAAAACAGAAACAGAAAAATGCTCTAACAAAGGACCCTATGAAAGACACAAAGGCCTAATAAGGGACCCAATGAATGCAAATAGAACCACAGCGGCCTATATCAAGGGGGTCAAATGACTGATAACCGCTCATCATGGTTGATATTTATTTTTGTCTGCATTTATATTTATATATACAGACTGAATTTTTAAAAAAGATATTTATATATACAGAATTAATTTTAAAAAAGATATTTATATATACAGACTGAATTTTTAAAAAAGATATTTATATATACAGAATTAATTTTAAAAAATATATTTATATATACAGAATTAATTTTAAAAAATATATTTATATATACAGAATTAATTTTAAAAAATATATTTATATATATACAGAATTAATTTTAAAAAATATATTTATATATACAGAATTAATTTTAAAAAATATATTTATATATACAGAATTAATTTTAAAAAAGATATTTATATATACAGACTGAATTTTTAAAAAAGATATTTATATATACAGAATTAATTTTAAAAAATATATTTATATATACAGAATTAATTTTAAAAAATATATTTATATATACAGACTGAATTTTAAAAAATATATTTATATATACAGACTGAATTTTTAAAAAAGATATTTATATATACAGACTGAATTTTTAAAAAAGATATTTATATATACAGACTGAATTTTTAAAAAAGATATTTATATATACAGACTGAATTTTAAAATTATTAACGGCTCATTTATTTTTGAAAAATGAATTAGAAATATGTATTATCATATATGAATTCTGAAATTATGAATAGCATCATAGTTAAAATTGCAAAATTGAAAAATCAGAATATTAAATTGTCAGATGGGTTAAATCCTGATCAAATCAAGTCGGATTTTCAGGATATAGAATACGGAGTTAGCACTAACAAGTATATGTTACCAAAGAAATATGCACTCATCAAAAAAATTCAAAATTCTATTCGAGACTCTCTTGCATTTTCCAGTGAAGTAGATGTGTTTGTTCCGTTATATACTATCGTGGAAGGAATACGAAAAGAATTGGGTAACGAATATGAATTGAAAAAGGAAGTTAATTCTAAAATTAGAAACTTACGAGCGTTAATTCAAGAAAATGAACTATTTTGATTGACCGGCCCTCAAAAAATTTTGTCAGACAGTAAAATCTCCTTGAGATTTTCATTTTTTGATTGAATCAGTGAAAATATTTTCACACTGCGAAAATAAAATAGAATCCTAACTTTTAAGAACTTTTTCCCATGTAAAATCGACTACTTGACCCTACGAGGTTTTTTGATGAAAATCGATGAAAAATGACCAAACATCACTGAAAACAGGCAAATATTGATGAAAAATGGCTAAAAATCATCAAAAATGAGTTTTAACAGCTTTTCCTTATGGAAAATCCCATGTAAAATCGACTACTTGACTGTAAAATCTCTTTGAGATTTTCAACTGAAAACCACCAAAACTGTCAAAAACAGGCAAAATCAATGGATAAAAAATAAAAATATTTCACAGCAATAAAAAATTGGACCGTTAAGGATGGAATCATCGATGGGAAAAATTGTTTTACAATTGAAAAATGGTTTCTGATTTCAAATAATGGTCAATGAAGCATTAACAACCCGATTGGCTCGTGAGCGACTAGATGCAATTAAGAAATTTATACCAATTCGCGACTCTGTAAGAAATAAACTGCAACAACGACAGAGTTTACAAACTGATTTTGCTCTGGGGTCTGAAGAGTTGTTTAAACCAGTAACCACAGCAACGAAAGGGGTAGAGCGTGCTTTACTGGGAGATGGTCCCGAGACGGGAAAATCTGTTATTGGTGAGCTTGAAAAACTAGCAGCGAAAACTGAACAAACTGAAAAAACTGATCCGAAAAAAACGACTGTTTCTCTGTTGAATAAATTTACTGATCATGCTAAAATATTAATAAAAAAACCTATTTTATTGAAATCAAAGGATTATCAAGCCTTTGGTAATTTTGCTGCTCAAAGCTATAATTCAAAAAAAGATTTTTTAAAGGACGAGTATAAAAATGATAGAATATCAAGTAATGATTGGTTCGATTATTTGTATAAACTAAATAAAGGGATTGGTCGTTTGAATAAGGATGAGATAGGATACAAGGAATTTAAAAAGGGAATTAGTAATTATAAAAGAGAACAAATAGAAGAACGACAACGAGAAATAGAAGAACGGCAAGAACTAAAACGTCAAACACCAACACGTAGACAAACAAGAAGACAAAAAAAACAACAACTACCACCTGATGATGATGATGATTTAGAAGAACGACGTCAAACACCAACACGGAGACAAAAAAAAACAAGAAGACCCTAATGATGATTATTTACAAGAAACGGGTTTAGAAAAACTAGATGAAGCAGCTGGTTATAGCGGAAGTGGACTGCAAAATCCAAGAATTGGAAACACTTGTCCTGATAGTGTTATCAATGATATATCACGATTAGATGTTCTTGTAGGAGGATTCCGAGCTGGAAATAACTCTCCAGAAATAATTAATGAAGCAGCTGATATCTGTAGACGGTTATTTGCCGGCGGTATCACGGATATCAAAACATATCGAGATTTCATTGACGAGTTAGCAAATGGGTATCATAGTGATTAAATAACAATTGAAAACACTATTGTTTTTATAATAATGATCATCCATTACAATCATGATAAACCAACCCTCGTCTATGTAGTTAATTCACGGTTTCCAGTTTATAAAGCATACTATGGAGATGGCCTCGGCAATACCATTTTAGGATTCTTTTCAAGAATGGCCCCAAAAGTGATGCCGTTAGCTAAACAATTATCAATGAAAGCCATTGATGTTATTCGTGATAAGGGTATTAGTACTGTTGGAGATCTTGCCGGGAAAGCGTTTTCAACTGCGAAGGATAAAATAACATCATTAGTGAGGCGAAAAAAGAAACCGTTACCGTCTACAGAAGAAATGCCTGCAAGTGTTAGTAAAATAATAAATAACGCAGTAGATGAAAAATTAGCGTCGATGGTAAATCAAGGAGACCAAAGCAATATTGCAAATATGATAGCGGGAAGTGGCTTTAGAAAACTACGTCGATGAAATCCTACGGATTTTCACGCTAGCGTTTTTCACGATGAAAATCACGATTTAGACTCTGATAAATAGAATAAAATGTTCAAAAGGTCACCTGATCCAGCATTTGATATGGATGCCCCAGTTGGCAAGAATGATTCTGTACGCGATTTTCAATTTTATTCTTATCACGCAGTACAACCAGATCTCCGATCGCGAATTGAACTTCAAGTTCATGATACCAGTAAATATTTTCTACCGTGTGAGGCATTTATTGAAGTAGAAGGAGAACTTGTAACAAATGTTGCAGCTGATACCCCATATGACAATAACGCAAATGTCCGAGTTGGTTTTGTTAATAACGGCATAATGGCGTTATTTGAAAGCGCTAGATATCTCATTGATGGAAAAGAAATTGAATCCATTGACCGTGAAGTTGATGTGGCCACAACAATCATAGGGTTAGCGAGATATTCTGATGATTATACAAGATCAGCGGGTCCATCTATGATGTTTGCAAAGGATACCTCTGATAACGCTGATCACCTTCAATTCATTAAAGTGTTAACAGCAAGAGATAATGCAGAAGCCGATCAACAGGAAGCAGCTAATCCAGAACGTCGAACTAGACCCGGAGCTGCGTTTGATATTCTCGGAGGCGTTAATGGTAATCTCAATTTAGGATTTGCAACACGTGTAGCAACGTTGCATGGGCAGCGTCGACGATTTTCATGTGCGATTCCACTACATCACATATTTGGATTCTGTAGAAACGTCCGAAAAGTTATTTATGGAGCCAAACATATTATAGCACTTGTACGAAAGGGTACTGATGATGATGCAATCTGGCGTAATGCTGGGGTTGCTGCCGGTAAAGTTATTTTAACAAAACTATCATTATGGATGCCAGTGTTAACTCCATCAATCACAGAAGAACAGCGACTACTATCATTTATGGATCAAGGAGGAAAGTCGTTGTTGAGTTGGTTATCAGTGACTACGGATATTAAACTGGGTAATGTTGATGGTACATTCACATGGCACCTGGCATCAAAACAAGGGGTTTCAGCTCCACGTCATATATTTATTGCGTTACAGAATGCTGCGCGAGTTGGTAATCAAGAACGAAGTCATATGATATTTGATCAGTTAGGTGTGAATGAAGTCTCGCTGAGAATAAACGGACAGCAGGAACCATCCGAGGATATACAACTTGATTACGGTCAGAATCATATTGCACGCGTGTATCATAACCTGTTGTCATTTATGGCATGTGATCTAAATGTGGATACCGGTTTGCAAATATCACAATTGGATTTTAAAAGCCTCTATCCGATTTATTACTTTTCATTGGAACATCTTGATTTGATGAGACAATCTGTCGTTGATATACACTTTAGAGCCCGTGTAACCCGTCCGACTGGTGCACCAGTTACTGGGGTACATCCTATCCTTATCCCGAATTATAGAGCGGTTGCTGTCATTCTCAGTGATAAATCAATGTTACTTGAAGGTGTTGGTGGAAGAATGAGAGTGGTAGATGCCCCAGTAGAAAACATGTAATTGAAAATCCGAAGGATATTTCCATTGAATCGTTTTACGATTTAGAATCAATCTATTATGTATAATGTCATATAGTGTTATTAGTGTTACGTTAACTCCTGGTCAAATCAAAAAATTGCAATCAGAATCGGCTAAAAAATGTGGAACCACAATCACGTTGAAACCTAATCAAATGACTGGTGGTGCAAATAAATTATCGCTGACAACTCGTCAGGTGAAACATTTCAATGATGCTTTCAAGGATAAAAAGGTGTTCAGATTACTCTTTCTGCGGCTGCTATCAAAAATATGATTAAAACAGGCGGTATATTTCCATTGTTAGCTGCAATACCAGCATTGATTGCAGCAGCAGCCCCAGCGGTGGCTAAAGCAGCGGCGTTAGGAGCCGTTGGTACTGCAGCAGGAATGGCGTTGAAAAAGGCAGCTGGACAAGGATATAAAAAAAGAGACGATCCGTTCACGGATTGGGTCTAAGACTACCAGGAACCCCGTATGCATGGTACAGCGGAAAAGGTCTAAGACTACCAGGAACCCCGTATTCATGGTACAGCGGGAGATCCGTTCACGGATCAGGCCTGAGACTACCAGGAACGGTTTATTAATTCAGAAACCTTCAATTTCCGAACCTATGGTTCCCAAATCTTCGATGGTTCCAATGTCCAATTTTGATTTAATGGATGCGGCTAAAAAACTAGTGATTAAAAATTTCAGAGGTGTTTTTATGAAAGATCAATTACCACATCAACCAAACAAAACTGAAACAGGTATTATTAATCTCGATAACAGCACCGGACCTGGAACTCACTGGGTTGCATACGCTATTGATCCACGTGGGATTGTCTATTTTGATTCATATGGATTAGCCCCACCAAAAGAGTTTATGCGTTATATAAAAACCCTTCCAATGAAGACTTGGTATTCTACGCTACCAACACAACAAATCAATGACCCACCAATATGCGGCAGTGAAGTATTAAATGTCCTTGACGTTATTTCTAACTCCTTGGGTAACCCAAGGGGGAAACCACCTCATATTGTCGTAAATGACTACACCAGCAATCGCTTTTTAGAGAGAGAAAGAGTTTTACAATAACATGATTGATATTTGGGGGAGACCTCTGAAACCCAAACCCGATGGCACTGCAACCCCTGATTCTATCAAGGATATAACAAAAAAAATTAAAGATGAAATAGCTGAGACGTTGAATTTAGAAAGTGTTGAACCCAATGAAATAGTTGTATTTCAAGATCGCCAGGGTAAATTGAAATCTAGTAATATTTCTCTGGATGATATTTTAGTTAAACAACAAAACGCAATCGAGAACACCGTTGCGCTATTTTCCGATCAGGGTAAACTCAAACCGGGTGTACTCGTTTCGACGATTACAGATCGATTAAAAATTCTCAACGATGAGTTAAACAATTCTGTGGTTGTACTAACAACACTTGAATCTAGAATTGAAGAACACATAAAACAGTTTATATCATTTCGTAGAAATATCATTGATAAATTTATTGGAACCCCGTTAGATAAAATTGAAATAAAACTCCCGGATATTAAAAAATCCATCGATGAGACGAAAACTTTCATCGAAGCCGTCAAAGGTGATTTTTCGAGGATGATAACAATCATTGAAAAAACAAAAATTCCTCATGAGAAAACCAACAACGTGGTATACACAATCCAACACGGATCATTTGAGTGGACACCTACAAACAACAAATTAGATATCACTGCAACCGTTAAAGGTATTTATCGATTAACACTAGTAA
Source organism: Unio delphinus (assembly GCA_029339505.1). Lineage (NCBI taxonomy): Eukaryota > Metazoa > Mollusca > Bivalvia > Unionida > Unionidae > Unio > Unio delphinus. Next base: position 7,002,238 of record JAQISU010000174.1, read on the forward strand.
CACCATTAACTAAATTTAATATATCATCGTCGAGTTCATCCGGGGTCAATAATACGATTTCAACGATCATCGACAAGGATACAACTGAAAAGTTCACTATAACATATACTGATAAAAGTTTGACTAAGGCTTCAGTAACCTGGTATGTGGAATTCGTAGCGGATTTAAGTAAATCGTAATTGAAAACGCTAGCGTTGTTAAAATAAAAAATGATTTCATCATCGCAATATCGCTATGATCAGGTCAGAGAATATCAAACTAGACTCAAAACCCTGTCTGAGGAGTATGCAATGAAAATTAAAAAATATCGCAGGAGAATTACCGCAATTGATGTTACTGTGTATTCAGTGAGTGGTGTAATCACCGGAGCCGGTCTTATACTGTCTTCAGTGACAATGATGGCCCCGATAGCTGTTCCAATTTGCATTTCTGCGGCAACAACAATCGCTGGAATAATTTCAATAATCACAAAAAAAAAATACCCTCATGCAGCCAACGGAAACTACAAGACTACATAATTCAATTTCATGTTGTGTCTACTGCATACTCGCAATTATCCTCATTGATATCGTCATCGCTCGATGATACAATTATATCAGAGAGTGAGTTTTCAGCGATGGTAGATATATATGATTCTGCGATGTCAAAATTAGAAGTACAAAAACATGAGTATAATAACAATGACAACACAGATGGAATTACTTCAACAAATAGTGGAGAACACAAACCCAGTACAAACAAGCATGATCTCAATAACCTCAACGAATCCAGAATTCAGTGTGAATTTCCCCTCTCCGGTCCCAGTGAAGGAGATAGCGCTAGCAAAATTACGAGTATACCACAGTTGGCCAAATATTAGGTCAAAATCATTTGGTGGTCAACAACCGAATAATTCCCTGGTATTTGCAAATAAGAATAAAGACGACGGTACCCCAGACTGGAACGTTGTTTCCATACCAACCGGATCATACCAAATTGAACAAATCAATAACGAATTGCAACTTAGAATAAAATCGATTACTGGAAAAGAATCAAAAATAGCTATAACAGTTCATGAGCCAACACTATCATCTGCCATTGAAATAAGCACAGAGGGTTACGTCGTAGATATCTATCAGAGTTCTATTAGAACCGTATTGGGATGGCCTGAAATCCCACCCGGGGGAAAAACCGTTGATTTACCAAAACCACAAAAATCTGATTATATCACCGACAGAATAAAACCCAATAATCCAGTAAAAAGTAAGAAAGATCACCAAATCACTACAGATTTTTTTAATGTCCTTCACAATATAATAAATAAGGGAGAGAGATTTCTTACTGCTCACGATCTTAAAATCAATGACAATTTCAAGGCAATGAATAATGATTTTTCGCTGTTGTTAATATCTCTTAAATCCGGCTTTCTCACCCGAGATGAATTTATCAGCGTCGTAGAAACATGCAACAAAATTATCGACGATATGGAAACATTTAATTTAAAAATTATTCAGGATATATTAGATGAAGATAATCCCATATCGAAAGACGGATTAGCATCAGATTATAAAATCCGCGTTGAAGATATCCCAACATTCAAACTACCAGGATATAACGTACCAGAACTAAAAAGACTTCTCAGTGATGCCATCGATGTTGGTTTTAAAATAATTCATGATGCGTGGAAAAAAACAACATCACCGGAAATAAAAACCCTCAAACATAATAATGACCCAGATGGTGGTGGTAGGCATATTGCTCCGTTCAATGTGAATATTTCAACGGTGATAGCGCTCAATTTAGTATGTGATGTGATCGAAGGAAGCTATCAAATAAATTTAGAACGATCAAATCAAGCTCAGCAGGGATATATTTTGTATTCATTTGCACCAACAGCTCCTCCAGGGTTTTTAATAATTGAGTCTCAGGTGAATCCAGTCTATATGCGATGTCATAATAATTCATTAACCAGAATTAATTTCAAACTCACTGACCAGTCTAATAATCTGATTGATTTACAAGAGGAGGTTTTACAAATTAGTCTATTTGTGAAATCGTAGTGATTTTCGTCGTAGTGATTTAGCAGACCCTAGGACACGATATCGTATCGGACTTGATCAAATATTCGGTTAACCCATAGCAGCAGAGAGGGTGAGTGACAACGACGTTGCGACATCAACGAAAACGCGAATACAACATCCCATGTTCACTGTCATTTTTTTTCTAGTTATTTCGCGAGAAGGGTCTAGTGTTATTTGGAGGGGTATAATCAAAAATAAAAACAAAAAATGTTGTAGGATTCACCCTCTCTGCTGCTGGTTTTGAGCATTTACTGTTTTTTGGGGGGAGGGGGTAGTTTCAGCCTGAGTGGGATTATTATTTTGTTGTTTAGTTTTGTCCTGAGCCTGTGTCACCGTTGTGGTTTTTACGTACGCTATTTTCTTAGGGTTTAATGGCTTTTTACCTTTTCCTTTTCCATTCCATGTTGTCTTTTTGTTGAGTAATTGGGGGGAGTGTTTTTTTTTGTTTTGAGATGGATAGATTAAGTCAGCCTCCGTTAGTTGTTTGGATGGTCCTGGAGTCTGACTAGAGTGTACTACGGTAGCTTTGTGTTTATGGCCTTTAGGCATGGTAGGAACTCCCAGGGGGGCCTTTGTATTCGGCCTGCGCACTTTATTCGCTTTAGTGCTAGCAGCTTGTGCGTAACTAGGCTTATTATACATGACGATATTGAAGCCTATCGGTTTCTTGATAGGGGAGGCGGCCATAATCTTGAAATTAGGGGTTGGTGTACCGTTTACACTGAGGTCGCTCTGTTCCAAAGTGGCGTCCAGTGTTTCATCATTGATGATCTTATCGTATAAATTAAACTCTATTGGGGAGAGCGGGTTTAGTTTCTCCGCTTCTTTTTAAATTAGATTTAGTTCTGGCGTCGAAATAACATGGAGTTTTGTTTTTTGTACCTCCCTTTTGTTTTCATTTTTGCTGGTGTCAATTTGGCCTATTTTCAAATCAGACATGGCTTCTTTGTCTACTTTGGTGTAAAGTTGTTCTACTTTTTTCTTCAATGCCTTGCCTTTCAAATTAAGGCGGCTTCTCGATTTAAATGCCTTCTTAAGTGATTTAGAGTCCATTTTCTTTTGTTGTATTTTGAATTAAAGTTAAATGGAATTTGGAGTATTAAGTTAAAAAATGGAGTATTTATTACAGACTAAAACCTGACTTACACCTAAAGTTTAGAGTTTAAAGTGTCAAAGATAGATAGTTAGAGCTAGAGCGTTAAAAATAAAAGGTAAAAAGTGATAACAGCACAAAGTTTGGAATACCCGCAGGTCTATTGAAAATACCTGCAAAGCTATTGTTGATAGATGAAAGGCTGGAAGCTGGCGACCTTAATGCAGTTTAAATGGCGAGGTAGTAATCCTTAATTCCGCAAAATGTAGTAATGGTAGTCTTAAAGACATTATTGAATCGTGTCGTCTGGGCATTTCTTCTCATAAAGTCAATGATATCATCTTCGAAAGGGGGTAATCCATACGAATCAAAATGCTCCACACAACCCTCTTGAGGAAAGTATACAGCTACCCAGTGAGTTCCTGGAAGATGACTATCATCTGTATTGATGACATAAGCTTGATTCTCTTGAGGTTTGCGATGAGGTAGTTCATCTTTAGCACACATCACAGGATTCCAAGAAGCAGTGTACGAACTACGGTTCAAAAGATAATAAAGTTCCCAGGTATCCATTTTTTTGTTTTGTAGCCTTGTTTTTTTCTCCTTTCTTCACAGGTGATGATAAGTCATCAATTCAATCCAGACGTTTTGTTTGAAACGGTCTGACAAGTAACTGATGGTTTGCTTCGTCTCCTTACTTTTGGCCAAGAGAGCTTCGATGCGATCAATTTCTCGAGCAAACAATGGAGGAGAGGAATGATCACGTAAGCCTTTATACCACTGAAGTAACACGTCTTCTTCTGAGATGAGACTCCAAGCTTCGTTCAGATAATCGTCCAATTTTTCTTCTTGACTCATCATCATACATTTATCGTGTTGAATTTGACTGGGATGATCGATTTGACATCCATAACAATCTTTTTTAATCATGTCTCTCATTTTATCCTCCAAGTGTTGTGCAAAACAAGCAACTAACTGTTGTTCCTGTTCTGGCCATCTGGATTGCATGATCACTACTTCTTCTTTTTGGTCTTGGGGATCTGCTTTTTCTGTAACCTCCCATTCCATGGATTCTCCACTATTCAAAGAAGGACAAGGGTCTTCCATAATGTCTAATAGTCTAGAATGACTTCTCTCAAACTGTTGATTTCTATGGTATTATCGAATTCGGCATACAGAATGATATTCACCGTTTCGGTAAGAGGTCCTGCAAACTGAAGTTCCACACGCAGTTGCCCAGATTTTATAGGGTGGAAATGTCCCTCATCGCTGCCTTGGTCTGGAGTGAAATCAAAAGCCCACAAAGTGTAACCTCTTGCATAGTCGTCGTAGGAAATACCGTGACTGGTGTTGGTTCCTAACTGTCCTGTGGCTTCGTACAGCGACAAGTACGACCTCAAGTAATTCTTCTGTTCGCCAAAGTCGGGTTCGAAGGGTCTGGTACACAAAGTTTTGCCATCGCGACTGACTTCGATTTAGGATACTCTGCTGTGCTTAAACTGGAAAGGATTTTCATCGTGGGCACCGTTGAGGGCTGCATTGCTGACGATACCGATGAATAAACGTTTGGGTAACTGTCCTTGGAACAGATGATCTTCGATCTTAGATCGGAGTCCAGCGGCAATGGTGAAAGTTTTGACTTCCACGCGTCGTATCGGATACTTGGCTGTCGTTCTGCTCAAAGTGTAACTGATATCATTTCCCACTTTAGGTAACACTTCTACACGACGCACGTATAACCTGGCTTCTTGGATAATGGTTTTGTATTGGTTGGTATGAGCCATCAAATGGAAAGCAGCACTGCTACGATTCAGTCTCAAGCGAATATCTACTCCATTCAGCAAATACTTCTCTTGAAACCACATATCCAAATGCAAACGATCGAACAGTTCTAAACTACGTCCTTGCAAAATTTTCTTTCGACGGTCGTTAAAACCCACATTGTGAGGATCTGCAGGATTGTCACCCTCAGCTGCTACGGGCAAGGCTGTGTCGTTAAACTTATATGCTGTGTCAGGTTTCCATACCACGCAAGCATCTAGATGAGTGATCTTGGCTTCTTTTCCGTACGTCAAGAGATTTTCAAGGTACGCTCGGTAAGGGTAAGTATCCATTCTACTGCTGATCAGTTTGTTATTCATGTACAAATCCACATCACTGAACAAGGAATGCATGAAATTGTTGACAGGAGCTACTCTATCATTGACTCCTGGATTCGTGTTGTCCGTTTTGGTTACTTTGACTTTCAAATACAAGTAACTGTTGTTGAGATCGATGTAATCTTCGGGTTGTCCTTTGATTTCAAACTCGATGGGAGCTGAATCCGTCAAAGAGGAGACGGGATGAAATTCGACCCATTGGGCTTCTTGCATGGTCATCATCGTGGGTGGCATGGCAAAGAGATCTAGTTCCGACTTGGAACAGGCACAAGATTCTTGGTGCATCATTTTTTCTTTTCAGTCTCAATGCTTTACTTTTAATAATCAAAAATGTCTAAGTCTCGAGCGGTTCTTTTTTTCTTTGTCTTTCGAACTTTTGAAATATGGTGACTTTTGGATGGGTGTCTTCGTCGACGCTTTCTACCTTGTCCTTGCTGTGTCCTCAGGGAAGTAGGAATGTCAGACTCGGTACCGTTCAGAGCATTTATAGGACTTTCTCGTCGAGCCAAAAATTTCTTTACCCGTTTGAAGCAAGACATTTTTGCCTGCTCTCAAAAAAGCTTCTTTAGGGTTTTGCTTGTCAATGAGAACATTTTGAAGAATATCTTTGCCGTGAGTCAATGCGGCATCTTTTAAGGCATGCAATCCTCGTGTCACCATCGGTTTTAAAACAGGGACCATGGAACGAAAGGCTGATTTAAACATATCTCCTAAACCATGTCCTCGTTGTCGAGTGACTCCTTGGTACACAGGATACATCACTTTTTCAGTTGTTGGAGAATCGTTTTTGAAAATGGAGTTTCACTGTGACTTTCCCTTTGGTAAATGGAATATTTTGTCCTAGTTCTCCTTTTATAGTAATGTTGACACTGTCGAAATACGACTTACTGACGGGTAAATAATGAGGATGCACAAATTCGCGGTGAACGTGATAGGTATTTCCACCTTCCTCGTCAGCGGTAGTGGTATCCACTTTGAAAGGAATGACACGCAGTAACGGTACAGAGGTGTGTCCTACCACGTTGTACTCCACCACATCGGAGTACACAAACATCAAATTGAGTCCTTGGTTCATTTCTACAGGGAATCGAAAATATTTTGTAAAATCCGAGTTACTGGATATGCCTGGTATTTCTTTTTTGTTCGGGAGCATCTTGAGGTCTCCACCTAAGATATCAAACAATTCAGGACAAAAGGTAATGGATATTATTTTCTTCTCTGAAAATTTGATCATGAGGCGACGAGCCACTTTAATGTACTCAAAGGTAACACTTTCTTTGATTTTGTCCAGGGGTTTACCAAACAAAGTATTGAACCTGCTTGCAATCGTAGTCACTAAATGTTGACCACTAAAATAGTAGCCTGCAGGAATGGTTAACACATGAGTGGACAGTTGTTTAGTTGTGGGTCCATCTGATTTCTTGGTGTCCATGCCAGTGATGCCTCGTTCATCTAAGGCTTGTTGCAATTGCTTGTCGTACACTTCAACTGTGAAAAAGTTTTGATTTTCGACGATGTTTTTGATTTGTGTCGGGTGTATTATTTCCACTAAAGCTGCTTCCCAGTGATCATCTTGATCCAAATGCATGGCTTGAGGTAATTTAGACGTGTAACAACACAATGTGTTGTTAGGAAACACCTCCATGGAACTGTCACTAGGTAAGGTTAAGTAAAATTGGTTAATAGTGTTGTTCATATTTCCAATGTTCTTCTGTCCGTGGAGTGACTCGAGGTTAAAGGAGTGTCTAAAAGAGGATTGTGATTGGAAGGGTGACTGTCAGGAGAAGGACTAACGTTGGACGCAAGACTCCCAATATTGTTACTGTTGTTCCCGTTGTAAGAGTATTTCAGTGAAGGATTGGGAAGAAGATACCCGATGCAACTGCTGAGTAAAATGGTCCACAATTGTTTGTCTCCTTGTTGCAAACTCAAATTAGCAATGGCTGCACCAATGACATAATATACCACAAAGATTTGACAGAAAAAAAAACGATTTGCGTTTTAGGGACACGTTCTCCACACCACACCCACAAGGGTTGCTTTTGTAAATCTTGCAGAGATGACGTGGGTGAAGGAGTAGTCACTGTGGTCGCTGAAGCTGTATTGAAGGGCATGATGGTCACTTCTTTTTATAGTCGATGACTTGTGCAGCGTCAATCCAAGAATCAAAACTAGGAGGATATCCTTTCCAACGTACTTTGACTTCTTTGACACGACGTTTTCCTACTTTACGGGTTCTTCGTTCGAGAATGCTTTCAATGTCGTACACGTCGTCTTCTTTTTTGGTGACACGTTGTAACTCAGGCAAGTAAAACGTTCCTTTTAATACTTCTCCGTTCATGTCTTCCAATTTATAGACGGTAGGATGACGATTGCGCACTCGTCCAGTAACACGAAACAATTCGGTGGTCCTATTGGGTAAGTAACCTTTGTCGAAAGTGCGTTTGGTTTTGCCAATGCGTAACCAATCTCCCGGGGTTAACACTTCTCTACCTTTCTTGGGGACATCCCTCGTCCGGGACGTACCAAACAGACGCTCAAAAACAGTTACTTCGTTGTCAGGTGTCACCTCTTGTGGGGAACGTCCAATGCTTCTATTGTAAGATTGATTGTAGGCTTGGACTAAGTGTGGTAAGACGTCGATGTACTTGAGAGTGTGTTGATGCGTAAAATATTTCCACATGCGTTCTTTCAAGGTACGTTGAAAACGTTCCACGATACTGGCTTTGGTTTCAGGATTTTCGGTGGTGAAAAAAATGAATGTCACGTTTTTTTAATTCTCGTTGGAAAGCTTGGTTCAGAAATTCGGTACCTTTGTCGGTTTGCCATCGAAGAGGATGACGACCACTTTGTTTCAACACCAGTTGCAAAGCTCGTACTAACTCTCCGCTCGATTTGGATGTCAATGGTACGACCCAGGCAAATTTAGAAAAGACGTCGATGACACAAAACAAATATTTGTAGCCACGATTGTAAGTGGCTAAATGAGAGACATCGGCTAAATCTGCTTGCCATTGATGATCGATGTCTTCCACTTGAGTGCGACTCTGTGAAATTTTCGTCGAATGGGTTTGTGTAAAGTGTATGTCGCTTGTTCTTGTAACCATCGTTGTACTGCTGGTAAACGGAGCTTTTTCAGGCGAGTTTTGGCAGCACGATACAATTTCTGAATGCCTCCGTAACCTGCAGGGTGAGCTGGATCGTAGTAAATGCTGGCTAATACCTTGTCCATGGTTTTTGTTAATAAGGTACCCACTCTTCGATGATATTACTTTGGGTGGGACGAAATGCGGGTTGTTTGGAAACGGTTTTACGTGTCCGATGTGCCACAGGAGTTGACGTCGTGGGTACTGGTGGTGGTGGTGGTGGCGGAGGTAATGGGATAGCTTCTTTGGCCTTCTTTTCTTTTCTCACTTCTGGTTTCCTTTCTTTCTTTTTCACATCTGTCGAAGAAGGAGTAGCCATCATCTTTTTAACCAAAGTTTTGAGTTCTTCTCGTGGGGGAGTGGGGGAAGGGGTTAACAAGGAAGCGGCAATCTTACTTGGAATGGGAGTAGCAGTGGGTGTTTGAAAGAGATCATGAGGTTCTTCTTCCTTGGGTAATGGCGGGGTAACGTCTGTTTTGACCACTGTAGAGGGTGAGGGCGACGGACTATTCATTAGAGCCTTAAAATCGGACAAAGTGGGTAGAGCTGTTTGTTCTGCAGCTTTCCGATGAAAGAGTTGCAGTCGTTTCAAGAGTTGACCGTACTTTTGCGATTTTTCGGTTTCGGATAAATCGTGGCGATGGATCAAGGATTGTAATTCGTGTTGTAATTGGGACATCTCGGCCAAATTAGGATTGGGTGCTAAATGGGGGGTTCGTTGTTCTTGCCAATGATGGTATTCCATCCATCGTTTGTAAGGAACCAAAGTCAGTTTTCGTCCTTCCATGGGCTTCCAAAGGTTATGTCTGAGATTGTTGTGCTCTATAGTGTCCTTTTATCTTCTACCCATTCCTTGGGGAAACCCTTGGGACATCCCTTGAGTCATCCCTTGGGTCATCCCTTGTATCAAGCCTGGTATTAAGCCTGTCAACAAAGGAGCAAGAATGGGTAAAAATCCTCCCCGTTGCACCAACATATTTTTCTTTTGACGGACGGATATTTTCTTTTGGACCATTTGACGAAGAACATGTCGATGTTTGGCGAAGCATTTTTTCTGGTGTGGAGACAAAGGTATCGTGCCTTTTAAGACATTCAAGCAACATTCACACACGGTATCGATGACATCTTTGGAGGCTGTTTTAATGATTTGTTTTCGCATGGGTGGAGAGACTTTGGACAGGACGGACAACATGTCTCCGTGTTTGGCTAAACGAGGAGGTAGTCCTTTCCTTTTCTTTCCTTTGTGGGGTGAATAAGAATGTTTTCTGCGAGGTGACATCTTTGCTTGTTTGCTTGTTTCGACGTGACCGTACGGTAAAGTGAAGTGATTGGGAAGTCGTACTCCTCTTTTTTGGTACACGATTTGATAGACTTTTTCCAAAGGTCGGCTAACAATTTGGTGTGTGGGTAAACGGACAATCTTGTGCGGTTCGTGGGTAGTCACTTTAAACGTTTCATCCTGTCCAGACTGCAAGGCTTCTTGAAGCACGTTAAAGTTCACCACTCGACTGGTGCGATAATTGAGAGTCAATCCTTTCACTTTACATTCGGTGTGCATTTCTCCTTGTGGGTCTCTGTATTCGTAGCCGTAATTTTTAGGACCACCACTTGCAAAACATAGAATCTTGTCGACGGGATGTTCATCGGTCCAGGCTCCTAAACGGTCTCCTTCAATGACAGGGTTACACTGGTTCGGCCGGTGAATGTAGATGCAACTGTCCGTGTCAAAATACAGTACACGATCTCCTAACAGTTCTAACACTTCGTACAATTTTAAGCGAGCGTGGGCTGTCACGTAAGCCGCAATGATGACATTTCCAAATTTGTCGGCTTCTACAAAGTCTAGTTCTTCTTCGTAATTGACTAAGATCAAGTCCTCACGAATGACGTCCACGTGTTTCATGACTTTGGTTTGGTCGTGAATCATCTGGAAGTAGCGAGACGGTTCGGGCAAATACTCTGTCTTGGGTAAAGAGGGTCGTTGTGCCATTTTACCCCACAAGCAATTGAGCATCACTTTGGCAAACGATCGCCTTCCTTCGTTGTTCTCGATGTGGTCTAAAGTGATACCTTCCTGCTCCCGATATTTTTCTTTCAATATCTTTTGGTCTTCGAAAGTGTGACACCAGGAAGGATAGCCACTAGCTTCTTGTTTTAGTTTTAAAAAGGCATCCACGTAGTCTGCAAAAATTCCTTTCTGTGTCTCGTCGCCCTTGCGGTATTGTTGTGTCTTGGCAAAGTGATAAATTTCGTACACTTCTAACAGTTGGTATCCCAGGTCCAGTGCTTTAAACAATTCCACGCTAACCCACGTTCCTGTCAAGGCACGTTCTTCCTGGGTGTGCTGACAAGGATGGTCTTGGTTGCACGTTTTGGCACATGTGCGACACAATGGAAACATCAGTTTTCCTTGGCAATGGTGAGGTAAAACGGGATGGTACAAGTCTGTGGGTGGTAAGACTTTGCACTTGATCAATCCTTCGTACTGTCGAATGTGGTCCAAGTCAATGTGTTCTGTCACGTAAGGATACAGCGAACACACGTCCAAGTATTTGATTTCTTCTCCTTTCTCTTCGTCCACCTGGTACAGCAAACAGGTGGCATTCGTTCGTCCTCCGTACAAACTATCCCGGGGGTTCAGGGGGTCCACCAACTTGTAACTTTCTACGATGCGTTTAAACTCGGAATCGGTTTTCAAACGCAGATCGTACTCATGTTCCCACATTTCCACCACCTGGTATCCTTGCTGTTCTAACTTCAAACGTCGCTGACAAGTACTCTGGTACAAGTCTTCCATGGTTCGTTGTAAAAACTGATTTTTGGTGTTACGCTGAGGGTAGCATGGGGGACATCCGTGAAAAAAGCATCCGTTAAACTCGTACACGATCTGAGGGTTTTCTAAGTCCCATCCATCTACCGAATACGTTCCGATGGTCTTTTCGCCTCCTCCGTTGCGAGCGTGTTGGATCCATTTGTCTTCCTTGTCGCACAAGTAATGGAGCCAGCGTAGTGCCTTGACCGAGTATTGACGTTTGACAAAATTTGCCGTTTGAGGACTGATGACAGCTAGAGTATTTTCGGGCATAAAGCGTTTTCGGTACACTAAGGAACACGCTTTGGCGATGGTACAAGCTTCTTTCAAAGGATCGATCCCTCCGTACTCCATGAACAATTCTCGAAATTTTCCACAGCAGCGACGTAAAATGTCCACGTCAGATCGACAGTACTTTAAAATTTCTTCTTGAAAGTCAAAGGGGTCCGAGGCGTGAGTCTGGTACCAAGCATGGAAAGCTTCTCGTTGTTCGGTGCGCATGTTGTCGGGGTCGTAGTCGTCAGCCTCAGGCAAATGGGGTAGAACGGCATGTTGATTGGCTTCAGTATTAAAAAAGTGTGGAAAATAACCTTTGGCCATTTCTGTCATACCAAACGTTTTAGGCATGCGACTCAATGGTATGGCCAAGTAACACATCGAATCTTTAAACTGTACTTGTCCTACTTGCATAGAAATGATTTTGGCTCCGTTCAAAGTCACTTGAGGCCGTTCGGTACTTTGTTCCGCATAGTATCTAAGCAGAAATTGCCCATCGTATCCCGAGAAATTGTGAGCCATGACCGTGGCATGGCGATGACAATCGCCGTAACGTTCGATGTCTTCTGGACTCCACGTTTCGTCAATGGGGTTTAGGATCCATTGGGCAAAATCGGCTAGCGTGTTTGACCCTCGAAAGATTTTTTCACGTCCTCCAGGAATCTTGCTGCAGTGAGGGCAATGACAAAAGATAGGTTCTTGGATGCACTTCTCGCACGCACGGTGAGCCACGCAGAAATTAGGAATGTGAATACCAGTTTCTTCCATGCATTCGAAATCAAAAAAGATAAAATTCCCTTTCTTCTGGGCATCTTCTGGTTGGGGTTGATATTTTTGAATGAAGCATTCGTGCTCCAAGTCCACAATTTGATGACAAATGTGACATCGTTTCTTCCCTCGACAAACGTGAAACTTGGCATTACTGGTACGTATGCCTTGTCCACAAGTAGGACACAATCTCAGAAGCTGACAAGTACTTTTCTGCTGTGAACCTTGCATCTTCAAATGTTGTTGGTAACAGGTAAGACTGACAAAAGTGCGCTGACACACAGGGCAATGCACTCGTACTTGTCCTTTGTCCAGACAAGGTTGAGAGGCCAAACATCCCTCACATTTTGATCCACAATGCTTGTGTTGTTCTCGATTGTTATAACCATAGTCACATTTTTCACAGTACTAACTGAATTTCAGAAATCCAGTGATACTGGTAATGGTATCAAAATGACCATCGTGATGATAGACGTGAATGTATTTTCCGTCTTTGAAATCGTGGCCTCGAAACAAAAGAGGACCACGCACTTCTTGAGGGTGTACTTTCAAAGTGTAACGTGGAGCCAAGACGTCTTGCAATTGTTGCATTTCTGGAATACCGCAAAGGGTGTCTTTGGATATCCCTGCTTGCTGTAACAGGAGTTCTGCTTCACTTCGTTGTTTGGCTCGGCCCAATTTTCGAATAGTTGTCCAGGCTCTTTTCCATTCTATCGTCTCGTTCTTGTTGGCATACGTTCGTCCCACGACGATGGCACGGGCTAAACACATCTAGTCTTGAGGATTGTTAATTTGGACGAGGCTTCGCTTCATGCTGCGAAGGCTGTCCACCAATAACACTTTTTTGCGTCCGGTCCCCTGAGGAAGAGACACGTGAGTCATGAACAGTGTGGCTTTTCCATCGGTGATGTGAAACTTGTCGTTGGATTGTTGCACATGTTGAATTTTGTCGATGACTTTGGAAGGTGTTAATTGTGATGGGCTAGTAAACTCGATCCAAACGGGAGACTTTAAATTATCGTGATGAATAGAAAGTCTCAAGCGATCGTTTTCTTTGGCTTGACATTGCTGTTTCAATGCAGTTAACACAGAATCCCACACCTCGGTAATGAACCTTTCTGTATTCTCCAAAGGTACATTGGCCTTGAAATCTTTAAACTTTACGGCATACGTGTAAGCCGTTGTTCTAAATTTTCGAGAGGAACGCTTTTCCGTCTCTCGAATGTGATAGTAATTTTCAGGGTTTACTAAGGGTGGTGCACTTTGCTTGGACGTCGAATGTCTGGGTGTAGATTCGGGCTCACTCATGTCATCTTCAAAATCACTGGCATGAATTTGAGCCAAGACTTCAGCTACTGTGCTAGGTGATACATTACGTTTCTGTCTCTTACTGTCTTCTCCTTTCTCGACAACATGATGTGGTCTTTACATCTTGTCTGCAAAAAGTCAAACCTTTTAAAGACCATAACCCCTATATATTCATGTCCGATCTGTGCATATATAAAGGGCCAGTGTCTAACCTTTCAGTATTCATTTTATTCTCACATTGACCAGAACGATGGAAGAACCTACACAAGTGGAACTTCTCATTAGAGCTTTACGTGGGGTCATACGAAAGTTTTCTTCAGACAACCCGACAGATTACTCTCCCTCCTTTCGAGATAAAAGTCAAGATACTTGCTATATCTGTAAGAAGAAAGGGCACTGGGCTACAGAATGTTCAGATCGTGACAAAAACAAAAAAGGTACCAATAGAGACAAAAGTCAAGATACCTGTTATTATTGTAAAGAGAAAGGACACTGGTCTCCAAACTGCCCTAAGAAACAACAGAAACAGAAGGAGGAGGAGGAGGAGGAGGAGGAAAGGAATTCTGAACAGGTGGAGGAGGAGGAGGAAGAGGTACCCTCCCCCAAGGAAGAACCCCCACACGTTCACAAAGGCAAGAAAAGAAGACGAAACGAAAGTGAAGAGGAAAGAGAAAAACCTGTGACAGTAAAGAAAATGAAAAAACAAAGAGTGAAACAGAAGAAACCTATGAACTTTTTAAAAATGGTATTGTGTTATGTTATGTTATGTTGTGATATTGAATTGTAACGTTTGTACTAGAATAAACCAGAGAGAAAAAAACGTAAGTGTCTCTTGGTTTTGATTTGATAGAATAAGAACCTACACTCACACATTCATTCCTTGGCACGTACATTATGGATTTTAAAAAATATATAAAAGGACTTTTGAGTTTTCATTGAATTAGGCAATTGAAATAGTATTTCTTTTCGAAATAATTGGAGTGGCCCTGAAAAGGACCGTTGGTGTTTTAATTGTTTAAATTAAAACAAACTCAGAAACGGGACGAAATCCTCTTGAGCTGTCTTAAGCCTTTGCCACGGCCAAGGCCTACTTCGGGACTGGTGGTTCCTGTCAATGATTTGGTAGAAATCACTAACGGTGGTAAGATAGACGTAGTCACAGAGAGATCGGGTTGTTTAGCTCGAGAAGGTGTTTTTCTCTTCGGTCGTGATAAAGAAGTCTGATACATTTGTTTCAGACTCCTTAACTCAGCTAAAATATCTAAAAGTACCGTTGTGACCATTTGATTTTCACTATTTTCTTTCTGTCCTTGGTCTTCTTTCTTCTCGGTTGCTGCTGCTACTACTGTTTCTTCCTGGTGTTTCCTTCTTGCTTCTTCTTCTTCCTGCTGTTGCATAAGAAAAGCTTGTTCTTCTACTTTCTGTTGTTGTAAAAATCGCTCCAATTCTTCTTTTTGTCTTTGCTTAAAATCATCGACGTGTACATAAGAAGATACAGAAGGCAACGAAGGTTCCGGAATAAATTCTTGTGATGTTAAAAAATCCACAAAATCCCAGTTAAAATCAACTTCTTCTGGATGTAGATTTGTCATGACATTAGTAGTCACTTCTGTCCCATGACTTGCTGTCTCTACTCCTGGCTCACTCCAATTTATCGTCTTCTTAGTGTCCGACATCATTGAGCAACTCTGTCGCATCGATTAACTGAACACAAATATAGGTAAGGTGACGTCACAGACCGCTCTCTTCCGATTGGATGGCTGTGACTGACTTTTGTAACGCGTGTTTGGATTGGTCGATACACTCAATCCGTTTCGATCCGCTCTTCCCCTATAAATAACCACAGTACACGGCATTCACTTCACCTGTTTCTCATCACAAGATGTGGACTAACGTTGAATCATCTACCCTTATTTCTACCATGCTGTTTCGGACTGACATACCCATGTATGTCAGTTCATCGTGGAGTGTTATTCATATGACGGATACAGCCTTTTGGAAGAGAAGAGTCTATGTGGAAAGGCAAGGCTGCTTAAAGAGAGTTCTCTTCTATGGACCCACAGTGAGGAGAAGTTTAAGGAAGAGAAGATCTGTGAGATGTCCTCTGTGTTAACAAGATACTGTTAACATTACACATAACGGCCCTTTTCAGGGCCACTCATAGGTCTCGAAAAGATATTAGCTTTCATTGCCACCATTTTTTTCCCTTGTCCCTAGACAGTTCCCTATACCAATAATATTCCCCATGTTTAATTTTCCCTTGTCCCTATACAGGCCCACCATGTTCAATTTCCCTTGTCCCTATACAGGCCCACCATGTTCAATTTCTCTTGTCCCTATAGTGCCCCAAGCTGTTTTGTCCCCATAGTGCCCCAAGCTGTTTTTGACTGGATTTTCCATTGTCCCCATAGTGCCCCATATTACTACTAATATATTTCTCGCCGATTCGATCAGGAGTCCATTCGTCACCTTTATATCGAAAGAAACTGTGATAAGAGCTTGCATTAATTCCTCGCTGTTTCATCTCTCTTGCAAGTCTGTGTGTTATTGTTAGCACAAC
This sequence comes from Unio delphinus, assembly GCA_029339505.1. Lineage (NCBI taxonomy): Eukaryota > Metazoa > Mollusca > Bivalvia > Unionida > Unionidae > Unio > Unio delphinus. Next base: position 7,018,420 of record JAQISU010000174.1, read on the forward strand.
CATGTTTGATTTCCCTCGAAATAATTCGACTGCACGAGTCGTATTCCCTGACCCACCACAGCCGTTTAGGTAACTGGTTTTATATCTACTTATTGGATCGGATATCGACGGTGCATTAGATAGTTCTGATATCTGATTATTTTTCAAGTAATTGTTTTCAATTGTAACATCTGCTTATTTGGAGTAATCATGCAGTATTTCTTTTTAAATTCTCCATGATCCCCAACACTCGTCTTAATTTGTAAATCCAGCCACTGCTTTTTTATGTTTTACGTCTATATAAAATGAATCAGTGGCGACTCTAACTGCGGATTCAGGAAATCTATTTATCATCGGAAGTAAATTACTAGAAGCATAAGCCAGCATAGACGACCTTAAGTAAGTATACTGAGGATTTTCTCCGTCGTTATAAGTAACAACTGTACCTAATTTGGTTCCATCTGACAAGAAAGCGTCTTTACGATTTACATATATACCCCCAGATGTTACATCTGCGATTATAAAATCGTATTTAGGATCATCTATAATCAACCGCGAAGAATGTCGTTTATGGTCGTATTTTCCACATTGTGTGAATTTACCAGTTATTCTTCTACCGAGATGTTTTGCGTGTTTATTCCTAACTTAAAAGATTTCTTTGGACCATTTCACGATATATTCTTCGTCTAGATTAGGAAATTGTTTTTTGTTTGCGCTGATTATACTATCTAGACTATCGGGTTATGGTAATCAGACTTCAGTTTGTTTTCGAGATGATATAATCGCTTCATTGACAATCAGCGATATCAGCATTTTTGAATAAATCATATACCGTAATAATACTATTGGCATCCAGTGTTTTTCAGAGATGTGTCTACCAAACCAAACATAACAGCACGGATGAAATCACTTAGTGATTTCGAATGATACCACACGAGCGAATCCGGTGAAATCAAAATCGGGCAGTGGTCCATTAATCGTAAAACGGGTCATTTCGTGTGTAGGATGTCCAAATCTTTTAAAGTACTCAGAGCATTCTCCGTACCCGAGAAAACTCCCTGGATAACACGCAATCATATCAACCAAAATAATAATTTTGGGGTCATATTTTGCATTCCATAATCCACCATGGCCATAATCAACAGAACTATCTTGGATATCCGAGAGAAATTCTGCGCGTGTTGGTTTCCATAGATTTCTCTTTCTCGTGAAATGAGCTGCAACCGACGGTATTGTAAAACAGTTTGTTAGTAATTGTTCGTCGTGTTCCGTTGAAAAACCACTGGCTAGGTTTTTCATCTCGTCATGGAGGGCTTCAGTACGATATAATTCGCCATTGGGTTTTACAAATTGATCGAATTTATCCCCTTCGTTTTCAAAACCCTGAAATAACCACACTGACACAGGATCGTTTTTACTTGACTGAGAAATAAAAAAATTTCACGTGTAATATTTTATTGTTCTGTCCCGCGGAAATATTGTTACCGCGGATGTCCACGCGTGTGCATTATGGTCAATAATTTTGATTGGAGATCCTCTCGATTTATATTTCGGTTCATATAATATCTCGCCTGTTACTGTCGCTACGGATATTGGGAATTTTAGTATCCGTTCTAACGCGGCCAAATTTTGAATTTTTGCCCCTCTCTTTTTAACTGTTAAACCAAATTCGTTTATTTTTTTGCATCTCAGATCCGTCAATTTGTTTCCACGCAACGCATTTGTAAAATGCTCTATTATTCGTTCTGCTACACAATTCAGCGACAAATATTTCATGAGTTTTAATTTCTCAGTACTCGGTTTATCATTTATCGGATAGGTCCCATAAACAACCGCGGTTACAGGATAGGATGTCACGTAATAGGGTTTGTCAATTCCAGCCAGAATTCCTGGTTTGGAATCCTGACTCACAGTGATAGTTTTCTTATCTTTCAGGATGGGTTCAAATTTGTCGCGTATAATCCAATTTCCCGTTTCTGAACGGATAATGAACTTCACTGTAAAAATTAATTTTTCTTGTCAAGACGTGAGATTATCACTGCTGCTCTTTCGTCGTTCATGGTAGCATCAACACTACCATCAATTCGAAATGTTGACCAACAGTGAGATGCTCCATCGCGCTTGAATTAATTAAATGCGTCACGGATTCTACCTAAAATGCTTCTATTACTTGTTAGACCCTTTGGTACATCAGTGGAGACTCTATCGAGATTGAATTTAACATTTTTCTAAGGCGTGATTTTCGATAATCTCTCGAATTTCTCCATATTATAATTAAAACAAGTATTTAAATAAAGAATTTATTATATAATGAATCATTGCAAATGGCTTATGATAGGATCAGTAACCGCTTGTAACAAATCATACAGAAATGAATTCTGTGGATGTCATTTACAAAGCGTATTACGGGGGAGTGGGGTAGGGTGGGGTAGGTGTGCGTGGTAAGTCGCAGTTGTGTTTCAATTGCGGTGGTAAGCGATACAGAGAGCTAAAGCGCTATTATGATAAGAGAATCAAAGATTACATCAAAGATTCCATTAAAAACTCCATCAATAACTCTGCCATAGACAATATCATAAGAACACCTCAAGACTACATTGAAAGATTCTCAAGTAATAATTAAACCAAATAATTAATTAGACACATAATATTATAGAATATAAATGAACCAAGAATTTCGGCCACATCCTACGATCATTGATTATGAAGCATCTCGTTATCGTATTATCAGACACCGCAGACTAAAGAAACCATTACGGACGGACAATGGTCTTGGGTATTTTATGTTTTCTGCTGGAGGAAAAAAAATATTACTGTCACAGAATCGCATACGAGTGTTTCCATGGATTGATAAAAGATGGGTTTGTAATCGATCATATTGATTCTAATCCTAAAATTAATTCTTTAGATAATCTTCAAGCTATAACGTAAAGTGAAAATTCCAAACGAGGAAGGACTGGAAAACACTCGAAAATGCTAGACCTATAAAATCATTTGATATAGCAACTAACGAAGAAAGAGTATTTAAACCAATGAATGAAGCCGGTAGATATTTTGATATTTGCGAACCCTCAGTACGAAAAGTAGCAGAACAAATATATCAATCAGCGATTTCCAAGAGAACCGGACATATATTTCAATTTACATATGTCCTAATTCTGTTTTGTATTGTGTATATGTAACACCAAGGGGAATAACTCGTGTGGGCTTGTTATATGTTTGAAATAGAGATAACTGTCACCGGATCTCAATGGGATTTTGTGATGACTCATGGTCTAACTGAATGGCTTTTTTGTGTGTTGATTTATACACCATCCGTCAAACCCTCCACGTGATACATTTATATTATATTTAAAAATATAGACTTGTAGATTACGTACACTAGTGTATTCCATACACGGTTGGGATCTCGTCCTGGGGCCCAGCGTTCGAATCTCGTGGCAGGCATTATTGTCGACGGTACCGTTCTTGATGGTGTTTCTATATATAATTGGGGCTTTAAACCATTCGAAATTCAAACTGTGAAGCCACCATATGTCACACACCGTCACACGGTGTGAATGTGTTTTTGCATTCAACCCGCTGTGATTTTGTTGGGGGTATGGTGTTTCAGTTTGAATGTAGAACAGCTCCTTGTGTGTATGTGCCGTCCTATTTCATATATCATCATTGTAAATATGTATATATGTAAATATGTAAATACTTGTAAATACTTGTGAATATGTAAATATGTAAACATGTATATATCTATATATCTATATGTAAATGTGACGTCCATTCACCAAGCATACCTTCTTGGAGTTCTAACCCGTTCTTTGACGAGTTAGATCCCCTCTCGGAGACGATGCTTCGTGGTACCTCTGGGCCTCTCAGATATGAATAACACCTGAGAGGTTCCAAATGGGGTTCATATCACAAATGACTTGCATAATTCTCTAGGCGCAATAAGATGCGAATAACACCTTAGAGCGAATGGAGTTCATATCGTACGAAAACGGGTCAAAATTGACCCCCAATTTTTTTATTAGATATATAATATATCTTATAATGAATTTCGAAAATATGAATGGGATTATAATTGAGATCTTAAATTTGAAAAATCAAGTAATACAATTGTCAGATAAATTAGATTGTAATCAGATTCTCTCTGAATTTCAAAATCTTGATGATTGCACTCAGAATAATAGATATATGTCGTTGCAAAACAGTATGGGTTTATCAAACGAATTCAGCGCGCGGTAAATGACTCGCTTGTATTCTGTAACGACATCAACAAATTTATCCCGCTGTTCACAGCGGTTGAAAAGGTCAGAGGCGAATTGGGCAAACAATATGAAATAAAACGCACAATAAACTCGAAAATCAAAACAATAAGAGAAATCATCAGACAAAATGAAAATCACATCCCCATTTTGGTTGCCTCAACACAGTGAAAATCTCTCCATGGATCAATTGGCACTTTAAACACCGACATATTCAATGCCATACCTGTTTGCAAGTATGAGTAATCCGGTGATTTAAGTAATGAATTTCGGGTGGGTGGGAACCTATAGATTTTACTTTATTTGTTAATTGCTGAAATATTTTATTGTTAATATTGATTTTTGGTCGTTTTTTGTCGTTTTTGGTCGTTTTTGTGGTGTTTTTATGCGTTCCGTCGACATAATTTCATGTAAATCGTGGGCAAAAATCCCAGGAATTCATTTAGAGAAAATCGATTTTGATGAAATTTCTATCCTTGTGAGGCAAATTTTGTGGTGTTTTTCATCGTAATTGTCGATTCTTCGATGCTTTTATAAGTAATTTTTTTTTACTGTTTTTTGCTAATCCGTCGACAAGATTTCATGAAAATCGATTTTCTCTAAATGAATTCCTCGGGTTGTTACCCTCAATTTGTATGAATAAAATGAAACGCGTAGCTATCTGTGGATTTGTGTTTACAATTAGAAAATCCATATGATTTTTACATAATGGTAGGTGAAGCCCTAACGACTAAATTAGCACGCGAACGATTAGTTGCGATTAAGAAATTCATTCCTGTTCGTAATTTCGTTCAAAACAAGCTAAAAGCATGACAGGAATTTCAAACAGCCTTTACGATAGGCACTGAATAATTATTCAAACCTGTTACTACAGCAACCGGGAAAGTAGTATCGACCACTGAATAGACCATATGGGGAGATATTCCTGAGGAGCAACGAGGGAGAACACCAGCCCTTCTTCCTTTACTTGAAAAAAATAGCAATTGAAACTGAACAAACACAAAAGTTTTTAAAAGCACTTCCTGGTGATATAATAGCTGCTGCACAACAACAAGGTGATATTGATATTACCCCCACCACCACCACCTGAATTTGCTGATGACCCGACTGAACAAGAACAAGAGGGTGATATTGAAGAAGAAGAAGAACATATTGTTAGTAAACGAGTTTCCTTCAATAATAAATTCCTTCCGGGCAAATTAGATGGAATAAAAAAAAAATGAAATTTAATACTACTGAAGAATTAGCTGAATTCATTGTTAGGAATTTTCCTCACAGAAGAAATTATGTCCACTCTGATTATAATCTCCCTGATTAAAAAAATCATGGCATAATGGATTATATCGTGTTTATACAGGTGTATCTAAGGCATCGCCTGATGATGAAACACATAATGAACATATAGATGAAATAAAAAAGCTGAATCATCTACAACAAATAAATCAGATCCTGGATTTCTTAGATTACAAGAGCAATCAAAACTTTTTGATATACAAAATCCCTCTTTGCAGGGTGCAACTGGTATCACTAAAAAAGATTGAAAGGGATATCCAAAACAGAACTCCAAGGGGGGGGGGTCAGGTAGTGGTCTTGTTCGTTGTCCTAGTAATATTCTTGGGGACATATCACGATTAGAAGTTCTCGTAGGAGGGAGACGAGCCGGAAATAACTCACCGGAAATAATTAATGAGGCAGCTGATATCTGCAGACGACTATTTGAGGGTGGTATCATGGATATTGGTGTATACCGAGAGTTTATTGATGAGCATGCGGACGGTTATCACAGCGATTGATTTTCACTGATGACTAATTATCACCACATTAGATAAATGTCATTTAAATAAGATGATCATACACTACAATCACAATAAACCAACCATGACTTACGTAGTAAACTCACGATTTCCAGTTTATAGAGCGTGCTACGGAGATGGTCTCGGCAATACCATTGCAGGGTTATTTGCAAGAATGGCTCCAAAAATAGCACCAATAGCAAAACCGTTATCAATGAAAGCTATTGATGTTATTCGTGATAAGGGTATTAGCGCTGTTGGTGTTGTTGCCGGGAAAGTATTTTCCGCTGCCAAAGAAAAACTACTAGCGTTAGTTCGACGAGGAAGAAAACCAATGACAAAATCACTGGGACCACTACCATCTATGGAAATTATGCCCGCGAGTATAAGCAAAATAATAGATAACGCAGTGGATCAAAAAATATCATCGCAGAACAATGAAGGATATGACACTCAGGGGAATATTACTGCAAATATGATAGAGGATAGTGGTTTAAAATCGCGAGCGAGATCGCGATTTAGATAAAAAATATATAACAATATGTTCAAATTGTCCCCTGACCCACCATTTGATAAGAACGCCCCAGTACCCAAGAATGATTCTGTCCGCGATTATCAATACTATTCCTATAATGCAGTACAACCAAATTTTCGATCAAGAATCGAACTTCAAGTCCATGATACCTGCAAAAACTTTCTACCCGCTGAAGAAATTATTGAAGTAGAAGGAGAAATTGTAACAAATGTTTCAGCTGATACACCATATGCACTTGGTGCCAAAGTCGGCTTTGTCAATAGTGATATAATGGCGCTATTTGAGAGTGCAAGATATATGATTGATAACAGAGAGATTGAATCCATAGAGCGCGATGATGATGTTGCCACAACAATAGTGGGTTTAGCAAGATATTCTGATGATTTTACAAAATCGGCAGGTCCATCTATGATGTTCGCAAAAGATGCTAATGATAACGCTGAAAACATTCATCATACTAGTGTAAAGGTAACACGAGATACTGCAGTTGATCCAGCACCAGTCGGATATGTGAGACCAGACGCCAATTTTGATGTCGTAGATATTAATCGTGATTACAACCTAGGGTTTGCATCACGCGTCTCAATGTTGCAAGGACAGCGTAGATTATTTTCATGCGCGATTCCATTATCTCATATATTTGGATTCTGCAGAAATGTTAGAAAAGTTATCTATGGAGCGAAGCATACAGTAGTACTCGTGCGAAAAGGTGTTGATAATGATGCAATATAGAGGATTTCAGCAGATCCTGCACATCCAGAGGCTGACCCTGGCAAGGTGAATATAATAAAACTATCACTGTGGATGCCAGTAATGACTCCATCAATCACCGCAGAAGAAAAATTATTATCATTTATGCATCAAGGAAGAAAATGATTGATATCATGGCTAACGACAACGACAGATACCATGCAGTCCTCTTTTAATGGCGTATTTACATGGCACATGGCATCAAAATAAGGTGTTGCTGCACCCCGACATATATTTGTTGCGTTACAGGATAATACGCGATTAAATAACCAAACACGCAGCCATATGATATTGATCAATTGGATGTTAATGAAGTCTCGTTTAGGATAAACGGCCAGCAGGAACCATCTGAGGATAGTTTACTTAATTACGGACAAAACCAAGTAGCACGCGCGTATCATCGGTTGCTGACATTTATGGGGCGCGATAATATTGTAGATACCGGTCTGCAAATATCACAGTTCGATTTTAGAAACATATATCCCATCTACTACTTTTCATTGGAACATCTTGTCTTAACCAGACAATCCGTCGTTGACATACACTTTTTCGAGCTCGTGTAACTCTTCCGGTTGCTCCAGCTCCACTTATCCCTAATTACAGAGCAGTTGCTGTCATTCTCAGTGACAAATCAATGCTACTCGAAGGTGTTGGTGGACGAATGAGAGTAATTGAAGCACCAGTGGATAATATGTAATGTAACAATTAGATCAATCTCTTATTAAATCAAATGTCGTACAGTCATGTTAGTGTTACGTTAACTCCTGGTCAAATTAAAAAATTGCAATCGGAATCAGCTAAAAAAATGTGGAACCAAATATCGATGAAGCACAATCAGATGTCTGGTGGTCAAAATAAATTGTCATTGACAACTCGTCAGATAAAACACTTCAATGATGCCATCAAAGATAAAAAGGTGTTCAGGTCACTCTCTCTGCGACCGCAATTAAGAACATGATAAAATCAGGTGGTATATTTCCACTTTTCGCTGCGTTACCAGCGTTGATCGCGGCAGCGGCTCCAGCGGTAGCAAAAGCTGCCGCACTAGGCGCCGTTGGTACAGCGGCAGGGATGGCACTAAAGAAAGCTACCGGACAGGGATACAAAAATTAAAAAGAAAATAGAAACGATCAGGAAAGGGTCTAAGATTACCAGGAACTCCATATTTATGGTACAGCAGAAAGGGCCTGAGACTAGGAACAGTTTACTAACAATAGTTCCAATGTCAAAGTTTGATTTAATCGATGCTGCTAGAAAACTAGCGATGAAAAACTTCAGAGGTGTTTTTATAAGAGATTAATTACCACAACAACCAAACAACACTGAAACCGGTATCATTAATCTCGATAACAGAACTGGACCTGGAACTCACTGGGTTGCATACGCGATTGATCCGCGTGCAATTGTTTATTTCGATTCATATGGATTACCACCGCCTAAAGAATTTATGCGTTATATAAACCGCTTAAAAACTCCTATCTGGTATTCCACGCTACCAACACAGGAAATGAATGACCCAACAATATGCTGCATAGAAATATTAAATGTCCTCAACGCTATTTCATCATCGGGAAAACCACCACATAAAAGCGTACACGAATATACGAGTAATCGCTTTTTAGAGAGAAATTATATAAAATAATATGATTGATATTTGGGGAAGATCCCTCTCAAGCCTGAAAAAACCACTACGGAAATATCTGCGATGTAAAAAAATAATCGAAGATGAAATATACGAGATGTTAAACCTCGCAAGTGTTGATCCGAATGAAATAGTCGTATTTCAAGATCGTCAGGGTAAATTGAAAACTAGTAATGTTTCCCTTGATGATATTTTAGTTAAACAACGCGGTGTAGCAGAAAATACTATCGCAGTTTTTTCCGATTAGGGTAAACTCAAACCAGATGTTCTCAACTCAACCATTGTGGATAGAATTAACAACTTAGAACCATTAAAAAAACTACGTGATGAATATGACGACCATATAACTAAATTTAATCGGTTTTCTGAATTACAAAGAAGTATAATTGACAAATATTGACAAACCTCTATTAGATTTCTTTGGAAATCCACATGTGACCACACCGAAACTTACAGAGATAAAAACAGTTATGTTAAAATTAGCAACACTACAATCTAGGTATGAAGATCATGTTGAGAAGTTTTCAATTTTTCGTAAAAATCTTATTGAGAAATTCTTTGGAACCTCATTAGATAAACTCGACATAAAAGTCACAGATGTAAAAAAAAATCCATCGAAGAGATCAAAGAGATCAACGATGTAATCAAAGATTATTTACCGAGGATGATAGAAACACTTGAAAAAACAAAGATTCCTCATTAGAAAACCAACAACGTAGTATACACGATTCAACACGGATCATTTACATGGACACCACAAAATAACATATTAAATATCACCGCGACCGTCAAAGGTATTTATCGATTAACACTAGTGTCGCCGACTCAATTTAATATTTCATCAACGAATTCATCTGGGGTCAACAATATGATATCAACGATCATCGACAAGGGAACAATTGAACAATTCACAATAATATCCACCGATAATAATTTGGCTAGGGTTTCAATAACATGGTATGTGGAGTTCGTAGCGGATTTAAGTAAACAGCTTAATTGAAAACGCCCGCGTTTTTAATGCTAGCAATTTTAAATCTATTGTAATAAATAAAATGTCATCATTGGCAACGTCACAGCAGTATCGCTATGATCAGGTCAGAAAATTTCAAACTAAACTCAAAACACTCACTGAGGAGTATCAAGTAAAAATAAAAAAATACCGACGAAGAATTACCACAGTTGATGTTACCATGTATTCGGTATCAGGTGTAATCATCGGAGCTGGTATTATACTCTCCTCGGTGACAATGATTGCCCCGATAGTTGCTCCAATTTGTATATTCTCGGCGACAACAATCGCTGCAATAATTTAAGTAATAACAAAAAATATCATCATGTAGCCAGCGTAAACTACAAGACTACGTAATTAAATTCCATGTTGTGTCAACCGCATACTCACAATTATCCTCGATGATATCTTCCTCCCTCGATGACACATTAATATCAGATAGTGAGTTTTCAGCGAAGGTACGTGTTTATGATTCCGCGATGTCAAAATTAGAAAAACAACACGAATATAATAACAATGGCAACATCGCAAGAACTACTTCAACGAATAACAGAAAATACCACCCCGGTGAAAACCAGCATGATCTCAATAACCTCAACCAATCCTGAATTCAGTGTGAATTTCCCTACTGCGATTCCCGTTAAGGAGATAGCACTAGCATTATTACGAGTATATCACAGCTGGCCAGATATTAGATCTGCACCATTCGGTGGTCAGCAACCAAATAATTCTTTGGTGTTTGCGAGCAAGAATAAACAAGACGGAACTCCTGACTGGAACGTTGTTTTCTTACCATCTGGGTCCTACCAAATTGAACAAATTAATAATGAATTACAGCGCAGAATAAATTCCATTACTGGAAAAGAATCGAAAATCGCTATATCAGTTCATGAACCAACACTATCATCTGCGATTGAGATAAACTCACCCGGGTATGTCGTAGATATCTATCAGAGTTCGATAAGAACCGTGCTAGGATGGCCTGAAATACCATCCCGACAAAAAACCGTTAATATACCCGAACCGAAAAAAAACCGATTATGTTTCAACGAAGGAAGATTATCATAGTTATCGTGGTTGGATTGACGGTGCATTCACAAATAGTTTAGATTATTATGCTGAACCACTAAATCATTCTGATTTTGCTCATGGTTTTATTTTGAGTTATAAGGATTCAGGGACGATAAGTATTATGCAATAAAGGAAAAAATATTAACAAACAATTCACAGATATGAATTCCAGTTTTGAAAAATTGAAAAATAACCTAATAGAAGAAATTAGTAAAATCCCACCTAACCGAGATGAAGAAACAATTACATGGAGGTGTGTAATAAAATTATTGCCGACATGGATAAAGTTAATTTGCGAGTTGTTCAATTTATATTAGGCCATGATAACCCTAAAACGAGAACAGAATTTGCAAAGAAACTTAATATAAGCGTAGAAGATATCCTCCCCGATTTTAAGTTGCCAGGTTATAACCACCCAGAACTAAAAAAATCTCTCAATCATGCCATCGACGATGGTTTCAAAAGGATTCACGACCCATGGAAAAAATGCCACAACAACAAACAACTATCCTCAAACATAATAATGACCCAGACGGCGGTGGCAGGCATATCGCTCCGCAGAATGTGAATATATTCTCGGTGATTGCAATAAATCTTGTATGTGATGCCATCGAAGGAAGCTACCAAATAAATATCGAAATATCAAATCAAGCTCAGAAAGGATATATTTTATATTCATTTGCATCAGCAGCTCCTCCAGGATTTTTAATAATTGAGGATCCAACTAATTCGGTCTATATGCGATGTCATAATGATTCATTAACGAGAATTAATTTTAAACTCACCGACCAGTCCAATAATCTGATTGATTTACGAGGTGATGTTTTACAAATCAATCTGTTTGTGAAATCCTAAAAGGACTTTCGTCTTAAGACTTTCATCGTAAAAGACTTTTACCATAACAATTCGTCTCCACAATGCCATCAGCGCCGGGTCTGTCTGGAGACTCTGTCTCCGTAGTCTTTTTTTTTGTAGTTTCGGTTTGAAAATCGTTTAGGAATTTGTTTGAAATAGTTTCGGTCTGTCCACCCTCTTTGCTGCTGATTATCTTAATTAGGTAATTGAGAGAATTGGGTATAAGTTACCTTTTGTATACATTTTCCAATTAGATGAGTATAGTTTTTCCGTTGTATTATCAGATTCCAGTTTGTTGTAGCAATGCAAGTTCTATATATCATATTCAAAGTTACAAAACGAAACATTAATAGAGTTGGTAGTAATATAGTTTACTTAACATAGTTTTCAGATCATGAAGATGTTTCTGCAAGTTCAGCTTTTTCACCCCACTGACACCAGTAGGTGATGCTCGTGATGCCTGCTGCACACTTTGTGTCAGATAAACTCATCGCCATATTGGTTTTCATATATAGTTTTGTCAGGTTTACATTCAAATCGATTGAATATATAATATTCTACTGTTTTTTGTGTGTGGCAGTTTGTTAAGTTCTTTGAGTTCATTTTTGATCTTTCCAAATCTAATTCCCATCCATAAGGACTTCCAACCAGGATACATGAAAAGTTCTAGAGTAGTCGACTTTAATCTTTTTCCACAGGAAAGACTTTCCACGATCATAGAGACTTCGGACGTGAGGAGGGAAATCCATATCTTTTTTCAGTTTTCGAAATTCCTATTATTTCGATTTTAGTCGAGGTTATTCGAGAAATTTCCAGTTTTTTGTTTAAACGTCCATACTTTAAAATTGCAGATACTTTTAGGTGAGTAGCTTTTCCCTCTAATAGTTCATTATAATTCTCGTCTTTCTTAGCACTCAAAAAGATCCTAATACTTGAGACTTCAGTCGAATATAATCACGAATTCTCCAATTCCTTTTCAGGGATCATTTCTTGCAGAGTTCGAGAGTACATTTCTAATTAATTATTTGTTGAAAGTTCATTTCAGTTCCATATCTATTGCGTTGTATAAATATTCCGTTTAATTGAAGCTCCATAACATGTTGGGAGGCCATTTAGAATGTTCCATGCCGTTTCATTTCCTTTCCGTTTCTTTTCCACATTTCTAGGTTCAATATAATTAGTCCATTTAATATTATCTTTTTGGTTTACATTACATTTGTCAATTTCATTGTAGAGTTCCAGGTTTTCCCCCTGAATTGTATTCCGCTATGATAAGCCATGTCTTTTCCTTTCTGTTTCATTTCCATGATTTAGTAGATTTGGGGATCTTTTTCTTCCATGCTATCTGCTCGCCAAATGCGTTTTGTTCTTCGAAAATTTTTATATTTTGAAATCAAATAAAAATTTCTAGTTTTCATTATTTTTTCTGTGGCCTTATTAGGTTTCCATATTTTTGAGCATTGATATAGATTAATGTTTAAATGTCAGCTATTGGAAATAAACAGAAAAGACGGTTTGCTTTAAGTAGCTGAATTGGGAAATAGATTAAAAAACTATATGTATCGTATAATAATTTATTTTTCTACAAAAATGATTATTCTTAGCTGACAAAAATAAGAATAATTATTATTGTTATTGTTGTTATTATTATTGGAATGTTTTAAAGATGTTACTTCCCAACAATATTTCAGTTATTTATTGAATATTTCTATATATGTACTGTATATGTATTCAGCATATGAATTTTATGTATTTATATTATGTATTTGTTTTTATTTTATTTTGCTTTAGGGATCACATCACATGATTGACTTTTAGGACACCTTTTATTAGAACTATTTAAGCCAAAACTTTCATAAACATACATCATAACCATGGAAGGGTCTTATATATTAGCAAAATAAACTCTCGTTTGTTTCGACTCATTGTTAACTTTGCTTACATTAACATAAGACTCAAAAATATAATTTCTTTCTTCTATTATCGAATCACGGACACATCAGCGAAGACATGCTCTTAGTGCTTGACATATCTTATTGTCTGTATGAATCACATACAAATCCATGCACAATTTTAAAATAATGGACGTGTGTGAGCATGTACGGTTTTGCAGTTCCTCATTCTGTGTATAAAAAGACAATGGAAACAGCTGAATTCAAAATATTGTCATCACAGATAATACAAAAATGAAACAAAACTTGAGATTACATTCTTGAATGTGTCTCGATTTGTTTACCTAATTTAGGTTGTTTACGTATTCGTATGATAATTATGCAAGTAATGAACCAATAACAAGTTCAGGTTTTGATGTTTTCAGAACTATTAGGTTCGTACCCAGTATGAAAGAAAAATAAATAAATATTTCTTATTTTCTGAAGTTTGCTTAAACCTAAACTGCCCATGAGAGAATTGGACTTTAATCATTACAGAGTGTTTATTTGCAAATTTCGTGAGGTACACATCTCACCTTTGGTATTAAAAAGTGCTGATTATGATGTGGTTAAGGACTGTATCTTGAAAAATTGAGTTGGTATACGAGGCGTATTGATAGAGGCTTAGAAATTGTAGAAAAAAACTGGACAAACCCAGTCAAAGGAGTACTTCCAAATCTCAATCCGAACCAATATTTTGAAATAAAACTTTTGATAGCACTGCTCAGAAATCCTTAACTTTTCCTACATGCGCTTATCGCAAGAAGAAAAGGCACGTACTTTTTTGTATTGCAACAGTTTTAAAACTAGAAGCAGAACTATTCTTAGATGATCTTATTTCCATAAGGTCAAATTCACGGTCATGTATTGTAAGCAAAGCATTGGTTGGTTAAAAAAACTCCAGTCTGATTATATTGCGGAGAATTTTAAACCATTCATGTCAACGGTTATGTATCACGTATAGTTAATTCTGTCACCCATCACTATTTATAATATAAAGGAAAACGTTACCTCATTAGAGGTTTTTGTTTTCAGGTATTTTATTTTGTCTTTGTCTGAGAAGCCTCCTGCCTGTGGAATTATTTTTATTTAGGGAGTAGAATGCAGAATTGTTCATTTTTTATACATCGTGTCAATTTGGCATCAGACTTAGTTTTTGGACCAGTGACTGTTGGATAAGTATTTTCTTCACCAAATGAAGGTAGTCATTTATTATTAGACAATGACTTAGCTGCAAGTAGGTGATTCATCCCCTTGTAACTGATACAGCCTTGGTTCGGATCATATGTTCATTCTGTTGAGAGTGAAATTCTTCATTTGTGTTCTGCTGGTGATGTTATTTAGCTATTGCAAAATATTTTAGTTTTGAGTGAGATGTTGATGAGAAAATAATTTCTTTAGGTGACACATTTATTGGTAAGTATTTTGATGAAGTCACGTTTGCTCCAAATATGGATTATAAATCAACACATTGAACATCTATTTACTACTGATTCACTAAATTCTTGAGAAAGCCTTTTGCGACCGTGAAGCCACGCGAATAACATTTCATTAAGCAGCAGAGGGGGCGAACAGACCAACTTTTATAGGCGTCGATTCGGCAAACTGAGGCTTCCTCGAAAATGCTTAATAGAAGGGTTCATTTATAAAAAAGGACGCCAATGTCGTTGGCACTCACCCCCTCTGCTGCTATGGGTTAACACTTTTTTTAGGATGAAAATCATTTACGATGAAAATCATTTAGGATTTCACAAACAGACTAATTTGTAAAACCTCACCTGGTAAATCATTTAGATTATTGGACTGTTCAGTGAGTTTGAAATTAATTCTTATTAATGAATTATTATGACATCGCGTATAATTAGTTGGATCTTCGGTTATTAGAAACCCTGGGGGAGCGGCTGGTGTAAATGAATATAAAACATATCCTTGTTGAGCTTGATTTGATAACTCGAGATTTATTTGATAGCTTCCTTCGATAACATCACATACTAAATTCAATGCTATCACCGAGGATATATTTACGTTGAGCGGCGCGATATGCCTACCACCGCCGTCTGGGTCGTTATTATATTTGAGAATTGTTGTTTGTGGTTGTGGCATTTTTTCCCATGCGTCGTGGATTCTTTTGAAACCAACGTCAATGGCATCATTGAGAGATTTTTGTAGTTCTGAGATATTATATCCGTGTAGTTTGAATTTGGGAATATCTTCTACGCGTAGTTTATATATTGTCGCAAACTCTGTTCTCGTTTTAGGATTACTGTCACCTAATACCACTTGAATAATTTGCGAATGAAATGTTTCCATGTCATTGATGATTTTGTTACATGTTTCTACGAGGCTGATAAATTCATCTCAGGTGAGAGTACCGGATTTAAGAGATATTAACAACAGTGAAAAATCATTATTCATCGCTGTGAAATTTTCAGTAATTTTATCTTGTCGAGTTGTGTAGTATCTTCTATTAACTCGATCTTCTATCATTCCAATGAAAAAATAAAACTTGATGTATTCGTTATAACGTTTTACTGGATTATCAGGTTTTATCTTGTCGGTAATATAATCAGACATTTTAGGTTCGGGGGGTAAATTAAAGGTTTCTCCCCGAGGTGGACTTTCAGGCCATCCTAATATTGTTCTGACTGAGCTCTGATAGACATCTACTACATACCCGGGTGAGTTTATCTCAATGGCAGATGATAGTGTTGGCTCATGAACCGTTATAACAATTTTCGCTTCTCTTCCAGTAATGGATTTTATTCTGCGTTGTAATTCATTATTGATTTGTTCGATTTGGTATGACCCTGATGGTAGCAAAACAACGTTCCGGTCATGAGTCCCGTCTTCTCTATATTTACTCGCAAACACCAGGGAATTATTCGGTTGTTGACCGCCAAATGCTACCGATCTAATGTTAGGCCAACTGTGATACACTCGTAGTTTCGCTAGCAGTATCTCCTTCACGGGAATCGAAGTAGGGAACATCACACTGAATTCAGGATTAGTTGATGTTATTGAGATCATGCTGGTTTTCACCGGTGTGGTATTTTACGCTATTCGTTGATTCAGTTCGGTATTTTTTACTATTCGTTGAAGTAATTCTTGCGGTGTTATCATTGTTATTATTATTGTTTCGCTCTAATTTCAGCATAGTTGACTCGTAAAACTGGACCATTCTCGAAAACTTATCCTGGGTTATTGTCGTGTCGTCGAGCGACGATGCTATCAACTTAGATAATTGCGAGTACACGAGAGATACCGCGGCATATCTAATAGTGTAATCGTGCAGTTTTTGTTGAGAACATGATATTTGTTTTGCTATCGCGATGGCAATTCCTGCGGCGGTTGGCACCGCAGATAAACAAACCGGAAACACAGCCGGAGCTGTCATTGTAATTGATGATATAGCAATAACTACGCCGGTAATTAAGCCAGACATCAAGTATACAGGTACATCGATGGCAATGATTCTTTGCAGGTGTAACAGAATTGTTACCGAGAGGAGGGTGGATTAAATAAACAATACAAACACAATTTGTGAAAGAAAATATAAATTTATGTAATAAATTATAAATGAAAAAATACAGATGTAACAACACAATAATTCATACGCTCAACCCACAATTACACTCACAACCATTCACAATACACAAATAAATTAAATAACAATACAAAAGGAATCACAAATGTAAAGGGATCTCTTGGATTATACACAGATCCAAGAATCCTTTACGAAAGTTAAATAAATGCAAGTATGATTCACGAAAAAAATAAACACAAACGACAAACTATCTATCGCACGATGGATTGCGATAACTAGCACGATCATATACTTGTATTCAATCAAGTTGCTAGCTTTTATTGATATCTATGTGATCACTTGAAATATTATTGCGATCTGACATAAGCATGCAAATACAACAATGTATTAAATTATATTACAATTTCAATACACCTATGTGTCTCCCCTGTATAACCGCACGATTCAGCAACAGTTGAATCGTCTCCCAGTTTCCCCGAGAACCGAGGGTTGACCAATACTATTATCGGACGTTTCCCTACACGGATCCACCACAGTTATACGTTCAGACAGCATACAACATCTACCCGAACCAACAGTTCCTCACTCCCCTAGATGTCAACCCGGACGTTTTACAACTCTAAGACAGCTCCGACACTCGGACTTCTAGCTTTCCGGATATTTACATGTTACACAGATGTTGACGAACAGACAGTTCGACACACAGACAGATACTTCAATTCCGTTTGCACAAATTAACGGCACAAGCACATTCAGATATTTATACAGAGATGTTCCAGAACAAACAATAGATGTCCCACAACAAATCAGACGATATCAAAGACGTTTATCAAAAGATGGTATCAGATGTGTTAACAGCTACGGTATCAACGATGTTATTAGCAGCTACGGTATCAACGATGTTATTAGCAGCTACGGTATCATATACATTGTAACAACTACGTTAGCAGCTACGGTATCAGAGACGGTATCAACGATGTTATTAGATGCGCTATCAGTGATGTACTTCTACGGTATCAACGACGGAATCAACGACGGAATCAACTATAATAAACAAAACCAGACTAATAATAGTTGTCTCAAAAATAATCTAAGCCGTAGATTACGATATTGTATTTAAAGTCTAAAAGTGACTAGTAATTCCAAATATTCCACGTTTAATTGCAATAAAGGCATCATTATACGAAATGATAATCTGAATAAAATTCACAATAAAACGAAATGTAAATTTAACACTCACCCCTTTGGCTGGAGATTTGCAAGACGAGGTTATCTATCCTTCGATTAGATATTTTAGTTCCCGTAAATAATAATGAGAAATCCATCGCCTTATATACTCTCAATAGGTGAACATAAATCACAACGAGCTTATTGTGCACCACGTGAAACTAAAGTTCCGGAGTCCTTGTAAATTAACATCAAGCCCATGCAAATCGTTACACGCTGCTTACCTTGGAGAAAAGCACTTAATCACTCCAGGTAATGCATGTACGACGAAATCAAGAAAAATGGTGAGTTTCGTTTGCAATTCAAGTAGAACAAAAATCAGTTCAATTTTCGCCTAATTCTGTGACAATACCTCCCCCCTAAGAATAAAAATGTACACATTTTTAAAACTAACACAGAATAGAAGAAAAATAACTACTGATGATATCTTACAACATTTACACTGGTTATACTACAAACTGGATTTTATTACTGGGCAAATTCATACAAATTTCCCATCATGCCCTACTCAAGTAGTCTGCGCCTATATTTTCAACTCCCCTTATTGCTTCTACACGGAAACGATAAGGTTGTAGTGTTAGCGCCCAACGCATCAACCGAGCGTTAGCGACCTTGGCCTTGTTTAAATACAGTAGGGGTTGGTGATCAGTCTCGAGAACGAAATCTCTCCCAAACAGATATGCGTGATACTTCCCAATTCCCCATACTACGGCCAAACATTCCTTTTCTATAACGGAATAATTTTTCTCCCTGGGTAGCAATTTTCTACTCGAGTAAGCTACGGGTAACTTACTGTCGTCCTGCTCTTGCAGTAAAACTGCCCCCAACCCAGTTTCAGAAGCGTCTGTTCTTAGAATAAAAGGTTTGCTGACATCTGGCAATTTCAATATAGGTGCACTAACCAGTTTCTCTTTCAGAGTACAAAATGCTTTATCTTGTGGCGGTCCCCATTCCACTTTGTTTGGTTGCCCCTTTTTGGTCAAATCAGACAGCGGGCTAGCAATGGCTGCAAAGTTCGGTATAAACCTTCTGTAAAAACCTACTAGACCTAGAAATGATCTTACCTGCGTTTTGTTGGTTGGCTTCGGTGCGTCTCTAATTGCTTCAATTTGCTTGGGATGAGGTTTTAACTGACCCATACCGCTGACCCTATGACCCAAACAATCTAAATCTGTATAACCAATACTGCATTTAGTGGGTCTCACTGTGAGGTTCGCTCTGCGGAGTCTATTGAAGAGCTCGCTCAGTACGGACACGTGCTCACTCCAAGTATTCGTGTACACGAATATGTCGTCTACAAAGCTATCAACGTTTCTTAAACCTTTCAGCAACTTTCGCATCAAACGACAGCAAGTGGCGCTGGCTCCAACTAACCCGAAAGGCATCACTTTGAATTGATACAATCCTTTCTGGGTCGCAAATGCCGTCAAAGTTCGGGACTCTGGGACAATGGGAACCTGCCAATATCCCTTGGACAGATCCAATTTGGAAATCCATCGGTTTCCCGACAACTTTGCAAATAGACCCTCCATATCTGGCATTGGTTCTGCATCGAACACAGTGATTTTATTCAACTGCCGAAAATCGATACAGAATCGGTTCGTCCCGTCCTTTTTCCTTACTAACACTACTGGAGACGAATATGGTGAGTTGGAGGGTTCAATCACCCCCAGATCCAACATTTTACTCACCTCTTCGTCCACAGCTTCACGTGCGTTGTATGGCACCGGATAGCCCTTGATTCGAATAGGGTCAGACGTATTCAGCTTAATTTTGAGGTCCAACAAAGTTGTACAACCTGGTCTGTCAGTGAATACATAAGAATGTTTAGCCAAGAGCGCATTAATCTGTTGACGCTGGTCTTTCGTCAACTCCGCACTCACATCGACTTTATCTATCCCCTCCCCCGCAACTCCCAAGGGACATTCAAGGGAACTCTCTATATTCGAATCAGCTTCATCATCGTCTACGACTGCCGTACAAACGACATTTAAGACCCCCTTTCCAACATTGTCGCTCTGTCTCTTAATATACAACTTGAGCATATTTGCATGGAATGTTTTTACACTACCGTCCATGTCAATTTTATAGTCCATGTCACCTTTTACTTCTTTAACTTCATATGGACCTTTCCACTGGACTAATAACTTATTCGAACTCGTTGGAAGAAGCAATAGCACCTGATCTCCCACAAGAAATTTCCTATTACGCGCTCTGCGGTTGTAATACTTGGCATATCTGCGCCCCGATTTAATCAATTCGTCACGTGCCATCTGGCATGTACTCTCAAGTTTGTTTCTTAGATCTAACACGTACTGGTAAGTCGTTTTTATTTCTTCGTTCGCGACATCACCAGTCCATAGTTCGCGTAGTATCCGCATCGGGCCTCGAACTGTTCTACCATACAACAGTTCAAAGGGCGAGAACCCTAAACTTTCCTGCGGTACTTCACGGTACGCGAACAGAACAGCGTTTAAATAACGGTCCCAGTCTTGCGGACGTTCCGCGCACATCTTCCTCAGCATGCTTTTCAGGGTACCATTAAACTTCTCTACCAGTCCATTGCACATCGGATGGTATGGGGTAGTGTTTAGCTGTTTGATGGATAACAGCCTACTTATTTCACCCATGAGGTCAGAGGTGAATTGGGCACCGCAATCAGTGAGGATTTCCTCTGGCACCCCTACCCTACTGAAGATATCAACTAATGCTTCAGCTACCCTTTCCGTTTCAATAGTTGGTAACGCTACGGCTTCGGGGTATCTGGTTGCGTAATCAACCAGAGTAAGTATGTACCGATTCTTTCTTTCGGTAACCGGGTGTATTGGTCCTACAATATCTACTGCCACTCTTTTAAACGGTGTATCTATTAATGGCATTTGTCCTAAGGGCACCCTTGTGACCCTTCCCTTACAAACGGTTTTCTGACATACGTCGCACGACCTACAGAACCGTGTGACATCGCCATTAACACCGGGCCAGTAGAATTCAGCGACTACCCTGCTAGTGGTCTTAGCCTTACCTAGGTGTCCTGCCATGCTTGACTCATGCGCCACCCTAAGTACTTGAGATCTATATCTCTGGGGTACGACCACTTGCCAATACTTCTTACCCTCCCGAGCGCTAAACTCCCTATGAATTAATCCGTTCTTGCGTACGAATCTAGAGCTACCCCCACGCTTGCAATGTTTAATCGCGCCGGACGTGATTTTCTCAACAATTGTTCTGATGGATTCATCACGTTCTTGCTCTTGTTTGAAATCATCACGGGAAATTCCTGAGATCGATTCAGGGACTATTAATTTATGAAACGCGGATTTCTCTCGCCGTGTTTGCGCTCGCGTTTCGACTGCCTGGGCCAAAGGTATTTTAAAATCGGCCATGGTTGGAAGACGGGAACCTTCAACATTACCGATCGTCAGATCGTAAATAGGATTGTCCATACAAAGGGCATCAACAGTTCCCGTTAAGAAAGGTGTTTTTACTGTGATCCTTGCTACGGGAATGCGACCCATCGTCTGATCAAGTAACATACATGGGGATTCCCACCCGAGCATTTGGTTATCCTGCACGAGACTACGTTTGATCACTACGCCCGTACAACCAGTATCACGCAATACCACGACTTCTCGACCGTTGACAAACCCTCTCGCGGTTGGTACGCGCGCTTCAGGAAATAAACACGTGCCAAGCGAATGAATACAAGGTTCTACCTGTACGATGTTATCAGTTATACCTTTACTTTGTATAGCCACTGCTACCTTATGTATAAGTGCCTTTCTTTTAGGACAGTCTTTTTGAACATGACCCAATGCATTACACAAGAAACACCGCACACGCTGAAAAACTGGATTCCCAACTGACCTTTTTACCTCAGCTGATTTTACAGGCTCCCTAGGCATAGGTCTTACAGACTGGTTTCCAGACTTAAAATCTTTTAAAACCACGTTCTGAGTTCCCCCATGAGCTTCGGCAAATAAATCGGCTTGCTTAGCCATATCTTTTACGTTTGTGAAGACTTTCTCCTTCAGAAATTGATCTAATTCTCGCCCAACTGTATTAAATAATTGATCTCTGAGCAAGAAATCAGTCAACCCTTCAAACGTTTTCACCGCTTTGCCGCATTCAATCCACCGCTCAAAATAGTTCGCAATTCTGACGGTGAACTGACCAAAGGTTTCTCCCTTATCGGGCTTGCTATACCTGAACTTTTTTCGAAAACCTTGTTCAGTGAGCTCGTACCTTTTGAGAAGTGCTTCCTTTAGGACGTCGTACTTAAACACATCGTCCCTAGGAAGTCGCGAGTATACATCCAGTGCTTTACCTTTTAATAAAGTACTCAGATGCAGCGCCCAGTCATTTTGACTCCACTTCTGGTTTTCGGCATACCGCTCAAACCGATGAAGATAACTATCTATGTTATCTTTTTCATCGTCAAAGGGAGGTAATTTGGGGCCCCTTAATTTGCTAAAGGCAGAATCGTGTTCTCTTCCAGATGTCGCTAATTCTACCTTACGCTCATGATCCCGTTGTTTTGCTCTTTCTTCTAACTCTAACATTTCTACTTTAGCTAGTTTATCTATCTCTATTCGCTTTTGCTCCGCTTCCATTTCCCATCCTATCCTATCCTTTTCGGCCTGCTTCTCTAATTCTATCTTTTCCTTCTCTAATCCTATCTTTTCCTTCTCAAATTCTATCTTTTCCCTCTCAAAGGCCCATTTCCTATCTTCGGATTCCCTTTCTAATTCCCGTTTCCTTTCATCAGATTCCCTTTCTAATTCCCGTTTCCTCTCTTCGGCCTCCCCCTTTTCCTTTTCTAATTCCCTATGTAATTCCCTTTTCTTTTCTTCGGCTTCCCTTTCTAATTCCCTTGCTCTTACCCTTTCGTCCCTTTCCCGGGCTTGTTCTTCTTGAATAAATTTCCTTAAGCTTTCACCTTCATATCCAAATTCTTTGCCTAAGGCAACCAAGTCCTTAAGGGATGACATGACAATTGTAATATGAATATAGATATATAACCAAACCAATACTTTAAACACGTTTATACTGGACACACGGACCTAGGTAAACTAAACAAAAATAAACTCCAACTAGAGTATTATCTTAACAGAAGGTCACGCTCAAATATAAACATTAAATGTATACCTTCACAAAAATGATTGACAGTTCACTTAATCCAACGATCCCACTTCTGACACCATTGTAACAGAATTGTTACCGAGAGGAGGGTGGATTAAATAAACAATACAAACACAATTTGTGAAAGAAAATATAAATTTATGTAATAAATTATAAATGAAAAAATACAGATGTAACAACACAATAATTCATACGCTCAACCCACAATTACACTCACAACCATTCACAATACACAAATAAATTAAATAACAATACAAAAGGAATCACAAATGTAAAGGGATCTCTTGGATTATACACAGATCCAAGAATCCTTTACGAAAGTTAAATAAATGCAAGTATGATTCACGAAAAAAATAAACACAAACGACAAACTATCTATCGCACGATGGATTGCGATAACTAGCACGATCATATACTTGTATTCAATCAAGTTGCTAGCTTTTATTGATATCTATGTGATCACTTGAAATATTATTGCGATCTGACATAAGCATGCAAATACAACAATGTATTAAATTATATTACAATTTCAATACACCTATGTGTCTCCCCTGTATAACCGCACGATTCAGCAACAGTTGAATCGTCTCCCAGTTTCCCCGAGAACCGAGGGTTGACCAATACTATTATCGGACGTTTCCCTACACGGATCCACCACAGTTATACGTTCAGACAGCATACAACATCTACCCGAACCAACAGTTCCTCACTCCCCTAGATGTCAACCCGGACGTTTTACAACTCTAAGACAGCTCCGACACTCGGACTTCTAGCTTTCCGGATATTTACATGTTACACAGATGTTGACGAACAGACAGTTCGACACACAGACAGATACTTCAATTCCGTTTGCACAAATTAACGGCACAAGCACATTCAGATATTTATACAGAGATGTTCCAGAACAAACAATAGATGTCCCACAACAAATCAGACGATATCAAAGACGTTTATCAAAAGATGGTATCAGATGTGTTAACAGCTACGGTATCAACGATGTTATTAGCAGCTACGGTATCAACGATGTTATTAGCAGCTACGGTATCATATACATTGTAACAACTACGTTAGCAGCTACGGTATCAGAGACGGTATCAACGATGTTATTAGATGCGCTATCAGTGATGTACTTCTACGGTATCAACGACGGAATTAACGACGGAATCAACTATAATAAACAAAACCAGACTAATAATAGTTGTCTCAAAAATAATCTAAGCCGTAGATTACGATATTGTATTTAAAGTCTAAAAGTGACTAGTAATTCCAAATATTCCACGTTTAATTGCAATAAAGGCATCATTATACGAAATGATAATCTGAATAAAATTCACAATAAAACGAAATGTAAATTTAACACTCACCCCTTTGGCTGGAGATTTGCAAGACGAGGTTATCTATCCTTCGATTAGATATTTTAGTTCCCGTAAATAATAATGAGAAATCCATCGCCTTATATACTCTCAATAGGTGAACATAAATCACAACGAGCTTATTGTGCACCACGTGAAACTAAAGTTCCGGAGTCCTTGTAAATTAACATCAAGCCCATGCAAATCGTTACACGCTGCTTACCTTGGAGAAAAGCACTTAATCACTCCAGGTAATGCATGTACGACGAAATCAAGAAAAATGGTGAGTTTCGTTTGCAATTCAAGTAGAACAAAAATCAGTTCAATTTTCGCCTAATTCTGTGACAGCAGGTATTTTTTTTTATTTTTGTTCGGTACTCCTCAAAAAGAATTTAAAGATTTGTTTGAAATTCTTTGATGGTGTTATATCGACATTGATTCGATGAAATCATCGGTGATGACATGTTATTTATTACAATAGAATTCAATTGAAACAGATAGTGGTTTAATTATTTACTTAAATCCGCTACGAATTCCACATACCATGTTACTGAAACCCTAGCCAAATTATTATCATTCGTTGTTATCGTGAACTGTTCATTTGTATCCTTGTCGATGATCGTTGATATCGTATTGTTGACCCCAGATGAATTCGTTGATGAAATATTAAATTGATTCGGCGTCACTAGTGTTAATCGATAAATACCCTTGACGGCTGCAGTGATACTTAGCGTGTTAGTGGATGGTGTCCATGCAAATGATCCATGTTGAATCGTGTATACTACGTTGTTGGTTCTCTCATGAGTGATCTTTGTTTTTTCAAGTATTTTTTATCATCTTCGGCATATCATCCTTGATAATATCGTTGTTTGTTTTAATATCTTCTCGAATAACTTCTATTCGCCGATTAATCGCGGATATTTCATTACTGGTTTACTTTAAGATCATCGATGGATTTTTTAATATCCGGGAGTTTTATGTCGAGTTTATCAATTGTGGTTCCAAGAAATTTATCTATCATGTTTTCACGAAAAATTGAAATCTGTTTTACGTGTTCTTCATATTTGGATTGAAGTGTTGTAAATTCTAACATAGTTGTTTTTATCTCTGTGAGCTTCGGTGTGGTCACTGATGGATTTCCAAAGAAATCTAATAGAGGCTTGTCAATATTGTAAATTATATCTCTTTGTGATTTAGAAAACTGATCGAATTTAGTTATACGGTTGTCATATTCATCGCGTAGTTTTTTTAATAATTCTACCGTTGATGAATAATTATCACCGAGTGTTGCTAATTTATCTGTGAGAGTTGAAACAAGTACACCTGGTTTGAGTTTACCCTGATTAGAAAACAACGCGATAGTATCTTTTACTGCGTCGCGTCGTTTAACTAAAATATCATCCAGGGAAACATTACTCGTTTTCAATTTACTCTGACGATCTTGAAAAACAACTATTTCATTGGGATCAACATTTGCTAAGTTCAACATCTCAAAGATTTCATCTTCGATTATTTTTTTTTTATATCATCGGTTGCAACGCCAACGGGTTCGGGTTTCTTCAGCGCCGATAATGATCGTCCCCAAATATCAATCATGTTATTGTAAAACTAATTATTTCTCTAAAATCTTCGATTTCCAGCGACTGCTAGTATATTCATTTACGACCCAATGAGGTGGTTTTCCAGATGTTGAAATAGCGTCAAGGACATTTAATACTTCGTTGCCGCATATTGGTGGGTCATTCATTTGTAGTGTTGGTAGAGTAGAATACCAACGAGTGGTCTTTAAGCGGTTTATATAACGCATAAATTCTTTAGGTGGCCAAACCCATACGAATCGAAATAAACAATTACACGAGGATCAATCGCGTATGCAACCCAGTGGGTTCCAGGTCCGGTGCTTTTATCGAGATTAATGATACCGATTTCAACGCTGTTTGGTTGTGCCGGCAACATAGCATTGATTTGTTTCTGAGAATAGCAGAAACTGTTCTGTAATTAGCAATAACACCACGAAGTATATTAGTTCTGAAATGTATATCGACGACGGACTGTCTTGTTAAATCAAGATGTTCCAACGAAAAGTAATAAATCGGATAAAGTTCCTTTATATCATGTTGTGATATTTGTAGACCAGTATCAACATTTTGATTGCGTCCCAGATATGACAACAGACGACGATACACGTGTGCAATATGGTTTTGACCGTATTTAAGTTGTATATCCTCGGATGGTTCCTGCTGGCCATTTATTCTCAGCGAGACGTTAGTAATACCTAATCTATCAAATATCATATGGCTGTAGCGTTGATCGCCAACCCTCTCCATATCCTGCAACGCAATAAATATATGACGCGGAGCTGAAGCACCTTGCTGTGATGCCAGGTTTCATGTAAATATACCATTAACAGCTGATTGTTTAGTATCTGTTGTTGTTAGCCAACTTAGTAATGATTTTCCTCCTTGATCTATAAATGATCGTAATCGACCTTCTTTTGTGATTGATGGTGTCATTACTGGCATACACAAAGATAGTTTTGTCAAAATAACTTTACCGGGATCATTTTCCGGATGTGCAGCATCTGCTGCCATCCTCCAAATTGCGTCATTATCATCACCCTTTCGCACAAGTACTACTGTATGTTTCGCTCCGTAAATAACTTTTCGGATATTTCTGCAGAATCCAAATATATGATGCAGTGGAATCGCGCATGAAAATGATATTCGCGTTCCTTCCAACATTGACATGCGTGTTGCAGCTCCTAGATTGAAATCGGGATTGTTGTTTATAATCATATCCTCGATATCAGCATTAGCATTACCAGCATTATTCTTTGGTCGTCTTACAATAAATGGATTTTTTCCAGCAGAATTTTTAGTATCCTTTGCAAACATCATAGAAGGACCTGCCGATCTTGTATAATCGTCGGAATATCTTGCTAGCCCTATTATTGTTGTGGCAACATTAACCTCACGCTCAATGGCTTCAATTTCTCTTCCATCGATGAGATATCTTGCACTCTCGAATAAAACCATGAATCCGTTATTGATAAAACCAACTTGGGTATCAGCTGGATACAGAGTATTATCTGTTCGTTTAAGTTCTCCTTCTACTTCGATGAACGCTTCACACGGTAGAAAGTATTTACTGGTATCATGAACTTGAAGTTCAATTCTTGATCGAATATCCGGTTGTATTGCATGATAGGAATAAAATTGATAATCACGTACGGAATCATCCTTGAGCACTGGGGCGTCCATATCAAACGCTGTATTAGGTGACCGTTTGAACATTTTATTATATATTTGTTGATCTAAATCGTGATTTCGGTCGTGGTTTTAAGCCACTTCCCGCTATCATATTTGCGATATCGTTTTGGTTGCTGGCTGTCAATGATGATGTCACCAACGATGGTAATTTTTGATCTACTGCGTTATTTATTATTTTGCTAACATTTTCAGGCATATCCGCTGTAGATGGTAACGGCAATAATGGAGTCGCTGGTGGTTTCTTCGCCGCCGAACTAGCTCTGTTAGTTTATCCTTCGCGGCTGAAAATGCCTTCCCACCAAGATCTCCAACAGCACTAATACTCTTATCACGAATAACATCAATGGCTTTCATCGATAATTGTTTCGCTAGCGGCGCCACTTTTGGAGCCATTCTTGCAAATAACCCTGCAATGGTATCACCGAGACCATCACCACAGTACGCGCTATAAACTGACCATCGTGAGTTTAGTACATAGACGCTTGTTGGTTTATCATGGTTGTAGTGTATAATAATTCTTATTTAAATGATATTTATCTAATGCGATGATTAATCACTGTGATAACCATGATAAAAATCCGTAGGATTTTCAACTAACTCGTCAATGAAATCTCGATATATATCAATGCTCATGATACCACCTTGAAATAACAGCCTGCAGATATCAGCTGCTTCATTAATTATATCCGGTGAGTTATTTCCAGCTCGTTTCCCTGATATGAGAACTTCTAATCGTGTTATATCACTGAGAATATTACAAGGACAATGAATAAGACCACTTCCTGATACTCCACTTGGGGTTCCACTGGAAAATCTTTGATTTTCAGAAAATCCATGCCCGTCTGTTTTTTAGTGGTACCAGCTGCACCTTTTTCAGAATCAGCTTCTGCCATTATTTCTATTTCATCCGGGGTTGCGTCTGCTGTATATGCTGGTGGTGGTTGTGTGAGACCTTTTACTGCAGCTAGAAAATTATTAAAAGCAGGACTTATTTGTTTTGTTTTTTTAGTTTTACCGCGGTTTGCTAAAATACTTTATTTGCCCAGGTGTCTGTTTCTTTTATAAAATCTCTAGACCTGTCGTCTTTTAAATACTTACCTCTTATTTTTTTTAAAAAAAATTTCTTTAGTAAAATGAACTAATTCAGAGTATGTCTTGATTCCTCTAATTCTATTTATCGCATCAGCCGTAAATATATTTTCAGGTGAATAGTATTCTCTTACAACAGCGACTTGCTGTTCATATGGTTTGGGTGGTGCGCTAACATCAATATCACCTAGTCGTTCAACGTCTTCTTGAAGTTGTCGTTGTTGTCGTTCTTGTTGAAGTTGTCGTTCTTATTGTTCTTGTTCTTGTTGTCTTACCGCAGTTATTATATCACCAGGACGTGTTTTTAAAGATTTTTTTGTTTGTTTTTATCTTTTTTCTATTTTTTCAAATACAAGAAGAAGAGGCGTCTCTTTTCTTTGTCCTTGTTCAGGGACATCTCCCCATATAGCTCGCTCAGTGGCTGATATTACCCCCTTGGTTGCCGTGGTTACCGGTTTAAATAGATCTTCAAGTCCTGCTGAATAATCAGTATGTAAACTCTGCCTAGCCTGTAGTTTACTTCTGACAGAGTCGCGTATTGGTAAAAACGTTTTAATTGCAGCCAGTTCTCACGAGCTAGTCTGGTCGTTAATGCTTCGTTTACCATTACTAAAACAACAAAGCAATTTCCAATTATTGTACCATGCAGTGATTTTCTCATCATAAAATGATGTCTAATGAGAAATCGACCATTTGACCCGATTCAGGCAGGTAAAAATAAATTTAAAAAAATAAATCGGTGAAATATTTCCATCCTTGTAGTACGTTCATTGATAAACCACAGTATAGGATTTCAAAGCAGCTATTGACTAAAATTGCTTTTACAAATTTTGTTCTAGTTGAGCGCGCATACCTGTCCATTGTTCTTGCAATATCTGTCCATGGGGTTTTGTAAACAAAACACTGAAATATTTATAGTTTACCTAACACCGTATACATGTAAAATCGTTTGTTACAACCTATACAACTGAGGTATCCAGCGAGGGATTTTCGTTTTGTTGAATTAACAATCTCATATTCTTAATTTTTGAATTAACTGACCGTTTCAATTCGTATTCCTGCCCCAGTTCTTTCCTTATTGATTCCAAGATAGTAAATAACGGAACAAACTTACTTATATCATTTTCGTATTTAAAAGTTTCATATATTGAATGTTGTATTTTTTAAATAAAAGCATACGACTTAGATAGCATGTACTTGTTCCTCTGGGTGTCATATTCAATTTCTTCGAACTCCGAAATAATTTGATCACAGTTTAATTGATCTGATAATTGAATCCCCTGAGACTTCAAATTTGAAATTTCTGTTATGATCTTATTGATATTTTTAGAATTCATATTATATGATAACTATATATTTCTAATACAAAAATATATATACTTTTCAAAAATGAACATGTCAAGGTGTTGATTCATCTTGGCACGTCTAAAGATATTATGCGATTATATATAATGTATGGACCCTGTTCGTGCCATGGTGTAATTATACATCTTGGCACGCCTAGAGATATTACGCAATTATATACAATGATGTATGGACCTTGTTCGTGCTAAGGTGTAATTATACATCTTGGCACGCCTAGAGATATTATGCAATTATATACAATGATGTATGGACCCTATTCGTGCTAAGGTGTAATTATACATCTTATCCACGCCTAGGGATATATATGAAAACCCCATTTGGAAACGCCTCAGGTATATATTCATCGGAGGCGCCCAGAGGTTACATATATAAGACAACACTATCATGAAACATAGTCTCCTGAGAAGATTTCTAACTCGCCAAATAGCAGGTTAGAAATCTATGAAGGTATGCTTAGCGAATGACGTCACATTTACATATACACAATTATTTACATATATACAATACAACAACCCCCAATCGAGTGTCTATGGCGAGTTGTAGGTACTATATACAGTGAATGAATGGATTATATACAATGAATGTCGTCAATGGCGTGATATTATATACTCAATGAATGAATGGATGATATATATATATATATATATATATATATATATATATATATATATATATATATATATATATATATATATATATATATATATATATATATATATATATATATATATATATATACAATGAATGAATGGATGATAATGACGGGGCGGGTCTACATTCATACGCGACCAATCATACAACACAGATAAAATCCCAGGTTGTATGAATAAGAAAAGTATCCACACACCGTGGATAGTGTGTGGGTTGTATGATTAATTCACGTATGTTTTTCGACGCTATAAAGCCCCGAAAATATAACAGACGATATGGTATATAAGCTAGTCATACATGAAAAGAGAACACAGTGGTGTGCGATTTTATTCTTTCGTATACTTGATAATGATTATTAACAGTATTTAAGCAAGACCAAATACATGAATACTAAAAAAATCAATACAATTGTTTGTAAACACCGTGTTTGATTCGTTTTCTTACAAAAAACAGATAATTGATTATCTCGTTTGAGAATCATGACAATTATAACCAGCCAATCGGAAATCAGATCACACAGCGTTTCAAAAAATGTATTGAGATTACCTCTCTTTGCTAAGCCGACATACCCGTACGAGTTATTCCCCTTGGTGCTATATAAAATATGTACCAAAATATGATTCAGACATAAGTAAATTGAATTTTTTGTCCCGTTCTTTTAGAAAAAGCCGATCGGGTTATTCCCTTTGCAACATATCGTACGGAGGGTATACAAAGATCAAAATATCTACCGGCTTCAGTCATTTATTGGAATACCATTTCCTCGTTAGTTACTGTATTAAATGATTTTACAGGTCTCTTCCCAATTGATTTACAAGTACCAGTTTTCCCAGATGTAGTATTCTTACTCTGTGTAACAGCTCGTAAATTGCCCAAGGAATTACCAGTCTTAATACTATTTATGTGATCAATAACAAAACCATGCTTGATCAATCCGTTATATACCTCATACACGAAATGATGATTTTAATATTTCTTCTTTCCACCAAACCTCAAATACCCCATACCATTGTTAAAACCGACTGGATTCTTCAGTCTTCGGTGTCTGATAATACCATCACGGGATGCCTCATAATTTGCAATCACAGGATGTGGTCGGAATTCTTGGTTCATTTATATACATAATACTATTTGTCTAATTTATTATTTGGTCTAATGATAACATTACTTGAGAATCTATCAATGTAGTCTTGAGGGGTTCTTATGACTCGGTCAGGGGTACAGTCAGAGTCATTGATGGAACTGTTCCTTTATCATAATAATGCTTCAACTCTCCGTATCTCTTATCACCGCAACTGAAACACAACTGTGATATTCCTCTAACCCCTACCCCGCATCGTAGGCAGGGTAAGGGGCCAAGACTCCCCCGACGAAAACTTTGCATATGATATCCACAGAACTCCTTTTTGCATGATTTGTTACACGGGGTTACTGATCCAATCATGAGCCATTTGCAATGATTCATTATATATAAATTCTTTATTTAAATACTTGTTTTAATTATAGCATGAAGGAGTTCGAGAGATTATCGAAAATTAAGCCCTGGAAAAATGCTAAATTTAATCTTGATAGAGTCTCCGTAGCACCCAAAAGTCTAATAAGTGATAGAACCATGTTGAGTAAAATCCGTGATTGTTTTAATGAATTCAAACGCGATGGAGCATCTCACTGTTGGTCAACATTTCTAATTGATGGTAGCGTTAATGCTACCATGAACGACGAAAACGCACCAATGATAATCTCACATCTTGACAAGAAAAAGTATTTGTTAAAGTGAAATTCATTATCCGTTCGGAAACAGGAGATTGGATTATCAGAGATAAATTTGAACCAATCTTGAAGGATAAAAGAACTGTCACTGTGCGTCGAGGTTCCA
Organism: Unio delphinus; assembly: GCA_029339505.1. Classification (NCBI taxonomy): domain Eukaryota; kingdom Metazoa; phylum Mollusca; class Bivalvia; order Unionida; family Unionidae; genus Unio; species Unio delphinus. The sequence goes on from JAQISU010000174.1 coordinate 7,051,759, forward strand.
AACCAGGAATTTTGACTGGAATTGACAAACCGTATTACGAGAGATCTTATCATGTAACAGCAGTTGTTTATGGGATATATCCGTTAAATGATAAACCGAGTACTGAAAAAGTAAAACCAATGAAACTGTCACTGTTGACTTCGTCACGAATGAATTGTGTAGCAGAACGAATAATAGAACACTTCAAAAATGCGCTGTGTGGAAACAAACTGACAGATCTAAGACGCAAAAATATAAATGAATGGGGACTAACAGTAAAGGAGCGCGGGGCAACAATTCAAAATGTGGCAGAGTTAGAACGAATAGTAAAATTCCCAATATCAGAAACGACGATAATAGGTGAAGTATTATATGAACCGAAATATAAATCGAGAAGAGTTCCAATCAAAATTATAGATCATAATGAACACGCGTGGACATCTGCAGTAACAATATTTCGACGAGACAGAACAATAAAATATCTACCCGCGGATTTCTCCCCGAAATTTTCCCGGAGGAGAAATTATTTGATTTTATTCACCAGTTGAGTAAAGACGATCCCGTGTCAGTGTGGTTATTTCACAGCTTTGAACACGAAGAGGGTAAATTTGATCAATCTGTAAGACCAAACGGAGAATTATACCGTACTGAAGCCTTCCATGACGCGATGAAAAAAATTAGCTGGTAGTTTTTCAACAGAACACAACGAACAATTACTTACAAATTGTTTTACAATTCCGTCGGTTGCAGGTCATTTTGCGAGAAAGAGAAACATGTGGAAACCAACAAAAACTGAATTTCTATCAGATATCAAATCAAGTTGTGTCGAATATAACCACGGCGGATTATGGAATACAAAAAAAGACCCTAAAACTATTATTTCGGTTGACATGGTTGCGTGTTATCCTGGGAGTTTCCTCGGGTACGGAGAATGCGCTGAGTACTTTAAACGATTTGGACATCCCACACACGAGATGGCACGTGTTGCTATTAATTGGACACTGCCTGATTTTGATTCAACCGGATTCGCTCGTGTGATATCATTTGAATTGGCTACAGGACTTCATCAGTGTTGTTATGTTTGCATTGGTAGACACATCTCTGAAAAACACTGGATGCCAATAGTGTTATTACGGTATATGATTAATTCTAAAATGCTGATATCGCTGATTGTCAGTGAAGCGATTATATTATATCGAGCGCAGACTGAAGTCTAGTTACCACAACCTGATAGTCTAGATAGTATAATTAGCGAAAATAGAAAACAATTACCTGATCTCGATGAAGAATATATCATGGAATGGTCCAAACAGATATTTGAAGTTAGAAATAAAGATGCAAAAGAACTCGGTAGAAGAATAATTGGTAAATTCACTCAGGGTGGAAAGTACGACAATACAAGATATTCTTCACGGTTGATTATAGATAATGTTGAATACGATTTTATAATCGCGGATATAACATCTAAAGGTATATACGTCAATCGTAAAGACACTTTCTTGTCCGATGGATCCAAATTAGGTACAATTGTTACTTACAACGATGGATTCAGTCTTCTGTATGCACATTTGAGGGTGTCTATGCTGGCTTATGCTTCTATTAATCTTTTTTCGATGATAAATATATTTCCTGACACCGCGGTTAGAGTAGCCACTGATTCATTTTATATAAACACGAAACACAGCGAAGCACTGGCTGAATTCACAAATTTTGACGAGAGTTGGGGATCATGGAGAATTAAGCGGGACATACTACGTGATTATTCCAAATCAGCAGATGTTACGATTGAAGATAATTACTTGAAAAATAATCAGATATCAGAACTATCTAATGCACCGTCGATATCTGATCCAATATGTAGATATAAAACAACTTATTTAAACGGCTGTGGTGGGTCGGGAAAGACGACTCGTGCGATTGAATTATTTTGTGGGAAATCAAACATGACTGTTCTAACACCGACACACAGACTTGCAAGAGAGATGAAACAGCGAGGAATCAATGCAAGCTCTTGTCACAGTTTCTTTCGATGGAAAGGCGACGAATGGACTCCTGATCAAATGGGTGAGAAATTTATTCCTGAAGTCATTATTTGGGACGAAATATGCATGGTGTCGTTAGATGTATTACAAAAGTTTCTCGAGTGGTTATTGCTAGCGAATACAAAAGTGATAATGTGTGGCGATCATGGCCAACCACCATCATTTGTCGGTTTATCCCCATATGATTGGCTAAAGAATTTTGTAGACTATTATGAAGAGATTAATACCGACCACAGAGCACTTGATGAACAATTACGCGAATTCAAGAAACTAATCAGATTACAACCGGATAAAATCCAATGTGAAATAGCTCGTGAAATAATTTTGGAAACACCATTAAAAGATTTCTGGGAAACGTGGAGACCAAACGATTTGATAGTAGCAAGTAGAAAGATAGTCAGAGACACACTTTAGATGAAGTTATTTGAATTGCATAAAGAAAAATTTGCAACACTTCCAACGCCGCTGTGTTATAGACCCAACGATACACGAAGGCAGAATATCAAAGTTGATATTCCAGAACAGCGTGAAAAGCAAATTTTAGTGTCAAATGATATTGTGTTGGTTAATATCAGCGTCGTCGAAGATGCATTGCGCGCTGATAAATCCCCATGGACGCTAGGTTACGCAGCAACGATACATTCTTCACAGGGATTGACTATATCAGATACAATTGTTTGGATGGTAGATAATCACATCGAGTGGTAAAATTTAGTTTATCTTGCGGTGTCCAGAGTACCAAGAATAAATCAACTTCGAAGAATTGTTCTAGACTATAACGACACAACAGTCAGTGATATAGTCGGCGATGATATAATCAGAAAAAAACTCTCTAGTTATAAAGAGCAGGATTAAAAATATAAACGAGAATTTGATATTGATGCCGAATTAATAACCACGTTGAAACAACTTCAGAATAATCACTGCGCGAGTTGCAATTGTATAATGAGTTGGAGTTGGTCGGATAAAGATCCTCGCCAATTTACTGTAGACAGAAAAAATAGCAGTATTGGTCATACCAGAGATAATGTGATGCTTACTTGTCTTGAGTGCAATAGACGAAGAGGTGCTAGTTAAGACCACACGGCGGTAATTGAGTATCCTCGGGTATCACTTGTAGTTGTTCACAAGTAAACCCACGCTGAGGGGTAGTTGAATCCAGTCTATAGATTGCTGGTCTACCCTTAGATCGTGTTATACTAGATATTGTATGTACGGTGACACTCCAAATAGGATATGTAGCTATTTTTGTGCCACCTTCGAGCTCTCCTGGTTCATATAAATACCTAACAGTGACATTACCGAGCATTGGTTGTTTTGAAAAATCTTTTTGTGGTTTTACAGGTATATACTTTTTCTGAATTGCGTTGTTAGGTTTCATGTTGATTGTTCGAGTAATTTCATTATTCAGCGGGGTAATTACGCCTGGTAATCTCTTGACCCATTCACGGGATCGTTTGTCCTTGATGAATTCTTTCGCGTATTGATATCCAAATAACCGCTCAGCAAGTGTCCGATTAAATCGTTCAACAATTGCCTGATCGCGATGTAGTGCAGTATGTCCTCGTCGTAACGCAGTATTATGATTCTTCATTATTGATAGAACAGCACCCTAAAATTCCTTGCTAGGATCAACATGTAATAGATTTGGCCAACGCAGAGGACCACTTCGATAAATCCTTTCAAACTCAGCAGCAACATCAGTTAATGATTTTGTTTTTAATGGTTCTGCTTCTTTGTATCGACTCGCAACATCAACTACGGTTAGCGCATACTTGTAGAAACCATCATGCGGCAGAAATAATATATCAGCCTGATGAGCTTCATTGGGAACGGTCACATCAAAATGCGAGTAGTTAATTTGTTTAGGAAGTGGTAGATAAATTTGCCATATCGCCTGTTTGGACAACCAATCCGTTGCAGTGGTATTTTTCACCTTTGCGGCGCTAGCGAGTTTACCAATTGCTGCTTTACCCCTCCAGTATCCTCTAGGAGAATAATAAATAGATTCCATGTTGTTATTAATTACCAGCACCTAACATCAATTTACCTTTCATTTCCGATTTTACTAACCATGAAGCCAATTTTTCCTTGAAGGATTCATCAGTGATACAATTTAACGCGTGAATTAATTTCACATCTGCGATATGTCTGTGTTGCAGATTGCTACTTTTATAAGCAACATCATGAGCATGACACGCTTTATCAATAGCATTTATTGGGTTTTCACCGGGTCGGGGATGGTTTTGATCATCGAGTCTGATATCGAGTCTAGTCCCAGGCCCACAAAAACTATACCCTGGAAGGTGTTTTTCTCCTGGGTACTTTGCCCATGGTTTTCCTGGGAGTTTTACTAACTTGGCTGCAATATCACCTCCTCGTTTTTTTTAAATCCTTAGAAACAAATCTAAATTTTTTTGTACTACATTGTACGCATTTACCAGAAAGTGCTGATCTGTTATTTTTAGTTGTAATCGTCGTCAAGTTATCTGTGCCAGTACGCGCCTTACATTTGACACACTATATTAGATTCATAATATACTTATAATAACATGAATGTAATTGATTTTTCGGCGACAAAAACAAGAGAACCAGTTAAGCATCATGCAGCGCTACCGAATTATATTCGTATGATTATAATCGGACCATCTTGAAGCGGCAAAACACAACTGCTACTCAATTTAATAACGAGATGGATGAAATGGTCCAATTGTATTTAGTAGCCCCGAGTGTAGATGATCAGCGATGTTATGAAGTGTTAAAGGATTTTAACGAGAACGCTTCAGAGATTGCCGATTATAATGTTATCGAGTTTATAACCGATATCAAGGAAGCACCGAGCATTGATGATATTGATGGAAGTATTAACAATTTAGTCGTATATGATGATGTCATGTTAGACAATCAAAAGAATCCTGCTAGGGTATTCTCCAGAGGCAGGCATAAAAACACTGATGTGATATATGTCACTCAACGATACACCCAAATACCAAAAGTGATCAGAGATAACTGCAATATTCTTGCTGTATTTAATGGAGTTGATACACTTACACTACGAAATATTCACCAGACTTGGTGCGGTGGAGATATGGATTATAATCTCTTTAGAAATTTCTTTAGTCACGGTCAGTCAATCCCACATGGATTTGTAACGATAAATTTGCAAGCAGCAGAGAGCGTGAACCCTACAACGAGCGTAAAAGCGTCGAAATCATAAAAAAGCGTCGAATCATAAAAAAACGTCGAATCGTAAAAAAAAGCGTGGACAACCAACGCTTCCTCGTCTACGCCAGCGTCGTTGTCATCCACCCTCTCTGCTGCTATGGGTTAATAATTTTTTTACGAGTTTAACCGAATATTTGATCCAGTCTTTTGGACGAAAATCATTTATGATTTCACAAACAAACTAATCGCTAACACCTCCTCTTGTAGATCAATTAAATTATTTGACTGGTCGGTGAGTCGGAAATTAATTCTCGTTAACGAATTATTATGGCATCGCATGTAGACAGGATTAATTGGGTTTTCAATAATTAGGAATCCTGGAGGAGCTATTGGTGCAAACGAATAAAGAATATATCCCTGCTGAGTTTGATTTGATTGCTCTAGATTAATTTGATAACTTCCTTCGATTGCATCACATACTAAATTGAGCGCAATCACCGTTGAAATATTTACATTATGCGGGGCAATATGCCTACCGCCACCATCTGGATCATTATTATACCTGAGGACAGTTGAATCTGATTTTTGTAGCGACTTGATATCGGTTTTAACAATTTTTGCTAGTTCATCAGCGTTGTATTTGGGAAACTTGAAATTACGCAGATTGTCTTCTGTGATATTGTAATCGGTTAGGAATCGTTGTTTATTGTCGCTGTTGTCATTAATTATTGTTTGAATAATTAGTTCATAGATATATTCCATGTCAGATATAAGTTGATTTATTATTTCAACGTGTTTTTGCAATTTTGTTTTCCGTAGTTGTTCTAGTTGTGTGTCATATAATTGTTTAATTTCATTAAAATAACCACGGATGTCAGTTAGCGTAAATGAAATAGTAACAGATGAGTCGGCTGTTCTTTTAATGATAAAATGCCATTGCAATGTGTCTTTGTTGGTAAATATAAATCTATCGCCGATTCTTCCTTTTCTTATATCAGATAAATTATCTCGATAACTGGGATTGATTTCATGATATGACTTTACGTCCGTGGTTAAGTCGGCGGTGGATTTCTCCGGTGGTTTTTCGGGCCATCCTAACACTGTTCTTAACGAGCTGTTATAGATATCTACAATGTATCCCTCTGTGCTTATTTCGATCGACGACGAGAGCGTCGGTTCATGAAGTTTAATAGCTATTTTTGATTCTTTTCCAGTGATTGATTTTATTCTACGCTGAATTTCAGCATCGATTTGCTCAATTTGGTACGACCCAGTTGGTAACGAAACAGTTTCCCACGCTGGAGTGCCATCGGGTTTATTCTTATACGAGAACACCAGTGCGTTATTGGGTTGCTGACCGCCAAATGCAACAGAACTGATATTAGGCCAGCTATGATACACTCGTAATTTTGCCAGCGCGATCTCACGCACTCGAATCGGAGAAGGGAAGTTCACACTAAATTCAGGGGTTGTTGATGTTATTGATATCATGCTTGTTCGTATCGGAGTGGTATTCTCCGCGATTCGTTGAAGCAGTTGCAATTCGTTGAATTGTAGTGACATTATTGTTAACGCTGTCTTCAATTTCCAATTTTAACATCGCGGAGTTATACAACTGGGTCATCGTGGAAAATTCAACATCGGATATGAACGAATTATCTATCGACAGCGAGATCAACTCGGATAATTTCGAGTACGCGTCAAATACCACCCTGTACCGAGCTGTATAATCACTGAGTTTTTTCTGAGAACACGATGATAATTTTTTAGTTATCGCGGTGGCGACTGCAGCAATTGTTGTTGCCGCGTAGATAGCAATTGGAACTGCAATCGGAGCCATCATGGTCACCGTCGACATAATAACCCCAGCGCTGGCCATCACACCGGATACCGAGTACACGGTGATGTCGATGATTGCTACGCTGCGTCGGTATTTTTTCATTTTTTCACGATAACGCTCAGAAAGTGATTTCAAGTTCGCGGAAAACTCTTTCACGGTGTTGAATCGATATTGCGATGATGGCGTCATCTGCGATTGTGATACCGCTGACTCCGTCAACGGGGTTATTATCGGTTCAATTGATTTCGTTGACTCCGTTAATGATGTCATTGTTATTTTAAACCCGCTAGTGTTTTCAGTTATTCGCCATCGCTAAGGGTCAGGGCAGGCCAGGTAGGTAGATGGGTTGGGATGTCGTAGGTATGGTAGATTCAGCCTGAAAAATCATCTACGAGTTCTAAACACCAAGTTATTTTTGATCTAATGGTGGAGCTATCAACCGCAACGACATTAAAGTGTTGACTCCTGATAATTAACATCGCGGTGCCACCAGAGTAGGTTTTACCGCCCGCGATCATATTAAATTGATTGATAGAGATCCACGTTAGCCTGTAGATACCTTCGATCCCCGTTGGACTGTAGATATCATCCACCCCAGCCTCGCCCCTCTTCCAGAGACCGGCGGACAATGTAGTATAAACGTCTTTTATCCAATCCATGGTTCCATGATCGACCGTATACACGACATTTTTAATGCTTATGCGTGGATGCGGAATCTTTATCTTTTCAAAATTTTCTTTTAGTTTAAGAATATCATTGTAAATATCTTTGAGAGTAATCATAGATGTAGCCGGGACACCAAAAAACTTATCGACGACATCGTTGGTGGGGTTTTGTACCTTTTTAAAATCATCTTTTAGTTTAAGAATAGCATTGTAAATCTCGAGATAATTTGTCCCCTTGATATCGGCTAAAGTCATCATCTTCCCATCTCTCTTGAAAAAAAAGTGTAGCCAAAAGACTGTCATATCCAGACTGGAATTCTAAATAAGCTTTGAGATTAGAAAGTTTCACCGTGATATTTTGGGGTGTAATACCCTCAAAGAACTTATTAACAATTTCGCTGGTGGATTTTCGTTTGTCAAACGCGCTTTTAATTTCAGCGAGGGTTGGACCTGTCAACGATGTGGTTTCAGACACAGGTGTTCTCCCAAGAAATGTATCCACGATGGTATTAAGTGTTGTTTGTCTCACCATAAACATATTAATATCTTTGAGAGTCATTTGAAGATGTAGCTGCAGGGACACCAAAGAAACTATTAGCGACGTGGGCATTGTGAGTATGTTTGCCGATAAACTCGCTAATTTCAGCGAGAGTCATGCCAGCCACAAGCGGGTTTCCAAAAAACTTAACAATGACGTCGTTAGTGGGTTTTTGTACCTTTTCAAGATTTTCTATTATTTTAGAAATATCATTGTAAATATCGAGATAATTTGCCTTGATTTCATCTTCATTCATCACCCTTCCCGCGTCCTTGTTAAAAAAGAATAGCGATAGATAGTTTTTAATTTCAGCGAGAGTCATGCCAACCACAAGCAGGGTTCCAAAGAATTTATGTACGACATTTTTGCGAAAACTATTATAACCTCGTATATGATCATCCAGCTCACGGCCGTGGGTGGTAATCGTGTTGTCGTGGGCGGCAATCTTGTTGTCGTGGGTGGCAATCGTGTTGTCGTGGGTGGCAATCGCGTCGGTGATCGTAGACACAAGTGCGCCTGGTTTAAGTTGTCCACCGTTGGAATACAGCGCAATAGAGTTTTCAGCGGCATCGCGCTGCCGTATCAAAATGTCATCCAATGACACATTACTGCTTTTTAATTTACCCTGGCGATCTTGAAATACAACTATTTCGTTCGGGTCAACACTTGCTAAATTTAACGTCTCAGCGATTTCATTTTTAATTATTTTTTTTACATCCTCGATAGAACCCGCAGATGTTTTCGCGGTGGGTTCCGACATTGACAGAGATTGTCCCCAAATATTAATCATTATTGTAAAGACTCTAGTATTTTCAATTTATTGATTCTCTAAAATTACCTTGTAATTTCCCACTCGTGTATTTATTTACAACCAGATGAGGTGGTTTCCGTGACGATGAAATCCCCGCGAGGACATTTAATACTTCACGGCCGCATATCGGTGGATCATTTAATTGTTGTGTTGGCAGCGTGGAATAAAAAATCGGAAACTCTTTGAGTTTCATCGAAGAATTTATATACCGCATAAACTCTCTTGGCGGAGCTAACCCATATGAATCGAAATAGACAATCCCACGTGGATCAATCGCGTATGCAACCCAGTGAGTTCCCGATCCGTTACTGTTATCAAGATTGATGATACCGGTTTCAACGCGTTTAGGTTTTCTCGGTAATTGATCTCTCATAAAAACCCCTCTGAAGTTTTTTATCGCTAGTTTTTTAGCAGCATCAATTAAATCAAAATTGGACATGGGAACCATAGGTTCCTCAGTCATAGACTCCTCAACAATTGGGTTTTCAACTAATAAACCGTTCCTGGTATTCTTAGACCTGATCCGTTCACGGATCTCCCGCTGTACCATGAATACGGGGTTCCTGGTAGTCTTAGACCCTTTCCCTTTTTTTTATATCCTTTCCCAGTTGCCTTTTTCAACGCCATCCCTGCTGCGGTCCCAACGGCTCCCAACGCTGCCGCTTTCGCCACTGCTGGGGCAGCCGCTGCAATCAATGCTGGCATTGCAGCTAGCAATGGAAATATACCGCCTGTTTTAATCATATTTTTGATAGCAGCCGCAGAAAGAGTAATCTGAACACCCTTTTTTGCTACAAGTGCATCATTGAAATGTTTCACTTGACGAGTTGTCAGCGATAATTTATTCGCCCCTCCAGTCATTTGATTAGGTTTCAACGTGATTGTGGTTCCACATTGCTTAGCTGATTTGGATTGTAGTTTTTTTAATTGACCGGGTGTCAAAGACACATTGATATTACTATACGACATTATACAATAACAGATTGATTCTAAATCGTTCACGATTTCAATGAAAAATTCATAGAATTTTCAATCATAGATTTTCTACTGGCGCATCTACCACTCTCATTCTTCCACCAACACCTTCGAGTAGCATTGATTTATCACTGAGAATGACAGCAACCGCTCTATAATTAGCAATAGCACCACGAAGCACATTAGCTCTAAAATGTATATCAACAACAGATTGTCTTGTTAAATCAAGATGTTCCAATGAAAAGTAATAGATTGGATATAGATTCTTAAAATCATATTGTGATATTTGTAGACCGGTATCAACATTTTGATCACGTGCCATAAATGACAACAATCTATGATACACACGTGCAATATGATTTTCACCGTAATTAAGTTGTATATCCTCTGATGGTTCCTGCTGGCCGTTTATTCTAAGTGAGACGTCTTTAACACCTAATTGATCAAATATCATATGGCTGGAGAGTTGATTGCCAACTCGTGTGTTATCCTGTAACGCTACGAATATATGACGTGGCGCAGAAACGCTTTGTTTTGATGCTAGGTTCCAAGTGAATAACCCGTTCAGATCTGATTGTTTAACATCTGTACTTACCGTTAGCCAACTTAGTAACGATTTTCCTCCTTGATCAATAAATGATAGTAACCGTTCTTCTGCGGTAATTGCTGGAGTCAACACTGGCATCCACAATGATAGTTTTGTTAAATTGACTTTACCGGCATCAGCATTGGGATTTGCATTGTCTGCTGGAATCCTCCAAATTGCGTCCTTATCATCACTCTTTCGCACCAGTGCTACTGTATGCTTCGCTCCATAAATAACTTTTCTGACGTTTCTACAGAATCCAAATATGTGATGCAGTGGAATCGCGCATGAAAATGATTTACGCCCCCTCCCCAACATTGAAATACGTGTTGCAGCTCCTAGATTGAAATTATCATCTTTGTTTATAATCATATCCTCGACATCAGCATCACTATTATCACGTTTTTTTGGTCGTCTTACAACAAATGGATTTCCTCCAGCGGTATTTGTAACATCTTTTGCAAACATCATAGAAGGACCCGCGGATCTTATATAATCATCAGAATATCTCGCTAACCCGATTATTGTTGTAGCCACATCAACATCGCGATCTACGGACTCAATTTCTTTTCCATCAATGAGATATCTAGCACTCTCAAATAGCGCCATGATACCATTATTGACAAACCCGACTTGAGTACCAGCTGGATACGGTGCTGGTACAGCAGGAGTATCAGCAGCTGTTACAAGTTCTCCTTCTACTTCGATAAATGCTTCACAGGGCAAAAAGTATTTACTGGTATCATGGACTTGAAGTCCAATTCTTGATCGACTATATGAGTCTATTGCATGATAGGCGTAATATTGATAATCGCGTACAGAATCATCCTTGCGAACTGGGGCGTCTATATCAAACGCTGGATCAGGTGACCTTTTGAACATTTTATTCTATTTATCAGAGTCTAAATCGTGAAATCGTAAACGATTTTCATCGCGAAAGATTTTCATTGCTAATCGTAGGATTTCATCGTCGTGGTTTTTTAAAGCCACTACCCGCTATCATGTTTGCTATCATGTTATTTTGGTCAGAGGCTGAAGTCAATTGCGCTAATTTTTCATCTACTGCGTTATTTATAATTTTACTAACACTTGCAGGCATTTCCGCTGTAGACGGTAACGGTTTCTTTTTTCGTCTCACTAATGATGTTATTTTATTCTTCGCAGCTGAAAACGCTTTTCCGGCGAGATCTCCAACAGCACCAATATCCTTATCACGAATAACATCAATGGCCTTCATTGATAATTGTTTAGCTAACGGCGCCACTTTTGGGGCCATTCTTGTAAATAACCCCGCAATGGTATCACCGAGACCATCTCCGTAATATGCTCTATAAACTGGAAACCGTGAATTAACTACATAGACGGGGGTTGGTTTATCATGGTTGTAGTGTATAATCATCTTGTTATAAAACTAGTAATTTTTCAATTAGTGATCAATCGCAGTAATAACCATGGGTATCTTTGTGATTTTCAACTAATTCAGCAATGAGTTCTCGATATACATTAATGTCCATGATACCGCCGGCAAATAATCGTCTACAGATATAAGCGGCCTCATTAATTATTTCCGGTGAGTTGTTTCCGGCTCGCTTCCCCCCGATGAGAACCTCCAGCCGTGATATATCACTGAGAATGTTACCAGGACAAGTAACGCTAGTGTTTTCAACTATGCCGCTACCTAAATATCCATCTCCAGTTGACTCCTCTTTGCCAAAAAATCCAGTTGGATACTCTACTCTACTCAATACTTTGTCTTTAAAACTCTCAAAATCATTGCGGTTACCTTCTGTGATTCTAAATCTACCACGGTTTGCCAGGTATACTTTTTTTTATCCAATTCTCGTCGTTTTTTATATACTCTTTATACCCTTTGTTTACAGCTATTTCTCTTTTATAGAGTGAAAAATTCCGCACGGTAAAGTTAATTAAATCATTGTCATCTTTAAAATTTTTAATTATGCTGTATGCATAGTATGTAAATATATTTTGCGGTGAATACATTTTTTCTATAGTAACGTCTCCTTCCTCTTCTTGTTTTCTTGCAGTAGCACCTAGTTCTTCTAGTACTCGCTCTTTTTTTTGTTGTTGCCGTGAAGTAGTTACTATATCTACTGGAAGTGTTTCTAAAGACTTTTTTGTTTGTTCGGTCTCTGCTGCAAATTTTTCAAGCACACCAAGAACAGGCACTTCTCGTCGCTTGCCTTCCTGAGGAATATCCCCAAATATTGCTCGTTCAGTTGCTGTTTTCACATCGCTGATCGCCTTAGTTACCGGGGCGAACAGTTGTTCACTTGACACAGAAAAGTCAGTCTGCGCTTGTTGTCGTTGTTGAAGTTTCTCACGAAGTCTGTCTCGAACCGGTATAAACTTTTTAATTGCTGCTAGCCGCTCTGGGGCTAATCTAGTTGTAGCGATTCACCTACCATATATTGTTTGTGAACTAATTTTTCAAATGTGAAACTATCACAATTAAAAGATGAGTTATTAAATAATGTACCATCAAGCTAACGTATCCATCTCGGACAAGGTTAAACTGTACGACGCTATCCGCGAATGTTTCAGAAATAACATCGCTGGGGTTTTCAAAATTGTAATGTCTGAGAACGGCGATGAACGATTTTTGTTAACGACGCGGAAACGACAACAACTGCGTGAAAATGGAGGCGTCGCGGTGATTACTTGCTACCACTACCAGATCATCCAGTACGCACATAACTGCATAAGCAGGCCCAAACTGCTGAGTATTTTTTCAGGAGAAAATCCCATGTGAGTGTTACAAAAACGCTAAAAATAAATTGTTTTTTAAATTATTTACTGAAAGTCTATCACTCACGTGGTTAAGATACTGGTTTTTCCTCGTTTAACATTTTTTTAAGATCACGAACCTTAGGACTAATTTCAGCTCGTTTTTGATACTCTTGGCCGAGCTTTTGACGTATTGCTTCAACAGTGCTAAATAGCGTTATAAACACATCAATATCGTTACCGTACAAACAAGCATAGATGGACTTTTGAATTCCTTTCACGAGTCTGTACATTTTAGGTAAAACATAACGACCCTTACTAGACTGATACTCAATATCTTCATATTCCGAGGTAATCTTGTCACAGTCGAGACCTTCAGATAATACTACCCCGTTATTTTTTAAATTTGAGATATCGGCAATTATAGCATTTACATCTTTGATATCCATTATTTATATTTTTATATAATTATAGTATACTGTATCTCTAATTATTAAAAAAAATGCAAAATAAATGATATCAATTATGAGCGGTTATTCATTCATGAGTCCCTTTGTGTCTTTGCTAGGGTCTTTTCTTTTGGCTATCCATTCCAGATGCCTTTTTCTTTTGGCTATCCATTCCAGATGCCTTTTTCTTTTGGCTATCCATTTGGATGCCCTTTTGTGACCCTAACACCGTTTCTATTAGCCGGTAGCCCATTCTGTGCTACCCTGTGGGGTTCCTCATGTGAATGTAGAGCTTTTGCATCAATTTATTCCATTTATTTTACATCCAATTACTTTGATAAACTCATAATCTCCGGCGAGGGGTCTAACTCAGCAAAGGCTGAATTAGATCTCTCAGAAGGTATATGCTTATTGGATGTTATGTGGCGTGGGCGTGGTAAACCAAACCAACATGGCAACCCATGAAATTAAATTCATGGTTGCATGAGTTGGAAAAAACACCAACCCACGCTACCGAGAATGCGATAGCATGAGTTACAATGTTGGTTTGGCTAAGGGGGTCCGCCCCTTTCCCCAATTAATAGAAAAAACATCTTCCGTTTCGCCATCAAATAATGTATCTGCTATGGGGACCGAACACGTAGTAGTTGATAGATATGTTTACAAGACAAACACGCTACCATTACACCACGGAGCCGTCATATAAAATAGAGATTGTTAATATATATATATCTGATTAAGAGATTTTTAAAATAAACAATTTTACTATCGTATTTAAGAAAACGAATAATAATTTAACTGTTGTAACTATCCAGAAAACAGTAAAAACATAAAATCGGAGCAGTTTAAAATATAATGTAACTATCAGTCACGCATGCCTGCGTCAGTGACTAGACAAATAAATTATCGATTAGATCACAAAGAGCTGTATACAGGAATTTTAACCACGCCCACCTACTTCAATGAATAGAAACCACTCGCGATGTATACATATGGTTCTTGATAATCGGAAGGATGCATTTGCTTTTATTTTCCGCGCGTGGTTTATCCTGCACTCAGTGTAGCCAAGCGACAATAAAATGTTTTAGAAATTGCTAAAAAATAAAATTCTACCGAAACTATGTACAGTCACGTGCGCGCCTAGTTAACAGACGACAAATTCCTTTGACGTCATAATACAAGGGAACTTAGTGAGTTGCGGCGGATTTGTCCATGGGGATTTATCTCCCTTTAATAGTTTCAGGTGTATACGAATTTTATTTTATGTCTATTTTTTTTCGACAGAGCAGTTTTAATTATATTTTCTGCAACAAATCGTATTGAAGTCCCACAAATGTCAAAGTACCTACTGGCTTCATTTATCGACTGAAAGCTTCTCTCTTGATTATTTTCTAAATCAAACGATTTGATCCCCCTAGGGCGTTTTGCATGTTTGCCAGTTCCACCTAAATTTGCATTCCGACTTTGTGAGACGGCTTGAAGATTCACAAGACAATTATCAGTCTTTACGCCATTTATGTGATCAATCACAAGGCCGTCTTCGATTAATCCGTAAAATGTTTCATAGATGGCTCTGTGACAGAGATACTTCTTCCTCCCAGCTGAAAACATCAAATACCCCATATTATTCAGATACCCAACCGGTTCTTTTAGTCTGCAATTTCTAATAACACCATCACGGGATGCTTCATAATTAACAAGCACTAGGTGAGGTCTGAAATCTTGGCTCATTTGTATAATAATACTATTTGTCTAATTTATTATTTGCTTTAATTATAAGTCTATCAATGTAGTCTTGAGGGTTTTTTATGATTTTGTCCTTGATTTTATCAAGGTCGTTGGGGTCAATGACTGCATCTTTTATTCGTTTGTCATAATAGCGTTTTAGTTCCCTGTATCGTTTGCCGCCGCAACTGAGACATAATTGTAATTTTCCCCTTACCCCAGCCCCACATTGGAGGCATGGGAGAGGACCAAAACTTCCTCGCCGAACGCTTTGTAAATGATGCCCACAGAATTCTCTTCTGCATGATTTGTTACACGGGGTTGTTGATCCAATCATAAGCCACTTGCAGTGATTCATTATACTATATTTTTCTATTTAAATACTTGTTTTAATTATAACATGGAAGAGTTCAAGAGATTATCAAAAATCGAACCTTGGAAAAATGCTAAATTCAATCTCGATAGAGTCTCTGATACACCAAAACGTCTAATCGGTGACAGAACTATACTAAGTAAAATCAAGGAGTGTTTTAATGAATTCTACCGAGACGGTGCAGCATACTGTTGGTCGACATTTCGAATTATACACAAGGATGTCAATGTACCTAACATCGATGCTACCATGAATGATGAAAGAGCAGCTGAGATCATTTCACACCTTGGCGAGCCAACAAGGTGGAAATCTAAAGATGGAAATCCAAAGGATTTCAAACAAAGCAATTCCCAACAGAAGTATTTTTTCCGAATAAAATTCATTATCGAAGTCGAAGGTAAATGGATTATCAAGGATAAATTTGAAACAATCCTCAAGGATAAAAAAACTGTCATTGTGAGTAGAGATTCCAAACCAGGAATTCTAACTGGAATCGACAAACCATACTACGAGAGATCTTATCCTGTAACAGCAATCGTATATGGAATATACCCGCTAAATGATAAACCCGATATCGCAAAACTAGCTCCTATGAAATATTCTAGTTCACTGAATTGTGTAGCAACACGGGTAATGGAACACTTCACAAATGCATCCCGAGGAAATAAACTAACTGATCTGCGACGTAGGAAAATAACCGAATGGGAACTGACAGTGAAACAGCACGGTGCAAAGATTTCTGATATAGCTAAATTAGAAACATCATTAAGATTCCCAATATCAGTAATGACGATAACCGGAGAAGTTTTATACGAACCGAAATATAACAAAAATGGAGCTCCAATACAAATTATTGATCATAACGAACACGCGTGGACACCTGCAGTAACAATATTTCCACGAGATAGAACCGTGAGATATATCCCCGAGGAATTCGTCGGGGAGTTCGTCGGAGATGTTTTTTATAATGAGAAATTATTCGATGCTATTCATGCGTTGTGTAAAGATGATCCTGTGTCAGTGTGGTTACTTAGAAGTGATGAAGATCCCGAAATAGGATTTGATCAATTTGTAAGACCAAATGGTGAATTATATCGGGTTGAAGAATTAGATAACAGTATGAGAAAAATCGCTAATGATTTTTCACCGGAGAGTTTCCATGAAAAACTACTCACGGATAGTTTGACTATTCCATCAGTGGTAGCTCACTTCGCAAGAGAAAAAAACTCATGGCGTCCAACTCGAAGTGATTTTCTCGAGGATGTTAAATTGAGTTGCGTCGAATTTAGTCATGGAGGACTGTGGAATACAAAATACTCACGTGATGGTATAATTTCAATTGATATAGCTGCGTGTTATCCAGGGAGTTTTCTTGGATATGGAGAAGCCGCTGAATACTTTAAACGATTTGGACACCCCACGCATGAAATGACTCGTGTTGCGATTAATGGGCCATTACCTGATTTTGATTTAACCGGATTCGCTCGTGTGATATCATTTGAAATCGCTACAGGGTTACATCCGTGTAGATATGTTTGGCTTGGTAGACATATATCTGAAAAGGCCTGGATGCCAATAGTGTTACTACGATATATGATTGATTGTGAGATGTTACAATCGTTGATTGTTTCCGAAGCTATTATATGCTATCGAGCTCAGAAAGAAGTTTGGCTACCACAACCCGATCTAGATCGTATAATTAGCGAACAGCGAAAACAGTTTCCAGATTTCAGCGAGGAAGAAGTCATGAATTGGTCTAAGAAGTTATTTGAAATTAAAAAAGAACAAGCAAAAGATTTTGGACGAAGAATAATCGGTAAATTTACCCAGGGTGGAAGATACGACAATGCAAAATATTCCTCGCGGTTGATCATAGACGTCGCTGAATACGATTTTATTGTAACGGATTTAACGAAACAGGGAAAACTTGTAAATCGTAAAGACGCTTTTCTATCCAATGGTGAGAATTGGGTACGGTTGTTACCTATTGTGATGGATATATTAAACAATATACACATCTGAGAAGTTCTATGCTAGCTTATGCTTCTATCAATTTATTTTCGATGATAAATAGATTTCCTAATAACACAGTTAGAGTAGCCACTGATTCTATTTATATCCACGAGAAATACAAATCAGATGTAGCTAAATTCACATCCCAGGAGGAAGCGTGGGGACGTTGGCGATTTAAAAAGGAAAAACTACATGAGTATTGTGAATCGGCAGATGTTACCATGGATGAAAAGTACTTAAAGTGTGATAAGATTCAATCAGAATTTTCTAATGCACCACCGGTATCTGATCCAATATGTAGATACAAGACAGTTTATTTAAACGGTTGTGGTGGGTCAGGAAAGACAACTCGTGCAATTGAATTATATCGTCGGTCAAATTGTGTTAACACCGACTCACAGACTCGCCAGAGAGATGATACAGCGAGGGGTAAATGCCTGTACTTATCACAGTTTCTTTCGATGGAAAGGCGATGAATGGACCCCTGATCGAATGGGCGATAAATTCATTCCTGAAATCATAATTTGAGATGAAATATGCACGGTATCGTTGAGAGTATTATAAACATTTCTCGAATGGTTGTTAAACAAAAACACAAAAGTCGTCATGTGCGGTGATCACGGCCAACCACGACCATTTGTCGGTGCATCTCCACATGAATGGCTAAAGGGTTTTGTAGACTACTATGAATAAATTACTACTGATTATAGATCACTTGATGAACAATTACGCGAGTTCAAAGCACTGATTAGATAACAGCCGGATAAAATCCAATGTGAAATAGCGCGTGAAATAATTTCAGAAACTCCCATGAATGATTTTTGGGAAACGTGGAGACCAAATGATTTGATAGTAGCAAGTAGAAAAATAGTCAAAGACACAATTCAGATGAAGTTATTTGAAACGCATAAAGAAAAATTTGCAACACTTCCAGTACCGTTGTGTTATAGGCCTTCGGATACACGAAAGCAGAATATTGAAGTTGATATTCCAGGGAAGAGTGAAAAGCAGATTCTCGTGTTAAATGATATTGTGCTGGTTGATATCAGCGTCGTTGAAGATGCATTGCGTGCTAATAAATCCCCGTGGACGCTAGGATACGCAGCGACGATACATTCTTCACAGGGATTGACTATATCGGATACAATTGTTTGGATGGTAGATAATCGCATCGAATGGTCGAATTTAGTCTATCTTGCAGTATCCAGAGTGAGGAGATTAAATCAACTTCGAAGAGTTGTTTTCGATGATGAAATCATTGGTGACGATGATGACACTACAATGGATGATGCTAGCATCATTAATAAAAAACTCTCCGGTTATAAACAACAGGATAAAAAAAATAATAGAGAATTTGACATTGATGCTAAATTAATAATTACGCTGAAACAACAACAGAATAATCACTGCGCGAGTTGCAATTGTATAATGCGTTGGCAGTATTCGGATAAAGATCCTCGCCAATTTACCGTAGACAGAAAGAATAGCAGCATTGGTCATACCAACGATAATGTTAAGCTGACTTGTCTTGAGTGCAACAGACGAAGGGGTGCTAGTTAAGACCATGAGGTGGCAATTGAGTATCGTCAGGAATCACTTGTAATTGTTCGCGTGTAAAACCCCGCTGAGGGGCAGTTGAATCTAGTTTATAGATTAGAGGTCTACCAGTTGATCGTGTTATAGTAGATATCTTGTGTGCAGTAACACTCCAAATAGGATCAGTAGCCCTTTTTCTGCCACCTTCAAGCTCTCCTGGTTCGTATAAATATCTCACAGTGACATTACTACCAAGAATTGGTTCTTTGAAATCTTTTTGTGAAATTCCATGGATTTCCATTTTTGGTATGGACGCTTTCTTAATGGCGTTGACAGGTTTCATGTTAATTGTTCGAGTAATCTCGTTATTGAGCGCGGTAATCACAGCTGGTAATCTCTTAACCCATTCACGAGATCTTTTATCCTGAATAAACTCCTTCGCGTATTGATATCCAAATAACCGCTCAGCAAGAGTCCGATTAAATCGTTCAACAGTTGCCTGATCGCGATGTAGCGCAGTATGCCCTCGTCTGATGGTGACATTATGATGTTTCATCGCTGATAACACTGCATCGCTGATAGCACTGCACCCTGAAATTCCTTGCCAGGATCAACTTGTAGCAGAGGACCCTTTCGATAAATCTTTTCAAATGCAGAAGCTACTTCAGTAGCTGACTTTGTTTTTAGCGGTTCTGCTTGTTTGTATCGACTCGCAACGTCAACTACGGTTAGCGCGTATTTGTAACCGTTGTCATGTGGTACAAACAATAAATCAGCTTGATGAACTTCATTGGGTCCGGTAACATCAAAATGCGAAAAATTGATTTGTTTAGGCGGTGGTAGATAAATCTGCCATAGTGCCTGTTTGGATAACCAATTAGCCGCAGTAGCCTTTTTCACTTTTGCGGCGCTGGCGAGCTTACTGATTGCTGCTTTACCCTTCCAGTATCCTCTCGGAGAATAATAAATAGATTCCATATTATTAATTACCAGCACCCATCATCAATTTGCCTTTCATAGCTGATTTTACCAACCACGAAGCCAATTTTTCTTTGAAAGATTTATCAGGAATAGCATTTAACGCATGAATTAATTTCACATCTGCGAGATGCCTGTGTTGCAGATTGCTGCTTTTATATGCAACATCATGAGCGTGACAAGCCTCACCAATGGCGTTTATCGGATACTCGCCGGATCTGGGTTGATTTTGATCATCAAGTCTGATATCTAATCGTGTTCCGGGACCACATTAGCTATATCCTGGAAGGTGCTTTTCTCCGGGGTACTTTGCCCATGGGGTTCCAGGGAGTTCTGCCAATTTGGCTGCGATATCACCTCCTCGTTTTTTTTAAAAACATCTCCGGATTGTAAAATCTTTGATTTTGTAGAAATAAATCTAAATTTTTTTGTACCACATTGCACGCATTTACCAGAAAGCGCTGATCGGTTATTTCTAGTTGTAATCGTCGCCACATCATTTGTGCCAGTACGCGTTTTACACTTCACACAATATAGATCCATAATTTATGTATAGAGATATGGATATAATTGATTTTTCAGCGACTAAAACAAGAGAACCAGTTAAGCATCATGCAGCGCTACCAAACTCTATCCGGATGATTATAATCGGGCCATCTGGATCCGGCAAGACGCAATTGTTACTCAATTTAATAATGAGATGGATGAAGTGGGATAAGTTGTATTTAATTGCCCCTAGCGTAGATGATCAACGATGTTATGAAGTGTTAAAGGATTTTAACGAGAATGCATCAGAAATTAAGGGTGAGAACGCCATTGATTTTATAACTGATATTGACGAGGCACCATCCGTGGATGACCTTGATGGCAACATTGATAATTTAGTCGTATACGACGATGTGATGTTAGACAATCAAAAACATCCTGCTAGGATCTTTTCCAGAGGCAGGCATAAAAACACTGACGTGATATATGTCACTCAACGATACACTCAGATTCCAAAAGTGATCAGAGATAACTGTAATATTCTTGCTGTGTTTAACGGCGTTGATACACATACGTTACGAAATATTTGGCAGACATGGTGCTCTGATATGGACTTCAATCAATTTAAAAATTTCTTTAGTAACGCTCTGTCAACCCCGTATGGATTTATAACAATAAATTTACATGATCCTCGAACACGATATCGTATCGGACTGGATCAAATATTCGGTTAAACTCGTAAAAAAATTATTAACCCATAGCAGCAGAGAGGGTGGGTGACAATGACGCTGGCGTAGGCGAGGAAGCGTTGGTTGTCGACGCTATTTTTACGATTCGACGTTTTTTTATGATTCGACGCTTTTTTACGATTTCGACGCTTTTACGCTCGTTGTAGGGTTCACCCTCTCTGCTGCTTTGCATGATCTAGATCAAGATATCGTATCGGACTTGATAAAATATTCGGTTAATCCATAGCAGCAGAGGGAGTGAGTGCCAACGACGTTGGCGTCATTTTCTTTTACGATTTCGAACAAGCCTTGGTTTGCCAAACGGACGCTTTTTACGATTTTCGAGGAAGCCTCTGTTTGCCGAATCGACGCCCATAAAAGTTGATCTTTTTCGCCCCCTCTGCTGCTCATTATGTTGCAAAAACGTGGTCCTTATGACAAAAGGGAGACCACCTAAAGTACACTCTATTCACTGTGTTATGAAATTAATGTTCTGACGTCATATCAACAGTACATTTTAAGTCTAGCTCATTAAACCCCATTGGCTGGTATATAAGGAATCAGCGAGACTTGTCACAAGAGGTAAGAAATCACAATCAGAAGATGCCTAAGGTTCATCTGCAATCTATTCTTGCATGTTTGATGAACCCTTTAGTTGAATAATGGTAGACTGTGCCAGTATCTTAATCTAAGACTAAGCCATATAACCAATATTTGCGGACCATATTATGTGTAAATTGATTGAGGCGATAAAGCTATAAGTGGATGGGGTGAGTCACGGTATTAATTGAGTCGATATAGCTTGAAGAGAAGGGTCAGACTGTATCGATTTGGATTATTGTTGCTTTGGGGTAAAGGCTATTGTTTGAGATATCATAGCATGAAGGCCAGACGGTACTGGTTGAGACGATAAAGCTTTGGCGATCAGACGGTATTGATTGCTATGATAAAGCTGGGACCAGACGGAATTGTTTGGGACGCAAAAGTTTCAGGGCCAGGCGGTATTCATCGTTGGAAGGGAAGTCAGACGGTGTTTTCAAGATGATAAAGCTGGGGCCAGATTGCAGATTGTATTGATTGAGAATAAATTCCTTATGGGCCAGACGACATTGAATGAGGGAATTAAGTTGGAGAGGTGCAGACAGTATTGTCTGAGGTGATACAGATGGGGCCAGACGGTTGCGACAGAAGCGCTAAAGCTGGAATGGACTGTGGCAGACAGTATTGAGAGGGAGGGGCCGATTGAGATTATATAGCTGAGAGCAAACGGTATTGGTTGATGTAATAAATCTGTTAGTATAAATTGAGACGATAAAGCTTGGACCAGAAGTAGTAACTGAGTAGTAAAAATGCGATCAAACTGAGACAGGACGGAAATAATTGGGACTACACAGCTTGAGTAATAGACGGCGTTGATTTTTATATGAAAACGCTGGGATAGACGGTATGGATTGAGATACTAAAGCTGGTGGCGGGTGGGATGGTGTACACAATTGATTAAGTGGTCAAAACAAAAGGTGGTAGAAATTGTCTCATTTTCTTTAATCGGGAAATATCCCACATGCAGGCAGAGAAAGTATTATTTGCTCCATGTACAAAAGAGGTTCTGTACATTATTCCAACAATCAGCGAGGCGTTTTGCTGATTTGTGATCTAAACTATGCATTCATCGGCTTCATGAATAACGGATTGACATTATGGTCACGATTTAGGAGTCAAAAATGACAGTGGAGTTATACATGTTTCTGAATATTTTAAATTATTCGACACATAGATCTCCCTTTATTTTAGACCAGATGGCAAAATTGTGTGGCTGTAAACATTCAAACCCAATTAAAAATATCGGTAACGTATATTGTACCATTATTTAAAATGACTACATAACGCATTTTCTGCATTCTGAATGTGGCCCATACAATCTGTATTCAGTACCTTGCAGTATGCAATAAATGCTACATAAAATTGACCTGAATGAACAATCACTGATACAATGCAAACTGTTACAAAATATAAGCGAAACGTTACATAGATTGTCGAGTTAATTGTGTCTACAATGTTAAAGACTTCTTACATAAGATCCACACGTATATAATGCCTCATCTATGTACAAAATTTGCTGAAAAAGAGTTCTGCTATTTGTGCATGTGTCCACGCCATTCTTTCCCATGACACCTGGTCATGTTTGGTTAGATGTGTCAGCTCTATTGTTGAAGTCATTCAAAATCCTCTTTATCTTTTTTAGACACCACTTTACCCATATATTTATGATTGAATCTAAAAGAGCCTCAGTCTAGGCCATTCGGTCTTTTTCTCTTTTATTCTCTCTGTTTGGTATGGTGGTTTGCATACGAGGTCTAACAATTTGGCGGGTTGATGTTCCCTGACCATAATGCAATATACTTATTGGAAAAATATGTTATATAGTTGCTCCTGGGATGATAATTATTTTGTATCGGTTAATATTCGCCAGTTCGGACCAATTGTGGTGATGTGATAGGTTGATATTCACCAATTATGAACTATTGTTATAATGTGATATGTTAAAAGTCGCCAATTCTGAATTCTTGTAACGTGATTGTGTAATAAGCGCCAGTTCTGACATGTTGTGATGTGATAGATTAATATTCGCCAATTATATCTTTAATATTTAAAACCTTATCTGGCTTGATAGTATAATGTGTTTATTGACCATCCAGCTAACCATTCTATACCTTTTGTCGTGTTTAATATATTTTCACAAATGATTAACATATGAATAAGCAACTTTCAGTGCCGAACTAAAGACGTCATTAGTACTGTTCTTTGTTAGACTGACTTTTAAAGTAAATCTAAGATTCTCACTCAAGAATTTCTACGTATGCTATTTGCAGCAAATTGAATTTCAAACTTAATGAGCATGAAGTGTGGCAAATATTCATTCATTAGTTTCTTAAGGCCACTGTTAATGCCCTTCATTGCCAACTGAAAGCAGATGCATGACGTTTGCCAAATTTTCTTTAATCTATTACAATTTTGCCAACGTATCTCGATCTTGGGCTCCGATTTGGTCTGTGCCAAGTCTGGTTATTAAATTTGTTACTATTTTGGTAGCATACACTGATCATTTTAATTTTAAAAAATTTCCATTGTACTTATAATAGTCCGATGGATGACTTTTTTAATTCTAGTAGCAGTAGCAGAATGAATGTTTTTGTTACATCATCAAAACTTCATTTCCGTGTGTAAATATTCCGGCAAAGTTACAACATTGTATGCAGATGTTACAAATTTGCTAGCTTACTCACTTGACTTCGGCATTTTCTTTATCAAAAAAACTTAGTTTGATCTAGACTGAAGAAACGTACTGCGACCTTAATCATTTTGACTGCTGGGTAAACAACCCCTAACCAATAACACCAAACGTTAACAAGCTAAATGAGTGTAGTTAATTACTTTTATGCAGTAGTAGGTTTAATTCTTCACTAGAACGGTTGTCCGTATTTCCTTTGATGATATAGGTGTTGACGTAAAAAAGAGAGAGAGAGAGAGAGAGAGAGAGAGAGAGAGAGAGAGAGAGAGAGAGAGAGAGAGAGAGAGATTAGGGTCAATTCGTCTTATAAATATTTTTCTCTCGTTTTTATTGGTTTTTTACTTATTTTGTGTGTCGTGTTGCACTTGACTAGGATGATAGATTTGACAGCCATAACTATGTTCTTTGTCGAGGCACAAGATTCTTTTAGCCAGGTTGTGAGCAAAACATAAACCTAAGCATTGCTCTGATCATCATGATTCTATCTTTTCCTCGCTTACTTCATCCGATTCAATAGGGTGTCGAAACTTCTTGTAGAATTGTACGTTATTGTTGTTGATGTCCTTGGTAGGAATGGTATATGTTGTTTCTCATCCAGAATAACAAATAAATAGGAGAAACTTTGATAGAGATCATTTCATATCATGACAGTTTTTTTTTTTTTTAGACAATGAGAAATGGATGGTGCTCAATCAAAACAGTATTGTTGGCTTTGTCAAATGCTTTGCCTATTTGATCATTAAGCACAGCTGAAATCTTTTCGTCGAAATGTCAGCCATTAAAATAATATTCATGAAGATTTTCATTTAATTGCAGATTCATCGATGCTTGTTTTTTTTTCGGTTAGTCCTGAAACCTGTTGGTCCAAGTGTTCTTGCACTCGTTCGTTGAGTATTTCTACGAAGAAAGTGGGTTGATCCTATATAATAATTAAGACGAGTTAGGTGAATGATTTTAATCAAAGAAAGTGTAAACTGTTTTTAGACATATGAACTATGATAAACGGACGCAGTATTGTTCAACGGCATGGTCGCGACGTCTACTTCCTTTCACATTCTGTAATTTTTAACGATGCAATCCAAGAATGATCGTTTTCCTTCTTCTTCACTCGTTCCATCTCAGGTAAGTTAAATGTCCCTTTTAACACATCTCCGTTCTTATCTTCCATTTCATAGATAGCGGGTCACGTACACGTGTTTGTCCTCTGATACGAAAATAAATATGTCATCCACAAATAATCTATGTCAAAAGTGCGTTTTGTTTTTCCAGAACAAATTCAATCACCCGTGTGTAATAATATTTCTTTCTCTTTTTTTCTGACCTTTGACTTATTAACAATCTATCAAACACAATCACTTCATTTCAGGTGTGACATCTTCCGAAGGCAGCCCAACGCTACGATGGTTAGATTGATCGTAAGCTTTGGATACATTTTTTTAAAGCGTCGATGTGTCTGAGATCTTGTTATTGTGCAAATATTTCCTCTGTATTCGTACTTAAAAGTGTCTCATTTATTAGACTCTTCAGTTATACTATTTTTAACTGTTACGTTTAGTCGTTGAACTCTGTGAGGGGTGTACGACGGGCAACATTGGTTAATTGATCAATGGGTCGGTGGGACATGGATGTATTTTAGATAAATTATAACAGGATTGTGTGTGGGGGGGGGGGGGGGGAGGGAGCGGAGCATACAAGGTCGTTTTATAAGTAATTGTCGGGATATTATATATCAGGTTTGTTAGCCTAAAAATCATTGTATGTGTGACAAGCTAGTGCACCGTTGTAGTTGCCAGTTAACAAACAATAATACATTGATCATTTTTGTTAATAATTCCATTCATTGATCATATATGTTGACAATTATGTCACGATGGAATTGAAGATTTATTTTTAAAAAGTAAAAATTTTAGGAGTGTAATGCATATTTATATGATTTCAATAAAGATGAAGATTGTCAGAATTTTGTGTATGTGTGTGTACTTATATATATATATATATATATATATATATATATATATATATATATATATATATATATATATATATATATATATATATATATATATATATATATATATATATATCTTCTCTTCTTGACATGAACCAAATAACATGCACTCATTATGGTGGTATTACGTTAATTAGCTGACAGTCATTGCGTAATGTGATACGAAGTTAGGATCAGAAATATTTAAACTTATTTCAGCCAAAGCATCTGGACACTACTGACTAATGTTACGTATATTTGATTTTAAGTCATTTATTTTTTTATTTTAATTGTTTGCTTGTCAGATTCAAATTTGACATTTTAAGTTTAAGATTCATTCATTGTGAAATATATTTTTAGAAAGTGGGATGACCTGTACTATAAGAATAAACACCAGGTGTTGACCTCATTTCTGAAATGGCTTCAGAATTGTAAACAAGCTTTTAAAATGATTGGTTGATTCCAAGGACATCTTTCTTTTTTTAGTTGGATCATACGGTGTGTACGAGATTTTTTGAACGTAAATTTGTTCTAAAAGATTCTAGATCATGTGACCCCTTCCTTGTTTACGTAAAAACACGTATTTAAATTATGTTTTGGAGCGAACTATTTAGTAGAAGTTGGGCTGTTAGAATATTAAGTTGTATTGTTTTGAGTTATTTTAAATTACCTTATATTGGAAATTATTTCAATTCGTTTGGATCAAGAGGATTTATTTTGTTATTTATCTGGAAAATAATTGTGCTCATTGAATTTCATAAGACCAGAACTGACTTCATCACGTGACATCGTCTTCCATCTTGGATGCTTCACTAAGATTCGAACTGGGAATTATTTGGACATTTTATTACCAGGACTTTTGCAATTTCTCTAGTGGATTATATTTTGAATTATTTTTGGATTAATTTTGGAATTGATTCTTAAAACCCTAAGTGTATTTTTTTTTTCTGGAAATTATTTGTGCTCAATAAATTGTTATTAAGATTTTAACAAGCTTGTTATTTTCACTCTTTCTATGTTACTGTTTATTCGAGCCTAAGCACGTAACACTAATAACCACTTTCTTAAGAAATGAGATATTAATGTTGACCTCGTGAGTTAGGCTGTCCTTCCATCTGTATTAGTCCTTGGCAAAGTCAACGTTTCTTCTATATAGCCTTATTGATTTTAATGAAACATTTCGTGACTAGATGTGTAGTTGGTGTAGATGCGAAATAATGTTGAACTTTACTTCTCTAGTCAGTGCTAAGAGAAATTCTTGATAGACTGTCCAAAAATGGGGTATTTGGGGAATCGTGTTCGTCATCACTCACCTACCACACAACTTTGAGGATTGTATTAGACTAGATATATATTTAAAGTATTGGTATAGAAAGGACATAATTTATTCTTCTGGTTCACTGGGAGAGTGCCGGGGTGGGTAATTTTATTAAACATTCTCTAAAAAGGTATATTTTGAAACTTTAGCTCCTCATCGTTTCTCTTTCCACACCATATGGAGGTGTTTATTCACAATTTACATGTTTTATATGTGGTTTGCGCATATACTCAATAAGGTTTGATTCTTCGTCTGGCCCGTGTTTGGAGAGAGTTCTTGAAAAGTATCAAAAAGACATATTTTGAAAATCCAGCTTGCCATCGCTTCACCTCTTCAACTACTTTAATTTATTTAAATCGAATTATGTTATCACAGCACTGAAGAAAAGAACACGAAGACTGTCGTTAAGCCTGTTACGTGTGTTAGTCTATCCGTCTATAACAAAGTTTGTTATCGCTTCTCTTTTTACCTAGCTAGAACGATTATAACGACATTTTGGATGTTAAATATGTGGTTAGGGAACATAAACTATAAGGTTCTAGTTTTCTTTTAATTCGGTCATCTTTTGTGATATCTCTTGACAAACTGTCTAAAATAGAGTATTTTCAGAATCTAGCTGCCTCCATTCGCATACTTCTTGGGGGACTTTGTTGCAGACATATGTGGTTTAGGCAGATATTCAACGAAGTTTTCCTGCTTTCTCTGGTCCATTTCGAAAAGATTTTGGAGGGAAATTAGCTCGTCATTGTTGGAAAATGTTAACGAAACTTTGTGGGTAAGATATTTTGTTGTGTTTCATTCTTCTGAAAACTGCTTCCAGTTGAAAGGTTTTGTTGACCTTTAAAGGCAAGATATATAACTGAAACTGATCACGAAAAACGTTTCATATTTTCCTCTGCCTTGTTTGTTTACCGTAAATTGTTACAATGAGCATGCCTGATGTGCAAGGATATTCAGGTCTTTGTATATACACCGAGTTCGCATACTGGAGACAGTTATCAATTACGTCATCGAAAACAACTATACTCATGTATAAAGGATTCCAGATAATTTTATTTGTAAGAAGTCTAAAATTGGATTTTACGAAGTAAAACAAATGCGTATCATTGAGCTGTTCATGGTCGGTTTACCCTTGTGAGCTCCTCGAACTGGCAACATGTGTCTCCCTCATGCAACTGAAAAAGTAAACACAGAAACCGTGTTAAAGGCAGAACTCACGCTCTCTGTACAAAATCAATTACCTTTGGTTTGTATTCATCCCTACATATAATAAATTTCCAAGAACTGAATGAATAAAACATATTAATGCTAAGACAAAAATTACCTTAGACTTTGCAACGTATTTTGGCGTGCTTAAACTAAGTATCTTTGATACGTGAGAGAGTACAGCACTAAACGCATAGCTCATTAAGGGTCACGCTGACCGTCATAATTTATTAAGCATAAATTATCTGAATTTTCGGATTTATAAAAGACTATCTACCAATGAAATATCGCTGCAATTTGTTCCGTAATCATTATATTAGTTCATCTTTCCGTTTATCACCGTTCCGGAGGCAATGTGGTTAGGGCGTCCGCCCATTGATACAGGAGGTCCAGGGTTCGAACCAAACCATATTCATACCAAATACTTATAAAAATGGCACTATTAGCTACCTAGCTTGCTGCTCAGCAGTAAGAGGTTAGTGTTAGGACTGGTAAGCCTGGTGTCAGGATAATGTGACTGGGTGGGGCACCATGCTACATGACTGCGGCATGATGCCCCAGTGCTAGACATCACTATAAACTGCTACATTGAAGGTATCGTAGTGATATAACTGCACAATTTTTAAAGCCATGTTAAAAGTCCAAATCACACACACACACACACACACACACACACACACACACTATACACAGATACATACACACATAGACACTTTCTTACACGTTTAGAAGCGCAAGTAATAAATAGGCCTTTAGTATCATCAAGGTGAACGTCAAGGACCGCGTTTTACCGACTTAAATGCACCCATCAGTCACTCACCTGTTCTGACACCATTTAATGTGGTGTTTTGTCGTGGTCAATAGTTATATTCTGTTAATAAGATCCGACTTTTTGCTTATGTTTAAGTTTTATATAAATTTGTAGTCTCCTGCGTGTTAAATAATTAACCCCTTAAATTAATATACCTAAAGGATTAGAAAGAAATCAATTGTATTTTGCTTCATCTGCAACGGATAAATCAGGCATAGATAGATTAGTATGAACAACTTTTCATTAATTGGTTCATAAATGTTATGTTAGCTCTTTTTTGCTCCAAACGTTTCATGTAGAGTTAATTTATATGAAAGAGTTTTCTTTGTGAAGAAAGCTAATTAATAAGACAAAACTGGGTAATAAGAAATTTGTTCCATTTTCAAAAAAGGGCTACAAGCTTAGCACAGATTACCATTTTGCTTACACTACAAGTGCAAGTACTATGAAAGACAACCTCTCTGCAAGGATTTTATTTTGGTCGGTAACATGAAAAAATAAAGTGGGGAGGGACATGATTGTATTTATACCACGTACTCCTAACCTGACCATGACAACAACTAATCATTTTAAAATTGAAATAAAACCTGTTTATATGGCTGCCACTAACCCTGAATCAAGGTCAGGATTTAGGTCAACATTAGTTGTTTATCAAGGAAAAATTCATGTTAAGTGTTTTTCTGAACAAATATTATATTACACTACAATAGCATGTACTGAAAAGTAAAAAAGTAAAATAGAATTTAAAACTGACCAACAACCAATTAATATATATATATATATATATATATATATATATATATATATATATATATATATATATATATATATATATATATATATATATATATATATATTAAATCAGATATGCGTAACTGTAGCAAATATGACAAATATTACTCCCCGTTCAATAAAGCATTTGGGTCCCTCATTTGTCCTATAATTATGAGCATGCCGAGCTATCAAAAAGTCACTGGTAAAGCCAGTTTGCCACTAATCGTGCTACAATTAACGGACACAAACAATCTGTTATCAAAGCTTACAAAATGAAAATCAAATACAACAAGGCGTAAAATCAGATCAAAGCTTACAAAAAGATAATCAAATACAACAAGGCGTAAAATCAGATCAAAGCTTACAAAAAGATAATCAAATACATCAAGGCGTAAAATCAGATCAAAGCTTACAAAAAGATAATCAAATACAACAATTTGAAGGCGTAAAATCAGATCAAAATTTATCACAAAAGGATATGTTACAAATATTAAAAATACTGGTGAGACAGATTAAACCAAATGACTTCACTTACGCCTTTCTTTTACTAGTTATCTTGACCGTGAAAATCCTTGGTTTTACAAACCGTATCATCGATTGTTTTCTCAGTAAGCTATTAGCACATATTTTATCCCAGATAAATCATGTTACCTTTCTGGCTTAAATGCAAAACATATACTGTCTTAATATCTAGCTATAGAAACAAAAAGAAAGTATTGTTGCTGAGCCCTACAAAGAAAAGTTTCTTAAAATAATCCCAGAACCAAAACAAAACAAAAGACATGAAACAGTCGTTTTGCGAAATGAGAGAAAGCAAGATTCACTTTGTAAAACTAAAAATCATTCCAAAATGTAAGATATCAAGCTACCACGAAGAAAATCAGATTATGTTTGTAATTCGAATGAAATCATAATTATTTTCTTAATGAATAAAGTTTCAACGCAGAATTTAACCTTTTCTGCACAGTTTAAACGTTTTCGTTTTGAATATATACGTATATCAGAAACGTTCATTTTAACAAAAACATGACAAATCCTCTCTAAAACTCAGAGATAAAAGGTTTCGAATGAGGTATGTTGGAGTGTGTGATTGTATGTTGTGTGTAATTGTATGTTGTGAGTGTATGATTGTATGTTGTGATTGTGTGTTGTGAGTGTGTAATTGTGTGTTGTGATTGTGTGATTGTATGTTGTGATTGTTTGTGTCAGATTGTATGTTGTTAATGTGTGATTGTTATTTGTGAGTGTGAGCTTGTATGTCGTGAGTGAGGGATTGTATGTTGTGTGATTATATGTTGTGTGAGCTTGTATGTTGTGAGTGTGTGATTGTATGTTGTGTGAGCTTGTATGTTGTGAGTGTGAGATTGTATGTTGTGAGTGTGTGATTTACAAGTTATTATCATCTTCGCTAGCCAGGGTTCCGATAGATAGGGATAACACATTGGAACCATGGCTAGCAAAGATGCAGTTATATTGTGAGTATGTGATTTATACGTACATTCAAACCAAAATCTATATGATTGATTCCAGATAACCGCTCACCTAGTTAACATAATAATACATAACGATAAGGTTTCATTAGAAGAACTGAAGTTACTAGGCGCGTACAATTTTACTTTTTCGGTCAAGGTGACTTTGACATCTGACCACGTCCCTCTATTCACCTTCCAACCTCACTCCCCCAGTCGAGACAACAACAACAAAAAAAAAATCAAAAGAAAACAAGCAAAGAAAGAAAATTAAGAAAACGAAACAAAATATATTATAATTGGACATACTACAAAGGGTTACAATGTTCCTGTCATTTGTCAGTTTGACCCCTGTTACATGTTAAGGCTCTTACAAAACGTAGCAGAAAAGAGTGAAGACAACAATGATTTATGACATTTGACAAATAATTTATTTCCATAGAAAAAACACCAAGGTAAAATGAGATTAAAAACTTTGGTTTTACAAATCAAATCCAAAATTATTCCAAGATAAAAAAAAATTAGAAGTCCTAATATTAAAAAGTCCTAAATGAGTTCGAGTCCTGATAAAATCCAAAATTGAAGACAATGACGTTTGTTGCAACCTTTAAAGTGCTGTTGTATCAACATGTCCTTGTTGAATCACAAAAACATTTACACAGTTTTGAATTCCGAATAAATTACGATCAATGTCTTTATCCACGACTTCTGCATGAGCACTTATATATTTCCAGGGAAAAGAATCAATTGTATCAGATAAAATACAAGTTCTACTCAAACTGGTCACAACAAAATACCTTTAAGTGTCAATTATGTAGAGCTCGAATGTCCAAATTATATCCAGAAAAACAGTTATAAACTAATTTAAGACGCAAAACAAATTCCCATATTTTGGTAACATAGTTACCCTTTAAGAATAAAATATTTTTACATGACTAACATCACGTACACCCAGTATGACCTTAACTGAAATCAATAGTTCTTACTCTGGGAAAGATAATTTTAAAAAAATGTTGTCTACCAGAACATTTACTGGTTCTGAATCAAGGTCAGCAACTAGATAGTGTTTCTATAGTATAACAGTCAGATTAAACAACTAAACTGAATTTCTGAAAAAGGTCACATCTAGTAGACAACTTTACTTTATAATAGCATGTAATGGAATAAATTTATAAACGAAATAACGAACAAACAATTAAATTACATACAAATAACGCCCCTAAGTAGATGCGTTTCGTTGCTCTCTACTGAACAAGCCACCTGCAAATTATATTAAATGTATTAGAAGCTTAGAAGCAGAACTTATGTTATTAGAGAGAAATCGTTTTGCCTTGGGCGGTCACAGAGAACATTAAAAATCGACAGGTAAAGGTCACTTTGTTGTGACTCGGTAACCCATCTGTTACGACTGAAATTATTGTCGTTTTTTCGTAAGTAAAATATGCATAGTAGCTAAATGCTGCGATATCTTTATTACTACTTATCTTGTAAATATAAACATTACGGCCGATTCCTCCCAAATGTCACATTATTTAGGTTAAATTATGCATTAGCTACCGTTTTAAAGAGATATACATGAAATATATATTCTTTCACGCTCTACGTCAGTAGGTTTCAACACGAGATATATACATGAAAGCCAGTTCCTTCTACGCTTTACAGCACTAATGTTCCATACGAGAGATATATCAATAGTCATTTCCTTCCACACTTTACGTAAGTACGTTTCAAAAAGTGATATATACATGAAAGCTAATTCTTCCACGTCTTACGTCAGCACGCTTCAAGACAATTATTAGGGTTGGAAAGGCCATGAACTTTCTTGCCAGGTGAGCAGAGCTTTTGCCTACCTGCTACCCTATTTTGAATAATGAATGCGTCATGTAAGGATCTAACAACTCCGCGCTAAAGGCGGACAGTATTAATGGCAGAGGAAGAACCCAGGAAATCCCCCGGAAAGAACCTGCGACCCACGAGAAAATACTGGCAAGCTTTCTCATATTCCCACATTGGCCAAATCCGAGACTCGAACCAACGCAGATAGAGGTGAGATGGCAGAGATCCGTAACTGATAGCGACTTAAACCACTCGGTCACTGCGTTATTTAGTCTAACAAGTATGCAATTTTAGAGTAATGTTAGGTTTCTTGCATCATTTTCTCCAACCCAGAGGATTTCAAACTTTTTCGGCCACCGTACTATTGGTTAGCTTCCCCCTTACCCCGTAACAAGCATTATTCAGCATTAGCACCCCACCCCCACCCCCTGTAACCCACCGCGCCCACTTTTGAAATCAGTATTCTAACTTGTATTAATGTTTGGAGTAAGTGTACGTGATTTGCTGAGTGCGAACGCTATATTAGCAGATGCGATTAATGCATGCTTTAGGTCGACTGCACCTACGACGTTGATAGCTCTTGTTTCATCTGAACAGGTAAGAAACATTTTATTTTAAATAACAATGTTTTTCTACTTTGCGCATTTTCAAGTCGTTCCCGTATACGCTAGTACAATAATCTAATGTTTTAAGGTATTGTGGTATTTTTTTAAAAATATTCTCTTTCAAAATACTTATCTTCTATTTTAATTAAATAGTTTGAATTGTAAAATATAGCTTGTTCTGGGTTGCTTCATATTCTATTAGAAATTAAAATATTGTAATTTTAACATTGGATTTATTACTGAGATAAACTCTTATGTCAACTTCGTGCTCTTTGATAGTTAGTTTCTGAAATAAAATACAGTAAGAATTATAAACCTCGATGTTTCAACAAACTCCTTAGCCGCTGCGATGAAGCGGAAAGCGAGAATGCACTTATCTCCCATTTTCGATCCTAGTTTCCCAGCCAGAAAAAATCTGATAGGAGTCATACTAAAAAAATAACTGCATATGGCAAGCCAACGTAAATTTCTGTCATAATAATTTGGTGCAAAATTTTACCATTACCTACAAAGTTATCGCAAGGAAAACAAATTGTTAACGGACGAACAGATGGAAAGATATACCGACAGGATATACTACATAGAGACATCTTGAACAATGCCATGCAAGTGCAAGATTCAACAATGTAATAGTCCGCCTGGTGGTATTGGTGGTGGTGGTGGTGGTGGTGGTGGTGTGTGTGTGTGTGTGTGTGTGTGTGCTGTAACTAATTTGTATAGCAGAACATTTTTATACTAGAAATAACTGATTTAAGACCAAATTATTCAAGAACAGCATATTTTACTGCTAAATGAAGTATGCTAATGCAGTTGAAGAAACATAGATACACTCTGAGTCAGTTATGTAATTTTTTTCGTATTAATACGCCAACAAAAGACACTTCTGTGACAAGCTAACGAAAGAAACAAAATGCGGAATGCTTCGTAATTTACAGAAGTGTGAAGCATCCATCATGCAAAAGAGCATTTGTGCAAATTTTATTCCGAATATCTTTAATATTACAATTTTGTGCTCTCTGTTGAAAAAAGTCCTATATAGATTTTTCTCCATGAAACTCCTCTATCAGAGTTAAAACTTAAAACGTAAAATCTTGTCATATGCTATAATGAAATATAATAAAATTCAACGAAATTTCATTCCAAATTCAAGTTCTTATAAGTTTACTTGTCTTCAAACCTTAAATATACTCACTACAAAATGGATGTTGAGAATTCGTAGAAAGGAAGTAGTCTCCCCGGGGGTTTCCTTGTGGAGCATCGTAACCCATGTTAGCACAACCCTTACCGCATTTGGTGCACCACTTGCACGGGTATGACGGGAACTGACAGTCGGAGTTTATGGATTCCGTAAAGAGGGTTAGTACTCTTATATGACTACATGCGACGCTATGAAACATTTCTGAAGAATAATCAATACATCATATTAACATTTTGCACATCTGCAGACCACCATACTTCGCCCCAATCATGCCCCGACGTGTATGAATATATTGCATTACAAACGCACACAGGCAGGGACGGTATGATCACATGATCTCCACTTTCTCTTAAAAATGACTGGATATATTATGAAACAATGTCGCCGTAGTACGCACAGTACAATATAAATTATCGAGGACATATAGTTGTGTGGTCTAAATAAGAGTGTTAACAATTATTTCAAAAGTACTTGATATTTCGTTTTCAAAAAAAAAAAAATACACATGATGTTATTCAACCACTGATGGCAATTTATGCATGGGTTTTCAATTTTCATGGAGAAACAATACATATAAAATGAATAAAGTACCATGCTAAAACGTTTCACCAAAATTCAGCGAAAAACAGATATGTATATCAACATATTGTATAGTATCTTAAAACCATAATACTTGGGAAATATTTGTAAAACACCAGCAATTATATGCACACTTACTATGTAAATATTTATTTATGACCACGATACGTAAATGAAACCATGTCAACGCAGTCTTAGTAATACACCACTGAAAAACGCATGTGACCTTGACATCATACCTTTAAACCACCAAGAATCTATTATTAAATGTACCAAATCTGATCACAATCAATATATGGAAACAGAAGATATAGCCACTTCGTACAACTCCTACAAACGTATCCATAAACCTAAACAACAATTCACGCTATGACATTGAAACCTGACTCCTAGTTCCGACATGACAGATGTCCATGTTTATTCAATGTAGAATGTCTGTTCATAGTGATACATATATTTAATGCATATTATGGTCTTAAGTTGGTCCTTGATTGAGGGTTGTCGATAGATTTGCATACCTGACTTGTGTCGTGATTGTAACTGGCAAACAAGATGTTTTTTTAGAATTTGTATTCAAGGCCTACACTTACTTAAGAGTTAGTGAAAATATTCATTAGTTTTCCAGAAAATTATTTTTCGTCAAACGTCAAGTAGGGATCGGATATATTGTGATCTGGTAAATGTATATCGGTGGGTGAATAATTTACATTTGTGTGAGATATAATGCGAAAGCAATTATTTATTTAAATTATTCATTGGAAATACAAAGTGTTCATTGACGTTTTGGACTTAAACACTACTTTAGGATTATTGAGAATTCATTCAAACACACTCTGGATTGTAACATTGTGGTACATCAGCACATTTATATGGATAACAGTTTTCCTATATCTGAGAACCCTTTATCCACATATATTCAGATAAATACTTAAGAAGTAAAGGTAAAATGGGCAATGTTACTAGCGCTTGATAATTCTTAAAGCCGATCAGGTCATGGTATATTTTTGTATGTAGTGACTGGTACTTGTCCACGTTGAAAGCCGATCCAGGTTATGGTAGTTTATTTTTGTATGTAGTGACTAGAACTTGACAGTTATGATGCCGACCAGGTTATGGTAGTTTATTTGTATATGTAGTGACTAGTACTTGAGAGTTCTGAAATCCGACCAGGTTATGGTAGTTTATTTTTGTATGTAGTGACTAGTACTTGAGAGTTCTGAAAGCCGATCAGGTTATGGTAGTTTATTTTTGTATGTAGTGACTAGTACTTGACAGTTCTGAAGCCTGACCTGTCATGGTAGTTTATTTGTATATGCAGTGACTAATACTTCACAGTTTACAAGCCGATCAGGTTATGGTATTTTCCTTGTACATGTAGTGACTAGTACTTGCCAGTTCTGAAAGCCGATCAGGTTATGGAAGTTTATTTTTGTATGAAAACTAGTACATGACAGTTCTGAAGCAGGTCACGGTATTTTCTTGTATATGTAGTGACTGATACTTGACAGTTCTGAAGCAGGTCACGGTATTTTCTTGTATATGTAGTGACTGGGACTTGACAGTTCTGAAGCAGGTTACGGTATTTTCTTGTATATGTAGTGACTGGTACTTGACAGTTCTGAAGCAGGTCACGGTATTTTCTTGTATATGTAGTGACTGGTACTTGACAGTTCTGAAGCAGGTCACGGTATTTTCTGGTATATGTAGTAACTAGTACTTGACAGTTCTGAAGCAGGTCACGGTATTTGCTGTTATGTGTAATGCATACTCTGATGATAGCTGTTGATAAGTTTGATAAATTAGATGACTATTCAAAATTACTTTAGTGTCCAGAGTCTGAACATATATATCATGTTGAACGTAAGTACTTTATATATATATATATATATATATATATATATATATATATATATATATATATATATATATATATATATAGAGAGAGAGAGAGAGAGAGAGAGAGAGAGAGAGAGAGAGAGAGAGAGATTGTGAACATAAATATTTCTTACGTTCAAATCGACCGCTGAAAAGACCGGCAAGCATATTTTCTAGACAGCCTGGTTGTCTTCTGCCACCATTGGGGTAGAAATCAACGTGGCCAACAGAAGATTTAATACCGAAGCCTATTCGTTGTTGGAAACAAAATGCGAGTGGTTGGTATTAATATAATATAATATAATATAATATAATATAATATAATATAATATAAT
The DNA here is from genome assembly GCA_029339505.1 of Unio delphinus. NCBI lineage: Eukaryota > Metazoa > Mollusca > Bivalvia > Unionida > Unionidae > Unio > Unio delphinus. The sequence goes on from JAQISU010000174.1 coordinate 7,090,675, forward strand.
ATAATATAATATAATATAATATAATATAATATAATATAAAAACTGGGCCAAGAAAAAACTGACAACCCAGAAACTCCATGACATTGGTCTTGACCTTTTTCAATTCTAAAACTGCTCTTATGCCAATCTTCATGTTCAGTAATACTTGATAATGTAAAATGAATAAATGACCATACTCCGTAAACCTTTAGCCTTTCCCCCTAAAAATGTAAAATGAATATACAAATAAATGACCATACTCCGTAAACCTTTAGCCCTTCTCCCTAATAATGTAAAATGAATATACAAATAAATGACCATACTCCGTAAACCTTTAGCCCTTCCCCCTAATAATGTAAAATGAATATACAAGTAAATGACCATACTCCGTAAACCTTTAGCCCTTCCCCATAAAAATGTAAAATGAATATACAAATAAATGACCATACTCCGTAAACCTTTAGCCCTTCCCCCTAATAATGTAAAATGAATATACAAATAAATGACCATACTCCGTAAACCTTTAGCCCTTCGCCCTAATAATGTAAAATGAATATACAAATAAATGACCATACTCCGTAAACATTTAGCCCTTCCCCCTAATAATGTAAAATGAATATACAAGTAAATGACCATACTCAGTAAACCTTTAGCCCTTCCCCCTAATAATGTAAAATGAATATACAAAATAAATGACCATACTCCGTAAACCTTTAGCCCTTCCCCCTAATAATGTAAAATGAATATACAAATAAATGACCATACTCCGTAAACCTTTAGCCTTTCCCGTTAAAAATGTAAAATGAATATACAAATAAATGACCATACTCCGTAAACCTTTAGCCCTTCCCCCTAATAATGTAAAATGAATATACAAGTAAATGACCATACCCCGTAAACCTTTAGCCCTTCCCCCTAAAAAAAAGAAAAAGAAACAGACACGTGAGTAATAAATGTAGCAAAACATAGAAACCTCAACGTTTACCTTTCGCATTTGTATGTATGACATCAACGAATAAGGCGTCACTTGGGTCGAGTCTAACATTTGGACTTGTTTCTTTAAAAAGTGGCCCTGCAGGATCAAGGCCTGAAAGTGGAAACATTAAACTTGAAATTAAGAAAATTAAATTCCTTTTGTTATTCTGCCTGATCACATGACCTACATTATCATTATCGTGCAATACTGATGGGCATGACAAATTTTAAAGTCTATATTCAAATTCGAATTTTCGTTATATTAGAAGGCAATTGTTCAACACATTTGTGTAAGATTTTCTGATTCATTTAGGTAGACTGAAATTTGTACGCATTTTGTGTAAATAAGATTTTTGATAATCGATACATTACAAGATAATCTATAAATTACAAGATAATCTATTAATTACAAAATAATCTATTAATTACAAGAAAATCTATTAATTACAAGATAATATATTAATTACAAGATAATAATAAACTACAAGATAATCTATTAATTATATGATAATATATTAGATACAAGATAATCTATACATTACAAGATAATATATTAATTACAAGATAATCTATACATTACAAGATAATCTATTACATGATAATATATTAATTACAAGATAATCTATACATTACAAGATAATCTATTACATGATAATATATTAATTACAAGATAATCTATACATTACAAGATAATATATTAATTACAAGATAATCTATAAATTACAAGATAATCTATAAATTACAATGGAGTGTCGTGGTAATAAAAGCAGCACAATACTTTTTTTAATACTTCATACATTTCTTTGTACAAGAAACCCGGATAATGCCCAGAGCAGTGTTGAATCGAGAATACCAATAATTAGGAAAAAATAAAATATTTCCATTCATAAATTCATCAATCAAATTATGTAGTTCCATAATTTATCACAGTAAAGGAAAATATTATCGTAAAATTAGAATTGAAGCAGTGGTGTAGTGCCTTAATAAAAAAGTTAGAGAACACAATAAAAAAGTGGAAAAACGCATGTTACTCAGGTGCGGGTGGGTGGGTAAATGGCGACCAAAGCAAGTAACGGAAGTCGCCTAAATATTCAGGGAACGCCATTCCCATAATACTATACACCTGAAATAAAGTCAAATAACTCAGAGCGTATCAAACTGACCAGTAATTCTTCCCGTTTCCAATGTTCTCTCCCCTGCATATCCGGCCACGTGCGCCCCTAGACTGTGTCCAATAAGATGCATTCTCGCCAAGGAGCTTCCGTTTGCGACTGTGTCAAGTGTGTTCATCAACAGAGATAGTAGAGCTCCCACCACACGTGTATTGGCCACTGCCTGAGCATAATTAGCTTGGTTCGCGCCCTTGCTCCAGTCAACGGTAATGACGTTGGCGTCTTCCTGATTTAATAATAATTTAGATTTTTGTGTATTAATATATAAGATATATAACTGACAACACTCGCGATTCAAATTGCTTGATTGGAACAGGAATGTTAGGTGACAATTACTATATCTGTAGGTCGAGTGTCCAATTATCATCGTATTCCAGAGCCAAAACTCATAATTGTGCTCAAACACTTAGCACATACTCAAGATTTGTGTGTAAAGAAAATAAATACAAATCTAATATAGAAATATTCTTTGTAATTCTAGCTTCTTTCCAATTAATACGTAGTCATATTTTCTGCAATCATTCGAGCCGTATTCATATTGTAAAGCTTCAAAAATGATGTTAGTAAACATCACTTAGAAAATATTAGCCATTTCAAGAGATGTGTCTCAAAACAGTTTTTATTTCATTTGAAATTATTTAGATAGAAAGAGGAACGAATAAAACTGCTTATTTATAAGAAACTGGTTATTTATAAGAAACACGACGTCATATCATTGATACATAGTGGATCTCAAACGAGTTGAATAATGTCCAGCTTTTGCGAGCCTTGGCGAGTAAAATATGTAAATTATTTAACGAGTTTCATAATTTAATATTAAATCATTACTCATCTGAAGTTCTTTTTAAAATAGTTTTTATTTCATTTGAAATTGTTTAGATAGAAAGAAGAATGAATAAGTTAGTTCATTCTGACAGATGTTTCATTTGTTGTGCATACAATATAGTCCAAGACAATGTTGTATATAGTCCCAGACAAATGTAGATTGTACATTTTTACAAACTATAAATAAGAGAAAAAGCTTCCATTCGAGTAAACAGAACATTTTATAACGACAAAATTATTTTTTAAAACAGAGTGATCAAAGCGATGTGATGCCACATTGTTTTGATACTTTAAACAACAGGCTTAGTGTGATGTTTACCCTAAAATGTCACTTTCAGAACTAAACGTTATATTGTTGCTATTTTTGTGAAATAGGATTACTGGACGCAAAATTTCCCACTCTAATTACAATGTATTTGTGACCGGATATTTGCTGTATTTAATTTGGAACAATAGACTGTACAAACGAGGAAAACAAATTTCTTTTTACTTCGACGTATCCCATATATACGACGTAACGATGCTGTTGTTCGATACAGTTCTATCAGGAGACCCATATATGTCGAAATTCTTCCGTAAACAGAGGTGAGTTTAACTACTTCTGTAAGTTAATATTTAAACCACGCTTGTAAATAAGGTGGAATATATATCTGACAGATATGCAGCAACTCCCCAGTTATAAGATAAGCAATACCCTTAGCTTTACATAGTGTTGTTCTTGTATTGTAGTTTAACGCCATTTTTATTATGATGATATTATTATACACGGCATAACAAACCTCGGGGGAGGGGGATATATCTATATTCAGAGAGCCGAGATATGTTTCCTCAATTTAATTCTGCGAGTCAAGTTGAATGGTATTAAATTGTTGTTTATTTGAATTTCACCTTTTTGTGTATTCAGTAATTTAACTGCTGGCATCGCTAAATGGGGGCTTGGAGCTTTGCATCTCTCTATCACTACTTCAATTTCTTAAAAAAATGAGCCAGGGTGGGTCTTCTGTAATAATTCAACATAATACTAAAAGCACCCCACTCCAAAGTAGTCAACGAGACCTTTACATCGATGATCCCAGTCAATCAGTAAAGAGGATGCTGCACAATAATTTCACGATCTTGTTTAGACCAACCAGAATCACATACACGGCTATTTTGGGTAATATAAAAAATAAAAATCTGCACATGCTATATCAAAACTATACCTACTTATGTTATAAAATGGCTTTTTACGTCACCTACATTCATCAGCCAACGAGGTCACTTTGGATAAGCATTGAATTGGCTTTACAAACGAAGACGCGAAATGTTTGGTTGGATATGCTTTTAACAGTGCTGGCATTAAAACCTTACAATGTTAATCCGCTGTAAAATGCAAAACACCAAACTGAGCCAAGCCAAACTGATACTCCAGGATATATCTTTACGTAAATTCGGCCGTTAATTTTGATAACCTGGTGCAAATTCATTTTAAATCGTCAACCGTTGTGTGAACTGTCCCAAAGATACCACTACGTGTTGCATTATTCAAGGCCCAATCAGTGGGATCACCGGAAAAGCGCACAAAATAGTTATTTGTTTTATATCAACGATGAGAATATCGACGTCTTCTTCCTGACAGAAACATGGCTAAAACATCAGGCGATGAGCGCTAATTTAACACCCACCGCTTACTCCATCAAGTCGTTCTCCAGCTACTCTCGTGGAGGTGGAATTGCTGTCATCACAAAGAATTCCAAACAACACTCACACTGAAACAAAGGTCAGTCCCTTTCTTCTGTCTCTACCGCCCTCCACCTAGTAGAAAAAGCAAGATCACCGAATCTCTCTTTTTGGAGCAGTTTCCGAATCTTATGAAGTATGGAAATTCGATAGGTGGAAACCTAATTATTCTTGGAGATTTTAACTTTCACTTTGACTGTGCTGGAAACCCATTTACGTCAAAACTTCTTGATTCCATTCATGTTTTCAACCTTAAACAGTAAGTTAAACAACCCACCCATAAACTCGGTTAGATTTTAGACTGGTTTCATAATAGACCTGATGATAATATTCTGCAATCCACCCTTGTATTCCACGAACTTGCATCAGATCACCTCTGCACTATATGCCATCTCGACGCATCAGTCTCTAACCCTCCACCTTTATTTGCTACTAAGAGAAACCTCCGTATGATAAATAGAACCAAATCCATGCATGGCATCCAAGAAAACCTAACAACTTAAATCCTACAGCAGAACAACTCGATCAATGCCTGCGTTCATTGCTTGAAAAACATGCCCCAGCCACTAAATGCAAAGTATCAATACAAAACGTGTTCTCCATGGTATAGCAGTGTTAGGGACCAGCTTCGCACTGCTAACGGACAACGCCGAAAAGCAGAGAGGCTTTGGCTATCCACCAGACTCGCTATTCATAAAGAAATCTATGAAGCCGCTAAGAAAAACGTCTCAAACATAGTCCATTTAGCCAAATTATCCCACAAAAGTACTAAAATCACGGAGAGTTCCAGCTGTAAAGAGCTCTTCAAGATAACTAACAAACTAATCTCAAGGAACAAATGTACAACACTTCCAACCACCTTCTCTCCAGTAGACCCTTCTGGACCTATTTGCAAATTTCTTCCGTGACAAAGTACAAACCGTTAGAGATTCGCTTGACAACACAATTTAAATCGACTCTTCACCCTACAGTTATGATACAGAATTTCAGCGACAACCATTACGAGCATTTGAACCTGTCTCTATTGATTTAGTACAGATAATCGCGATGAAGAGTGCACCAAAGTCCTGTGAACTTGATCTACTTCTTAATTCACTGCTGCTTGAGTGCTTAAACCTAACATTGCCTTCACTAACTTATGTTATTATAATCTCTCTCTCATCTGGGGAATTACCATCATTTTGTTAATCCTGCCATCGTAAAGCCTCTGCTAAAGACACCAACAATTGACCATAACGATTTAAAGATATACGCCCAGTTTCTAATCTCCCGTTCATATAAAAAATCTTAGAAAAAATTGTTCTAACCCAACTTGTATCTCATTTGAATTCAAACAGTCTTTTCTTTTAGCAGTGTACAGTCTGCATATAGCCCTTGCCACAGTACTGAAACTACTCTTCTGAAAGTATTTAATGACATTCTCTCTGCTTTTGATAGTGGAAAGACTACAGTCCTCACCATCCTTGATCTGTCTGCAGCATTTGACACAAAATACCATGCTATATTACTTCACCGTCTCCAGCATGTATTTGGCATTCAGAATATAACCTTACAGTGGTACAAATCTTACTTAGTCAACAGGACACAAATTGTATCTGCAAATGGAATACACTCCAGCCCAGTTGATCTATGTTGTGGTGTTACACATGGGTCTGTACTTGGAACTTTCAAGACTGAACTATTGTAATTCAATTCTGTCTGCGTCGTCACAATATTTACTCCAGAAACTTCAAAAAGTTCAAAACACAGCTGCTCGGATCATACACCAGCAAGATACTTACGCTCCTCTTCTCTACAATCGTATACTCATTGTTCCCACTATGAAAACGAAGTCTTATATGGACAACGTTCTTTTGCAAATCAGGGCCCGGCGATGTGGAACGAATTCCCCATTTAAATTAGACACAAAGACACAGTGGTCCCTTTTAAGAGTGCCCTTAAAACTCACCTTTTTCGACTGCAGGAACAAACTTTGAGCCATGATGATGTTTTGTATCTTATATATTTTCATCATGTTGTTATGTTTTCCAATTTTATCGTTTTTGTTTTTTGTTTTTCTGTAGTGTATTCATATCATTATAGATTTTGTAAAGCGCTTAGAGCTTCTAAAGACTAGGCGCTATAAAAGGTCCTCATTATTATTATTATTATTATTATTATTATTATTATTATTATTATTATTATTATTATTATTTAATTTGGCATCAATCTACGTCTTGAAAGTTTTATGAATGTAGGCTTTGACCTGGTGTATCTCCTTTTTTCCCTCATGACGTTGGAATTGTGAAGCCACCAAGTGTTATGCCTATGTTGGCAATGGTGGGTTTATTGGATATGTTTGTAGAAACAGGAATACAAATATTTTACAAACTAAAATTTCCGAATTGAATTTATTCGACCAGACCACATTTAGAAAAACTAGTCAGTCTTTTGGCGCTCTTCATTTTTATCAACGGTCTCCCATACAAGATATTTGTCTTGACATACGAAACGGGCTGTTAAGTAAACGATTAGCTGCCTTTCACAAAAATAAGTATAATGATATATAACAGAAACATATATAATATTAATTTATTTTCATGTGTCCGTTTAATATTCAAAAGGTATGAAATATACATATTGACATAAGTGTTTTATACACTATAAACCTTTCACTGGAATTGTAGGGAAAGGGTTGCAGACTAACAACCCGACTCCTATTTTAGACATTAAATAGTTGTAAACTTATAAATAGAATTCGCATAGCAGATTAGGCACACTGTTTTGATCTGTTTCGCACTTCGTATTCATGGATTATTACCCGATTTTCAAAAACACTTCTCATGCAGAAGGTAGCATCATAAACAACATACAAAGCTTGGCATCTTCCTTTGCAAGTGGCTGCAGAAGATTTGTAACATCGTCTGGACAAATAAGGTAAAAATAACGACCTTCATCAAATGACATAATCATTATCTATTGTCCAGATTGTGAAGGAAAGAAGATGAAGATGACTGAGGCATGTATGCCGAAGTAACTGGATGTCCCGCTCAGGACAACCGGATGGGAGGCGTATGAAAGGTCAACCCAATACGATTTGGAGGGGACTATAAATAAAGATAAAAACTGGGACCTGACACGAACAATATCGCAAGCAGGGCTGCATAAAATCAGCATTGGTGTTCTCTCGTCAAACCCTTATGTGCCACACAATGCACGACAATGGCTAAATAAGTTAGTTTCATGTAAAAAGGATATTTCATTTTCTTTATAGTATGGTGCTTAAGTTATTAAATCAGAATCTGTCTTGCAATAGCAGACGACATCTTCTAACATGCTTATCGTGTACCTGGAGAGGTGATGGCTTGTGTAATCTCAGAAGCAATATATCAAACGTCGATACTTGGTCGATTCATGTTTAGATATACGACTGAGTTTGCTTTTTGTGTTAATAAGATCTTACCAGGGAGTAGATTTCGACCAAATTGTAAACACATTCCTCTAGATACTTTACTATTATTATGGAAACAGGAATATATATAGTGATTATTGCTTAGTTGAGTTTTTACTGTCTGTTGCCATTAAACGTGCTATAAATGTACATTTTATCTTCGATCATATAGGAAACCTATTTCTCCAAGGAATAAACTTGTATTCAATACCAATGCCTAGGTTTAAAAATAGAGAAACAAAAAAATGTTACCCGTTGAAGGATTGCGTCTTTCATGTTGGTAACCCATGGATTTGCTGTATTGTCTAGGTAACCATGGATTATAAACTTGGTTGCTTTGTCTCCATTGAAATTTGAGCTCCGTATGGCATTTGTATTCGTCGTCAGAGTCTGATGACTGTCTCTGTTTTTACGAGTGAAGAGCTGATACATGACACCTATCTCAGAAGGAGACTGAGGTAAAAATAATAAGGCATTGTTGAAAGGATTGGTGTTTGCAAAGCATCCTATTTCTCCGTAGCAAACCCTTCTTTGAAATAATGTTGAAACCCAACCTGAAACAAAAAAATGAACTGCATTGAAAATCCAGATGTTGGCGCGAAAATGAAAATTTCTAGATAATAGCACTAAATATTGGATTATTTTATAATGCAGAAACTGAACTCTTGTGTAATATAGCAAAAATACTTTTTGAGCCACATATTTTTAATGTTTATTTTTTGTTAATGATTAACCAAAATGCCAAATGAAAAGGATAATCAAGCAGTTGGTCATAACGTGCTCTGCAACCTCTCTTCAGCTGTCACTCGACGAAAGTGGGCAGTTTGAAGGAAGTTGTTCCTTAACTGGAATGTTTCTACTTTCGGCAAAGTATTGTGTATTATAGTTTACTTCATTCGTACCGCGTAGTATGGTTAGACAAGAGAAAACAGGCCAAGAACAACTGATATCTTAAATCTAGAATGTATGCTGTAGTTTGCTGTGTATTGTAGGTTTCTTTCTTATGTGTAGAGTAAATTACGTTTGATATACATAAAATAATATCAAAGAAATATAGGAATTAAGAATGGGTGATAACACGTCTTTTATATTGTACTTCGTATGTAGGAGTACATTCTGAATGTTACTTGTGTGTTGTATTTAAGAGTATGGTCTGAATATTGTTTGTATGTTGTATGTAGGAGTACACTTGGAGTATTTTATTAGGAGTATATTATGAATAGTATTTGTATGTTATATTTAGGGGTATGGTGCACCAAAGTGCAACATATTGTGTTTTTACAAGGAATTGTAGATAAGCACAAAACAGACTTCAGAATACGTAATCATCTTCCATCTTGGATTTTCCAACAGGACTCGAACATAAATATATTAGAACATTTCATTACTAGGACATTTGTCATTAAATTTGTGGATTATTCTTTGATTAATTTTGGATTTTATTCTTAACACTAAGTTCTGTTTCCATTATTACAATATTTTTCCAGAAAAGTATATCATTTTTTAAATTTTAAAATGCTTGCTGTTTTCACTTTTTCTGTGTTATTATTTTTAGAGCCTAAACACGTAACATAATACATATAAAAAGGCCTGAAGAAAGATAATGCATAGTGAAAGGATACAATAAGTTATTGTGAATAACCTGTACGCTTCAAGTTTAATTAAGAAAGGGATGTCACCTTTACTAATTAATACATCAGTATAAATGTGTGTATGCTGGTTCTGGTACTGATACGTAAAACTTAATTCGGTATCTTTATCACTCATAGGTAACTTTCTGTCTCTTAAAAAGTCAGTACATTTGGTAAGGGGAGAGCACTATACAGGATTCTCATTTCTGTTGCTGATATAAACGTTTAAAAAATACAATAGTGATTGTCACTTCGAAACAAGTTCCATTTAACCTAAAACAAAACCTTAAGTGTGAATCCGTCTATATGGAAATAATCACGATTCATAAATAAATGTTACAATAGCTGAAATTATGATACTAAGCGACCTTTTAATACTCAGAAATGTAATGATGAATCACAGTGACTCGTTGACTTGGTAAAATAGGTCGTGGGTTCGAAACCCGGCCGAGTAATACCAAAGACTTACAAAAATGGCACTAAAAATCCAAAGTAAAGAAATACCGAACGCAACTAGAACAAGGCTTCAACCTCATTTGGGATTTTGGTAGCTTCATTCCTAGTGCCAGAGGTAAAATCACATTGTTATTGCCTAAGAGATACAATCAAAAAAATTACTCTTGAACAGATAAACAGATCATCTACCAAACAGGGCCGTCTGTTTGAACTGATTATTACATCACATCAAGGAATTGTTGAAAAGTACTTCATCGTCCCCTCACTGAAATTAGCGATCACGTTGTACTGGCTATAAGCATTCCACTTACTCCATATCAAAGAACAAAGTTATAACCCCACCACCAACAACAAGAAAACAACAACAACACAACAACACACAAAGAAACAAACTAGCTGCAATCAAAAGCAAGCGAAGTAAAAGATATCATGAGCGACTTGCGAGTTTGTATCAGGGACAAATACATATCTGGCCTGAGAACCAATCAGTAAAAGAAAACTTAAATAGTTCTAAAGGTGTCATCTCCCAAAACGATATAAGCCAGACATACGCTTGAGATTAAAATGTAATAAAGAAAAACATTTTATAGACATAGCAAGAACAGAAAACTTTTAGAATTTGGGAAAGTAAGGAATAAACTACTTCTTAAACAAAGTACTTCTTAAACTATCTAAATAACCAACTGACTCGAGAATGTAACTATAGCTACTGTTTCGTATATCTGATTTTGTGTATATTTATATTAATTTAATTGTTTGTACGTTTAAAAATAATTTTATTTGTTAATTGCATTATATGTCAAAATAATATAATTTTGTTCACTAGAGATTTGACAATTTTCAGAAATTTGACCTGACCGTTCAGTATGTAAACACCCAGTGCTGACCTAGTTCCTGACCTTAATTCAAAATTAGTAACAGTTGATAAAACAAGTTCTGTTTTAAAAAATAAATAAAAGTAATGGTTGTTGTCAGGGTCATGATGGGACTACGTGATTTAAGATGTAAGCAACTTTTATTCAATTCGTTATTAATGCGGGTTTCATAGAGTGAAACCGAGGGTTTTATTGCGTACGCGATATTTTAAAATATATAAACATGATCACGTGACCCTCATACTGGTATCGATAGATACTATAATAAAAATTTATCCGTTTGGGCTTAAAACACTTTGTGTCAAGTAGTTTTCTTCTGCTGTGTGTAGTTGAGTTTTAATGTTTTCAGATTATTTGGATTTTAAAAGATTAATTCGTCTCTATCTAAATATTTGAGTGCTCATACATAATTCTTGGACAAAGGCAGTTCTTAATTGTTTTCATATTTCAAACACCGGCGGAGTGTTTTTTCTTGTGTTTCTACAAGGAACTGTATAATACTATACAGACTACAGCAAACGTCATTGTCTTCCATCTTGGATATTAAGTGGGACTCAAAACTTTAATTCATTAGAACATTTCATTACTGGGACATTTAAAATGTAATTCGTGTATTATTGTAACAAGATAGATCGGAATGGATGCTTGGATCAAATGACAACACAAAACAACACAGTATGATAAAAATGGAAATTTATGGACTGGATTAATATAAATATATATTATACATATACAGAAATGCTTTCATGCTATGAATATACGTTTCGTTCAATTATCCTATCAAAACATTCACAAATAGGTAAACAAAACAAAATGATTCAAATATTAAAATGTATGATGGTAAGATTCGTATAATCTCACGTAATGAGAGTAAGATTAAAAAAAACTCCTGTAATTTCGTACTATGAAAGTGAGGTTTATATAATTTCATGTAATCAAAATAAGATGCAAATAATCTCGTGAAATCAAAATAACTCAAATTGTACTAAAGTGAAACGAGAATAAATTAAAACAAACATGACTAGTCATTTGTTTAGCCATATGATTAATAAATATTTGTAAAACCTTGCAAATGTGTCCCCTGACAATCCACACAGTTCTCCCGAATTCTCGGGTCGGCTTACACTTGTGTCGACAGTTCGCACGCTTCATGTATCCATCATGCGCACAAGTCTGCAAATTAGCGGTTTCGTTTTTGTATGGTCTTGATGGTTACATCATCTTCTATATTCACACAGATGCACAGACGGCCAGACAGACATCATGTAATACCAGCACACACATACGTATAGACGGCAATTCTGAATTGGGTTAGCACACTTGCCACACCAACCCGTCATGGATCCACCATGCGCACATACATACGTATAGACTTGCGTACACATACATATAGACAGATACAGAGAGTTTCAGACAGCTACATTGAAACCAAACTGGGCATAACAGGTACGGAATTAAAATCTATAGATACATGCTACTAAATTAAACCTTTAATAGCAACTTGTAAAAATTCAAAAGTTCAGAACAGTCTAAGTAGTAGTAAAAGGCATCATTTAACAATACAATATTAAAACTAAATATGCTTCACATATCGAATACAATACAAATGGAACCTTATCACTATGGCTAAATATAAAAAATGGAGAAGGTTCACTCCTTGACAAGATGAAAAGACCAGTGTGTCAGTTAAAAAAAGAACTTTCCTTAAATCCACAGGAGAGTGACTATTAGTAAGGGTGAAATACCCGTGCATACCGTGCTTTTAGTGTCTCACGCAGCAAGCGATTTACAACGAGACGCATGCTAGTTCAGTTGCTGAACTAGGAAATCCAATATGCAACCTAGGCAAAGTTTTACGCATATACAACGAAAAATGGTCGAATCGTTCTAAGGCGTCACCGAGTTATTTCTTGTCTTATTCTGTGACAATTATTCTAGGATTACTTTTGGATTTGATTCTTAAAACCGTAAGTTGTTTTTTTTCTACCCCCCATTTTGCTATTGTTTTTCCAGGGAAATACATTATTTCTTAATTTTACAAAAGTTATTGTTTTCACTTTTTCTGTGTTACTGTTTATTAGAGCATAAACATGTAACACCATTCATTTACTATTCATCTCAATAATCTACTAAATCCAGAATTAAACTGTAACTCAATCACATCTATCTAGGTAACCTACTGAATCCAGAATTAAGCTGTAAATCAATTACATCTATCTAGGTAACCTAGTGAATTCAGAATTAAGCTGTAACTCAATTACAAATACCTAGGTAACCTACTGAAGCTAGAATTAAGCTGTAACTCAATTACATCTATCTAGGTAACCTACTGAATTCAGATTTAAGCTGTAACTCATTTAGATATATCTAAGTAATCTACCAAATTTAGAAATAAATTGTAACTCAATTACATCTAAAAAACTTACTGAATTCAGAATTAAGCTGTAACTCAGTTGCATCTAAGTGTGGTCGTTAATCTTTTGCGAATAATCAGTCTCCTTTGCAAATTGATATATTGCTTTGTTTTAGCTTTTGAACTTCTATTCTCATTTTTATTGATTGACTAATGTGAGACACGTGTGATTTAAGCAAGAAAGGTGATTTAAGTGAAGAAAGTTGAGCACTACGAACACAGCATGACTGTCTTCTTAAACATTGAACGCACTGGCTTTGATATAGCGGGTAGGATTTATAAAGTAGTTGGGCATAAGCAAAACGAAGAACCGGCAAGAGGTAATTCAAACATTTAAATGTATTTACAGTTCATCTAAGTCATGCATATTATTTAATTAACGTTGCTACCAGCCATAAGATTATTTTTGTACCTAGCATTTCTAATTTTCTCATTTACGTTGCTTCATGTGGCTACAATTTTCCATCATTCACAGGTCCAGAGACATCGTCGATGGCACAGATGAAAATCCGCGACGCTGATATCTTTCTAGGAAGGTCCATTATACAGATAATGGTGTGCACGAGTTCACAGTCACATACGAAACTTTCAAACAAGCACACGATTGAATCTGATAGTCACAATGTCAACAACGAATCGTAAGAGTAACATTTATTGAACATACAATTCTGATCATTTAAATACTTTTTTAAGAGACATATTCGTAACATTTTGCAAAACATATGATTCAGACTATAACTAATGCTCACTAGGATCTATAAAAATATCAATACACATCCAGGCATACCTATCAATGGGTCTCTCATGCCATTGTACAAGTCAGTCAAGAGCACTACATTTAAGAAAACTGCTTTTGGTTGGAAACTAAAAGCGTTTGAGCCAATAAGAAGTATTTATTCGGCTGGTCAAATGGACTGTCACACACCAACTGTTTTTCAATTTTCACCGTTTAACTGTGTGATACAGTGTTAGATGGTTATAGATGGTTATAGCAAACAAAGGCTGTAAGATACATGTCATAACTGGAGACCTTCAAACAGCAAGCATGCAATTGAAAGAATATCAAAATATGGTAATAAAAATGGTAAGAAATAAACTTACATTTATGTATCTTGAATTTCCTAAGAATGTACTTTCTTAGTTCTGCAAGTCCCAATGACATTATCCATGTCATTAGAAACCTAATACACACCGAAATTATATTGTAATATCGACTACATCTCTAACTAAAATCACATTCTCTTTACTGCGGTGAACTGATTCAATAACTACAGTCCATCACAACCAAATTTCTATGTAATATTGCAAAGTTTCAACCCATTTGAACATTTCTAGTTTTTATACAGTAAGAAGCACAACTTAATGACATGCCAATATTTTTCTTCTAAATTGTCTGTTTTATTTCCTTCTTGAAATTGTTCTTTAATTAAACATCCTTTTAATTTCGTAAAATGGTATGCTCAACTTTTCTTATGAATGCTATATTATGCTATATTAGACTCATATTCATATTTAATTTTTTTTGTCTTTATAGGTACAAGATTGCTCTGAAAATCAATACATTTACTGTTCACAGATAATCTATTATAAAACTATCAAACATTTTACAAGAACCATCTTTACTAACAAAGTCAGCTACAAGCGCAGTAACATTCTGAAAACATGTTTGTAAAAAACACGCTCCATCTATAGTAATACAAGGGCTCAACCATACCTGTTATAAAAACAAAAAACTTTTGCTGTGACCAACGTATGCTTCAGAAACCTCTTTCCAAACAGGAATTGGCAAATCCTTTATACATTACCTAAGAAACTCTATTCCAAAGAAAATGAAATTCTACAATATTTGAAAATGAAAATAGAAATAAAAACTCATCCATTATGACTCGTGACACTACTTTTCTCTGAGCCGTATTAATTTCAATGAATTTACAGAATGAAATATGCTACACATACTTAATCCTCTCAAAGGATTTACAAAACTAAATGTTCTAATTATAAGTAAACCCCTCTGATTATAATTTAATCACGGCATGAAATCATTCATTTAAGTAGCAATATTGAGGGAAACACTGGGGTCAACATGGGAAATCACATGTTAGATCTTTTTTTTTAATTATATTTTCATATGATTAACACCCGTGGGATACTCTGGGGTCAAGATGGTAAATCATATGTTAGATGTTTTTTAACTTTCCGTATCATTAACACGTGTTGAATACTCTGGGGTCAAGATGGTAAATCATATGTTAGATGTTTATGAACTTTCCGTATCATTAACACGTGATGAATACTCTGGGGTCAAGATGGTAAATCATATGTTAGATGTTTATGAACTTTCCGTATCATTAACACGTGTTGAATACTCTGGGGTCAAGATGGTAAATCATATGTTAGATGTTTTTGAACTTTCCGTATCATTAACACGTGTTGAATACTCTGGGGTCAAGATGGTAAATCATATGTTAGATGTTTATGAACTTTCCGTATCATTAACACGTGTTGAATACTCTGGGGTCAAGATGGGAAATCATACGTTAGATCGTTTTTGAACTTTCCGTATGATTAACACGTGTGGGATACTCTTGGGTTAAGATGGGAAATTCTGTGTTTCATCACCATTGTTTCTTTCCGGAGGATTAACATGGGTGGGATATTGTGGGATCATGATGGACAATTCCATTTTTAAAATGTCTATGCAACTAAAATGTGGGTGGCTCTGTTGGTACAAGATGGAAAATCCCATGATTACAATTCTTATTAGGTTAAACATGGTGGGACTCTTGTGACAACATGCGAAATCCTATGTTAAAAATGTCCACAGGGTTAACACTATGTGGCTGTCTGGGGTCAAGATTGGAAATGCATTCTTAAAAAGAACAATACATATAGGGACAATACATATAGGGACATTCACTGAGTAAAGCCTTACTTTTGATGGAGGCCAGATTTAAAATTGCACACTGTCAAGCAAGGTGAGATTATCGTGAAGCTAAGGATTTACGGTAAGGTTGGTCGTCGTCGTCGTTGTTGTTGTTGTTGTAGGGTTTAAGGCCATTTTTCAGCACACGATAGTTTATACATGGCGGCCAGTATTATTGGTGGAGGAAGAACCCATGAAAAACCCCGGAAAGAACCACCGACCCGCGAGAAGCTACTGGCAAGCTTTATCACATAACTACATTAGCCGAATCTTAGACTCGAACACACGCAGACAGGTGAGATGGCAGTGCTCCGTAACGGAAAGCGCTTTAGACCACTCGGCCACTCGGGCCCCACATTAAGGTTAGCGTTTTCTTTTTATGCATTTTTAAAACCGCAAAAATAAAGTAAATGGAAGCTGTATTTTGTACAAAGAGTAGAAGTGCTTTTACATACATAGATATAACCATATATATAAACAATAAACGGCATGGAAAGAAAAACAAACGCACACTTAAGGACCGGCATTGCTTACTTATACAATTCAGGAAGTATGTTAAAACATATCCGACACTAACACTAATGCTGTATGGAGTCAAGTGTAGTTCAGAATTGATAATACTGTTTTCATTTTTCTTGTCCTTGATTTGGAGTGTCTGTGCTTGTTAAGAAAAGAACTTGTTCATCCTTAAAAATGCAGAAAGATCACATACTTCCTTATCCCATCATTCCCGTATAGACAAAACTAACGCCATCTATCACTTGTATACTCCCCATAAAACTGCCAGCGAAGAACAAGGGGAGTTAAATGGGTCTAACACATTACACGCAAACATTTTTATACACTGTCACAAAGGGACTGAAACAAGCGAAATATGTTCTCACCATTGCCGGATTACACATTAAGCAGCACACTAAACACGTACTTGGGGCACCAGACTTAAATTCAGTTTAATTGTTGATGATCAAATTGATTGAATTATATATGACCACTTTGATCTGCATGTACGAATATTTTGATTTGGAATTATTGCAACACCAGTATTTTCACTGTTTCAGCTCTTCAGTAGTTCATTGTCCAGGGTGTAATCGCAAGACGACAGTGCTGAGTGAGGTTATCTTCGTAAAAGTAAAAGGGACTCGGTAATATTATTAACAGTTATATGAGTTAAGTTGTTAGATTTTTAATATTAGTTATTAATGGTAAGTTTGATATACAATTAAATACATTAAATACGTTATTGGGAAACCAAGTAATAATAATAATAATAATAATAATAATAATAATAATAATAATAATAATAATAATAATAAGATTAATAATAATAATAATAATAATAAATAGGAAAAAAGATGAATTATAATAATAATAATAATCGTAATAATAATAATAATAATAATAATAATAATAATAATAATAATAATAATAAGTTATTAATGATAAGTTTGATATACTATTAAATACATTAAATACGTTATTGGGAAACCAAGTAATAATAATAATAATAATAATAATAATAATAATAATAATAATAATAATAATAAAAATGAGATAAATAATAATAATAATACTAATACTACTACTACTAGTAATAATAATAAGTTATTAATGGTAAGTTTGATAAGCTATTAAATACATTAAATACGTTATTGGGAAACCAAGTAATAATAATAATAATAATAATAATAATAATAATAATAATAATAAGAAGAAGAAGATAAATACTACTACTACTACTACTACTACTACTACTACTACTACGAAGAAGAAGAAGAAGATAAATAATACTAATAATAATAAAAAAAATAATAATAATAATAAGAAGAAGAAGAGGAAGAAGATGATGATGATGATGATGATGATAATAATAATAGCCTAGGTCACAATAGTTAAATATCCGGTTAAAGAAATGTAAATAAATCGAATTTTATTTAATAAAATTGTTAAATTTGTTTAATAATATATATGTGGGTCAGGATTTCTTCCAGTAACATAATAAATTTAATGTTTAAAAAAAAATCAGATAGATAACTAAATAGACATACCAGACTTGCTCTTAAGTAAGGGACCAACACAATCAACCATAATTCTACTAAATGTTTTGTCAAATGCAGGAATAGGTTACAGATGAGCCTTGGGTTCCGATTGTATTTTCCTACCATTTGACAAGTATGACCAGATCTGCAGTAGTTACAAACATCACTTTTGATTTTTAGCCAATAAAAGTTAGTCAAGATCTTGTGATAAGTCTTATTAATCCTTAATTGACCAGCTAATGGAGTTTTATGGGCCAGACTAAGTATTTCCTGCCAGTATGGTTTTGGACCTACAATTTGCATGTGTTAGGCTGAAATACGTTTATGCCAAAAGACTATTGAGTAAAACAAAGGGAACTGTATGAGTTAAAGAGTACTCATCAGCGGCACATGCGGTATTTTCCAAGGTTTCGAACTTGTGCTCATCACAATGAACACCGTTTTTAACTCTTCAAGTAATACAAGTTGTCTAAGACTTTCATAATCGTTTTCAACTTTC
The DNA here is from genome assembly GCA_029339505.1 of Unio delphinus. Lineage (NCBI taxonomy): Eukaryota > Metazoa > Mollusca > Bivalvia > Unionida > Unionidae > Unio > Unio delphinus. The sequence goes on from JAQISU010000174.1 coordinate 7,109,608, forward strand.
TTGGCTTAGCACCATCTATTAAATAAATCATCTATTAAATAAATCATCTATTAAATAACTGTTCTTTTTCTCTAGCAAATACCACATGATTTTGTCTAGCTTTTTAATATTTTTGGTATAGTTTCTGAATTTCTGCCGATAAACTTCAGGGACTAACTTATAACTCCTTACAATGTAATCTTTGACCGTATCATATTCACTACTTCAGGGAACTGACAGTGAATAGTAAATATCAAAGCCTTACCAGTGAGTACACATTGTAATAATTGAGTCCAATCTCCCTTGTCCATTTCAAATTCTCAGATACTTTCTCAAAACGAGGACAAATTTGTTTACTTTTCTTTCTATGAAAGGGGGCACTATTCATTGCGAGATCAAAACTTAAATTGGATTTGAAAAATGAATGTGATTTTCAATTGCCAGCTCCATTTTTTTTTAAACACTGATATTCTCTCTCTTCCTTCTATATCTCCGATTGTAAATGCATTTGCCCTTTCTGTAACTCCATTTGTTCTTCTTGTAATTCCATTTACATGTTTTTCTTGTATCTGCATTTGTCTATCTTTTCTTTTTCTTCCGCTTGTATTTGTTGTTCGTTATATATTTCTAATTCACTCCGTCGTTCCTCATTTCAAATTGTAATTGCACTTGTCTTTCTTTTTTTTTCCCTTCTGGATGTAATTGCATTTATTTTTCATCCTTTTCTTCTGAAATTCAAGCTTCCTCAACTCTAATTCCATTTTGCATTTTAATTTTAATTCTTTTGCTTTCCGATCAGAGTCTGATACAGACTTACTAATCGAAAACAAAGCACTTTCGCCCGAAACATTGTTTTTACCAAATACTGAACCAAAATGTTTCTTATTTCTTGTTTCATCAAGGAAGCTTTCTCTTCGGAAATATCGTATGTTCTGGCAAGTTGAATTAATTTATATTTTTTGAAAAAAGTCTAATTGTTCCTGGGTAGGATTTGAATGAAAGTTTTCCACTTTTGATAACATCTTAGAAAAGAGCTTGTCGCTTGTCGATCTCACTTGAAAATTTAAAAACAAACAACAACACGGGGAATTCAAATGTAAAAAACACAAAAGTTATCTGAAATATTTTAGCCGAAATTCAAATCTCGCGGACGTGCGCCCAATTCTATGTTACGTATTTAGGCTCTACTAGACAGTAGCATCGAAAAGGGAAAACAACAAGCTTTGTAAAAGTTACCAAATAAATTATTTCTCAAGAAAAGAGTGTGTAAATATATAAAAAACAAACTTAGTTTTTAGAATCAAATCTAAGAGTAATGCGAGAAAATCCACAAATAAAATTACAAAAGTCTTAGTAATGAAAAGTTCTGATATATTCAAGTTTGAGTCCTGTTGGAAAATTCAAAATGGAAGACTATGACATATGCTGAAGTCTGTACTGTGCTTATCTCTAGTTCCTTGTAGAATCACAAAATTTAGCACTCCGATGTTGGATATTACAATAATATTTTGATAAACTGTCTTTGCTCAAGAATTTTGTATGAGCACATCACATATTTCCAGAGATACGAATTAATCTTTTAAAATCCAACTGATCAGAAAAAAATCTAACCCGAAAAACTGGCTACAACAGGAGAACTTGATATCAAGTGCAAAAGGCCCCAAACTGAGAATATTTCACTAAAACAAAGATTTCTAATATATTTCAGATCGAGTCTTGTTGGAAACTCCAAGTTTGAAGACGACGTATTGTGTAATCCGTACTGTGTTTATCTACAGTTCCTTTTAGAATCACAAGATTTAATGCTTCGGTGCTGGAAATATGAATACAATTTTTATAAACTGTCTTTTTTCAAGAATTTTGTATGAGCACATTACATATTTCCAGAGATACGAATTAATCTTTTGAAATCCAATTGATCTGCCGAAAATCTAACCCGACAAGCTGGCTACAATAGAAGATCTTGATATCAAGTGTAAAAGGCCCAAAACTTAGAATATTTCTCTAAATATCTATTAAATCTAAATTCGGCGCAAATACGGAAAACCTTGAAATTCGACATAAGGGTTTCGTGATTTTGTTTCCATCATGTATTCCTAACATGACTCTGACGAGAAACAATCATTTTATTTTAATGATAAAATATAAAAGAGCTTTTTCCCTCGTATACCACAGAGTCCCATCATGAAAATGACAACAACAAATCATTTTAAAATACAAATAGAACTTGGTTTCGTAGCTGCTACTAATTTTGAATCAAGGTCAGGATCTAGGTCAACATTAGTTGTTTACGAAAGAAAAACGCAGGTCAACTAATGTTCTGGAAAAATAACATCTCTAATGAATACATTTACAGTACATAACCATGTAATGAAGAAAAAAAAAGATATGCTCTCCATATCTGAGACGTCAATGCATACTAGGTATCATTTGAGTACGGCCGTCTACTGAAAAAATTCAGTGATCTATAGACAGAGACGGTGTGGAGGAATGAAGGGCATGTTAAATTAGTTTTAACTTTTATGTACCTGTAAAAAGAAACGAACAACGTATGTGTACTTACTGTCACACACGACCATAAAATAGCAGACCAACAAGACACCGGAAAGAGATTTCATCTTTGTCCTGATAGTCCAAAGAGAGTACCTGGCTTTTCAGAATATACAAATTTCTCAACTTCAATGTTTCTCAGTCTCCTGAAACGTAAGCAGTCATAGATAAGGCCACCTTTCAGTGAACATAAGTTTGCGGATCGTATGGTTTTGTTTTGTGCGACGAGCTATGTTGAAGACGTGAGTTGATGAAAAGTGCTCGATTTGTCGCATGATACAAACGCCTCAAGATCCGGGCTGATGCTATATCCAAACACAATAGTGCTATTACACTTTGTTTCTTCCGGACATTGTTATTTCTCAAAACAAAGCTGCATTGCTGTTATAATGGGAGTGATTCAGGAAACAGTAGTATCAACTACAAGCATCATCGGTAATTGTTTTCTTCCTTCAAAACCTTATTCTAAACCCGATAAAGAAAATCATAACAGTCATGACCCTTATATCGACCGATATTTTTAATAAATAAAATCCTGGTCATGATAACCCTTTGTTTAATTTGTGGTTTTTGCTATAATTCTAGGCCACCATGACCCTATAGTACCCAGTTATCAGTATTTGTAACCCACAATATCCAGCCAATCAACCACTTTCTCTCAAACACCTAAACACAAACGCTATTGTTAGATAATATTACTTTTTACACACTCTGTACTTATAACCCTTCCACTTATAAAACAGCACTTTCAAAAGACTGCAGATAACAAAGATAACCAATAATACTTTGGGTAAATTCCCAAGGATACTATCCATTATCAATAAGAAAGACTATTATCAGGAAAGAAAACATACAAACAAAAATGGGCACAATAACGTAATTGATATGCTATTTAAGTGATACACGCAACGTTTAATGGCGATATAAGTCAACATACAAATTGATCTTAAGGTTGGATAGAATAGACAGGGATCATACATAAAAAGGTAATTCACAGACTTTACATAAACAATTGTGATAAACATTACATTAGGAAGATAAGTCCTTTTTTAAGTAAATATGTCACCGAATTTCAAACACATATATTAATATAAATAGCCAATCTGTTTTAAATGATAGAATTGGTTCATCATAGAATCGAGTGAACAATCGAACTTATTGCCTTGCACAGCTTCATAACCTGATTATACGGTTCATTACAACTTCACGGTGGTTGTTATTCTCGGTGTTTTTCGCCCTTTCTTCCTTATCTAACCAATCTACCGTCTCGCCTCTCGGCTCTTAAGCGTTATGTGGGAAGGTGGATCCGTAAAGACGTATATACGTATATACTTGAATAAGTAGGTACGTAGATACATCTATAGATTCGTCAATTTTATATATGTTGATACTTAATTATTTGAATATCGTCTCCATCGCTTAACCGGAGTAAGAAGCTGTTCCGTTTCGTGTGCCGTTTTTTTTATGATATGTGTTCTTGTTGTCTGTATTCGTCTACATTATTGTGTTCCTCATGCATTGACTGTTCAGTTTGTATGTGTTTCTTCATCTCCTTATTTTTGAAACGAGAACAATTGGAGTTGTTCCTATCTGCCTTGCTCCACTGATATAACGTTCTTTGTTCTTGAACAAACCGCCATCAACTGATCGCTAGTCAACCCGTTTATGCTATGATCGATCCACATTAATTGCTTTAAATGACAACTCCTTGGCTCTTCATACTGTATTGCATTAAAGACTAAACGAACTGGGACTACATTCATCATTACTTAAATGTAAACGGAAGCGACAAAATAAACATCGTTTTAAAGCTGGTCGGAGTATAACTTGCTTGACAATTTAACTATTCGGCTGTTAATTTTGTTAACCTGGTGCGAATCCATATTAGATTTTCAAACGGTTATTCCATCAAGTCGTTTTCCGCCACCCTCGCGGAGGTGGAATTGTTGTCATCACAAAGAACTCTAAGGTCAAACGTCTTAACCATACAACAACCTTCAATTGTTACCACACATCTTTTGAACTAGTAGAACAACTCACATTGGAACAAAGGTCAGTCCATTTTTCTTGCCTCTACTGCCTACCTCATAGTAGGAAAACAGGCTGACTGAATTTCTCTTTTTGGAGCCGTTTCCGACTTTCATGGAGTATAACAATTCGAATTGCGGGAACCTGATTATTCTTGGAGATTTCAATTTCACTTTGTTCTGAAACCCATACACATAAAAATTCCTAGATTACATCCATGTTTTCAAACTCATACAGTCACTTGAACAACCCATCCATAGACATAGTCACATTTTTTTTCATAGACCTGATAATTTTATACGGTCCACCCTTGCATCCCACAAACTTGCATTAGATCACCTCTACATTATATTGCATCAGAACATATTAGTCTAGCCTTTAACCTACGATGAATAGAATCAAGTTAATGCATGACATCCAAGCAAACTTAACTTGCTTAACTCGATAACTGACTGCGTTCGTTTCTTGAAATCGATTCCCAGCCACCTAGTGCAGAGTATCAAATCAAAACTATTCTCCGTGTATAGCAATTTTAGGGACCAGCTTCGCACTACTAAAACAGCTATCCACCAGACTCACTATTCATAGGCAACTGTATGAAGCCGCTAAGAAGAACGTCACAAACATAGTTCATGGAGAGAAATTAGTCACAAAAATTCTAAGATCACGGAGAGTTCCAGTTGCAAAGAGCCCTTGTCAAGGAACAAATGTACACCACATCCAACTACCTTCTCTCCAGTCGACCATCCGGATCTGTTTGCAGATTTCTTACGTAACAAAGTACAGACCATTAGAAAAAAGCTTGACAACACAATTTCAATTGACTCATCGCAGAGGTCTAGTACGTTAGGGAGTGCATTTTAATACGCATACTCTGAATGTCCGGCATTCGTAAAAGGTAGAACATGTAACAAAATAACCTGGGGGAATTTTCGGATTCACAACATAGTAATTTTGACGATGATATAAATACAATGTTTAATAACGAATGACTTGAATGAGCAATTAATAATGAATACGTGCGTGTATATATAACCGAAATGTTGGATTATTTAACATAAGAACGCACAAATGTAATAATGAACACTACAAATAAATTATACATTTATAAATTACAATTACAAGGGGTGAATGATTCACAGTGATTTCAAATGAAAAGATGGATCTAGTTTACTCAGCTAGTAAACAATGTAGAATTTAACCCATGTAGTAAAATTAATTCATTAAGATAGTGAGGTTCTGAAAACGAAAAGGGACATATAACTTATCTTTGCAATACCGAAAGATACAATAGGTTTTGCGAAGGCTAATATATTATATTAAGGAACACACTTTATTTCATCTCCACGGCTACTACAGTTTAGTTTCACGGCTGCTACGGTTAATTCATGTGGTTGACTTTACAGCTTACACAATGTCGACCCCGATCACTCCGATAATTTTGAAAGCCGGATCACTCTGGTCATTCTAGACACCCGACACACCTTGGACAGCTCTACAAAGCTCTACACAGCTAAAATTATATCCAGTACCATGTACTATACATGACATGGGTATATAACCGTAATAACGTTATCCACGGTAAGTTATACAGATTACATTATATATTATTGTCAATCCAGATGGGTCTTAGCTTTGCTGCTCGTGACAAAATTTCTGCTCTTGATCCCTCTTTAGTGATTATGGAACCAAGAAATTTAAACTGGCTTACTTTTTCTAGTTTCTATCCTCTGACTTTAATCTTGGCTGACATTTGTTTGGCCTTATTTGTAATCAGCTTTGTCTTATCAGCGCTTATCACCATGTCAAATCTGGAAGATGTTTTATCCAAGGTTTTGACTAAGGTGGCTAGCTTGTCTTCACTGCCTGTCAGCCCATCAATGACGTCTGCAAGGCGGAGGTTGATAATTTTACGCCCTCCGATGCTGACTGTCCCACAGTGGTTTTACAGGACTTCGTTCGTGATGTGCTCTAAGTAGATGTTGAAAAGCATGGGTGACAGGAGACAGCCTTAACGTACTCCAACTGTTGTCTTGAACGAGTCCCATACAGAATATTGAGCAATTACTGCGCTGGTAGCCATTTTGTTCAGCTGCTTGATGGTATTGGTCAAAGTTTGACCCATGTTGTACTTCTTCATTTTGCTTCGCAATTCCTCATGCCACACTGTCAAAAACCGTTTTGAAATCTATGAACACATGATAGATGTCTTGTTGATGTTGCGAGTACTTTTCACACAGAACCCTCAGATTGAATATTTATTAAGTTGTGCTTCTTCAACTTAGGAACATTACCTGTTCTTCAGCGATTATTTCTTCTGCTAGTGGTTTCAGTCTGTTCAGGATGATCTTCAGCATCACCATACTAGCATGGCTGATGAAAGTGATAGCTCTGTAGTTTTTGCACAGCTGGAGATAACCTTTTTGGGGGAGTGTTATAATCAATGACTGGGTCCACTGTGTTGGTCATTCGCCTGTCTGCCAGATCGTGTTGCAGATTTGTTTTAGTAGATCTATCACTGATTTCCCAACATTATTTCAGCTGGAATGTTGTCTACTCCAGCTGCCTTCCCATTCTTCAGTGATCTTATTTTTGACTTTAGCTCTGCTTTGAGAATGGGGAAATCATCATTATTTGTGGAGTTTGGAACTTCAAGCACCTCTGGGTCTCCTGTGGATGGATGGTTGTAGAGCTCTTTACGATACTCAGTACATCGGTCTGCAATGTTACTTGCTTCTGTGAGGCATTTTCCATTTTTGTCTTGAATGGTACTGACTCTTGGTTGCTTCTGTCTGGTGAGGTCTTTCACAATTTGGATTGCTTATTTTGCTGTTATTCTCTATCAGAGTGCTCTTTTGTCAAATCCAATCTTGTTTAGTTTTCTTCAATTTTATCTGCCCCGTTGTGTGTCTGATGTTTTTGAGGTCTCTTTGGGCATCACACAGACTCAGAATCTCTTTTGTAACCCTGAGTGTTTTTTTGGGCAATGGAGGCCAAAAATGTCCTTGGCAGCTGTTGTTATGACTGTGTTGAAAGTATCTGTCATCACTTTAACATCAACATCCATCACAAGGAGTGGAGCAAAGTTTCTTCCAATTGTGGTTTGGAATGACTTGCAGATGTTATGGTCCTTCAGTTGTCTAAGGTTGAATTTGAGCCTGATGTTCATTTTCTTGTTAATTATCTTCAGTCTAACTCGAAAGTTCATAATCGTGAGGTTGTGATCACTCCCAGCATCAGCACCTGAGAACGTTCTTGTATTTGATCTATTGATGCCATATAGGTAACGGCTTTGGACCAGTATGTAGTCGATCTGGTGATGAATTCCATTTGGTGCGAGTCATGTCTAGCATCGTGAAGCTTTATGTTGGTCCAGGTTGTTGGCTAGTACCAAGTTCGTGTAGATTGCAAACTCGAGCAGCTGTCTCCCTCTTTCATTGGTAAGCTCATTGCAAGAAGGTTCACACTGATCATTCCTGTTTTTAGAGCATCTTTGCCAACTTTGGCATTCCAGTCTCCTTGGATGATGAGGATGTCTGTTTTTACTGACCTTGTTTAGACTACCGTTGAGTTTGTTGTAAAACTCCTTTTGTTCTGCACCATCATGATCGGTAGTTAGATTATAAACTTTGATAGTTGTAATGTTAAATGGAGAAGCTTTCAGACGAATGGAGATGCTTCTGCTAGATATGTGGCTGCAGTCAAGCACAGATCCCTTCATAACTTTATTTACAAGGAAGCCTAATCCATTTATGGACTTGTCCGACTATCCACTATAGTAGAATATATTCCCATCCTCAGTTTGGTGTTCTCCTAGGACTTTCAATTTAACTTTACCGAGTCCCAGAATGTGCCACGTGTAGTGTTCCAGCTCGTCTTGTCAAAGGATTCTACGGGCCAGGATCCAGGGAGATACTAAGAGATTTTGTCCCTCATGTGACAAGCTTCATAAAATGGCACCGCACACTGATCATCTACCCGTTCCCTTGGGGTAATACTCCTTTTATCGATGAACCATTCAGTTGCGTCGCACTGGATTTCACCAGACCCATAAAACCTGCGTTCGCCCAAGGAAATATGTAATATTTAATGGTCATTGATTACGCTACACGTGATCTGGATACGGTCGCATAGATGCGCAATGTCGTTTCGGAAACCGTGGCCAAAGCGCTGCTTGAGATTTGGTCACACGTTATATTCCTACGATATTAACAAAAGTAACTTATGAAACGACGTTACACAATTTATCAAAAGAATTTAGTCTAATGTTCCTATTATCAAGTACCTTTTGTGTGTGCTTGAGCAGAAAGCCTTTCTTGACATACATATCACGAGATTTTAGAAGAAAATACTTAATTTGCTAATGATTAAAAATATCAGCTTTTACATGCTCACAAATGTCTTCCTATTCGAAAGACTTCAGCTTTGATTTTTCTACCTTCCCACTCCCTGTTGATCTTTAGTTTCCAAGAGCTGCAGTATTCTTTTGTTTTTTTTAGAATTCTTTGAAGTTGAATAGCAGCTTTAGCAAATCGTAGCAAATCATATTAATACAACATTGAAAATAAATGTGAAATACTACTACTACTACTACTACTACTACTACTACTACTAACAATATTGCAATTGTTCCTATGCATCACTCACTTGTCCAACATAGTCATTTAACAATCGGACGTTGTCTTACAGTTGCCTGAATTTATTTGTTCTAGCATATTGTATTGGTATTTTTAAAACAAACACAACAATTTTCCATTAGGTAGACAAACACAAGTTGACAACAGCAAATATTGCAGCCTCTTGGATGCTTATAAATATAGCTTTGTGAAAATTGTTGATTTGTTTTTCGTATGCAAATTGACGTTTTATATTCCGTATAAAAAATGATGATTTGTTTTCAGTGTAAAAAACGATTGTTGATAATATCCGCGTTAAAAGTGATGATTTGTTTCCGTGTTTAACGTAATGATTTGAATTCTGCGTAACAACTGATGTTAAGATGTTTTATTTTTCGTGTACAAAGTAATGATTTGTATTCCTTGTAAAATGTAATTCCGTATAAATTCTGTAGAAATGGCGATGATTTATGTTGCGTGTAAAATGTGATTCCGTATAAATTCTGTAGAAATGGCGATTATTTATGTTGCGTATAAAATAGGATGATTGGTTTAACTCCACACAATAATGTTCGGCTTTCCAGTGTACTCGTATTAGTATAAGCCTTCTAAGTTAAGCATTCAAGAAAACAAATCTCCTTTCATCTAGATATTCTATGTCTAAAATTGATTAATTATTATTTAGATTTGTTATTAACCAATTGTCATTCCTTAACCCTATTTTCGTGGTCATTAACACGTTTTACTAATTACAGGTTATCATTACAAATGAAATTCAGACAATAGGTAAATTGTTATTGTGATGGGCTTCAATATTCGTACAAAGTTATATATCGATCCTAGCGGTTAAGATGGAAGATCTTTCGACCAGTTCCACCCCACCATTACCATTAGAGTCGGCGTCATACGTTGTAGAACTAGAGGTGAAAGCCTTATAACGTAGGTCTTTGAACTCTCTCCTTTCACAGTTCCTGTATCCATTTAAATGATTTTTAACTTTCTTTCAATGTGCTTCAATAAAAGCGATGTTACGCCAGTGTTTTTTTTTTTTTTGCGGTAAATTTTGAGATTTCCAGATGTGAGATAGGGTCTACACAAGACATTTTACTCTTTTAAATAGTTCTGGTGTCTGGTCAATCTTTTCTTTGAGAAAATTATATCGTTTTAATTTGTGATGATCCTGATGCTCAAATGGCAGTGGGGGCCGCGAGTGGTCGAGTGGTCTAAAAGGCTCTCCGTTACTGATCACTTCCATCTCACCTCTGTCTGCGTGGTTCTTTCCGGGGGTGTTCCCCGACCAATAATACTGGCCACCATGTATAGCCTATCGTGCGCTGAAAAATGGCGTTAAACCCTACAACAACAACAACAACTGGCAGTGAGTAATGCTTTGATGATTCGTTGGAAATGCTTGATATCTCGGCTTGTGAAATAGCGTTCACTGAAAACTCACATGATATACTGATGGATCAGTGTATCCAGTGTCTTGATGCCATTCTACCATCTGAGACAGAAGAATGGCAAAATATCAGCGATTCAACAGATCTTCACCTACCTTTCATGCAACAACCTTATTCATATTTACGCCAAATAGTTAAAAAAGAATCTTATTTTCAGAATTTATTACAAAGAATTATTGATTATGTCGAAATCAATTTATAAAATTGTCAGAAGAGGAAACAAAACTCACGAACTTCTGAAGGATGCTTTGTATATGCCTTCACTTCTGTTACTTTGCACGTGGCCCTATTTATAGAAGCTGGTATAAAAGTTCTCCAAAGAGTTGATGCAGAAATAAACGATGCTCAACCGGATTATATGGTGTCATTCTGACCATTGGAAATATTCGTTACATTTAAAAACTAATGCAAGTGCAGTTATATCAGAAGAAATCCCGATGGCTGAATTACATCAACTGATATAGCATTTACTAGGAATCTAACACTGAATGCCACGATGACCACTCATAGTAGATAGCTTCTTTCCTACCATAAACTATATTTGCTTGGAATGCAACATTTTAGAATTTACAGGCTGACATTTGCCCTTTCGATTTCAGCAAGCACTATTCCCCTATCTGTAAGAAGTGTCGCTTGATCCTGCCTTACTAAGCCTTCCCTTGTAATGAATGTAATTTGTTTGCTGATATAATTACACCCAATGATTTTCCCTTTGGTTTTAGGGTTAATGATTGGATTTACATACTGTAAAACTAACTGCTAAACATATTCTTCCAAAAAATGACGACATTAAATGAACCGTTTCTACGCTTTGTATTATTGATATCTTTTGTCTATGTGTTAAAGGTTGTGACAATTCTCTTGCTGATTCTATAAATAATATTATAGGTCACCATTTGGCAGAATACGTCGAATCTCCCTTGGGGTTGTTGTTTATATTTACATTCAGTCATTTAAAGTAAACACGTATATGAATATCTTTAAAATGATAACCATATAATCAACATGAATGTCGGTTGCCCTATCTAAATCAAAACCCTTTTGTTCAGTTTACGGTCTCCCTAACTCTAAGTATATTTAGATTGACATATTCGATGTTGAAACTGAACGTGGCACTCTCTCCATGACTAATATGGAATTTATCATGGGTAATTTTAACATGGGTCTTTTGAATCAGAATCATCAAGTGGGTAGACATGATTTTCTGTCCTAATTTTATCCAATTTGCAAAACAACTGTCATGGGTAATCATCTACATTGACTCATCGCATTTACAATACACTAAGTCAGACCAGTGGAATAAAAGTTTCGTTCAACGGATTGTTACCCTTACTTAATAAACATTTTTCAGGAAAAACTGATCGGATTCAAGCGACACACACAACCGGAATGGTACTCTAATGATATGAAATTAGCTAGGAAACTGGTAAACGTTTGCCGAAAACGGAATGGTACTCTAATGATATGAAATTAGTTAGTAAACTGGTAAACGTTTGCCGAAAACGGATTGGAAGAATTGCAAAATTTTGATAAAATGAAAAGACAAACATTAGTTTTGTTAAATATCTCAAGAAAGGACATAAAGCTCATTTGGAGGCAGCTAAATTGTGTTTTGTCTCTATTGAAATTACAGTAAATAATGAAACTGTACATAACGAATTCGAAATTGCGAACATGAAACATTTTTCGTATCTATTACCAATCGCATGAAAAGCTATTACCATCTCACTTTTTCTTATCGTCTTATTTTGTAGTAAAAGTGGTACATTCTGCAATTGAATAGTCATACCTAGTTTATGTTTATAACGTTTCTAACGTTAACGATGCTACTAAAGTATCCCAAAATATTACAGCTTTATGCACAGCTTAAAGCCAACTATCTGAGTTCTTCAAGTTATTTTTAGAATTTGTGTATTGAACAAGTTAAATTATTTTTAATAATGACCCATCACTGACTAGACTTATTTCTATCTATCATTTGAAAATAATTGAGAAACAAATTTCACCCATACGTTTAGCTATCTCAATATAAATTACCTTCTACACCAGTCTCTGTCAAACTGTCAGTATTCGAAAGCACTCATCGACACTACAACTAATAAAATGTTGCGTCCCGCAAGGCTCTATTTTATGCCCTGTTCCTTATTCAAGTAATACTCCAACTCCGACATATTTACTAATGAAACATCAACCCATCATTCGGGTAGCTTTGCATTCATTATCATTTTCGGAAATGTATTCAATCTGCTCAAAAAAGTAAACAAATAAAATGAACATCAAGTAACACTGGCCATTGGCACCATTCAGAAACTACAGACCGACATTTCCTGCAGAATCTTAAATTTGTATACTTACGAATATTGTTCTATACCTTCATTGACAATAATATTCATCGAGACACACAAGTAATCACATTTGGTTTCTATTGAATCTACGGATTCACTTTCATCATTATTTTTAATTCTGTTTCTGAAAAAAATTATAATTGAAGTACCGCTCAAACCTGATCAGATTACTTCGATGCAAGAACGAGCTGCCCGAAGAGTTCGAAAATATCTTTAAGCTTGACCGTCGTCTGAAATGTATTTGATATTAGAATGGTTTCTATTTTGTGATTTTGTTGCACTGCAAAATGGTTGCGTGATGTACATAACGGTCAGTGGCCATGTACTTCATCGTCAGTCTTATCTCACCAAACTATAAACATATGAGATTTGCTCTTTTAAAATACTGTTTATTTTTAAGATCAAACACTTCCGGTTTCAATAAAGTAATCGTGGAATTGGATAAATAATTATAGGATAATATGCTTAATGAAAATAACATTTAAACTTCGTACCATAAATCCATATCCGAATGACTACTTTCTGGATCACAGCTATTGACATTCAATCTTATATTCCATTTCAAATATGCAAAGATGTTCCTCTTTTTCTTTCCTTGTTTTAGTCAATGATATCTTTCATTTATATTGAATTTTGAAGAGAAATAATTTTGATAAATCACTGGGTTTTAATATACGATATATTTCTTCACCATCACAATCATAGATCCAATTATGACCAAGTAATGTTAGTTACTACTTTACATTTGCGTTGATCACGTGGTAACTATGACCACCCCGTAAACAAACGAAACAAGTTAAAATCCCACAATGTGCATTTACTTTTATTTTCATAAGTGTGTATGTGTAATACTCCCTTAATGGGGTGGGGTGGGGGTATGTTGCTACTGACATTTTCAATATGAATATGTACCAAACACAGCACAACATACAGGGTAAAGTCCTGTCATTTACAGTAAAAAATCTTTAATATGTTATATATGTTACTAGCCAAAAGAGTTTTGCATTAATTTAAAAACAAAATTTGCTGTAACGGATATATTCCATGTTGTGGATAAAAACATAGATATTTTCACTGTTTTTTTTATGTACTCGATGAAATATATCCGTTATTCACTCATTTCAAGCAATATCCGCTCTTAAATATGGTACATGATGTTCTTCACTGCTTTATAATTAGAATTACGAGCGACTTTTAACTCATGTATATGCATATGTAGTTTGTATACATTTGTCTGAAGATCATATGAGAGTTTTGCTTTAAATCTACAAATAGCATGCTCTTAAAATTCTTTCTTTCTTTCTTTCTTTCTTTCTTTCTTTCTTTCTTTCTTTCTTTTCTTCTTCTTCTTCTTCATCTTCATCATCTTCTTCTTCTTCTTCTTCTTCTTCTTCTTCTTCTTCTTCTTATTATTATTATTATTATTATTATTATTATTATTATTATTTATTTATTTATTTGTATGTCCATTCTCCATTTAGAAGTCAGCAGCTGAAGATTTAAGGACAAAGACATGCTATCAAAGTAAATATTACTGGATAAAGAAAGTTGATGTTTTGCGCTGTAAAATTGTTCAGAATGTTCGTACTCCTAAGGTCTAATTTGTGATTAATAGAACAACTTCGATAGCATGACAATTTTAATATTCTGACATTTTGTTTTCATGCAGTGTACAGTACCTAGAGGTATATAGCTGCCCACTATTCAGCAATTTGTTCAGCGGACTATTGACTCGACGTTAGTCATAACAGTTTCTTCTACATTCAACACAAATCGTTAAATTGTGATGGTTTTCATGTTGGTGATATCTATATCACTTCATAGCACGACAAAATGTATTGCCCACATTTTCTAAGCTTTATTTTGGATAAGACGTATATTGCTAGGGTTAAGAGGTCTGATGTGACAATGGGGTAATGACCCAGTTATACTGAATGTTTCATCTACGAAATTTCGCCTTGCAATGTGTCTGCATGTGATAACTTTTATGCATTACATTACATTTAATGTGACTGGCGTAGTCTTACATAGTTTGATGTAAATATGTCCATATATATATATATATATATATATATATATATATATATAAGTGAGAAATAGTAACATGACTTTATATCCCGAATTCTTCTGATCATATTATTCCATTACAAGGAGCCTCGCCCGCCTGGAACACATTTTTCGAGGCTGTTTCGCTTTCGTAAGTAAACAGTGTTCCCGCTCGTGATTAGTCGGTCATACCCGCAGAAATAGGCCCTGAAATGGTATATAGTCTTGAATTTACTTAGTAAAAAGACAATTTATTTTCTGTCTAAGCATCCCGTACAACTGATTTTCTTTCCACTTTGTAGAAATATAAGTGACTGTATTAATTCGTCAAAGCCAATTATCTAAAAAAAACTAAACGTTATTTTGTCAGTTCATTCTCGAGTCGTTTTTTTTTATATAAAAACATCTATGTATTTGCTTGGTGCAAGCGTTTTCATATACGCCTATCTAGAGAATTGTGACTCAATATTTATTCCCAGCTTCTTAAACGCGCAGCTGTGGATATGCGACTTAAAAACTTTATTCCTAACTTCTTATTAGCTTAAAGGTAGGAAACGTATTTTCATACTTATTATCGCTTAATAACTATCAAGGTAAGATGTTTATAACTTATAATTATTTCCTGATTTGTAAATTCTTTTTACTACCATTTGGATGTGAAGATTTAAGATCAATTAGGGCAATGATAGCTAGCTAATTAATGTTAAAAGTAACAGGCGATTTGTACAGATATGTTTGATAAACATATAAACGCGAAACTAATTTCTGATACTATCTATGCTTGTTTAAAATTTCTTTCGAACGAAACAAATTTGGGATGACAAATCTGTTTTATTAGGGCAAAATTAGGAATGACAAATTTATTTCCAAATGCCATTTTTGTGTTCAAATTAATATCTGAGTTTCAGTTTTCTACCAACTGTGTGAGAGACTGAGGAACACTACCTGTCAAGGAAGCTTAGCGATTTAAAACAAATTAGGTTTTAAATTAAAGTAACCGAAATGTCGCAAAACATGAAGGAACCATCGAATATGATATTGAGTCCAACGTTTAAGCACAATTTTTAATGAATTAAAGATAAGGTAACATTGTAATATAATACTAAATATTTCCTTACACGATATTTTTTATTAATTAACGAAACCAATTAGAGCATTGTTAATTCACTTACGTCTGCCCAGTCTGTATGGAGGTGACAGCGACATGACGGATAGAAACGGATGTCGGTGTATATCTGTATCTCAACCACCAGAAAATTCCACGAGTCCTTGTGAAGGTCACGCGAACTTCTCCGATTTCGGTCAAAGGGTAGATGTCATCGTAAAGGAAATGTCGTTCCTGACCAGCTTCGAAATTCATGTCACCGCTGCAAAACAGGTAAGATTTGCTAATGCATGCATTAAAGCACGTTTATTAAACCAGGCCAGTATTTAGTATAGGCGTTAAATTTATTCGTTATTTTATAACATGTTCACTTGCTAGAAGTCTAAACACTTTCATTAATATAATAATTACACGATTTTCATAACGTATGTTAGCAAGCAATATTTAAAAAAAATGTGTTGAGTGTCGAATCGAAGAAGAGTTTCTGCAAATATTGCATACGAGAGAGAGAGAGAGAGAGAGAGAGAGAGAGAGAGAGAGAGAGAGAGAGAGTATCCCTAGACACAATAAATGGCAGTAATGGACGGTAATCGGCTGTAATGGAGAAAAAAAGAGACAACAATACGATGTTGCAAAAGAAATGACAGTAATGTACATTAAATATTATAATTTTATATTGCATGGACTTAAATACCTAACTCATACATAACAATGTTGTTGTTTTATTAGTTTTACAAGCCAGGGAACTTTACTAAACCTGAATGTTTATTGGTATAGTGATTTTACCTTTTGCAGAACTTACTGTTAGCTTATTTGTACCATTGTCTTTGAGAAACTGTTCGAAATAATGCTTCTTGTTCATTTTCTGTTATTTCTGACACCACACCTTAATAGAAACTATATGGTGCATATAATCGGATGCCAGCTTGAAATTGCCTCTTTCAATCAATGATAGTTTTGGGTCTTGATACTGCGAACTGACAATCGATTGTAATACGTCTTTTAGATCGGATATATATCTTTTTTGCTTCCAGTTTCTTCAAATCTTCATGATAATACTGGCAAATGTTTAATTATTATTTGTCCAGTGGGCATATACAGTTTTAAACTCGAAGAAAGTTAACATGAACTTTCAGAATTGGTAACATTCGTTTCTCTAAATATGGCTGGAAACCTGATGCTTTTTCCGAAATGACATATGCTGCAGGTTTTATTCTTTATTCTAATACTACAAAATTATCGGCGCATGAAATTCCTTAGGATGTTTACAATTGACTTTCTGTCTTGCATGCTAAGCCAACCCTAGTTTTTAAATAATCAGTAATATTGTTCATTGAAGTGAAGTGCACAAACGAATCTGTGTCGCTCCAGGGAATGGTCGCTTTAATGGCCGACAAACAATTTGTCTATTTTTTCATCGGTGAAATGACTGGCAAATTTATGAGAAGAGAGTTTTGTAAGTTTCCAAGTCAGATTTTCCATGTAGACAGGACGGGCCGAAAATAATAGGATACTCTCCTGTATTAATTCGTTTAAGTGCTGTTTTTGGTAACTGTTGAAGTCAGATACATTTTCCCAAGACTGATTGTTTTGTCACACTTAATACTGTTTCCTCATTCGCACAACATAATCGTTTTATATTCTGTATCTTTGCATCAATGTATAGTATGTTAAACGAACCGGAATCAACGTGTCGGAAAATTCTAATGAAAGGGTGCTGAGAAACATTCTACATTTAGAATGCGGTCGGCAATATTTCTGTTGTATACGTCTTTCGCGGGATGTTGTTCCTGTCTTTTTTGTTTCTGTTTAAGGTTTTGGACAACCTTGATATTTCTCGGAATGTCATCAACATCCTCTCTGTGGTTCATTTTGCCGTACACATTTTTCGCGGAGTCCTGGTTTATCATACTTACAGCCAGCGCTTTTATGCGTATTGTAGTTTTTATGAATTCTTCATTTACTTCTGGTTTTAATGCATTTCCATGAATGGTCCTCCCTGGGAATGCATCAATTCAATATACTTCATAATTGAGACAGACTTAGGCAGTGATATAGAGTGTGGCACGTTTCCTATTCAATTTACACGTCGCTGATATTCTAGAGAGTTCTTGTGTTTGCTTTACGCCCGACGCAGACCTAATAGGTCCGAAGCATTTGGTTTTGGTTCCAGTGAATGGTTGACGTGCACACTGTTTAATTGTTTTTCAGTGCAACATTGTCCGTCTCTTTTTACAAAGCAGAACCGTTTCTCGTTTAGTGTAACAATGAAATATGTGGGAGATATACCTTTTACCCACGTGCCACAGTCATCCCAAAGCTATCTCTTCTTATCAGTTTTCGTGCGCTTCTCATTTAGTGTATTGTCAACTATAAAGAACACGTTTTCCTTTATGTCAGGTGGTACACATGGTAGTGCACTGTGATATTCATTAGGCTTTAAAAGTCTCAAGGTATTAGTTATGTCCAAAAGTTCTCATTTTTAAAAATCTCACTGTGAGGCCCAGCAAAGGTAACTTTACCCTAATTCTCAACTATTGATGCTGATTCATAACTTGAAACAGAAACATTGTCCCAGCTGACCTTGTTTGTCTTGATTAATTCCAGTGCAGGGTCAATGGAGTCATCCTTGTCAAATAGGCTGGTATATCTGTTTGAACAATTGACATATGCTGAAGCATTGTTCTTGAATGACCACGAAGAGCAACCGCGACATTTAGGTGTCTGCCATTTGCCGTCGTTAAATTGACGATTAGGTGTTCACGTTCCCATGGCAATGTCACGTTCGAGCTTGTAATTACTGGATAGTCATTGATGGCTAGGACACTAGCTGACTTTGTGAATTTACTTGGAGAGTTGCTGACGGTTGCGTTACTGACTGGTCGTTCACTGACGGTTGGGTTACTAACTGGTCGTTCACTGACGGTTGGGTTACTGACTGGTCGTTCGCTGACGGTTGCGTTACTGACTGGTCGTTCACTGACGGTTGGGTTACTGACTGGTCATTCACTGACGGTTGGATTACTAACTGGTCGTTCACTGACGGTTGGGTTACTGACTGGTAGTTCACTGACAGGTTACTAACTGGTCGTTCAATGATGGTTGGGTTACTGACTGGTCGTTCACTGATGGTTGGGTTACTGACTGGTCGTTCATTGACGGTCGGGTTACTAATTGGTCCTTCACTAACGGTTCGGTTACTGACTGGTCGTTCACGGACGGTTGGGTTACTGATTGGTGGTTTTCTGATGATTAGTGGTTCACTAACGGTTGCAGTAATGATGGTCAGGTTCCTGATTGGTGGTTCACTGACGGTCCTGGTACTGATGGGCAGATTACTGATTGATGGTTCGCTGAAAGACGGCATGTTGATGGGGGTATCATTACATTGTTTTCAATCAAAGCTACTACGAAATAGTTAGGGTTCTATGTTGTGTGTGTGTGTGTGTGTGTGTGTGTGTGTGTTTTGTTTTTTAACCATATGAACTTTAGCTGGTTTGGTTAGATTGCTCCACATTACTGAAATCATCAATCCTTCTGCTGCGAGGTTGCAGGTTATATTTAGGGTCTTAAATCTGAAGTTTTTTGTCCCGTTTACATGGCAAGGGTAATCACGGTCCACGCCGAGGAAAAACTCCCAATTTGAGGGCATTCTAACACAGCATCATACAAAAACTGGCGACACCTGAATACTTGATTTTTTTGGGATGCCCCATTCTCATTGACTTTCCAAGCACCATCGTTAAAGTTGTCTTGCAGCGCAGTTCCATGGACACGGATTCAATACCACACAAACAGATTGATACGGCGTCCCCATTTGTTCTTAATGCCATTGCTTTCTCAGCATGGTATCAAACAAGATGTCAGCAGCAATTTCATCTATTGGGGGACTGGGATGTTGAGCAAGAAAAGTACATATCATCAATCAACAAAGCATCTCGCTCAACGGAATCATTGAGTTCTAGGCAGCTTATTACAATAAGCGTGATTTGCAACGCTTACAGACATACTAATATATTAAGACAGTAAAAATACCTATTATATCAAAATTAATACAGTAAAATACCTATTATATCAAAATTAATACAGTAAAATACCTATTATATCAAAATTAATACAGTAAAATACCTATTATATTATTTAATTGCATGCAAAGTATGAATCATCTGACAATTTGCTGAGCTGTATGAATACCATTGTTGTGTTTGTTTGTGTGTGTGTGTGTGTGTGAGAGAGAGAGAGAGAACTTATTATCGATGTAATGATTTTCGTCACTCATGTTCTTATTACATTCGGTGCATTTTCTTGCTTTATATTGATTTTATTACATTATACTGACCATTTCAAGATATATACGGTATGCAGTCGGTAGCTAATACCATCGAGTTGCTCAATTTCTATTTTTGAAGACTCAGTTAAAATACAGAAAGAAAAAATGTTAGTTTAAAGACTAAAAATTATTATTCTGCAATCGGTAACATACATTAATCAATCCGATAATAATGCCGATGATAAAATGCATATAATATTTAAAAATACCTACTTTACCAAGTTTAAGTGAATTTAAGAGAAACAGGACTGCGACTGATGTTTACAAAGTACCTGTTGATCTCAAAGAAGCCGGAAGGTCTACCTGGAGCAACCAGCTGAACCTTGAGGCGACCGTTGGCGGGGGTCATGGTGTCACCAAACTGCACAGTCACGTGTTGATAGTATCCTGTAAAAAGAGGTTTTGTAAACATGGGGTGGGGTACATTTGCATGTTATTAGCTGTACAATTTTACTGCATAGCTGTTTTTGCCTTGTCAATAATGGCGGTTTTTTTGACTGGCACCTTTTCGTTTATTATAGTTCGTGCTATTCAGGAACTAACTATTGTTACTTTAGTCCATGCTAAAATCCCGTCAAATCTATTCGTAATAAACAGTACTTATCTTGTAGAAAGTGTTTACATAGTTATCTCCTCATTGCCGATAGGTGTCATGAATTGCGTCGGCCATTAAGGTGCTGATTATGTCTGGCTACAGAATATGCAGCCTTAGTTAGTTTGCCTATTTATGATAACAGATCTTTTAACCCTACACACTTATTTAAAATTACTTAAATATTTCATCTCACGTAACGAACGCAAGCTAATCAAAGCGACTGTCATGAAATATTGCACAAATCGCCGTGTATATCTAAAAACAATGAATTATTTTAAATATGTATAGTGACATGCTCTTGAATATATATATATATATATATATATATATATATATATATATATATATATATATATATATATATATATATATATATATATATATATATATATAATACACACAATAAAAACTATGATAGATAAATCAGTAAAATATTACATGTTCCTAACAAATGTGTTTACTGGATATATCTAATAGTTGCATCATACCAATATAATTTATCTGCTTCATCCTTTATTTCATTCATTGGTTTTTCTTAGTGATCATAATTATCCAGACGTATTGAAACACTGCTCAATATTCTGACTGATACAAATAATATACACTGAAATAACAATAAAATAATAAATTTTGACACAATACGGTGGTTTTGACAATAATTTGGTAGTTTGGTTTACTTCGTACAGTAGGTTTGTTTTACATGAAGTGGCGATATTGATAAGAACCTGACTATTGGCAGCATGGTTTGTTTCTTTAATTTACTGCACAAACAGGGTTACAGGACATTGGCTGTCTGATCTTACGTTGTCAGATTATAATGGACGCAGGAAGGCGTGGTGTTGGAAAAAAAGTTAGCAGGTAAAGAGGTATATTTATAAATAGAATTAATTAGGACAAATGAAACATGATCCTAATTCATATAGTAAACAGACTTCAAAAATTTCATGTCGTATTATGACTTTTATTGACCTTGTTGACCTACGTCTTTTCTCAATATTCCAATACAATTTGTCCTTTAACTTTTAATGCATTTTTCAACAGTTTTTGCAATCAAGGACATGCACATTTGAAATTGGCAAGAAACTCTCTGTAATTATCATACACTTCAGATGAGATATCGTCATATTTTATATCTGGTAAAACTGGGGATAGAAATGGGGGGGGGGGGGGGGGCAAATGTGTCGGTATTTCAGTATTATCGTTAACTCTGTCACGATAAATATCTTCTCTTTAGTCGATATAACTAACACCATACTATAACTGACCCAATTTAAAATGTGCATGTCCTTGATTGCAAAAACTGTTGAAATATGTCAAAGAAGGCAAATATCAGTTTCATATGGCAGGTAGATTTAGGTACTCAGCCATCAGCTCTTTGATTGTTGTATTTTACTACTGTCGGTCACTTTGCAGTTTCTTTTGTATATTTTTTAATGCAATTTTTATAACTATTTTGCATTTCATAATCTTCGTTAAGAATATTTATACAGTTGTAATTTCGTTAAGCTCTTGAAAAAAATATATCTCGTTTGACATCATGAAATCAATTCTAGACTGAATTTCTGTTAAATTAGTGCAGAAATAATGTGATTTATATTATACTTTTCTTTATCGTCGGTGAG
This sequence comes from Unio delphinus, assembly GCA_029339505.1. Classification (NCBI taxonomy): domain Eukaryota; kingdom Metazoa; phylum Mollusca; class Bivalvia; order Unionida; family Unionidae; genus Unio; species Unio delphinus. The sequence continues at coordinate 7,132,284 of JAQISU010000174.1, forward strand.
AGAGTCTATCAAAACTAGATATGCTGAGAGAGTCTATCAAAACTAGATATGCTGTTGTTAGCAGATTAGTCTCAGTAGTATTATCATCTACTATTTTTTTAATATCATAATAGTCCATAATGACTACAAGAAATACTAGACATTTAGCAAATGCATCCTTGACCTTACTATTTTTGGTTAAAAAATTGTATTTCTTTGTTTCAGCTAGGTACCATGAAATTGTGTTTTTACAATGTTAGATTTATCAACGATTAACGATTTATCAGCTAGGTACCATGATGTTAGATTTATCAGCGATTAACGATTTATCAGCTAGGTAACATGATATTAGATTTATCAACGATTAATGATTTATCAGCTAGGTACCATGATGTTAGATTTATCAACGATTAACAATTTATCAGCTAGGTACCATGATGTTAGATTTATCAACGATTAACAATTTATCAGCTAGGTACCATGATGTTAGATTTATCAACTATTAACGATTTATCAGCTAGGTACCATGATATTAGATTTATCAACGATTAATGATTTATCAGCTAGGTACCATGATGTTAGATTTATCAATGATCAAAACATTTTCTTTATTTATCTAAAGCAGTGTATCCAATAATTTTCAACCTCACACTCGCTTACATGGCAGTATTTACTAATGATATCAAAGTCTCTGATCGCGTATCTCAGTTGAGGTCCTCTCATTCCTGCAACCCTTGCAAAGTTATCGCTGTTCTCATTTAAACCGGGCGAACTTAAAAGCTAATTTTTTCATTCGAGCAATTATATTGACCGCCATTGCTTCCTCAACACTCTCTGGGTTCAGCGAATGAATATCAGCTAATTCGATCTCCTATTCTGGGCTTAATATACAATTAAAAAAACACTCTATTGCGACTTTGCTAGATGGAGGATAAATATGCATTATATTTTACGATCACATTAAATCGTTAACTCTATTTATCTGAAACATCGCCAAACCTGGCTAATAAGCTGACGCTTTAAAAATAACCTGGAAAACGAGTACTTGTTTGTGGTTGTTGAAGGATCAAGTATCAATTGCTTGGAATTGGTAATAAAAACACCTGCCGTATACAGTCTAGTCCATGTCGAATCATTTGATCCTTCTAATCGCCAACGAATAATTGCTCCAGTAAAATCACCGTCTATATTTCGTACTCGAATTTCCATATTATTTTATTTCGATACAAAAATACTCGCTTCCCCATATGAAATCTACTGTTCGCCAGGTACAAGGCTGTTGAACGCAAACGCATATTCTGGATTATTATCAGGAAACTAGCTTGACTCAGTTGCAACAATATCTCAACGATTATATATACCATCGGCGAAATGTGGAATATGGACAACGCTATTTTAGCTCGTTTTGTAATACCAACAATCTCTTGCGATTAGGTAACACTGTCCACGGACATTTTATTGGTAAGATGGGATGTAGAAACAGGCACATACGTAGAAGTTATTTTGTTGGTAGCCATATCGATCGCACCTGTTACCGTACCACTATATTTTTTTAAGATAAATTGCATCTGCAGAAGTAATTGCACATGATGACGCTGCAATTATTTCGGGTTCAACGTAAAGTTTATTTGTTAGATCAAATGGGGTCAGCGGACTATTAGTCGCTATTTTATTCTGGTCCATCTTTAAAGCACCTGTAATCGTACCACCAGTTTTGCTTACTCTAATGTGCATCAGCAGCGCGACTGATACATCAATATCACAGGTTAGTTGCAGTAATTGATCTCAGGTCAACATAAGATCTATTTGTAATATCACAATCAGCAGTTGCGTTATATGACGTTATCTTATTCGATACCATATCTAACGCGCCAGTCATCGTATCGCCGGATTTTATTACAAAGTTGTCCTTGACAAACTTTAAATTTGTTACAGATTCGTTATTGGTCAAAGCTATATTATCAAGATGGGTATTAAATATTAATTTCACACCCATATCTAACACGCCAAACATAGTCCCACCAGATATATTGACAACATAGAATTATCTTCCGAGCTAAGTTGTGCATAGTTTACCGTCTGTTGAGTTATTTTTATGTTAGAGGTGGGTATTCGGTCTCAATATTTACAGTTTGTTTTTTTAACTCATACTGATGTTTCCGATCATTGTTCTACCAATTATTGACAACTTACTATTGCTGACAGCATTTAGCTGGGCGAGACTTACTGCTAGTGAGTTATCTGGGTCGATAGGTGGATAGATTGTCTCAAGGTCAAGCACTCGCTGACCTGACATACTTTAGTTACAAGTCATCTTTCCACCCGACAATGAATACCTACCGTTACTGACAGCATTAAGTTGAGCATAACTTATTGTTTTTAAGTTATCTGATGGGTATGTTGTTACGAGGTCTAGACTTCATTGTCCTGACATGATATGGTTGTCGGTCATTGTGTGAATGGATCGCTTAAGATAATTGTCAGATTAAATTCTGTAGATGTAGTTGTTGCTGTTTTTTGCAGCAGATGAACCAATTACTAACGTACCAACGTTTGTGTAGTAGCTCATGTTATTGTAATTGCTGCTGACGAACGTTTGTGCACAATTAATATGATGAGCATAATAAACTTTGATACCGATCGAGTAACACAAAAAATAAACACAATTATTAGTTACTAGCTTGTCATTTCCTGATAGTAGGACGTACTGGATCGAGCAAAACAAACTTGCTAATTAACTTGTTACTCAATGACATATTCAAATAGGATCGGGTGTATATTTATACGATAAATCCTCAGCATGCGATTCTAGAAATAATGACGATTTTTTCTGACAATTACAATACAAATGTCTATACAAATTATCTTGAACTTGCCGATGAGATAACCGTAGACGAGTCTGCAATAGTTCGAATATATTGAATATCTCGAGGAGAACTCTAATGAATCTAACAAGATGGGGATTAGAACAATTAATACTCGAGAAGAAGATGTGTTTTTGCCTCCACACAAAGGAGTACTTGAAGTATAAGGAAGTATAATGACAGTTGCAAGTCCTCCGGTAGCAATTGCTGTTGGTGGTGAAATATCACTCGTTAACCACGGTTGGTGTTTATTCAAAAGCGCTAGATATCAGATTGCCAATTAAACAGTCGAAGATACTTCTTTGCACTAGCCAATAGCAAGCACTATTATTAACATTGTGTCGTTCAGGGATGAATACTCGAAATCTGTTGAAATAAATATAATATGGTTCAGCGATACCGGAACTGAAGATACTATTTTAAATGAGTTTAAAACCGGCACCGATGCTGATGCTGAAGTACACCATGGATTAATTCTAACACTAGCTGAAGCTAATGCAGCATCACAATATACCGTAGCAGCACTTACAACAGATGCAGCGTGTGGAGCTATTGTTTCAGCCGTAATAAGAAGTACTCTCGGTAATGATAGGATACCAAATTATGACGAGAGATGTCCTAAACGAAAAGCGTATGCAAAACTATCAAATAATCACGATGATGCTTCCACTGAGCACAATATTAGGGTTTTCCTGTATTTCGTGGTTATATACTTCAAACAGCATGTGGTTTATCAAATTGCAGTGGCAAATTTAGCCGATAGTACAAGTTGAATAACAACAGCTCTTAGCAAACAGTTGCCGAGACATACATTTGTTGTGTTTCAGCAGCAAGAAAGGCGGCGAAGTCAAGAACGAAACTATTATGTTTCTAAAAGCGTTGACGTCAGGCGAATATGCTTCAGAATAAACTCTAAACAATATCCTGAACGAGCGATTGAAATGAACTTTACAAATAATAATATCAGAAACTTATCTCGTGTATATGTACATAATAGAGGCGATGCAAAATTATCAGTCAGGACGCTGATACTGGATCTCAGATTTATATCGAAGAGTTTCGATCTCATAACCGGATATTTCACTTTGACGTGTCTTACGGTAAGCGAACGAGCTATTAGATCAACCACCGATATTGAGGTAACGTGGGCGTTAGGACCTGTTCCAAGAACTGATGCTGCAGTTGGTCATCCAGTTGTTGTTGCAGTTCCATAGTATTACACTTATGCAGCTGTGAATCTGACAGATAAAAACCACTTGACACAGTACGGGGTAGGATGACTGTCCAGGTGTAGTGTTAAAAGTATTTTATCTGATAAAATCAATACTGAAATATATTTCGCACGATATCGATTTGTCACAAGAGCAAATAAAAAAAACTAGCACAAGCTATAGCTTGACGAAATATATTTCAAAATGCGTAGCGTTCCAACAAACTTACTTCTAGCAACACCATATATCCAAATTGTAAAAAGGTAAGCCATTTATCCTTGATCTGTCGCTGGCACAAATAGCATCATTCGCCAGATCGAAAGCGATAGTTGGCGGATCTGTCGGAACAATGATAACTACTTTAGCACGAATATATTGCGAACGCTAGGATTAGCTGCAGCGTCAGATGCAGTATCATTAACGACAAAACATCTATATCCGGAAACAGAGTTACCGGTGACGGAATCAAATAGTCGATAACACGAGATAGATAATTATAGCAACACTTACAACACGAGCATGAAAAACGCCTGCGACAAGACAAATACAATCACAAGAACGAACCGCAACGCGTTCAGAGTCGGGTTCAAATGCTCGCTACTAGCAGGGATAGCTGAAAGTCTGTTAGCAAATTTGTTAGGAATAGAACGCGGAATGCAGGTATACCCAATCGGAAGACGGACTAGTGGAAGTCGTGGCCAAGGACAGATGCTACGGGGAACCGTCAAACTACTTTAAAGATGCTGATAAAACTTAACAATATAAGCAGAATTATCGGAGTATTTTTAAAGAACGAACTAGCAAATAGAGCACCAACTGCTGATCAATACAATATTTCAAAGCGGTACTTGTTTTGTAACGATCTGGCTTTTATTTTGTTTGACATCATGTATAAAAATGACAACATACTGTCTCAAAGACATAAACAAAACCAATAACATGAATAAAACAACAGAAACAACTACTAATAACAGAAAAATGTTGAAAGGTTTATGTGATGCAGACAGTAGCAGAAAGGTTATGTTCCTTAAACATGATAAACGCGGTGATACACTCACTGTTGATAAAATCACTGATGATACAAACACTGGTGATACAATCACTGGTGATACAATCAGTAGTGATAAAATCATTGGTGATACAATTACTAGTGATACAATTATTGGCGATACAATCACTGGTGATAAAATCATAGGAGATACAATCACTGGTGGTTGTGCGATGCAAACTCAGTGCTAGCACTCTTACAATAAGGTCAGATGAAAAAGTTATTTTAGTGAGCGATTAGAAATAAATGAAATGATTTTGTGAGGACGAGAACAATGAGGTGCATGTAACAAAATAAGATAGTTGCTTATTGCCAGGGTTACAATCATAGAGCTGTCATCGGATCAGGATTGGATATACAAAAATATTGACTATTAGCCACAAAAAAATCCCAAAGGTGGATGCAATTGAGTTGCATCTTGATATAGTTATTGGGATAACAAAGACGGCACGGTTTATACTTAACAAACTACGAGATGAACAGGATAATATGCAAGAAAAAATTGATCGAACGTCTGTTCAATGTATCAATGGAGCAAAATATAAACTTGGCGTTGGTTTACTTGTAAACTTGCGATCGAGACGCTAGCGCATTGGATTCATAGACCAAAAAGGTTTCTACGACTGAATGTCATGGCAAACGCAGTTGATGATACATGGGCGATAGATCTCGCAGATATGCAATAATATATTTGTTTAACGTTATAGATATATTTAGCAAATACGCGTTTATTGTTCCTTTTGGCGACGAAACGGGATCGACAAAACATATGTTTTGAGATACAATATTGTTAAGTCGAATCGAACACCAAAACAGATTTTGGACCGACCAAGCATCAGAATGTTTGAACAAAATGTTCGAGCAGCTTCTGAAACAAAACAATATACAAAATATGTTACCGGTAACGAAGGAAAGAGTGTCTTTGCTGAACGAGTTAACCGTACGTTAAAAGAAACAGATTTACTAATATCTTAGAGTAAAACACACCAACATGTATATTGATAATCTGCCAGCTATGATAACGGGTTATAATAAAACTAAACACAGTACAACAGTTATGCCATCAGACGATGCTATACAAAATACGGTTCTTGCAAACGAAAACATATCGCAGGCATAAATTTAACGTTGGTGATTGTGTCATAATATTATTAAGGAAAATACATTTGAATAATGTTTTACCCCCAACTGGTCTGAAGAAGTAATTTTGGATAACAAGATTGTAACTACAATATCTGTAGCATAAAACCTAACAGATCTTGCAAATGAAGATGTCGTAGGAAGTTTTTACGAACAGGAATTTCAACTAACAACACAAAATATGTTTGTGGTCAAATGAGTGATGAAAAGACGTGGTAATATAAGATTGGTGAAATGGCGCCGTTACGGTGACAGTTTTCACAGTTAGATTCCATCTAGTGAAATCAAAGATCTTTCATTTGGTCGTTAGCGATCCAACTAAATCGCTGTATATCTTCTCGTATTTTAGAAGAACATCTTGCATTTTATACTTCTGTGCAACGATATCAGATGTCTTCAAATTTGCCTTTTCATCTGTCAACAAGTTAAAAATCGTTACAAAATAAAATCAAATTCTATATTATTTGACGGCCATAAACTTAAAGTTTTCCAATACAGATAGATGATTTTAACATATCCCAAAAATATCTGATGTACTGTGACAGTAAAAAAAAATATTTTAATGTTTTTAGCAATTTGATACTTGACAACATATATTGATTGTGCTACGATAAAAACTCGTTCGTTCTGAGGTATAATACCTGGCTCATCGGTACGTTAATCATCAGGTAAAGGAAACAAATGTTTCAAGATCAAACTTTGAACTGCAAGCAGTGTTGCGATGCTCTACGTGTTGATGTGTTATTGACATTCGATCACAACCTTCAATTTTATCAATATTAGCGTAAAGGTAAGCCAATCATTGAAACATATTTTTTTATCAGCGACATGATACATACAACTTTAATCTAATAAGAATAATCAAAATGTTAAACGACATTAGGAGTATTGTCATAGCTGACATATTGAATATGAACTTGCTGTATGATGCGGTTAAACATTTTATGAGAAATGATAAAACGGATCTCAAATATATTACTATTATCGTTGGATATGATCCTTACTCCGTGTTTGAGGTACTGCTAACAGATCTTAATGCATCAGAACTCGAACAAGATAAAATATCTTTGTTAGATATGACAGTGACATTGTCATGTAATGGGCTCACTGTTGCTTGACCAAATAAAATATTTTCTAAAGATTGGTCTTTAATCAATGAAGTGTGCAAACCACTTTAATAATTATAAGAATAGCCTGACAAAAACATGGCTAAAAACATCAGGTGATGAGCCCAAGTACGCGGATGTGGAAGTCGTTCTCTCGCCATTCTCGCGGATGTGGAATTGCGTCATCACAAAGAATTCCATGATAAAATGTCTTAAACACAACACTAACCTTAAATTTCTGTCACACGCCGTTTGAACTAGTCGAAACAACACTCACACTAAAACAAACGTCAGTCCATTTTGTTCTACCTCTACCGCCATACGCATAGCAGAAAAAACAAGCTGGTCACATTTAGCTATATTCTTCATAAACATGATCATAATAGTACAGTCTACGGTTCTCCCTTGTATTCCACCAACTTCCATCAGATCACCTCTGCATGATATGCTATCTGTACGTATTAGTCCCTAACCCTCCACCGTTATTTGCTACTAAGACAAACCTCCGTATGATAAATAGAACCACACTAATGCATGACATTCAAGCAAACTTAACAACTTGGGTACCTGATACAGCAGAACAATTCGATAACAACCTGCTTCCTTTGCTTGAAAAACATGCCCCAGCCACCAAATGCAGAGTATTAATTCACAAGAGTTCTCTGTGGTATAGCAGTTTTAGGGACCAGTTTCGCACTGCTAAAAGAGACCACTGTAAAGCAGAGAGGCTTTGGCTTTCCACCAGACTCCTAATCAAAGCAAATCTATAAAGCCGCTAAGAAAAACGTCACAAACACAGTCCATTTAGCCAAATTATCCAACTACAGTACTAAGATCACGGAGAGTTCCTGCTGCAAAGAGGTCTTCGATATTACTAACAAACTAATGTCAAGGAACACCACTTCCAACTACCTTAGCTTCAGTAGACCTTCTGGACCTATTTGAATATTTCTTCCGTGACAGGTACAAACCTTTATAGATAAGCTTTACAAAACAATTTCAATTGACTCGTTGTCACCAAAGAGTTGCGATACAGAATTTCAGCTACAACCATTAGCAGCATTTGAACCTGTCTCTATGGATTTAGTATAGGAAATCGTGATGAAAAGTGCACCAAAGTCATATGAACTTGATACAAATCGAAAATCACTTCTGCTTGAGTGCTTATATCCAATATTGCCTTCACTAACTGATGTTATTAATACCTCTCTCTCTCATCCGGGGAATTTCTATCATTTTTCAAATCTGCCATTGTAAATGCCTCAGCTGAAGAAACCAACACTCAACCATAACGATTTAAAGAAATATCGTCCAGTTTTTAATATCCCGTTCATATAAATATATCCTAACAATGTACAATCTGCATATCGCCTTTTCCACAATACTGAAATTCCTCTTCCGAAAGTAGTTAATGACATTCTCTCTTCTTTTGATAGCAGAAAGATTACAGTCCTCGCCCTTCTTGATTTGTCTGCAGCATTTGACACAATAGACCATGATAACTTACTTCATCGTCTCCAGCATGTATTTGGCATGCACAATACAGTCGTACTGTCGTTCAATTTCTACTTAGTCAACAGGACACAAGTTGTAGCTGAAAATGGGATACACTCCAGCCCAGTTGATATTAGTTGTGGTGCTTCACAAGGTTCTTTTCCTTGACTTGTTCTTATTCGGTACACTCAGTATGAAACCTAGGTCTTACTCTAGATAGTACTCTCACGTTGCACCTACATGCCATGAACATATGCAAGGCTGCATATTTTGAGCTGAGACGCGTCAGTTCCACTCGCAAATATCTTTCAGTTGATGCCACTAAAACAATTGTATGTTCATTAGCATTTTCAAGACTGGACTAATGTAACTTACGTCTGTCTGATTCGTCTCAATATCTGCTCCATAAACTTCAGAACGTTTGAGCCACAGCTGCTCAGATTTCTGAAACTGAATCGTTCTCGTCCACGCATATTATGTTTTCATGATTAAGAATACCCCGATTTTCAAATCGGTTGTCCGTCTTTATTCCTTTCAAATGCTCAATGACATGACAAACAGGAATATGCCCATGAAATGTTTATAAATAAAACGATGTGCGAGATATAATGCTTGCTTAGTTTGTATACCTCTTACTGACACTTGAAAATATCCCAGATACTGCAAGATTCAAACAAGCAACAATAAACGTGCTGTTCTAAAAAAAAAAAACAATATGTGTGGATCAAAAACTTGAACGGGTTAGTCGGTGGACAGTATAACATGCACAATGAATAGAAAACGTCTGTTTCAAGTCTCTCCACGAATTAAGTTCCAGCTGGCATTAGATCGTACAACGAATATCAGGTAAAGATGAAAGAATATTGCAGTTCACAAATTACATTCATAAAAAGTTCCTTTTATAATCTACTTTTATTTTGAGTCGATTCTACTTTCGGTTATATGAGTAGAAAATTAGCCTGATAAATTTTCCACAAGGAAAGTACAAGAAAGTTGCACATGTGAGGTCGCATACAAACTTGTAAGCACATTTGATAAACGGTTATCAAAACACCTTAAACTTTATCGTGGAGAAAATCCCGCTCTGTGGTTCTTGAAAAATCTCATTATCGAGGTTGTTGACATCATGATGTTTCTCGGCAGTAGAACGAAAATGAAACTGCTTACAAAAGAAACACAACAAGAAACAGAATTTGAATTTGCTTCAGCAAATCTATGTCATACTTGTGAGAAGGTGTTTACGACTCAATATCGAGTAAAAGATCACTGTCATATCACAGGTAGGTATCGCTGTCAAGCTCCTGACAAATGCAATCTTAAATATACCGCACCAGATTTCGTTCCTGTTGTCGCACATACGATTCTCATATTATCAAAGAAGAATTTGGCAACAAAGATAAAATTAACCGCCTGAAAATCAATAACAACGATTAAATAAAATATAGCCTAAATAAAAATAACAGTATATGTCAGTGACACTTGTCAAATTGAGATTCATCGATAGCATAGAGTTTATGTCAGCATCGTTAGATGAGCTTGTGAAAAGATGTGGAAAGTTTGATAATTTGATGATCATTTTGGTGCTAAAGCAAATTTACTTACAATAAAAGGTATCATTCCATACGAATATCTTGAGAATTAGAGCAGATTTAATGAAAGAAGTTTATCTGAATAATAAAGTTTTTATTTTCATTTACATTTTGAAAGTAACAGCGATGACAACTATGCATAAGCTCAGCAAAATTAGAATAATTATCCCAACATGATATTACTCAGTTACTCAGCATCGGGTTATCTTGGGACGCATTACTCAAACACAGCAAAATAAAACTGGAGTTGCAGACATGTTTAGTTTCATAGAACGTGAAATCAGAGGAGGAATAAGGACCATATAAAAATATGTCTGCGCGAATAAAAGCTACACGAGGAACTATGATAAGACATTGGCATCGTTTTTCATAGTTTCTTTGAATCACAATAACCTCTGTGGGTATGCAATGTCTGAGCCGATGCTCTATAGCTGATTTTATGGGAGCAGTTTTTGCAAAGAAACGGATAAGACTGTACCTGAGAATATCGGTTATTCTGATGAAGTTGATCTCGACTATCCTGTGACACTACGAGACGCACATAAGGATTATCCATTTTATCGTGAGTCAGTTTGTTATCAGAGCAACAACGTATTGAAGATCTATTTTAAATTGTAAAGTCTCAAACCCAGCGTCTCAAACATGATCGCTTGATCATGGTCTGGTACTAAGAAAAGTACATCGTTGCTAAAGGTTACTCAATCGTGTTGGATGAAACGTTATATCAACTCAATTACTAGACAAAGAGCATCTGGAACAACATAATTTGAACAAAACTTCTTCAAGCTCACGAGCAATAGCGTCTGAGGAAGGAGCATGGAAAATATCAGAAAGAGAAAGAGAGTCAATACTGAGATTGTCATTAACGATGAACGTCATAATAAACTTGCAGCATCTGATAATTTTGTTAGTATGAAACGTTTTAATGAAAATATTGTCGCTGTACAGAACAGAAATACAAACTTAATGCTGCATAAACCAGTTTATGTTGGTATGGCAGTGCTTGAGATATCAAAGACGATAATGTACGACTTTTATTACAATGTTTTGTTAAGGTTGAGTGGTCTGATGTAGAGTTGCTGTTACAGATATTGACTCGTTGATGAACAAGATAGAATCTGATGATATTTACAAAGAATTGTATGTACACACCTGTTTAATCTTTTCGATTATCCAACAAATAGCGGATTTCACTTCGATGACAATATAAAGTAATGGGAAAGTTTAAAGAAGAAGTTGTTTTAATTAAATTTATAACGGAATTCAGTGGATTACGTAGTAACAGTTAATAGTTTTTTTTTTACCTGATAATAAAGTTAAAAAAGAGCCAAAGGAATAAAAAGAAATGTGGTCGGTAAAGTAATTTGATTTGGTAATTATAAGTCGGCGTTAGACGGTTTTAGTTGAAATGATGGCAATAAAATCAAATTGTCATAATACTGAGACTGATGTTAAATCTGGTCTTTGCAATTTCAGTCATAAGAGATACTCTTAGGATGGAAATAATACATTTGCGTTGGGATGTAAAATATCTGATAGTGTTTTTTTAGACTGGTTATTACAGTAGCTTTTTCATTTTTAAAAAAAGAGTAAACATTGTATGTGATAAATGAACTATAATGGAAGATATTACCCACGTAAAAGATGAAGAGAATTCTCTTCCAGGGTAAGCATATGACGATTTTGTTTAAGAAAGAGCAGGTTTCACGAGGATGCCTTATATAATCATATGAATAAATTGTACATTTTTCCAGCTGTACAGTTATTTCGTACAAGAATGTTAAAAGAAATACAGTTTTCAGAATGGCTTCAAAGCTATGTGGTAGCACAAGAAGTTGCCATTGATCCAAAATGTGATATCCTACATTCTGACCACATTGTTATCCAGTTTTGTTAAATGCTGCTGAACCGTTTTAGACAAGGAAGAGAAATGTTTTCACATGGCTTGATCTAGGGTAACATTATCCTTGTTTAGTAGTGAAACCATTATACCATTGATCTAGGGCCAAATAATATATATTTTAGTGGTGAAGAAATTATGCCACTGATCTTGGCCCACATTATCCTGCTTTAGTGATGAAGCAATTAAACCACTGATCGTTGGCCACATAATCCTGTTTTAGTGGTGAAGCAAATATACCACTGATCTTGGGTTACATAATCCTGTAATCTTGTTTTAGTAGTGAAGCAATTATAGCATTGATCGAGGGCCACATAAGATTGTTTCAGTAATGAAGCATATATACCATCACTCGAGTGCCACATACTCATAATTTAGTGTTAAAATCTTGAGATAAATAGTTGTGCTATTTGTTTAGTTTGGTAACATTCCTCTTTATCTGTGACTCACGAACATGATGGATGTCAAATTCGATTTAAAGACCAGTTAGCGTCATGGATCAAACATATGCATGCAATTAGCATATTTACGACGAGGATACCTTTCTCATGTTGTAGTGTTAGACAACGCCTTATGCAAAATAAGCGCCATTTCGATTTTTTTCAACAAGAACATATACCTGAAAAGTACCTAATTCGTTCTGGCAGTAAGGATATCGTAGAACATTAATCGGCTAAACTGTCAAACTATAAAAAGACACACAGATAAAACGCAAGATATTAAGAATTTCTTGCCCTGCAGTTTCTGTCAACTACTTGTGAAATCCGACAATGTTGGAAAGAAAAACAAATACATAATCCTCTCTACAACTGAATCATTAAGTGGTCTGAAAGTGAAAAAAATTAATGGGACAATGAAAAAATTGATCTGAATCGGACATAAACAATAAACAGTAAACATTCTGTTTCATAAACCAAACGTCTATGTTCCTTAGATATTCAACAAGACACCTCTTCTTCAAAAAGTAGAAGGTTGTTGTTTAAGCGAAAGAAGGTTATCCTGTTACGGGCTTATGACTGTGTCCATATTAATGCTGGCATTACTGTTTTGCTTTAAAAATCAAATAACAAATCTCTGGGAAATCATTTTTAAGACAAAAAGAAATAACGAAAGAATCTTATATTGCAATTAGAGAAGTATCAATGTCAATATACTGGTCTTCTCTGAACTAAAGAAATCCTGGAAACAAATGCGCAGCAAATTTAAATGAACGAGAAGAGGCATAATTGTGAATGCTAGAGCGTTTATAAAAACAAGGCCGTGTACCATTATTTGTAAAGATAACTCTTTCCAAACACTATTAACGACACCTCTGTTCCCAACGTCACGAACCACCTGTATGTAACGTAGTTTCTAAAGGGGTGAACCAGATGTACACCCTGGCTAATGTGGGCATTGATACAATTTATTGCATTGCTTTTATTTACAACTGTACGACATACCACAGAATGGATCTTCTGGTCTGGTTCTGAGATAGAAGCTTCCCCTTGCCAGGCTCTGATCCGCCGAGAAACCCAATTTAGGACAGCCATTAGGCTCGCATCTCATACAGTTCCCTTCGTTTCTATCCAGGGCTTCGAGACTGGGGCACCGGAAGGCAGTGAAGTGACATTCTGAGTTGATGGATTCAATAAAGAGGGATATGGCACGACTGTGGCTGCAGCTCAATATGTCCTCAGCATCTAGGTTCGATAATGAAAGTATTTACTCGAGTCATCAAAATAAACAATATGTATGAATATATAGGGATGGGGATGTACCATATGGGTCCTAGTAATGATCTGAACTTAAGCCAAAACTCTTTAATTGATGCTCATATTTTTTGCAGCTAAAAGAGAGTAAAACGTAGGTTCGGGTAAGCGAAACCGAGTATTTGGCCATTTAAGAAAAACAACCGTGTATTTTACCATTTTTAAAACAACCGTCTATTTTTCATTTCAAAAACAAATAGACCGTTTGTGAACACGGTGATATTTTAGCTTTGTTTTGTAATGTCTGCTTCTACAACATAGTTAAAAACTTTGGTTTTATTGAAGCCTATAAAGAAAATAAAATAACACTACTGATTTAAACGTCTTTGTGATTTCTTTAGCAGAATGTGTTTTATTCTACATTTTATAATATCTGTATATAATTTAATGTTTATTTTCTATTGATCTTGTTCAACAGTCCAAGGTCAGTCCCTAGTTTGGCTGTTATGATCCGATGCTACAATGGATCATAATAAGAAAGAAATATAAAGTAATGTTGACCCTGATAGAGCGCCTTTTAGTATGAATCCGAAATAATGAAACTGAAATTGTTTTACAACTGGCTGTTTTATACAAGTACATCGTTCGCATCCCCACCACCCAGCCAAAGAACCTCAAAACCTCCCACGAAGAAAACAAACCAAATCTACACAACAAAATAAAAATAAAAACAATCAATAGTGACAAAAAACAAGCAACCAACCAAACAAACAAAACAAAAAATAAAAACAACCAGTACAACCCATCTCAGCTAGTATTTTAAGAAAAAAGTCAAAAGATTGAAAGAAATTCATGATTCTCTGACATACTTTTTACTTGATTTTCCATACGGAAAATTTGCCGGCCACGTTATGAAGAACGGAATTGTTAATAAAAAAAAATACATTAGAAAAACTCGAGTATGTACGATTAAAAGTCGGTTATGACTTATAATCAAGATTTAATTAATATATGACCACGAACTTTACGAAAGTAAGAAATAATCCATTTTCGAATATTGCCTTTTCATTTGAAGAAACCAATAGTTTTAAAGTGAGTGTGTCGTGTATACAAGAATTATCTTTGTGAATGCATGTTCACATTTAGTGTGATGTAGGTACGGTTGAGCTAAGCTCGTGAAAAGGAAAGTGAGCAAATGATTTGATAATAACATTGCTACATGCAGTACAAATTTTGTGCTTTACTTTCTAGTCCTTTGTAGTACGCCGTGAACATTAAGTTTGTTACACTCTCTTCGCTGCATCCGGGCTGGTATTTCCCACCGTTTGGATAAAAATCGACATGTCCCACGGGATCAAACATTCCATATCCTAGATAAGAAAGATTAGGTG
Organism: Unio delphinus; assembly: GCA_029339505.1. Classification (NCBI taxonomy): domain Eukaryota; kingdom Metazoa; phylum Mollusca; class Bivalvia; order Unionida; family Unionidae; genus Unio; species Unio delphinus. Next base: position 7,147,697 of record JAQISU010000174.1, read on the forward strand.
GAAAAATATTGCCTAACGCATATATGTATGTATGTATGTATGTATGTATGTATGTATGTATGTATGTATGTATGTATGTATGTATGTATGTATGTATGTATGTATGTATGTATGTATGTATGTATGCTTATTTAAGTCACGTATGTGATCAGTGGCGCTTAGGTGTTGCACTAGTAGTTGTCATTAGGGTTGTTTATTAGCTTTCAGAGGGTTTGATACAACATTATTTGTGTTTGGTACAAAAGCTTTCAAAAAGCTTTCAATATATTTTAAGACATGATGAAATAGTAGCTGCACCATCCCCCCACCCGAATGACACACCCATTTACGGATGTGTCTAATTAAATTTCAACCCCCCCCCCCGAAAGTCCTCTAATTTTTTAAAGTTGCATTATCAAACAAATGACCATAACTAATTTTATTTTGAAGTCTATCTACTTGAACATTTGGTATATTTACCACAGATTATATTGCATGAAAGAAATACACTTTTTTAACTTTCCTATTTAGTACAAGATAGTTTTATTTTAACCCATTTAGTCAAATTTGTCATGGGGCTTCTGTTAAGGTGATATGTATTTGCAGTCTGTCATGTCAAAAATCCATTTTGTACCTTCCATTTTTTTCCATCTCAAACCTCTACCATGTCAAACATCCATTTTGTACTTTCCCTTATTTCCATCTCAAACGTCTACTTAAGATATCTACATTGATATGCGAGCATATCAAAACTTTGGCTTGCCAAGATGCAGTGTGAACGACTGCTCAGGTCAGGTCACTCGTAAACTTTTAAAATCCATGTGACCATTGATTCGATACCTACAACGAAAGTTACGAAATAACCCCCAAATGCTTGTTTGTTAGGAAGAAGATGCAGTCCTGAGATTGTGACGCAGTTTATAAGACAATGTAGGTACACTTACATATATTGTGCTGATTATATATATATATATATATATATATATATATATATATATATATATATATATATATATATATATATATATATATATATATATATATATATATATATATATATATATATTTGTGGGTAGTAGTAGTAGTAACCTTTGATACTATTCTTGGACCATGTGGCCTAAGTTGCAAACACTAAAAGTACATTATGACGTTTATCCGTTTACTAAAAAATATATATGGTATTCGCTTCAAGCCAAAAAACAGCGTAATTTAACACATTCGTAGTCTAAATACTCTAGTAACTGTTCATTGGCTTGGAATGAATGATTTAGTTAACATCTATTGCAGATATAAATAGGGCATTTTGGGTCACTTTTGTAATTAACACAGCCAGTTGAGTTATTTACTGACAGGTATTTATGTTTCAAAAGATCACTACTTAATAAACATTGAAGTTTGTAGAGCACCATTATTGAAGTAGTTTTCTTGCAATCTTTCGTTCGTCATTTTGATTAATAGGTCGGTAATTTGCAGTTTATCATGTTGCTCTCCGTAATGTATATTCGTCAAATAGAACTCCCCCAACAAGAACTATTTTTTCTGTTGCGTGTTTCAGTAAGTAGAATTTCATAAGAACGTTAATAAGATTTTAAGCAACAATTCATTACAATTTATTAAACCCGGGGATGGAAAGCTTAGCACTAAATGTAGCCCAGAACACGCTAATTACACGAGACACTCTCAGTTTCAGCTGATTTAAAAAAGAAAAGAAACAAGAAACACTCAAAACAATACGTATGTTATTTTATTCAGAGTACCCTAGACAAGGGTAAAAGACGTGTAGCAACATTAAAGTTATAGTCCAGAAAAAGAAGATAGAAAACACGTGTTGTAATATTAGATTTATAGCTCATTATTAAAGTTGGGGATCACAGCCAGGACAAAGAGGATAGGCATGTGATAAAATTAAAGTTGAAGCCCAGAAAGGGAAGATAGACGTGTGGTAAAATTAGAACTATAGCCCATTATTAAAATTAGAGTCAGAGCCCAGACAGGAAGATAGACGGTATTATTATTAGAGGTATACAGAGAGGATTGACGTGTATTATTATTCGAGATATAACCCATACAGGGAAGATAGACGTGTACTACTATTAGAGGTATAACCTAAACAGGGGAGATAGACGTGTATTATTATTAGAGGTATAACCTAAACAGGGAAGATAGATGTGTATTATTATTAGAAGTATAACCAAGACAGGAATTATAGACGTGTATTAATTATTAGAGGTATAACCCATAAAGGGAGGATAGACGTGTATTATTATTAGAGGCATAACCCAAACAGGGAAGATAGACGTGTATTATTATTAGAGGCATAACCCAAACAGGGAAAATAGACGTGTATTTTTTATTAGAGGTATAACCCAAACTGGGAAGATAGACGTGTATTACAACTAGAGTAATAGCTTAGTATTAAAGTCATAGCCCATGCAGGGAGGATAGACGAGTGGTAAAATTAGAGACATAGCCCAGTCACACTCTCATGCTGGCCTCGTTTGAGACTCGAACACATAGATCAGAGGGGATTTGTGAGTGATCTGTAAAGGCGAGTACCTTTGTACCATTCGGTCAATCGGGGCCTTAGACCATTCGGTCAACCGGGGCCTTAGACTATTCGGTCGACCGAGGCCTCAAGAGAGAATTGATGTATATTAAAATTAGAATTATAGCTTAGACATTGCGGAAAGACGTGTATACAAAGTAGAATTACAGTCTAGACACTGTGGACAGATTTAAAGTCCAGACAGGGAGGAGAGACGTGTAATTAAATTAGAATTATAGCCTAGACACTGATGATAGAGTCAAAAGCCAGACAGGCAGGAGAGACGTATAAGAAAATTAGAAGTATAGCCTAGACACCGATGATAAAGTTAAAGTCCAGACAGGTAGGAGAGACGTGTATGAAAATTAGAATTATAGCATCGACACTGATGATTGAGTTAAAGCCCTGATTGGGAGGAAGGACGTTTATAAAAATAGGGTTAAAGAGAAGACGGGAAGGTTAGACGTACATTCAAATTAGAGTTATAGCATAGACTGGGAGAATAGACGGAATGATTAATCAAAGCATACCTGATACGTAATCAAACTCCGAATCATCTGTATGAATGATGTCAACAAAACCAGCATCAGTTTGGTCTAACCTTACCAAAGGGTCGGTGTCAACAAAATTAGGTGCCGCTGGATCCAGACCTTATTTGACAATAATAAAAATAATAATAATAATAATAATAATAATAATAATAATAATAATAATAATAATAATAATACAAATAATATAACAACTACAGTATGGAAAGAAGTTAAAATATGTGTGATCATTGAGTTTAATTCAGTGATTGCTAGTATTATGAAAGGTTAGTTAAATAAAGGAATGACAAACTGTGGCATTTACAGCAGTCATAGCGGCGTGTTTTTGTATAAAAAAAAACCTCCGTGGTTAATAAATTTTAAAATCTGTAATCATTTATTAAATGATGAAAATAAATATATCCGTTGAAAACCATTAACCTATTTAGTACCTGATTAAACGAAACGTATTCATTGAAAATCGTCAGTTATTTTTTCAAGGATAAAAATAAATGTATACAACACTTCTGATTAGAAGAGTTTCAAAGACAATTGTTTAACTGATCCAAATATTTAGATCCTAATCTGACTCCAAGGTCATGAATTTAAATTATTAGAGTGCATGTTGATTACTTATGCTATATAAGAACCACAATGTGTATTGGAACAAGTCGCACTAAAACAAAATCAACATTCATAATATTGATATAAAACTTAAAGAGTCTCTTTTAAACTTCCCTTTTATGTTATGTATGTTCTATTTTCTTGAGAATCCATAATTATGTTTCACCATCTTACTCCTATTGAAACAACAGAAAAAGACTCATTGGTATTATAAGTTGGACGCCAATAACGTGTTTTTGTTGTTATTGTATTCATAAAGTGAAAATAGAGATACCCGTAATTCTTCTGAGACCATGGATGCGTTGACCTACATATCCCGCCACGTGTGCACCTAAACTGTGACCAATCAAATGTATCCTTTGAAACAGAGTCTCCTCCCCCTGAACTAGAAAGTTGATCAATAAGGCTATCTCGTTTCCAACGATACGTGTATTTGCCACAGCTTGAGTATAAGGAAGCCACGCCCCATCACCCCAGTCAACTGCAATCACGTTGCAGTCCTCCTTAAATGTAAAACATGTACACAAGTTTAAGGTATGCAGATATATGCAGTTGATCCAAACTTTTCACACTGGTCGATGTAGGAACTTTTGCGTTGATTTTGTTTTTGAATGGTAATCCATATTCTATGAGAAAGAAAATAACTTTTGTCATGTATTAACATAATCTTGTTGGATAGGTAGAAGACGACGAGGATTTAACTATATTGTTAATAACCGTTAACATGGCACAAGTGTGCTTATTATGGGCCTACTGTATATGTATAATAAAACTTACAAGAAAGCAGAATAGATAAAGCAATGTATTTGCAAGGCAACTATGCTTTCGTAATCGATGAGAAACTGCAATGCTAATTCATTAGTTCTATTTCAAAGATTCTTTTTACAAAGCAAGATAAGCAGTTTTCAGTTCACCAATGACACAACCATTATTACTACATTCCGTTACCGCCATCCCCTCCATGATTCCATTATATTATGGACAATGTATCCGTTAGTGATGTTGAAGTGAATGATAGCTGTATGAAAATAATTGTATCAGTTTGTAATCTGGGCACTGCAACCATATTTATCCTTAAGCAGCTTGATAATTAACTATTTTTTCACACATGACTAATAAAAATAGCTGACATTTAAGAAAAATTCAACTTTATAATTTTTTAAATGAATTATGGTGTTGTAAACATTTAAAAAAATGTTACATATCTTTCATGTATGGAAGACACGAATCAAGAATTGTGATACCTTTTTCAAGAATTCGTCAGCCATGTCCTTGACCCACTTAACTTGACCATGTTGAAGAAAGCCATGTATGATAAAGCGGGTGGGTCGTGTTGCGATGAAGTTAGAAGAGCGGAGACGTTCCGTGTTGCCCGCCATCAGAATCTGGGCTTCAATCTGATTAGAGCGGGTGTAGAGGAGGAACTTGGTCCGAATTACACTAGATGGTTCAGGCAGATCGTAGGTGTTGTTGAAAGGAGGATCGTTTGATGTGCAACCAAGATCCGGTTGACAGATTGCGCTAGCATCAATTCTTACGAATGCAGCATAGCCCCGGGACGCTAAGCCTAGAGCAAAACAATGCGGATTCATTCAGTGTCAACTGTAGAACGCTAAGTCACAGATGATGTGTCTAGCATTGAAGGGAAGCTGAAGCTGAGAGTTAATTTGCATTCCATCCTATCTTTCTTAAAACAAACTAGCAATGACAAGACTGTGCGTACTGAAAATTAATCGGAATAAACTCAACACATAAGTTGGAAATAGTAGTCTCAGTTACTGATGCTGTGCAATAGAAAAAAGGTACAGTATAGGTAGAGACAATTTAAATGCTTCATCATAGCATTCGAAAAAACATTGATTCAAGCAGATTTCGGAAAGTAACAACTTTCTCATTAATGTCCAGGATTTCATCATGCTTAAAACAATGGTTTTCAAAAGCTATGTAGAGTAGTGATACTTGAGATCAAGGAAAAAGTGGAGAGTAGGAATGCTTGAAACATACGACAACCTATGGATAGTAGACATGCTTGAAACAGGAAAATCTATGAAGAGTAGAAGTGATTGAAACATACGAAAAACTATGGATAGCAGACATGATTGAAGCATACGAAAAACTATGGATAGTAGACATGCTTGAAACATACGAAAACCTATGGAGACTAGACACGCTTGAAACATACGAAAACCTATGGAGAGTATAAATGCTTGAAATATTCGAAAATCTATGGAGAGTAGAAATGCTTGGAACCTACGAAAACCTATGGAGAGTAGGAATGCTTGAAACATGCGAATAACTATGAAAAGTACTGATGTAAAGTGGTAGATATACGAAAAGTTGTATGAAATCTATTAGACTTAAATACGGATCAATGTTCAGAGAGAAATGTGGATATATTGGTCTAGTTCACGATATACAAGGCTTGTATATTTTAAAAGACATGTACGTAAAGGCACTGCTTGGACACTTGACTGATAATTTAGACTTTAACAGTTTTGAAAGAAAGTAAAATAGAATATCTTACTTGCACGCAGTCAAATTTTAAACAAATGTAATCGACCACAGGCCTTTAATAAGACCAATGTTCAAGAAACTACGGGCATTTGTTAAAAAAGATAAGATTCGGCCGTGTAATTGAAACTTTACTCTATTTTGGACTAACGTACACGGCCTTTGAATCTGACAAATTTCTTATGCAAGAAGCATAAGCAAAGCAAACGATTTTAGTGTCCCGTTAGCTCTGTCATGCACAGATATCGATGGAATTTATACTTTCAAAGTGATGTTTAAAATATATCTCCCGGGCACAGTAGATATCTCAGTCTGATTTCCTAATACGCTAGAACCTTGTTTTCTAAATTTCTTTGCACTGCCTCACCGGGTTCAAAAGTAACTAGATGGTTTTAATAGAGTAATCGCTAAAAGGGCCAGACTAAATTCTCGCCTCTTAGCCGAATGTCACGAACCTTTACGTTCACTTAGCTATCATAATATATATGACGCCAAACAAAAATATACCTAATGAATCCATTGAATAAAATTCCATATATGGGGCCCTAAGTGAACTAGTGGTTTAAGGTGCTCTCCTTACAGATAACTCACATCTCACCTCTGTGTGCGTGGATTCTGTGTGGCTCAGACTATGTGGGTATGTGAGAAACCTCGCTAGTGGATTCCTGAGGGGCTGTGGTTCGCTTTGGGGTCTTCATATGCTCTTCCACAACCAAATGTAATTACCACCACTGACAAATGGCGTTACACCCACAAATAATTCTATACTAAGAATCAAATCGTACCAACTGTCAGAATAATTTTTGGGGGAACGAATTCCATTACGTCTTTGAGGAAGAATTCTTTAGGGAGGCTAGACTGAATTTGCTTATGAAATTTTTTCATATAGGTCAGAATACTTTGAGAAGACCTATGAGTAGTGTTATTTAATCGTGTACTTAACGTTTGTCTGTGATTATAAGGTGAACTTCAGATAATGTAAACATAATGTTTATATGTATGACTCTAAGTTCTAGATAGAATGTTTACAAAGCATTTTGGTTCGTAACATTGAAATGGTTCACATCTTTGATCAAATGAAAATGTATATATATATATATATATATATATATATATATATATATATATATATATATATATATATATATATATGTGTGTGTGTGTGTGTGTGTGTGAGAGAGAGAGAGAGAGAGAGAGAGAGAGAGAGAGAGAGAGAGAGAGAGAGAGAGAGAGAGAGATCAGCACATAATTCATTCATGTTTTAAGCCAGTCTGTAGGAATCAATTAGAGATCAGAGGCTTAATGTTGTGTTCAGGTATAATTCGAGATCAAGTATCTCGTTAATTGTTTTCATTGGAGCTACAAAAGTGTCAAATCACTTGTTGAATTATGTACCTATTTCAACTTTGGACAATACACAATTTTTTAATTATTGTGAACTGTTTTAAAGACATTTTGCATTGCATCATAGTGCTATATCAGGACCTTCAAGACCATTTGAATTAATTTTGAAAATATATACTTTGTAGTGTGTCATTGACTTTATAATTGAAGGAAGGAGTTTGGGTAAAAATACGTTTCTTTAGTTTTGAGTTAAGATTCCTGAAACGATTTTTTTGTATAGCTTCATAGAAAGTTACATTAAGATAACATATTATGTGGACTTGTTACCTAAGAAGTTTTTAGAAAAGATCTTGTTTATGAATTTGATGAGAAAATGTCCCTTAAGCTGTTTTTTTAAATAGTGTCTTAGCTTTTAATAAAAGATGCTGTTAAATACCAAAAAGTATTCCTCTCTTTAACTTCAGTTGTGTTCTGATTTACTTTGAGAGGACTTGTTTAAATTATTAGTGAGAATTACAAATTGCTCAATGATACTGAATACTATTTTGGATATATTATGAATTCATTCAAGGACATTCAAGATTAATTGGTCAAGATTAGTGACAAATCTGCACATTCTATACCAGAATTCATTCGAAACTACTCTATACATTTATACATGTGATATAACATTTAGGACTATTTGAGATTTGATTCACAGTACTGCATGTTCCTATTCAATTTTCACATTGTATTCAAGGGAAATAAATTATTTGTTGAAGTTTCAAAACTTGTTGGTTTTGGCTCTTTTCTGATACTTAGTTTAATAACAGAGAGTAGTAACAACTTAAATCGCTGGTCACTTTTTCTGTTACATTAAGAGTTAAAGTCGTAACAATAGGCATCAAGTTAGCCCATTACATATATGTTGTTTTGATAATCACTGAGTGCATACAATTCTGACTCGGAAATAACATGAACAGTTCTAAGTCATAACCGTAAATACAAACCAACTGATCAATTTCACGTATTTTTTTATTATCATGGAAACAAAATCATATTTAGTATCAATTAAAAGACAACACACAATTTATAAAGGCTCTACAACCTTTTATATAGCAAACTGTAATTCTAAAACATGAGCTAAAATTCTATCTTTGAAAACCTGTTGCAACTGTCATATACATGGTAACAGCTATACCTTAAACATTTCTGTCATTTACTATATAGTTAACGGTGAAACTTGTCGGAATTTTTAGCCACTGCTGCAAGAAAATAAATATTAAAAGAAACAAGCATATATGAAGACAAATATATATATGAAAGTACATTAGTCGACCAGCCAAATATCCTGGTCTTGCTCCCAATTTTACTGATGTTGCTAAATGTGCAGATTTCTTTTCATTCTCACTGATTTGCAAACCACATGTAAAATAATTCAGGCTTCTAGATTTGTCATGAATGGTAATCAGGAATATCTATTTTGTTTTATTCATCAACAAAGCCTAAAACCGTTTAATTGATTGGAAATAACGTTAATGCCTAAGCCCGCGTGTGTTTCGTTTTTGCCTTATTGAGACATGTTACGAAAATAATAGAATGCTTACGAAATAAAGATTTTTCTTTTCTTTTTAATATGTAGTTCCGAAGAGAGGCGAAATTATCTTTCAACGTAGCAAAGATCTTGATCAACACGTACACTGTGTGGAGGACTTTATACCTAAAACATGAGCACAGAGTGCTTTGTGATATTCCTAAACATTCTTTGAGGTAGAAGCACATGCCCAGTGTTCTCACTAACTGTAATGCAATCCTCTGTGTTATGCTGTATGACTTCAAATGCAAGATACCGTTTACATTCCAGAACCATTGACAAGAAACAGACTATCAATAAAGATAAACTATTAACTGGTATCCTACTTCTAAAGCACTCGTTTTCTAACAGAATTTCCTCCAAAAATTACAATTACCTTAATGTTTTTTAAGTAATATATTTACAAGATTTAATCTAGCGTACACCATCCAGCATCCCGATATGTTATATTTATATTTAATTTTATATACATTTTAAAGAATGTTTGCATCTTTACGTTTTATGTTATCTTGTACTCCATGTTTATATTTAACTGGAAGATTTATAGTCCTACGCATTTCAATTTACATATTTCGAAGTATTTATTTAGATATGACTACATGGTCACAATTGCGTTGATGTGCCTTAGAACGCTACCAGATTCCTTTAGTCAGGACCATATAACCACTACTGTAATGGCGTGCCGTAAAACGCTTCTCCATATTTTTGCTTAGGGTCATAGAGATAATATAGCTTTAGTTTGGATCATATAACCACTAATGTGATGTTGTTCCGTAAAGGCTACTACATAGATCTTTTACAAATTATCTGATCATATGTTCATTCTTTTTCCACTCTTGGATACCTATTAAATCAGAAATGTCTCCAGGTTTAAGGCATTCCCTGATATAACTTGTTCACGTGTGTGTGTGTGTGTGTTAGTGTGTGTGTGTGTGTGTGTGTGTGTGTGTGTGTTAGTGTGTGTGTGTGTGTGTGTGTTTTGGTGGGGGGTTGGTGGCGACGAAGGTGATTGTTATACTATGACATTTAGCACCATTTCCCCGTTGGTTTATATAAAGACAATTCAAATAAGATTAAACTGAACAATGATGCTTTTGTTCATTTATTTCCTTTTTTTACATATATTTATTTTGGGATACTGTACATGTATGTACGCAATCGTTTTAATATATAGTAAGTATCTCTATGTACAAAAGAGGTATTTGAGAAAGTTTTCAGAACTTATTGCTTATCCTAGTTCTATAATTTTGAATGCATTGGAAATATGATAAAATCCTGATGACAAAGTTTCTTTTGATTAACAAATATTGAGCGAATGAATGAATGAATGAATGAATGAATGAATGAATGAATGAATACGACCACAGTCTGCTGACAGCGTATTTTCTACATATTTGTATAATAATATTACATAGCTTTATTACCTTTTTGGAAAGGTGTTGCTTTACGTTTATACAAAAAAACACATAACACAGTGTCCGTGCAGCAATCAATCTCACGTGATATTGTGTGGCACTTTAAGAATAGTATGTTCGAATGAAAAGCATTGCCATACAAATATGTTTTCTGGAATTTAACAGTATTTATAACTCGGAAGGTGTAATCAAAACATATGATGTGTTCGCTTAAATTGAGACATCACTTAACAGGAAATGTAATTGTAATGTCTAAGAGTGGATATAGTGTATCGAAAATCATACTTACAGACACAAAGCGTTAGTAGAATAGACGTATCCATCGTCCTCTGTAAGACGTACACTGTAGACACCCTGCACAGAGAAAAGCCTCAAGTAATGAAAGATAAGCAAGCTGAGGTCTTACCGCAGAGCTGTATTTATAGGCGCCACCTCTGTTTCTGTCTTCGATGTATTGAAATAATAAACCTTTATTGACCAATGTTTTTAATGTACCAATTTGATTTCGTCATGAAGATACCACAATTTCATCCAAGATTAGTACATTTGTGGATATATACGATTAATAAAACGAAAATAATGGTACATACGGTAATATGTCAGAGACGTTATTTTTGTTTTATCGTGGAACTTTCTACTGATAAAATGGATACTTTAAGTATTTGGAAATTGGGAAATCTTCTTCGAATTCTACCTTCTTAGCAGCTACCGTATATAGTCTAATGCTATTCAATATGTAAATCATAGGGCCTTAAATATTTTTTATATATTAAAAAACCCAATAATTTATTTCTTTTTCAGTTATGTATATTATTTTGTTACCAGAGATTATCTCATTGTCTTACTCAAGACTCACACTGGAACAAAGGTCAGTCCATTTTTCTGTCTCTACCGCCCTTATTCTAGTAAAAAACATCAAGCTGACCGAATCTCTCTTTTTGGAGCAGTTTCCGAATCTTCTGGAGTATGGAAATTCGATAGGTGGCAACCTACTTATTCTTGGAGATTTCGACTTTCACTTCGACTCTCCTGGAAACCCATACACGTCAAAGCTCCTAGATTCCATTCATGTTTTCAATCTTAAACAGTCAGTTAACCAACCCACCCATAAACTTGGTCACATTTTAGACTGGTTTCTTTATAGACCTGATGATAATATTCTGCAATCAACCCATGTATCCCACGAACTTGCATCAGATCACCTCTGCATTATATGCCATCTCGACGTATCAGTCCCTAACCCTCCACCTTTATTTGCCTCTAAGAGAAACCTCCGTATGATAAATAGAACCAAATTCATGCATGACATCCAAGAAAACCTAACATCTTACCTACAGCATCAGAACAACTCAATAACTGACTGCGTTCATTGCTTGAAAAACATGTAACCAGCCACCAAATGCAGAGTAGCAGTAAAAATGTGTTCTCCATGGTATAGCAGTGTTAGGGACCAGCTTCGCACTGCGAAACGACATCGCCGAAAAGCAGAGAGGCTTTGGCTTTCCACCAGACTCACCATTCATAAACAAATCTACGAAGCCGCTCAGAAGAAAATCACAAACATAGTCCAGTTAGCCAAATTATCCCAATACAGTACTAAGTTCAGAGAGAGTTCCAGCTGCAAAGAGCTTTTCGAGATATTTAACAAACTAATGTCAAGGAACAAATGTGCACCGCTTCCAACTACCTTCTCTCCAGTAGACTTTACGGACCGTGACAAAGTACAAACCATTAGAAATTCGCTTGACAACACAATTTCATTTGACTCGTCACCATACAGTTATGATACAGAATTTCAGCGACAACTATCAGGAGCATTTTAACCTATGTTGATTTATCACGGACAATCGTGATGAAGAGTGCACCAAAGTCTTGCGAATTTGATCCAATTCCAACATCACTGCTGCTTGAATGTTTAGATCCAATATTGCCTTCACTAACTAATGTTAATTCCCATCATTTTTAAAAACTGCCATCGAAAAGCCTCTTCTGAAGAAAGCAACACTTGACTATAACGATTTAAAGAACTATCGCCCAGTTTCTAATCTCCCGTTCATATGTAAAATCTTAGAAAAAGTTGTTCTAACCCAACTTGTATCTCATTTGAATTCAAGCAGTCTTTTTACCAATGTCCAGTCTGCATATCGCCCTTGCCACATTACTGAAACTACTCTTCTGAAAGTATTTAATGACATTCTCTCTGCTTTGGATAGTGGAAAGATTAAAGTCCTCACCCTTGATTTGTTTGCAGCATTTGACACAAATGACAATGGTATATTACTTCACCGTCTCCAGCATGTATTTGTCATTCAAAATATAGCCTTACAGTGGTTCAAGTCCTACTTAATCAACAGGACACAAATTGTATCTGCAAATAAAATACATTCCAGCCCAGTTGATATATGTTGTGGGGTTCAACAGGGGTATGTTATTGGACCTGTTGTCTTCATTCTGTATATTCAGCCGCTCTCAAGTGTCATATATCATCACCAAGTGTTTCACCAATTGTACGCTGATGACACCTAAATATACAAGTCTAGCCACCCAAATGAAGTTGATGCTACCATCCATGGAGTAGAAACGTGCATTTCTGATGTGAAATCATGGATGACATCATGTAACAAGCTGCAAACGAATGATAATAAAACTGAGGCTATTCTGATCAAAACACAAAGACTTTCTTATTCACATCCTTTACCTCAGACAATAAATATCAGCACACCAACATTAAATTCTCACAGCCAGTACGAAACCTAGGTGTTACTCTAGACAGTATTCTCACATTGCACCAACATGTCATGAACATATGCAAGGCTGCATATCTTGAATTGAGACGCATAAGTTCCATTCGTAAATATCCTTCAGTTGATGACACTAAAACACTTGTGTGTTCATTAGTACTTTCATGAGTAGACTACTGTAACTCAATTCTGTCTGTTCGTCACAATATCTACTCCAAAAGCTTTACAAAGGTCAAAACACATTTGGTCGGATCATTTTTAGAGTACCTCGATCAGAGCACACCTCACCACTGTTCTGTACCCAACATTGGCTATCCATTAGATCCAGAATCAAACACAAAAAGTGTTCTCTGTGCTACGTTTCACAGACACACTCCAGCCCAACATACCTATCCTGCCTCACCAATGAGTATACACCAGCAAGATACTTACGCTCCTCTATTGACAATCGTATACTCATTGTTCCCATTATGAAAACGAAGTCATATGGACAACGTTCTTTTGCATTCCAGGACCCAGCGATGTGGAACGAATTGCCCATTGAAATTAAGCACAAAGACATAGTGGTCCCTTTTAAGAGTTGCTCTTAAAACTCACCTTTTTCGACTGCAGGAACAAACTTAGAGACCTAATAATGTTTTGTATTTTATATGTTTTCAGCATGTTTTTATGTTTTCCAATTTCGTGTTTTTTTTTTTTTTTGATTTTCTATAGTGTAGTTAAATCATTATAGATGTTGTAAAGCGCTTACAGATTAGGCGCTATACAAAGTCCTCATTATTATTATTATTAGTATTATTGTTTGACCGGTGAGGAATGTGTGCAATTATAATTTTTAACATAGGTTTAACAAATTTTCAGTCATATCGCTACAATGTCTGCAGTGTGACAGTTTATTTTATTATGTAAAGCACTCGGGCATCATGCAGCAGACATATAACATGATGTCCCACCAGTTACACTATCCCGGCCGACCAGTCCTAACACTAGCCTCTTAGTGCTGAGCGCTAAGCGAGGCCACAGTACCATTTTTGTAAGCATTTGGTATGACTCGGCCGGGGATCGAACATACGACCTCCAGCATCCGATGTGGACGCTCCAACCACTAGGTCACCGGAGCGGTCTGATGTAGGAGATGGGGTACTAATATTAGTGCTAGCGTAAACCAAGACCTTGCCTTCTGCCTTGTCCACCATGTTTGCAGCGAAACCTTACGTAGCGATAGCCAAATTTGCTATCATAAGGTTTAGCTGATGCCATTAATGCCTTATTCGCTGCTTCGACAGACTTATTGTCTGTTACGAAATGCCTGATATGGCCTAGTTAGACCACCATACATTCTAGTATCATTAAGGTGTCGTGTTTCGCGCGCCATAGCATTTTTGTAAATATACTTTTTCGTTGCATCGCGTGATGCCTTCACTGCTTGCGCGGCACATGCGTGATACATGCTATCGCGCACGACTATACTGTATATATTATGTAGGAATCTTGACTGGGACAGCCGTTAGAAGGAAGCTCTTTATGTGTTTAGCTGTCGTGGCGGGATTGCCGTTGTTCACTTAGTTTGAGCCAATGTTGTATTATACGTTTGCGTTATTTTATCGTACTCGTAATTTAATTCATTAAGAGTGTATGACTTATGTAATTTGGAAGCGAGAGATGATACGACTGGGATTATTAACAGGGATATAAACACATGTGCATACTCCTGCTGATAAGTTATCTGGTCGCTATTGGAACTAACATTGAAGGCGTATTATGTATGTTAGAGATTTAGTATATCATGTTTCTATTTTAATGGTATAATCAAAAATTCTTATAGTCAGACACTATACTGTCGTTTCTCATAGTCAAACACTAGGACCTTAAGGTCAAACACTAGAATGGCATTTTTTCTTAGTCAAACACTAAGAACTTCTTATAGTCAAACACTATAATGAACATGTCCTTGATCCGCTTTCCAGCTAGGTCACTTCAGCCATCCAGATTTTCATGCATATATACGTTGGCACTTTCCTGGCGGTCTATCATCATTATGGCAGCGGCCTCTGGCTACACCTAGTCAGTCCGTACACATTTATCCACATTTATTCTCTCATACCTAGGTAAGTAGTATATGTGGATACTCTAGCGACAATGGGAAATCCAGTCAAAACGGTCGTGGGAACATCTAGCGACAAGGAGAATTTAACATGGGGAAATGTAACATGGAGCGAATGGGGAATTGAACATAGCGACAAGGATTGGGTCACTTTAATGTCATTTGGACCTTTACGTTAAAAATGGGTATATCAAAATTAGTGTTAATGGGAATTTAACATGGGAATGTCACCTGGAGTTCTAAGGGAATTGAAAATTGGTGACTCCATTGTGTTTATAGGGTCAAAACTATTGATAGGGTAAAATGTACGTGTAGGGACAAAGGGCTGATAGAGACAAACATAGCTATACAGAAAGAAACAAATACACATTGAAACACACATAAAAGAGGGCAGAGATTATTTAAAGAAAGACCCACAGATAATAAAAGTCTACAATATGGGTTCAAAACATTTATTCAAGTATATACATGGGCTCTCTGGTCTGTGCTTTAGTCTGAGCACTATCCATTTAAAACTTTCAAATCTGGTTATGCAACAAATCTATTCACATGTTATCTATTTCTTGGATCTAGAAAAAATACTTTTAAAGTTAAATGCTGACCAACATCGACGTGACCGTACGGTAAAGTGAAGTGATTGGGAAGCCGCACTCTCTTCTTGTACACGATTTGATAGACTTTTTCCAAAGACATACTGACGATTTGGTGTGTGGGTAAACGTACGATCTTGTGCGGTTCGTGGGTGGTCACTTTAAAAGTTTCATCCTGTCCAGACTTCAAGGCATATAAAAAGGGACATCGTCCAAGACCGATACTTCATTGTGACTAACACTGCCAAGCGAGAAAGATGAATCATTTCACACACCAAGTATCGAGTATCGAGCGTAAGACTCAAGCAGATTTACGAATGAAAGGGGTACGTAATGGGAAACATCTACGCTGGGACACAAGCGATAGCTGACGAGATTTTAAACAATGTGTGTGACGGATATAGAAAGCAACATGAACTTTCTCCTATTTGATTGTTTGTTACTTGTTTTGGTTTAGCTATTTTCTTAAAAATGGATATTAATTGTTGTATGAAAAGTGTCATTCTTATATGAAATGCTTATGCGTTGTATGTAAAGTGTCTGACTATAAGAATTTGATTATAGTGTTTGAGTATAAGAAGGTCTTAGTGTTTGACTAAGAAAAATGCCATTATAGTGTTTGACTATAAGAATTTCATTATCTGAGACAACTCAGTGATTATTGAACAATCCAATTATCATGTTTTTTTTTTATTGGATCCATATTATGTACCTTAGCATTTATGTTGGTCATGTTTCTTGATTATTAGTGTGAGAGAATAATACACCTTTTTATTGTCACTCGCATACGTGTTTGTTATTTCTTGAATACCAATTCAGGCTCAAAGGGTATTAGCTTACACTGTCATCTTTAACCCACTTCATACTGTTTTTCTTCCCATGTTTTCCCACCATGGCGAAGACAAAGATGTAATTATCGAAGCTGTCTCCTTTTAGGTCTTCCATTTTTTTCTGCTGAAACAAGCACGCAATCCGATTTGAATCGGAATAGTTCGGACTCGTCTCTAATGCACTTACTTATCGCTGCGGGTAATTCTTTTCTGTTGTGGCCAAACGGCGGCCGTACGAATATACACTTCCGTGCATTTAATATTGTTCTTGTGTTCATTTTTTTTTTAAAAAAAAAGTTGATTAGTTGTATACTCAACAGCCTAACATATATTGTTGTTAATGCTGGCAACTTCTCGTGTATGTTGATGTCTTCTATAGGTTGGCTCGGCATGACGTCACGGGCTTAGCGACCTACTTTCCGCCATATTGCGGAGGTGAAAACAATTGCTTAGTAACAGTACGGACAGTAAGGTAGCGTTAGTTATGTTCGATATTGCAATTTGCAAACAGTTTTTGTTTACCTATAGTTTGTTTCTTATTTCTGTTTTCTGTTCAGAAGTGTTGCATAGTCTTCTGTACTAGCAGGATGAAAAACCATGAATGTGTGTCTGTCGAATATTTTTTGTGGTTCACAAACTTGATTGACATTATCCCTCCCCTCCTCTCTATCTGAAATGAGTTACGGATCTAATTCGTCATCATTGAGAACTATATTATGTACAGATGACCTATTCTGATTCTGGTAAAGGACTATGCCTTTTTAATAGTATAATAGACTACATGGCTCTGTGTGATAGACAGGGTTAAATGTAGGAACGGATAATAGGGGTAATCTAACGAAATATTGTCACTTGGTATGATTTTTTTTCTCCTCCCTTCAGGTTATTGCTTTATTATTTGGTAACTTCAACCTGGCTTCGAGCACGGTGGATATAACACGGTAGAAGACAAAAGTTATAATCGGAATGATTCGGTCTTTACTGTTCTAACCAATGTGGTGCACCATAGGCGCAGTGGCAGATGCTCTATCTGTTCGGGAAATGGACGAACCCGCCCATACACGAGTTTCCTGCTGCCTTGCAGGTCGGGTTTGGTTAGCCAAAGGCTAAGGGAGTAAACCATAAAAGAAAATCAGGAGTGGAGACCCTGAGTCAGTTGGACGATGTACTACATCCCCTTCTGGAAAACTCCTTGGTCTGGAGAGGGATGGGCTCCGCCAGACGACTTTTGCCCAGGACACACTGATAATGCTGGACCAATCTGAAGTTATCACCCGGGTCAACAAGGACCGCGCCTGCCGTTTTCCATCAGGACGGAGGTGACATATGTGCTACTGGTACTTTGCATAAAATCAGAACGAGAGACAACTTTGCCATCGCCACCTGGAACATTAGAACTCTGGCGCAAACTGGAAGACTCCAAGAGTTGACACATGAGATGGAACACTACACATGGCACATACTTCTGTGAAGTAAGATGGAAAGCCCTAGGAGAACACCAAACTGGAGATGGGCATATATTATACTATAGTGGAGAGTTGGACAAGTTTATAAATGGAGTAGGCTTCCTTGTAAACAAAGCCATCAAGGGATCTGTTCTTGAATGTCGCCCCATATCTAGCAGAATCATCTACATTCGTCTGAAAACATCCCCCTTTAACATCACAATTATCCAAGTCTATGCTTCAACTACTGATCATGATGATGAAGAAATAGAGGAGTTCTACAACAAACTTCAAGGTATAATAAACATGGTAAGTAAAAAAGACATCCTTATTATCCAAGGAGACTGGAATGCCAAAGTTGGCAAAGATGCTCTAAAAGACTGGGATAATCATTGTGGACCTTCTTGCAATGAGCTTACCAATGAAAGAGGGAGACGGCTGCTTGAGTTCGCAAGCTACAACAACTTGGTACTAGCCAAAAGCCTGGGTCAACATAAAGCTTCCCGATGCTGGACATGGCATGCAACAAATGGTACCCATCATAACCAGATCGACTACATACTAGTTCAAAACCGGTACCGATCTGGCATCAACAGAGAAAAAACAAGAACGTTTCCAGGTACTGATGTTGGGAGTGATCACGACCTCGTCATTATGAACTTTCGAGTGAGGTTGAAGAAAATTAACAAGCCAAAAAAAAATCAAGCTCAAATTCAACCTTGAACAACTGAAGGACCCTAACATCTGCAAAACATTCCAAGCCACAATTGGAGGAAAATTTGCTCCACTCCTTGTGATGGATGTTGATGTTGAAGTGATGACAGACACTTTCAACACTGTTATGACAACAGTTGCCAAGGACATCATTGGCCTCCATCACCCAAAGAAAAAACCCTGGGTTACAGAAGAGATTCTGAATCTGTGTGATGCCCGAAGAGACCTAAAAAACACCAGACACACAACAGGGGCAGTGGAATATCGATAAAAAACAAGAATGTCAGAACAAAATTGAAGGAAGTAAAAGAAGATCGGATTGGACAACAGTACACAGAAATAGAGAGCAGTCTGATAAAGAATAACAGCAAAAAGGCATTCCAAATTGTGAAAGACCTCACCAGAAAGAAGCATCCAAGAGTCAGTACCATTCAAGATGAAAATGGAAAATGCCTCTGTGGCGTTGCCCGACCCAAAATTAAATTAGAACCATGTGTTATCAAGTAAGTCGGACAAGCCACTGTTTATTGTTACACATGACCCCAGGCTAACACCATCCCTTACGTAAGTTTGCAATAGTTAAGAGAGGAAGCTGACCAAGCCCGTCAGAAGTGTAATTAGCAACTTGGGCTGGAAGGATGTTTTGTACATCAAAGAAGCTGCCAGAAGGAGTGGGCGTGCCTTATCTTCTGGATACGCTGACGGACCGTCAGATTGAATAAGTCTAGTGGATAGGGTCCCAGCGCTACCCAATCATAATTGAGATAGGGGTGGGACCCTGATTTATTTTAAAATATAATATCTTTAACCGGCCGGCTAGCTTTAGTTCTCGATCATCCGTTAGAGAAGATTGTCTGAAGAATTGGAACTCCGTGCGGCCATACGTTATTTGGCGGGAAAAACTTAGGAACAGAATTCTAAGTGTAGCTTCTAAAAAGGTCAGTGAGCTATTTGTTCGGTCTTTGCCGTCTGCGACTGCATTTAATTGTAGATCGTGTATATACGTATTATTACTAAACTCGTAGTAGGAATAATTATTTTGTGATGTTGATATGTTTGTATATTTTGAAGAATGGGTTCCTATTTGTAAAGAATCGTATTGCTTGCTAGCCGTCGTAAGAATTAATATTATTATAATTCGCTATGTGGTTATTTTATAGTACAATAGCACATTATCCATGTAATTATAGAAAGTGAATGGTATCTTTGAAATGATTTCACTGTGAGAAATTAATAATATGAATATTTGAATATTTGCGTACGCTTGTGGGAGTGTAGTGTACAGACATACGTCTGGCTGTCGTAATATTGTAAGTACAATAAGATCATATATATATATATATATATATATATATATATATATATATATATATATATATATATATATATATATATATATATATATATATATCTATCTATATATATATATATACTTATGTTATATGATGTATGGATATATGTATGATATCGTGCTATTACGCCATTGTTTCCCTGTAAGAGTGTGTGGGAATTTCGATGTGTATGTATGCGTGTCCTAAAAGGTAATAACTTTATCTGATGGTTAATTGACGATTTAGTGTGAGGTGAGATGTGATAAACCCTATGTTAACGCCTTGTGATTTTCACAGGAAGCTTCGAGGGACAGACTAGTGAGTGGTCCCAGTATTTCCGTTATAGACGGAAGAAAGAGAAGGCAAGACGGAAATCTGGAGAGGAAGTTCGGGGAACAGACCAGGAAAAGTGGTCCCAATAGTCGGGATAAAGAACGGAAGGAAAGTGAAGGGAGGAGAGAAGTCGGGAGAGGTGGAATCCAGGAGGAGTGGGAGGATCGGATAAATAGATGAGTACAACCAAAGGCCAGGTGGAAAATCGAACTCACACTGAAAATCATAAGATGAAATAGGCTATCACTTAAAGGACGAGGGATTGTGTGACATTTAAATTTATAGGCTTCATTAAATTGTTATTGTTGAATTTCATCTTCGTGTTATATATATATATATATATATATATATATATATATATATATATATATATATATATAATTTAACCGTCGGCAGTGCTGACTGGGGGCTCAGAGCCGTATACCTATTTGGTCTTTAATTTGAATTTAAATTCACGAGCCAGGTGGAACTTTCATAATATTTTAATCAATACTTTGGAAGTACCCCACCCCAACCTTTGCAGAACGCTACAGCCTCACAGAAGCAAGTAACATTGCAGAAAGATGGACTGAGTATTGTAAAGAACTCTACAACTATCCGTCCGCAGGAGACCCAGAGGTGCTTGAAGTTCCAAACTCCACAAATAATGATGATTTCCCCATTCCCAAAGAAGAGGTGGAGTCAGCAATAAGACCACTGACGAATGGAAAGGCAGCTGGAGTAGACAACATCTCAGCTGAACTTATCAAGAATGGTGGGGATTCAGTGATAGAACTACTAACAAAAATCTGCAACAAGATCTGGCAGACAGGCGAATGGCCAACACAGTGGACCCAGTCACTAATTATAACACTCTCCCAAAAAGGCAATCTCCAGCTATGCCAAAATTACAGAACTATCAGTTGGATCAGCCATGCTAGTAAGGTAATGCTGAAGATCATCTTGAACAGACTGAACCCACAAGCAGAAGAAATAATCGCTGAAGAACAGGCAGGGTTCCTTTGTGGAAGAAGCACAACAGAACAAATTTTCAATCTTAGGGTTCTATGTGAAAAGTACTCACAACATCAACAAGACATCTATCATGTGTTATAGATTTCAAAAAAGCTTTTGATAGAGTGTGGCATGAGGCATTGTGGGCCACAATGAAGAAGTACAACATGGGTCAAAAGTTGACCAACACCAACAAGCAGCTGTACGCCAAGGCTACCAGTGCAGTAATTGCTCAAGTTTCTGTGGGGGACTGGTTCAAGACTACAGTTGGAGTACGGCAAGGCTATCTCCTGTCACCCACGCTTTTCAACATCTGCTTAGAGCGCATCATGAGCGAAGCCCTGGAAAACCACTGTGGGACAGTCAGCATTGGAGGGCGTAACATCACCAACCTCCGCTTTGCAGACGACATTGATGGGCTGGCAGGCAGTGAAGATGAGCTTGCCACCTTAGTGAAGAACCTGGATAAAACATCTTCAAGATTTGACATGGAGATAAGTGCCGAGTAGACAAAGCGGATGACAAACAGTGGCAAACAAATCTCAACCAAGATTAAAGTCAGAGGACAGGAACTGGAAACAGTGGGCCAATTCAAATATCTTGGTTCCATAATCACGTAAGAGGGATCAAGAGCAGAAATTTTGTCACGAGCAGCACAAACAACGGCAGCTATGTCAAAGCTAAGACCCATCTGGAGAGACAAAGAACATCTGTCTGAAAACTAAAATCAGACTATTTAGAGCACTAGTCATCTCAATCTTTCTGTATTCATGTGAGGCCTGGACCCTGACAGCAGAATTACAACGAAGAATTCAGGCACTTGAAATAAGATGCTAGAGAACCATACTTGGCATCTCTTGCATGGACCACATCAGAAATGAAGAAGTGTGCAGCACCATCAGGCACAAAGTAGGCCATTATGAAGACCTCCTTACCATTGTCAAAAAGAGAAAGCTGAAATGGTATGGCCATGTCACTAGAGCCAACAGTCTATCCACAACAGTACTGCAGGGTAGTGTCCAAGGTAGAAGAAGGAGAGGTAGACAGAGAAAAAAGTGGAGTGACAACATCACAGAATCGACCAGGAAATGTTTTGCAGAGACACAGACATTGGCACATGATCGAGTCAAGTGGAGGGAATTGGTCAGATGTTCAGCAGCACAGTGCCGCAACGACCACACTAGGTCAAGAGACTGATGATGATGTGATAATCATGAAAATTTCACATCTTATTCTCCTGTCAGTATAGTTCAAAACACGCTACACAGCAATTTTGGTTAGACAGGAAGACCCTGACGCCCCAAACATAAATAACAGCGTCAGGTCTGATATGTAGGACTATGTCCGACAATGACCTATAGCAGAACAATGATAATAATATGACATTAAAGACACAAATAAAAATGAACTAATGATTTTTGTTGAAATGATGCCTGTAAGATTCTGACTGAGGAATTAAAGTAAATTCTTCATGCATCTATTGGCTTTTATACTGAATCAACACTGCCCCCAACCCCTCTTTTTTACATTCATTACTTTTACAGAAAGGGGGTATTTTGAATATTTTCCTGGGACAAGAGAGCTAAAAGAATAAGTATGTGCCTTATACATGAATAAAGTTCACTAGTACTTAATAAATTAGCATACTTTTCATCACACCTCAACCATCTAGAATTTTAGATACATGCATTTAACTCTGTAGCAGACACAAGCAATAGAAGTTGGCGGCTCATTTGAAGCACAAGTTACGCATTTTATCTCCTGTGCTAGTCTAACTGTGACAGGCAGTCACCAACAAGTCAACCAGTTTCCAAGCCTAATTCAAAGTAAATCTAAACCACATTACAGATTTAGCTTATGTGTGAAGTTGTGAACTTAAAAATGCAAAGTTGGTGATAAGCCCATGCCTTCTACCTTAAATATTAGAGAGCTGTCAAAATGCGAAACTATCCAGTGAGCCCTAAGAATAATTTGCATCTTCATAAATATATTTCGTAGAAATAGCCGAGGACTTTCCGATTGACCAAGCAATAGTACGGATTTTCTGATTGACTA
Source organism: Unio delphinus (assembly GCA_029339505.1). Lineage (NCBI taxonomy): Eukaryota > Metazoa > Mollusca > Bivalvia > Unionida > Unionidae > Unio > Unio delphinus. Next base: position 7,171,351 of record JAQISU010000174.1, read on the forward strand.
AGCAATGGGTAAGTGGAGATATTTCGAAGGCAATATAGATACTATCAGATTTTAATAATTTAAAGCTTAAATGGAGATTAACTTTGGATTAGAATATGTAAGTGACTTCAGTTACTCGAATCTAATCAAAGTGTTTATTGGAAAGCGTTCGAGTTGAATCTACTTTCGATTTCAGAAATATCAGTATGACTCAAAACAGAAATATTTGGCTATTAGTTCAAATGTAATCAGTGTTACATGCCAACACTGTCTCTGAATGGTTGGTATTAATTTTGTGAGGTAACTTTTGCATCTCTACGGTTTAGTTCTACAATGTAAGCGTATCACATGTTATTTATGTTTTAGTGCTACACCCAGAAGATAGATATCGTAGTCCAGTCCTACAATGTAAGACAGCACATGTTATTTTTTGTTTTAGTGATATATATATATATATATATATATATATATATATATATATATATGCGTCGAAATCTTACATGTAGGACTATGTTGAGATCTTACATGAAGGACTACTCTACAGTTTTGTTAGCTAAGAACTAAACTAGTTCTGCAATATAAGATATAGCACAATGTTGTTTTTGTTTTAGTGCTATGTCTTAGAAAGTTACAATCAAAATAACATCCTTGAATAGCAGGTTCTGATGTTGGGTTGACATTGGAATGAGTAGTCAAAGTTTCAGGCATATGTCACACTTAGCAGCCTATATTGACACTCATCCACTAATTTATGTGTAATTAGTATACTTACTGTTCTGTCTTTTTCCTGTTGGAATGAAAATATGACCCTAGCAAAATTGCACATTTTCATGTTCTGTTGACATGCATTTGAATTTGTTGTAATGCGATGGTTGTCAAAGGTATGCTGAAGTATGTTAAAGTAGACACTTGGGAGATATGTTTCGAAATGAAACGTTGGCTACAGTTCCAGTAGGCATAATATATTTTATTCATTAAAGAATAATATTCAACTTTTCACAATTTAGGCATTCACAGCTTTCATCACTTTCCAGCAAACTGAAATGTAGACCAATGAAACTTGAAAACAGGTTAATTTCTTTTTTGAGAATTAGAATTTATTAGAGAAAAGACATCAGGGTAAGTAAAGTCTGAAAAAAACCATTATAATTTTATTGGTAGAAAAGCATCTTTGTTGGTTGCCAGTTTTGTGAGATTCCTGAAAATTTGACTTTCGTTACATTCGTCATCAATGATCAAAACATGCTATGCAGCGCTGCTATTTAGGCAGTAAGACTCATCACCCCCAGAACAAAAATATCGGGTGATGTGTCTTGAGTTGTAGGATTAGGAACTAAACCATCTATAGTAAAAGTCACATAATCATGTTAGCGCCTTTGCTTATATAAATTTAAAGATATACGAGTGTGCACATACAACATTCATTTATGTAATAAATTTAATCTTCTAGATGTGATGTTTAAGTTATTATGTCAAATACCTCATCATTAATGAAAATAATGACTACAAGACATCAATTTTTTATTGGCCAAGAAAGAATGCTCCAAGCTGATTTCATTCTCTGCTATTTCCATAAGACCATGCAGAAGTGATGTGCTGTAGGGAGCTGTTAATTTCTACTTTCATTGTTTGCATTCATTAGCTTGTATTGTGCATTATGAGACCAGTGACAGGTTAGATAGTCTGCAGTGACCATTTCAGAGATGACGATTTCGATATCGTCTAAAAAATTAAATGGTCGCTTGTTATTACGACCATCAGACGACTCCTGCCAAATGCAGTACCAGGCATATTTTCTCGCCATGGGTTACAGCAGGGCTAACAAAATGTAGACCAAGAAAAGCCTGTACAGAATTGACAGCAGGTACTGAGCTAGGGAGGGTAAAATATTTGTACATTATTATCTTGATACAGTAGAACCTGTCTTGAAAGACCACCCTTTCTGCCATAAAAGTTTGGTCTCTAAAGAAAGGTGGTCTCTCATAACAGGTAACTATGCTATATAATCATTAAATTTGTGCCTTGATAATATGGTCTCTCAAGACAGGTGTTCTCACATAGCAGTGGTTTTTCAAGCTAGGTTTCACTATATATTATTATTGGTTTTCAGCTCCTAACCCATGTCACAAATATACATAGCAAAAGAACAATCAATGGGAGAGGGCAACTTTAGTGGGAAGGTGTTTGCAAACCATAATAACTCCACCCATACCCACCAAAATGAATCCTGCTTTACCATTTTGAATGTGTGTGTTTGTGTGTGACTCTCTGATTTTAGTTTTGCCTATTCACCGATTATTATCCCCCCCCCCCCGAAAACATTCATTTGTATACCCATGCTCTTTTCATGCCTGTTAAACAACAATAATAATAATAATAATAATAATAATAATAATAATAATAATAATAATAATAATGACAAAACAAGCTTGTTGCTAAAGACAAAATGTGAATACTTGATGTAGTGATTGTGTCTAATTGTAAATGCTAATTACCTCCCCTTTGTGTTGAGGCACTAGTAGTAAATTACATTGTTTGCCAGAATATACACAACTGTGTCAATGGATGACAGTCTAGGTCAGAGTCAAATCCACAACCCATTGATTGTGAGTGGGAATACTAGTGTCCATTCAGTGTATATATATTTAGGTACTGAATGAGAATTTTGATAACCAGCACCCGGAAAGTGTACTAGAGAGAACCAGTGTTCTAGAGAGAACTGAAAACAGTGATATATATTATAAAGATATAACAAAGTTTATTTAGTTTAGTGATTTATGAGTGATCTGTACACGTGTGTATAGGGAGGTGTCAAGCTTTGCCAGATTTTTGCATACATACTAACTGGATGGCTCTTAATTGTCAAAAAATAATTTGAAGACAAAAATTTTTCATTGCTATGGAGGACTTGTACAATGGCAGTTTGGTGTTGGACTGGGTCATGAAAGGTCATATTGGATTGAACTATTACTAGTTCAGGGGGAATCAATGTATGATTGCATGAACAAGAAGTTGCAAGCTCTTTCATTTATCTCCTATATGGATGTTCAACTATGAATGGAATAGAGGAGTAACATACAAGAAGTTTTAGTTTTTAAATTATATCTATGACAATTCTTCAAAATGATAATTAAGAATGATGCAAAAATTCAACTAAAATAATTCTGAATTGACAATTGTGTTTCTACTGACTTTTGAGTGTATGAAGGAAGATTTATATGGGGAAAATAGGTAGTATATATGGCTTGATATGAAATACACTACATTCCATACAGAAGATATTTACAAAGTGACATCATTTTTCCCTGACTGTGTTTTGTCAAGCTTTGTTTATAAATGATGACATTGTCACATGTGTTTTTGTTTGAAGAACAACTTCTTCCCAATTCAGATGCATTTTCTCTTGCATCATAGCATGTGACAAAAAAAGCATTTTAAACAGGATCACCCCGCTTGCTTGACTGTTCCTAAAAATGTTGATGTACGTTATTAAATATTTGAGCATTTTGCAAGGAATTTAGCCAATATTCATCAATGGAATTAGTATGGACAAGGTGTGAAATACAATGAATAAATACAACTTAAATATATGTGTAATCAGATTGTCATAAATGACATCTAAAGCTGCAAAAAGTGTTTCAGGGCATACACAAGCAAAGTAAGAGTTGTTCTTTATAATTCTCCCCCAAAGGAGTTCACTTGGATGGTCCAGGGATCATGGTGGCTTTAAAAAAAGTTGTAGCTAAGAAAAAGGACATTGTAAATATTGTCACCAGTAATCATTTTTATGATAAAGTACTTGTTTATATCGATATCCTCATGAACAAGGTTATAATATCCACATTATAGTTTTTGTATAAATCCCTGTTTGTATGTAACCCTTGACAGATTTCAAGGAAGAAAATCATTAATGTGATAAGAAAGCACAGAACTTAGACATTTAATTCATTGGTTTATAATTTCTAACCGGACTAAAACCAGGGTGACCATAATACTGTCATTGTCTGTGTGTTTCATGCTTAACATAGTTTCCATACTTACATGGTGCCATATGACTTACACTATGGGCAAGTACTGACAAAACATCCACACTGGTAAAATAGCCTTAAAGATGTGCAGTAGACCAATAAAATGAATGTGAATATATTCTCAGTTAACAAAACAGATGCCGTTTCTGAGTAAGCTGAGCAATGGGCTTTCTACGCACTTATAATTGGTGAATGGTGAATATTTCTTTAGGGTTTCTTTTCTTTATCATTATTAGATGCCTCAGATACACATTTATGTGAAGATAACAGATAATTCGGGTTTGTTGAGGAAACAAATAGTTATGTTTATATTTCTCATACCAAATATACTCGGCAAAGAATAAATTGGTCATTTTGCGTATCTAAGAGATACATCCACATTTTTCTGACGCCGTTTGAAACGTGATGCAAATAAAAACATAAAAATATGTAGTGAAATACAATAATAAGGAAAGAAATTATCAGTGACCTACATGCATGATTATAAACGACGATTGTTATACTGCATGAATCTTCAACGCACTTTAATAATTTACTTGTAGTGAAATGCTTCCTAAATTCCAAAAATGATCACCGAATGCTGCATTATTAGTTTTTTTTACAGACATACTAGGATCTGCATTCCCACCAATGAAACTTATACGAGTCAAACACCTGTACCATATATATAAGCATTAATTATCATCATCACACTAAAAGAAGGATCGAAGAAACATATCACATAGCATATGCGCCCCCTCCCCCTGTAAATAATTAGGAATAAATACGTTTATTTAGTAAGCAGTGTTATATGCATATTTGAGTTAAGGAAATAAGGTGGAAAATAAGATGTTAACATATACATGTATATACCCCCGCCTGGATTCATGATTGGTACACACTAGTTCTTCAAAAGATCGCAACCATTTGAAAATGAATTGACGACTTGTGCCTCAGTTAAGAACGTGCCCAAAGTTAGTAATTACTCATAACTTGCTTAGCAAAACAATACCCGGGTCATTTGATATACCTAAATCTAAGTATATTTTTGAATCCGTTTGAAAAGTAAATTTTCACAGAAGATCATTTTATGTACGAAAAATAATAGGATGACCAAAAAAATTATAAAATTTTGTGTACGAAAAAATATGATAGAATTAATTATTTTTATGGCTTGATGATGTACGAAAAATTAAAGGGTACGAAAAATAACATGAAATACGGTATATATTTATTAGTTCAGACAATCGCTATGCATTTTTAAAATACATCAGAGAAAGCCAATGAGGAGATAAATGTTGGTGTGCCATCTTAATAAGTTTCAATAACTTGATTTTGTCTCAAAGTCCACAGTTTTTGTATTATTTATTTCCTAGACACAAACCTAAAGTCTAACATTTAAGCAATAAGAATTACCGTTTAGCAAGTATTATTGGATGGTATCTTAGATGAGTGAAATACAAATGATAAATTTACATTTTTGGTGAGAGGACATTGTAACAAGCCTTTCAGTTGTAAAAATGAGTGACTTTCCGTTGATGAGTCATTTTTAACCCTGGCCAAATCATCTTCATTTAACATGTTGAACCATAGCAGCCAGGTTACAATGTTTGTCCATCATGTTCAAGACAATGCTCATGTGGTCCTTTCTTTATGCATGAGATAATTACTTGTGGCATACATCCACTTACTTCGTAACCTAACCTATTATATACCTGTTACAATGTATATTTTACTATAAGATAAAGTAGATGCACACACAAGATTTTCAGTTAAACCAGCTATTGATCCATTCTGAAGAGAAGAGTCTTTCAGTGGATGATCCCTAAGGCCAGTTCAGGCATTTTGTAGTCAAAAGTTCACTGACTCCTGTAAGGCATGTCTGACCTAATGAACCAAATCTGGAGGGATGATTTGCACCTATCGTAAATTTTACTCAAAACTACAAATGAAAGAATAGTTTGTATATTTTAATGAATGTAATTCTATGAATTAAAGTTTTAATTAACAGCTTCAAAATTTTATCTTTGCCTAAATAGTCATTTTCTTTCCTGTTTCAGCCCAACCAACAGATGATACACCAAGGGAGTAAGTATGACTGGACTTCACTCACGGCTTAATATATTTGTTTATATTATATCACTTAGAGATTCAGGGTTTTTTAGGGCACACTCTGTTCCCTATCCATGTAACTCACAAATGAGTGATGTCCAGAAAATGGTTTGAAATGTGTCCTAGGGTGAATGTTTTCCTGAAAATGGTAATAAATGTATCCCAGGATGAGTGATGTCCTGAAAATGGTAATAAATGTATCCCAGGATGAGTGATGTCCTGAAAATGGTAATAAATGTATCCCAGGATGAGTGATGTCCTGAAAATGGTAATAAATGTATCCCAGGATGAGTGATGTCCTGAAAATGGTAATAAATGTATCCCAGGATGAGTGATGTCCTGAAAATGGTAATAAATGTATCCCAGGATGAGTGATGTCCTGAAAATGGTAATAAATGTATCCCAGGATGAGTGATGTCCTGAAAATGGTAATAAATATAGCCAGGGGTGAGTGATGTCATGAAAATGATTCTTAATGTATCCAAGAATGAGTTATGTCCTGAAATTGGTTATAAATTTAGCTCAGATGAGTGATGTCCTGAAAATGGCAAACAATGTAGCACAGGGTGTTCCAAGCCCTGAAAATGGTTATAAATTTAGCCCAGGATAATTGATGTCCTGAAAATGGCTAGCCCTGAAAATGGCTAGGAATGTATCCCAGGATGAGTGATATGTGTAATAGTATAAGTTTGTATGCCATATACTGTTAATGATGCTGACAACTGGACTCTGGGGTGGTAAGGAACATCAATTTTTCAAAGCAAACAATTTGATTGGGCAGTTTCTTTTCTTTGCTCAATACATTTTATAAATAGCAAAGTTGCATGTTTTTTTTAAACTTTATTTTTATGTTGCAATGACAGCTTTAATGGTGTGTATTACTATGTCTGTATGTTAAAGAAACTGCCCAATCAAAATGTTTGCTTTGAAAAATTGATGTTCCTTACCATCCCAGAGTCCAGTTGTCAGCATCATTAACATTATGGCATACAAACTTATACTATTACAGTGGTGTAAGGGGTGCTCTTGGAAGGGTAGCACCTCTGGTGGGAGTAGCAGTCGTATCCTCTTGGGGGTAGCTAGTCCACCTTTGGTCCTCACTTGGCACCAAGCTCTCACCTGTGGCTCCAAGAAGCTATAGCATGCACAGCGGCCACACCACGGGCAACGGCTTCGACTGGCCGGCTAAACCAGGTTGAGGGTAACCGGCAGGTCTCAAACCTTCGTTGAGTCAGGGATTGTCACTCCTCGCATGTGAAGACTGGACCTGGCGGACTGCGCGGAGGAACCACCAGCTGGTCAACGGGCAGAAAGACGGACCCAGCAAAGCGTTGTGGAGCGCTAAGAGCACGGCATGACACGTAGGATGCCTTGGTCATCCACTGCATCCAGTCTACATTCCGGTACGTCATGCCACTGGAGAAAATGGGGCCTGGACGAGAGAGTGAGGTTGACGTAGCGCAACTCTCCCTCACTTTAATCCAATTCATGCGCAAGTCATTCATGTCGTCATCATCATCATCTGTTCCAAGCTGCGATGCGGCAGGTGTGGATGCACTGGCAGCCGTAGTGGCGGACGTGCACACAGACGGCTCAGGCCATAGGGTCGTCTTCCATTGACCTGAAGCAGAAATGCATCTCGGCAGCCGTCTGAGCGACTAAGCAGACCTTTTTAGGATAGCGCTGCTTACCTCCATAGCCTGAGAAAGGGGCTAGAAAAGGTGCCCCCAAAAAAGCCTGCTTCAACCACCCCGACCAGCTTACCGGGGCTAGAGGGAATCCCATTCTTGCGGTCGAAACACAAAGAAAACCCAAAAGGTTCCACTCACTCTTGGTGCGTGGAACATACGCACTCTACTGGATCGTGCAGAGGCTGACAGACCGGAGAGAAGAACTGTCCTGATTGCAAGAGAACTTGCCCGCTACAAGATAGAGATAGCAGCACTGAGTGAAACTCGCTTTGCCAACGAGGGCCAGCTGACTGAAGTTGGAGCTGGAAACACCTTTTTCTGGAGTGGATGTGGCACTGATGAACGTCGTGAGGCTGGAGTTGGTTTCGCAGTCAAATCGAGTTTGGTGAATAAGATCTCTACCTTACCAAATGGAATTAATGACAGATTAATAATAATGAGGCTACCATTACATGGAAAAAAGCAAGCCACACTCATTAGTGCTTATGCACCAACCATGACAAGCTCGGAGGAGGCCAAAGACAAGTTCTACGATGATCTGGAAGCCCAAATTGCTTCGGTACCAAAGTCAGATAAACTAATCATTCTTGGTGATTTTAACGCCCAAGTTGGCACGGACCATATCTTGTGGAAGGGAGTTATTGGTAGACATGGCATTGGCAACTGCAACAGCAATGGACTTCTGCTCTTGAGGTTGTTTGCAACTTACAATCTTCGGATCACAAACACTGTATTCCGTGTGCAGAACCGTAATAAAACAACTTGGATGCACCCACGGCCTAAGCATTAGCATATGATCGACTACATCTTAGTACGCGGGACTGACAGGCAGGATGTCCGGGTGACTAAAGCCATGTGTGGTGCCGACTGCTGGACAGACTACAGGCTGCTGATTTCCAAGATGAATCTCAGAATTAAATCTCCCAGACGTCCACAGAGAATCAAAGTCCCAAAGCGGCTCAATATCTCCTGGTTGAAATTATCCAACACTGAGCAAGCTCTGTCTGCAGTTATAAAAAGCAAGCTAGAAACCACATACTCTGACACCAACAACGTAGAGAAATGCTGGGAGGACTTAAAACATCTGGTGTACTCTACCGCATCTGAAACCCTTGGCATAACTGCGCGAAAGCACCAAGACTGGTTTGACGAGAACTGTGAAGAAATACAGTCCCTGCTAGAGGAGAAGCATCGTCTCCATCGTGCGTACAACATCGACCCCAAGTCCACTGCAAAGAAAGATGCATTCAGCAGGGTCCTCCAATCTGTGCAGAAAAAACTGCGCGAGATGCAGGACACATGGCTGAGCCGAAAGGCTGATGATATCCAATCCTTTGCCAACAGACACGACATGAAGAATTTCTATAGCGCTCTTCGTGATGTTTATGGCCCAGTAACAGCAGGCACAGCCCTTCTATTGAGCACAGATGGCAGCACTCTGATGACCGAGAAGGAGAAGATACTGGAACGCTGGGCGGAACACTTTGACGGTGTCCTCAACAGACCCTCTTCCATCAATGATGAAGCTATCAACCATCTACCACAGGTGGAGATCAACGAGAGACTGGCTGATCCTCCAACAGTGCTGGAAACTCATAAAGCCATTGAGCTCCTTTATAGTGGAAAAGCTCCAGGAGCAGACTCCATCCCAGCTGAGATCTACAAGTCTGGTGGGCCTAAGCTAGTGGAAAGACTAACAGAGATGTTCTGTGGGATGTGGAAGCAGAAACGCATACCACAGGAATTCAAAGATGCATACATTGTTCATATTTACAAACGCAAAGGCAATTGCCAATCCTGCAACAATCATAGAGGTATCGCTCTACTCTGCATCGCAGGTAAGATCCTCGCCAGGCTACTGCTGAACAGACTCACAAAGCACCTTGATCATGGCCTACTACCAGAAAGTCAGTGTGGCTTTAGAAAGGAGAGAGGCACCATCGACATGATCTTTGCTGCCAAGCAGTTGCAAGAAAAGTATTTTGAGCAAAATGTCAAGCTATACACCACCTTTGTAGACCTGACTAAGGCATTCGACACTGTCAGCAGGGAAGGCCTTTGAAAAATCATGGCCAAATTTGGATGTCCAGAGGTCTTCATTGAAATGGTGAGGCATTTTCATGACGGCATGCTTGCCAGAGTTCAGGATCAGGGTAACTACTCCGAACCCTTTGCAGTCACCAATGGTGTGAAACAAGGATGCGTTTTAGCCCCCACTCTCTTCAGCCTCATGTTCTCCGCAATGTTGATGGATGCTTTTAAGGATAGTGATGTGGGAGTAGGTATCCGTTACTGTCTGGATAGGAAGCTATTCAACCTGAGGCGGCTTCAAACCAAATCCAAAGTCCAAATTGCGAACATTCGCGACCTCCTGTTTGCAGATGACTGTGCCCTCAATTCCAACATGGAGGCAAGCATGCAGCAGAACATGAACCTGTTTTCCACAGCTTGCACTAACTTCGGACTCACCATCTCTTCCAGCAAGACCGAGGTTCTGCATCAGCCAGCCCCTGGAGAAGATTACCTGGAACCATCTATCACTGTCAATGGCCAAAAGCTCAGAAATGTTGACAGATTCACATACCTCGGCAGCACTCTCTCACAAGCAGTTCACATAGATGATGAGGTCAATACAAGGATTGCCAAAACCAGTGTAGCTTTTGGCAGACTCCGCTCTAATGTCTGGGATAGGAGAGGCATCAGGCTTGCCACCAAACTAAAAGTCTACGCAGCGGTTGTTCTCCCCACCCTCCCTCTATGCTTGCGAGACCTGGACTGTGTATAGCCGCCATGTTAAGAAACTAAACCACTTCCACATGAGCTCCCTGAGAAAACTATTGAAAATTAGATGGCAGAAGAAGGTACTGGACACAGAGGTGCTCACGCAGGCTGGCATGACAAGCATCCACACCATGCTGTGCAAGGCACAACTCCGATGGGCTGGCCATGTCATCCACATGCCAACAGAACGCCTACCCAAGAAAATCTTCTATGGAGAATTACAGCAAGGCAAGAGATCTCTTGGCGCTCAAAAAAGGAGGTAAAAGGACACCCTCAAGGCCTCACTAAAGAACCTAGGCATTGATCCTGACAGCTGGGAGAGTGTCGCTGCTGATCGATCAACTTGGCGCAGTCAAGTTAATGCCGGTGCGGCAGCCTTTGAGCACAGAAGACTGGTGGACGCAGCTGAGAAACGTGATCTACGCAAATCCAGGAACAGCAGTTCTGTAATTCAGTCAACAACCTGCACATCCATGTCCCCACTGCAACAGACTATTCCGGGCCCAGATCGGACTGATCAGCCATCTCTGGAGCCACCCTCCATGAATCGATGACATTGAATGGTCCTCATCGACATCGATGGACAAACATCATGTTAATACTGATATCCATTTGTACATAGCTGTGCTAGTACATTAATCCTGCTGTCCATCCATATGCATGCATGCCTGCCCTGCCATCCTGTTGTCCATTGCTATGCCTGCCAATCCATTCAGGATGGATGATCCTGAATCTGTTTTGACATAAAAGCACAATCGCTATTAAACTCTGATCCATAAAATGTTACTGATCATTCTCCTAAATAGATGACTCAATTAGATTTTAAGGCTAGGACATTTCGTCAACTTTTGACACATTTTTTAAACCTTTTTAAAACTTTACTTTTTGACAAAATACTTATCATCACAAGTCTAACAAAATGCCACCTGAACCTGGTAGATGAAATTTGGAAGGCATCCTTGTTTACATATATCTATATAACTTCATTGGCTTTTCAATGCCATTATTGCACAAATTCAGATTTTTTCGTAGTTTTGAATTTTTTTTGTTGCTCTTAGTTTTAGTCTATATTAGAAACAGATTTAGCTGTGGCCTTTACTTCAAGCATAAACAAATGCCTAGAAAATATGGTCACTTTAAAATTGAAAGCACTGCGATAAGAACAAGAATTTGCAAAACCGTAAAAGACATTTTCACCTTGAAATCAACAGAATTCATTATCTTTTATATTCTTCACTTGGAATTTCTGTTAACGTCAATTTTTTTTCTCAGTTCTGTATGTTTACACAATAAAATTGTTGCATCATAAAATCAGAACATTTATTCTTTATTAATATTAAAGACATTTTCTGTGAAATTACTACACTATTCTCTGGTAGATTTTATAGTTTTGAAAACATGAATTTTTAAAATGTTGATTTTGTTTAGTAATGTGTCAATTGCTTGCATTTCGTCATATATAACCATCAAAAGTGCATCCATCAGCACGTAGGAGTAAAGGGTGGACATAACTGATATTCTGTTGAATGCACAAATATATATACATGAACCTTCAACCAATAATTGAAACAGAATAGACTCCACTAATGGAAAAATATACATCCAGAGGAATTGCAGATTCAAAGAATTGTGGTCAAGGACCAGTCATTAACAGCCTTTAGGATGAATTTTGAGTCAAGAGCCAGTTGCTAACTGCACATAGGATGAAATTTGAGAGTCAATGGCCAAACTTGTTAACTGCCCATAGAATGAAATTTGAGAGTTCAGATCCAGTTGCTCACTGCTCATAGGATGAAATTTGAGAGACAATGGACAGTTACTAACTGCCCATAGAATGAAATTTGAGAGTCAAGGGCCAGTTGCTAATAGCCCATTGGATGAAATTTGAGAGTCAAGGGCCAGTTGTTAACAGCCCATTGGATGAAATTTGAGAGTATGAGCTTTTAGGACTACCATATAAATGTCCATATACTTACATAAAGCACTTTTGATTTTAATTAATGCCAATATTTCTCTTATTTTTATTGTAGGAAGTCTATATTTTATTAAGTAAAAATTATGATTATCATGGTAATAAGATAACTGTGTGGGATTTCCAGATTCACAACAGAACACTTTTGACGATGATATAAATATAAGGTTTAATAATGAATTACTTGAATGAGCAATTACTTATGAATACGTTCATGTATATATAAGCCAAATATTAGATTGATTAACCTAAGAATGCACAAATGTAATAATGAAAAATACAAACAAATTACTTCACAAAATACAGACAAGGGGTGAATGATTCAGTGATTGCACAATGGAAAGATGCATATAGATTACTCTACAGTAGTAAACAATGTGGAATTTTACTCGTGTAGTAAAATGAATTCACTCACATAGTGAAATTATGCACACAAAAAAGGGACAGATATACAACTTATCTTTACAGTCCCGAAAGATCCAATGGGTTTTACAAACCCCACAATTAACCCATATGGCTACAAGATTATATGTAAGGAGATACACTCCATCATCAGCACTTTATTTCAGCTCCACGGCTGCTACAGTTCAGCTTCACAGCTGCTATGGTTAATTCTTGTGGTTGGTTTTACAGCTTGCACCACGTCAACCTCGATCACTCTAATAACTTTGAATGCTCTGGTCACTCTGGTCACTCTAGACACTCTAGATGCCCCAATCAGTCGGGACGTTCCAGATACTCTGGATGTCACTACATAGCTCTAACAGCTATTCACAGATGAAAAAATATAACCAATACCATCTACTATACATGACATGGGCATACAAATGCAATAATGTTATACATGGTAAGTTATACAGATTATATGACCCACACAATAATTACAAAACAATAAGTTCAGAAATAAACCTAACCCTGCTCGATAAGAATCCTACCGTTACATTAAACATTTCTTAGAAATGTAGCCTTATATTACTAATATAAATCCTTCGCTAAGTCACAAACAAGAGTAGAAATATATGCATTATACTGCATAAACCAAAAGCTACAAAACATGCAAAAAATAGATGTGGTAGTACAATAGTGATATCGTATATACAAGAAATTAATAAACTTACATACCTCTACAGCTGACATGTGCAAGTTCTTATAGCAGACCGCTGACGGACAAGACAATCCATAATGTAAAGAGCTTTACGTACGGTGAGGTATTTATACACAGATATTGTCTGTCCACTGAAGGCATTCGGTTCTTCCTATTGAAAGCACTTCACACATGTGGCATTGGATCGACCAAACTCACTTTTTTGAAATATGTCACAATATAAATTAATCACCCTTGGGTATCATTGTATGCTAAAAATGAAACTTGAGTAGATGTATTTAATAAATAAAAGGGTTTATACCATTCCATGACAATCATATTACAAGCAAGAAATTTATGTACATGTATACATATTCTTTCAGATCTGCAACACCATATATTACTAAAGAACAGTATGAAAGTGAAAGTTACACGTGGAATAAGGACAAGAAAAGCAAAGTTTTGTTGTTTGTGTTCAATGAAGGCAGAAATAAGGAACGAAAATTATATGAACGCAGGCCATCTGAGTGGGAGGAGCAGGATTTGAAAGAGTGTTTCAGGAAGCTCATTGGTGATATGGATTTCAGGGCATATAGGAACCGTAAAGTGACAGAGTTACCAGCTATATTTGATCATGGTATACTTGCTCGAAAAATATATACTACTTTTGCTGAAACAATCCAGAGACACTATTATGCTTAATAACTGTTGTACATATACTGATTTTCTAATTGTTCCTTCCAGCCATATAAAACTTTGATTAATTTTACCAAATTATTAGAGTTGTATAAAACAAATGTTTAGACGAAGTTGCTGTTAAGTACATTACACTCATTGATTCCCATATTCAATGTTAAGCAACAAAAAGTTCTAATTTTGCTATGATACTTTTATTGACATATAACTTTTCTTCAGTAGTGCCACCACAATACTTGGCATATCAGCATACCGATAACCTAGTGCCACCTTAAGCATCTGCTCTTGTCAATGTAACCTTAACCAGCTCAGCTTCATTAGTGCCACCTAAATCCCTGCTTTGTCAATGTAACTTTAACCCATCCTAAGTAGTGCCATCCAAATCCCTGCTTTGTCACTGTAATCTAAACCCAGTTTCAGTAGTGCCACCCAAATCCCTGCTTTGTCACTGTAACCTAAACCCAGCTTCAGTAGTGCCTCAACAATACCTGCCTTTTCAGTCTAAACCCAGTGCCACCATTATTGCTGCTTTATTATGTAACATAAATCCAACAATAGTAGTGCCACCACAACACCTGCCTTATCACTTTTACTTAACCCCAGATTCATTAGTACAACCACAATCCCTGCTTTGACACTGTACCTCAAACCAAACTTCAGTAGTGCCAACCACAGCCCTGTCTTTATCAATGTAACCTAAATCCAATTTCCTACCCTATCAGTGTAACCTAAATTCAATTTCCTACCTTATCAGTGTAACCTAAATCCAATTTCCTACCTTATCAGTTAACCTAAATCCAATTTCCTACCTTATCAGTGTAACCTAAATCCAATTTCCTACCTTATCAGTGTAACCTAAATCCAATTTCCTACCTTATCAGTGTAACCTAAATCCAATTTCCTACCTTATCAGTGTAACCTAAATCCAATTTCCTACATTATCAGTGTAACATAAATCCAATTTCCTACCTTATCAGTGTAACCTAAATTCAATTTCCTACCTTATCAGTGTAACCTAAAGCCAGTTTGTGTAGTGCCACCACAACACTTGCCTTATAAAACCCAGCTTCCATATCAATCACTTGCTGTGGAAAGTACTCGGTATTGTTTTAAATCACACAAAGTTCTTTTACTGGATAAGTTCAGGTTTCATGTTGAATCATTTACCGTATTTTCCGCCCTATAAGTCGCTCCTGGGTATAAGTCGCGGGAGGGGGAAATCCAGATAATTTTGGAAAATTCAACAGATAAGTCGCTCCTGCATATAAGTCGCTCCTGCGCACTAACCGTAATCACGTTTTTGATACCGCCAGCCATTGCATACGACTTGGTAATTTCCAACAACGTGTACGTATATTCTTGTTTGAAATTTTAAAAATAGAAATATAACCAAATAAGATTTATAAAAAATGTTTATTAAGTAAATAATAGCGCCACTCGTCTTCTTTTTTTATGCCAGTCACGCACAAGCTTCTCGCTTACGTTGAATTTTCTTACTGCTGAACGATTTCCGTTTTCTTTCGCAAATGCTACGACGTTTAACTTAAATTCTGCATCATAACTTTTTCGCATGGTAGTTGTAGGTGCCATGATTAAACTGTATTGACTTACGCTAATATAACAATTTTAAATCATACAACGTTATTGTGAAACTATCTTTTTTTGATGCTCCATGGTATGAACGGTCTGTATTTATATACCGGTCAATTCCACAACCCGAGCGAACTTCAAAGGCACTTTATAAAACAATTGAAGTTGTTCGCCAGCCTTCCAGTTTTTTTTATTAATTACTTTGAAGTTCTCTCAATGAAGCCAGTCTCGGTATTCCGGTCAATTTCCACAACCCGAGCAAACTTCAAAGGCACTTTATAAAACAATTGAAGTTGTCGGCCAGCCTTCCTGTTTTTTTATTAATTACTTTGAAGTTCTCTCAATGAAGCCAGTCTCGGTATTCCGGTCAATTTCCACAACCCGAGCGAACTTCAAAGGCACTTTATAAAACAATTGAAGTTGTCCGCCAGTCTTCCAGTTTTTTTTTATTAATTACTTTGAAGTTCTCTCATTGAAGCCAGTCTCGGTATTCCGGTCAATTCCACACCCAGAGCGAACTTCAAAGGCATTTTATACGACAACTGAAATTGTTCGCCAGCCTTCCAGTTATTTTTATTAATTACTTTGGAGTTCTCTCCATGAAGCCAGTCTCGGGTTAATCCAGAGTTTTTTTTATAAACTATTGAAGTAAATTATGAAGCGCTACCGGTACATTTAAATACATATATTGTAGCGACATCTGACCAACACTTTGCTTGAAGCACGTGGTGAATAATAAAAGAAAAACAATGGCAATCGTAATTTCAATATTTTTTTTTATTAATAACAACAAATTTTAACACATATATATTATAACTAAATATTATTTGATTATTTAATTTGATATTCTTGTAGTCTAATACTTACGTGTATGTAAGTTTCGAGCAATTGGCTTGCCGGTATACTGTAGATATATTTCGCTATAACACAGCATCACTGCGCATCAGTCATATCAGTCGTTAAAAAAATTATTTATCATATAAGTTGTTCCTGCGTATAAGTCGCACACGTCATTTTAAAGAAAAAAAAAACGAAAAAAAGTAGCGACTTATACCCCAGAAAATACGGTATGTAAATATTTGGAAAAGCCGTTATTTTGTCAAACTGTTACATTATGGAACCAAACAAGCAGAGAAAGTAAACATATGTTAAGAATGTATTATTGTCATTGTTTTTCCTTTTATAGCAAGTATACATATATATATATATATATATATATATATATATATATATATATATATATATATATATATATATATACATATATATATATATATATATATATATATATATATATATATATATATATATATATATATATATATATATATTACCATGGAATGGCTCTGTGCTTTTTCTGCCAGAACTTTGTGTAATCCTACATGATTTAACACTTTATAACGTAAATGACCTGGAATCTGAGATTAGCGTACAGTCACTAAAGCTTTGGATTGTGGCATGATTGAAGAGAAATTATGTATGAATAAATGTATCATATTAGGATCATAATTTCTTCATGTGGGATTGAAAACTGAGTGATTGCCATTTACTCATTGTGTGACATTGTCTTATGAGTGACTGTCATTTACTCATTGTGTGACATTGTCTTATGAGTGATTGCCATTTATTCAGTGTGTGACATTGTCTTATGAGTGACTGTCATTTACTGAATGTGTGACATTGTCTTATGAGTGACTGTCATTTACTGAATGTGTGACATTGTCTTATGAGTGACTGTCATTTACTTAATCAATGAGATTGTCTTATCAGTGACTGTCATTTACTTAATCAATGACATTGTCTTATGAGTGACTGTCATTTACTTAATCAATGAGATTGTCTTATCAGTGACTGTCATTTACTTAATCAATGACATTGTCTTATGAGTGACTGTCATTTACTTAATCAATGAGATTGTCTTATCAGTTACTGTCATTTACTTAATCAATGACATTGTCTTATGAGTGACTGTCATTTACTTAATCAATGAGATTGTCTTATCAGTGACTGTCATTTACTTAATCAATGACATTGTCTTATGAGTGACTGTCATTTACTTAATCAATGAGATTGTCTTATCAGTGACTGTCATTTACTTAATCAATGACATTGTCTTATGAGTGACTGTCATTTACTTAATCAATGAGATTGTCTTATCAGTTACTGTCATTTACTCAGCGTGAAATCCTGTCTCATAGTAGGGCATAGGACCTTCTTTCTATCATTGACTTTGTTTCACAAGAATTCAAAAACAGAATTTAAGTGTTATTACTGGATTTGGGGGTAGGTGTCCATTGTGTCATCCATCATGACCTGGCCATAAGACCAAACAAGCCTATGATACGTTCTGTGTCCATTGTGCATCATCCATCATGACCTGGCCATAAGGCCAAGCAAGCTTTTGGTACCATATCTCCAGTTTGGTTATGATCAGACTTGGAATATGGGGTTCTATCGTTGGAAATTCAGACTAGTTGGACGAGCTTGCTACCACTGTGAAGACAATATTTATGATCTGATTTTAATTATTCTTGGAATGCGTCTTTGTAAAGCCATGATTGTGGACAAATTTAGTACTATGCGAGATCCACACATGTTAATGAAGTAATCATCGTAGGCCCCCCAAAATATATGTATGTGTCTGGTTTGTTTTGCCAACCCTGGCACTTTTTCCTTCCTGGGGTTTTTAAAATATTCTAAAATTATCCCACTATGGTACTGAGATCACGGAAAGTTCCAGCTGCAAAGAGCTCTTTTAGATTACTAACAAACTAATTGCAAGGAACAAATGTACACCACTTCCAACTACCTTCTCTCAAGTAGACCTTCCAGACCTGTTTGCAAATTTCTTCCATTACAATGTACTAATATTTAAATTGACTCATCATCATCTTACTGTTGCAATACAGAATTCAGTGACAACCATTAGCAGCATTTGAACCTGTATCTATGGATTTAGTATGGACAATCGTGATGAAGAGTGCACTAAAGTCATGTTAACTTGATCCAATTCCAACATCACTGCTGCTTGAGTGCAGAGATTCAATATTGCCTTCATTAACTGATCTTATTAATACCTGTCTCTCATTGTGGGAATTCCCATAATATTTCAAAACTGCCATTGTAAAGTCTCTGCTGAAGAAACCAACATTCGACCATAACGATTTAAAGAACTAACCAGTTTCTAATTTCCTAGTTCATATATATAGTCTTAGAAAAAGTTGTTCTAACCTGGCTTGTATCTCATCTGAATTCTCTTTTTTTTTGAAATGTACAGTCTGTCCTTGCCACAGTACTGAAATGTATCTTCTGAAAATAGGTAATGACCAACACTCTACTTTGGATAGCAGAAAGATTAGTCCTCACCCTCCTTGATTTGTCTGCAGCATTTGACACAATAGACCATGCTTTATCACTTCATCATCTCCAGCATGTATTTGGCATTCACAATACAGCCTTACTGTGGCTCAAGTCCTACCTAGTCAAAAGGACACAAATTGTATCTGCAAATGGAATACACTCCATGCCAGTTGATCTGTGTTGTGGTGTTCCACAGGGGTCTGTTCTTGGACATGTTCTCTTCATTCTATATACTCAGCCACTTTCAAGTGTCATAGATCATCATCAAGTGTCTCACCAATTGTATGTGGATGACACCCAAATATACAAATCTAGCCACCCAACTGTAGTTAATGTTACCATCCTAGGAGTAGAGGTGCATTTCTGATGTGAAATCATGAATGACATGTAACAAATTTTAGATGAATGTTGATAAAAATGAGGTCATTCTTATCATAACACAAAGACTTTCTCATTCACATCCTTTACCTCGAACAATAAATATCAGCAACACCGACATTAAATTCAGTCAGTATAAAAACTAGGTGTTACTTTAGACAGTACTCTCACACCAACATGTCATGAACATATGCAAGACTGCATATCTTATGCTGAGATGCATCAGCTCCATTCACAAATATCTTTCAGTTGATGTCACAAAAATGCTTGTGTTTTCATTAGTATGTTCAAGACTGGGCTATTGTAACTTAATTATGTCTGGTTTGTCTCAATATCTACTCCATAAACTTTAAAAAGTTCAAAACACAGCTGCTTGGATCATCCTTAGAGTAGCACAATCAGAGCACACCTCCCCACCACTGCTCTGTACCCTACACTGGCTATCCATTCGATCCAGAATCAAACACAAAAGTTGTTCTCTGCGCTATTTTTAACTGACGGACTCCATTGCAACATACCTATCAGGCCTCACCCATGTGTACACACCAGCTATCTACTTAAATGCTCCTCTTCTGACAATCGTATACTCATTGTTCCTAATATGAAAACAAAGTCATATGGACAACGTTCTTTTGCATACCAGGGCCCAGCATCATGGAATGTATTGCCCACTGAAATTAGACACAAAGGCACTGCACATGATCCTCTAAAAACTCACCTTTTTTGACTGCAAGAACAAACTTAAAAGACCTAATAATGTTTCTTATCTTAAATATTTTCATCATGTTTTTATGTTTTCTAATTTCATGGTGTGTGTTTTATTTTTTACATTTTTTGTTTATATTTGTTGTTTTAGCGATATCATTATATATGTTGCAAAGCTCTTAGAACTTCTAAAGATTAAGCGCTATATTATTATTATTATTATTATTATTATTATTATTATTATTATTATTATTCCACAAAGACTATTTTTGATTGGCTGAGTTGTCATAATTCAAGAGACTATTTCTGATTGGCTGAGTTTGTCATAATTAAAAGACTGTACTTCTGATTGGCTGAGTTTGTTATGACTCGAGAGAATTTGTTTATAATCATATTTTGATCAGACCTGGTAATTTGTCTCAGATCTTGGATCAAGGCCATGGATGAATATCATATTAACATGATCCATAACTTCAGGTTGACAAAAGTCAAATTGGTCCCTGTGGGCAGCTTAGAATGTTAAAAGCATGTAAAAAGCGGATCCAGAGGTCCAGTAAATGTGGCTGGCCATTCAGTCCAGAGAGCAATTTAGTGAAAGGGTTGTATAATGGCTACATTAAAACCTTATGATTAAATATACAGGCGCTATTTGCATGTGAATATGATAAAATAACATGCCCTTATGCTACATGTATGATATTGAAAGTACACAAGCACTAACAATATCATAATTTTCCAAATCATTACAATTAGCTCATTGGTTTATTTCCAAGTGTTTGTGGACTAGATTAAATATTCCTAGTTTCTTTATTTCGGTGTTGTACATGTGACATGTGGATAAAGATTGTGTTATTTTATTCTGCAGAATTCCAAGATGATAAAGGCAACATGGAGTACAACTGCTTCATTTTCATTCTGTTGTCAGTTGGTGAAAATGACAGGATTTTCTGCTATGACAATGAAATTACTATTACAAACTTCATTGAACCAATCAAAAGAAAGCAATCTATGGCACTGAAACCAAAGCTGTTCTTTATACAGGTATTTCTACCCTTTGTTTAAAAATATCTATTATGTTAATTGTACAGTGTAAGTTTGGGCATCAAGTGGTCCTATTGTTGGAGAATAATAATGTTATCTGTTACGTATACTGTATTACAAATAGTGTAGTCAAGTTCAGATGCAAGCTGTGCAAACTGATATCTGCAATTGCATAATGTGCTAGCAGTCATTACCAGTGCACTAATTAAAATAATTTTTAGACATCATTAGGATACAGAGGCATTCCCCTTGGAAAATCTCCTGACTGGGGAGGTATAAAATCTAGAGACTGAACTAAATGGACCAACTAACCTTGGATGGATGTCCAGGTTCTATACCAGGATGTGCAATAAAATAAGTTAGTACTGATTTCTTTTTAAAAACATTGCATCAAAAATAAATTGTGTGAACAAGAAATTTATTCTCAAGAAATGCAATTTTTAAGTATGTACTATATGAAATGCTAATTATGTCAAAATAATATTTACTTGGGTGTATAACACTGCTTAATGTGTACATAGTATTTACTTGGGTGTTTTTGTAGTAGGGTTTAACGCCATTTTTCAGCACATGATAGGCTATAAATGGCAGCCAGTATTAATGGTGAAGGAAGAACCCAGGAAAACCCCTGGAAAGAACCACCGACCCACAATAAGCTACTGGCAAGCTTCTCACATACCCACATTGGCCAAATCTGAGACTCTAATCCATGCAGACAGAGGTTATATGACAGTGATCCATAACAGAGATCGCTTTAGACCACTTAGCCACTCGAGGCCCCTTACTTGGGTGTAAAATACTGCTACTTGTGTACTTGTATTTACTTGGGTGTATAACAAGTACATAGTATTTACTTGGGTTTAAGATGCTACATAATGTGTACATATTATTTACTTGAATGTAAAACACTGCTTATTGTGTTTGTATTTACTTAGATTTATAGCACTGCATAATGTGTACATAGTATTTACTTGGGTGTAAAACACTGCCTAATGTGTACATAGTATTTACTTGGGTGTAAAACACTGCATAATGTGTACATAGTATTTACTTGGGTGTAAAACACTGCATAATGTGTACATAATATTTACTTGGGTGTAAAACACTGCATAATGTGTACATAGTATTTACTTGGGTGTAAAACACTGCATAATGTGTACATAGTATTTACTTGGGTGTAAAACACTGCATAATGTGTACATATTATTTACTTGGGTGTATAACACTGCCTAATGTGTACATATTATTTACTTGGGTGTACAACACTGCATAATGTGTACTTAGTATTTACTTGGGTGTAAAACACTGCATAATTGGTACTTAGTATTTACTTGGGTGTATAACACTGCATAATTTGTACATAATATTTACTTGGGTGTACAACACTGCATAATGTGTACTTAGTATTTACTTGGGTGTAAAACACTGCATAATTTGTACATAGTATTTACTTGGGTGCATAACACTGCTTAATGTGTACATAGTATTTACTTGGGTGTAAAACACTGCATCATGTTTACATATTATTTACTTAAGTGTAAAATACTGCTTACTGTGTACTGTATATACTTAGGTTTATAACACTGCATAATTTGTACATTGTATTTGATTGATGTAAAACACTGCTTAATGTGTGCAAACCTTTTAAAAAACTTCAATACATGATGAGGATAGTACAATCTTGTTACAGAAATAAATATTTGCTTTCTTTTCTACTTTTCAAAATTGTTAATGTTTAAAAATTTATTTGTTTCATTGATTTAATTACTTTAATGTAAGTGGTAGTCACACATCAGTTAGTAATTGCAGTGGATAAATAAATAGCCTAACTATGGAAAAGAAAATGATTATGTAATTGATTGGTTAACAATTGAATGATATTTAGAATGGAGATGAGCGTTTCATTGGCCCAGTGAAAGGAGAGATATTGAAAGGTGAACCTGCTGAGTTTGAAGATAGGAGAGTCCCACAGGAGGCTGATTTCTTCATCATGCAGAGCATCATTCCAGGTATACATGTGTCATGTTTAAGATTTAAAACAAATCAGTGAAAATATTTATATATTTATTTTAAAACTGTGCTCCCTTGTGAAATATTCATAAATTAAAATAATGGTACAATATGAATGAATGAATTATATGCCTTAAACAGTGTTTTTATTAATGACAAAGGCTTATAGCTCAAGTTGTCACCTGTATGGTTGTATTTCTCTAGCAGAACTGCATCATGTATTGAAAGTGCAGTACATACTGTACTTATGCTCATCAAATACTATATCTGTGCTGCAGTATGGCAGTACATTTCCAGCAGGAACACTCACCTATACTTATTTCTGGTATGGACAATCATCTGCACTCAGTTCCAGCATGGACACTGATCCACACTCATTTCTGTCATGGGCACTGATCCACACTCATTTCTGTCATGGGCACTGATCCACACTCATTTCTGTCATGGATACTGATCCATGCTCATTTCTGTCATCGATACTCACCTACTCTTATTTCTGGCATGGACACTCACCTATAATCATTTCTGGCAAGGACACTCACCATCTCTCATTTCTGGCTTCAACGCTCATCTACACTCATTCCTGGCATGGACACTCACCTATTCTCATTCCTGGCATGGACACTTAACTACTCATTTCTGGCATGGACACTCACCTACTCTCATTTGTGGCTTTGATGCTCATCTGCGCTCATTCCTGGCATGTACAATCACCTATGGTCATTCTTGGCATGGACACTCACCTACTCTCATTTCTGGCATGGACATTCACCTACACTCATTTCTAGCATGGACACTCATCTACACTCTTTTCTGGCATGGATGCTCATCTACACTCATTTCTGGCATGGACACTGACCTGCACTAATTTCCAGTATGAACACTCATCTACACTCATTTCCAGCTTGAACACTCCCCATCACTCATTTCCAGCATGGACACTTATCTACACTCATTTCCAGAATGGACCCTCACCTACACTCATTTCCAGCTTGAACACTCGCCATCACTCATTTCCAGCATGGACATTAATCTACACTCATTTCCAGCATTGAGACTCCTCTACTCTCATTTCCAGCATTGAGACTCCTCTACACTCATTTCCAGCATTGAGACTCCTCTACACTCATTTCCAGCATGGACACTGATCTACACTCATTTCTAGCATGGACACTTATCTACACTCATTTCCAACATTGACTGCTATCATGCTAAATATGCTTGCTGCAGTTATTCTAAACTGATTTAGAAAATTACTGTCATGCTGAATTTGCAATCTGCAGTCACGTGAACTGACTGATAAGTTTACAACAATTCACCATTCCATATGCACAACTTTAGAACTATCAAATTATGTGTCTTTCAAGTTATACACTCCCTACAGAAATATATATTTAGGCAGCTGCATGTCCTACTTGTGCCATCCTGTGTTATTCTGACAAAATAGTTTCTTATATTTAGAATAATTTTGATAAATTATGAACTTAGGATCAAAATATTTCATCGTGATGTGTCCAGACATGAATATTCCTGCTTTTTTAATGCAATCCATCTGCTACAGAATTCATTCACCAGCTGAGGTTTATTCATTATGGCAGCAGATGTCTTATTATTTGGTTGCTTTATTGGGCTATCATCACAGAGATTATATGGCCAAAGTAGAGACTGAACCTTGACAATTGGATCGACTCTCTCAGTTGGCAGCTATCGAGATTGCATCTTAGCATCTTACTTTGGACTCTATTTGGTAATGCTTCTGCAAACACATCCTTTTGCAATCACTATCCCTTTGGAAGTGAAGTCAGATGACTCCGGGTTACAAGTCTACTACTTCTCCTGACTGACATAGGAGCATGACTCTCACAGGATCAATATTTATATGCCCACATAGTTGGAATGGATGATGTTTTTTGAAATCTTGTCATTGGGGGCTGGTTTACCTACATGGGAATAGAGTTCTCATTCTGCCTAATAATTTCACATTGTGGCCTGATCTCAAACAGAAAAGTGGAACAAGTAATATGATCTTTGTTTTCTTGTTTGGTTCTTTTTAAGTTAGTGCCTTCAATGACAGTTCAAGTTTCAGTTAAACATTTTTCAAGGCTGGCTGATGTATTGGTCGACTCCACAAACAATAACTTATAGAAATGAAATGGCCTTTTCATCCCAGTTTACAAACATGAACTCATACAAATGGAATGGCCTTTTCATCCCAGTTTCATACTATACATGATCAAAGAGATCAAATTATGATGGACATTACGGCAAGGTGGAAAGCAGCAGAGAGGGTGAACCCTACAACGTTTTTAGACAAAATTTTGATTGAATCCTTAAAACGAGCCTTCCTACGATCTCATTTTAACCAAAAAAAATGTCTCAGGGGCAAACCCTACAACTTTTTCAGACAAAAAATTTATTGAAATCTTAATGAGCTTTCCCTACGAAATCTCATTTTAACTAAAATAATGAAAACGGAGACTTTTACGATTTTTTAATTAATTTTGGTCGCAACTTGTTGTCATCCACCCTCTCTGCTGCTTAGTGATTTCATCACTGGGTTAACAAAAAATAATAAATGATTTTAACCGAATATTTGATCGAGTCCGATACGATATCGTGTCCGAGGATCATGCAAATTTATTGTTGCGAATCCGTGCGGAGTCGACTGAGCATGACTAAAGAAATCTCGAAATTGATTGAAGTCCATATCAGAACACCATGTCTGCCAAATATTTCTAAGAGTATGAGTATCAACTCCGTTGAATACAGAAAGAATATTGCAGTTATCTCTGATGACTTTTGGAACCTGAGTGTAGCGTTGAGTGACATATATCACGTCAGTGTTTTTGTGACGCCCACGGGAAAATATTCTAGCAGGATTCTTTTGTTTATCCAACATTATATCGTCGTATACGACTAAATTGTTAATATCTCCATCAATATCATCAATACTCGGTGCTTCATCGATATCGGTTATAAAATCAATGGCGTTCTCACCCTTAATTTCTGATGCATTCTCGTTAAAATCCTTTAACACTTCATAACATCGTTGATCATCTACGCTAGGGGCAATTAAATACAACTTATCCCACTTCATCCATCTCATTATTAAATTGAGTAACAATTGCGTTTTACCGGATCCAGATGGCCCGATTATAATCATCTGGATAGAGTTTGGTAGCGCTGCATGATGCTTAACTGGTTCTCTTGTTTTAGTCGCTGAAAAATCAATTATATCCATATTTCTATACATAAATTATGGATCTATATTGTGTGAAGTGTAAAACGCGTACTTGCACAGATGACTTGACGACGATTACAACTAAAAATAACCGATCAGCGCTTTCTGGTAAATGCGTGCAATGTGGTACAAAGAAATTTAGATTTGTGTCTATGAGATCTGATTTTAAAAAAAACGAGGAGGTGATATCGCAGCCAAATTGGCAAAGCTCCCTGGAACCCCATGGGCAAAGTACCCCGGAGAAAAGCACCTTCCAGGATAAAGCTACTGTGGACCGGGAACCAGACTTGATATCAGACTCAATAATCAAAATCAACCCAACCCCGGTGAAGAACCAATAAACGCCATTGATAAGGCCTGTCACCTTCATGATGTTGCTTATAAAAGCAGCAATCTGCAACACAGGCATCTCGCAGATGTGAAATTAATTCATGCGTTAAATGCTATTCCTGATAAATCCTTCAAAGAAAAATTGGCTTCATTTTTGATAAAATCGGCTATGAAAAGTAAATTGATGTTAGGTGCCGGTAATTAATAATATGGAATCAATTTATTATTCCCCAAGAGGATACTGGAGGGGTGAATCAGCAGTCCATAAACTCGCTAGCGCTGCAAAAGTGAAAAAAACCACTGCGGCTAATTGGTTATCCAAACAGGCACTATGGCAAATTTATCTACCACCGCCTAAACAAATTCAATTCTCGCATTTTGATGTGACCGCTCCTAATGAAGTTCATCAGGCTGATATATTATTTCTGCCATATGATCGTGGTTACAAATACGCTTTAACCGTAGTTGATATTGCAAGTCGATACAAAGAAGCAGAACCGTTAAAAACAAAATCAGCCACTGAAGTCGCTTCTGCATTTGAGAGGATTTATCGACGAGGTCCTCTGCACTGGCCAAATCTATTGCAGGTTGATCCTGGCAAGGAATTTCAGGGTGCAGTGTTATCTACAATGAAACATCATAATGTCACCATACGACGAGGGCATACTGCGCTACATCGCGATCAGGCTATTGTAGAACGATTTAATCGGACGATTGCTGAGCGGTTATTTGGATATCAATACGCAAAAGAATTCATCCAAGAAAAAAGATCCCGTGAATGGGTTAAAAGATTACCATCTGTGATTACTGCACTGAATAACGAGATTACTAGAACAATCAACATGAAACCTATCAACGCGATTAAAAAGAAGTCAATACCCGTACAACCACAAAAAGATTTCAAAGAACCAATTCTTGGTAGTAATGTCATTGTGAGGTACTTATACGAACCAGGAGAGCTTGAAGGGGGTAGAAAAAGGGCTACTGATCCTATTTGGAGTGTTACTGCACACAAGATATCTAGTATAACACGATCTACGGGTAGACCTCCAGTCTATAAACTGGATTCAACTGCCCCTCAACGAGGATTTACTCGACAACAACTACAGGTAATTCCCGAGGATACTCAATTGCCACCGCATGGTCTTAACTAGGGCCGTTGCGTCTATTGCACTCAAGACAAGTGAACATCACATTGTTTCTGACATGACCGAGACTGTTATTTTTTCTGTCTACGGTGAATTGGCGAGGATCCTTATCCGAATACTGCCAACGCATTATACAATTGCAACTCGCGCAGTGATTATTCTGTTGTTTCTTCAAAGTGATTATTAATTCAGCATCAATATCAAATTCTCGTTGTTTTTTTTTGTCTTGTTGTTTGTAACTGGAGAGTTTTTTATCAATAATTTTAACATCAATATCATCCATTGTTGTGTCATTATCATCTAAAACAATTCTTCGAAGTTGATTTATTTTTCGTACTCTGGATACTGCGAGATAGACTAAATTCGACCATTCGATGCGATTATCCAACATCCAAACAATTGTATCCGATATAGTCAATCCCTGTGAAGAGTGTATTGTTGCTGCGTATCCTAGCGTCCACGGGGATTTATTAGCACGCAATGCATCTTCAACGACATTGATATCAACCAGCACAATATCATTTAATACGAGAATTTGTTTTTCACTCTGTCCTGGAATATCAACTTCAATATTCTGTTTTTGTGTATCCGATGGCCTATAACAAAGGGGTACTGGAAGCGTTGCAAATTTTTCTTTATGCAATTCAAATAACTTCATCTGAAGTGTGTCCCTGACTATTTTTCTACTTGCAATTATCAAATCATTTGGTCTCCATGTTTCCCATAAATCATTCATTGGAGTTTCTGAAATCACTTCACGCGCTATTTCGCATTGGATTCTATCCGGTTGTAATCTAATTAGCGCTTTGAATTCTCGTAATCGTTCATCAATTGATCTATAATCAGTGGTAATTTCTTCATAATAGTCTACAAAACACCTTAGCCATTCATGTGGAGATGCACCGACAAATGGTGGTGGTTGGCCGTGATCACCGCACATGACGACTTTTGTGTTTTTGTTTAACAACCACTCAAGAAATGTTTGTAATACATCTAATGACACTGTGCATATTTCATCCCAAATGATGATTTCAGGAATGAATTTATCACCCATACGCTCAGGAGTCCATTTGTCACCCTTCCATCGAAAGAAACTGTGGTAAGTGCAAGCATTTACCCCTCGCTGTATCATCTCTCTGGCGAGTCTGTGAGTCGGTGTTAGCACAATCATGGTTGACCGACGAAATAATTCAATTGCACGAGTTGTCTTTCCTGACCCACCACAACCGTTTAAATAAACTGTCTTGTATCTACATACTGGATCAGATACCGGTGGTGCATTACAAAGTTCTGATTGAATTTCAATACGGTTACAACAAAGATATTTATCATCCATGGCAACGTCTGCGGATTCACAATACTCATGTAGCATCTCCTTTTTAAATCGCCAACGCCCCCAATTTTCTTCGGGATCTGTGAATGCTGCTACAGCTGATTTGTACTTATTGTGTATATACATCGAATCAGTGGCCACTCTACCCGCGGTATTAGGAAATCTATTTATCATCGAAAATAGATTAATAGAAGCATAGGCTAGCATTGAACTTCTCAAATGTGTGTACTGGGAATTATATCCATCACAGTAGGTAACAACCGTACCTAATTTCTCACCATTGGATAGAAAAGCATCCTTATGGGATACAAGTTTTCCCTGTTTCATTAAATCCGCTACAATAAAATCGTATTCAGCGACGTCTATGATCAACCGCGAAGAATATTTTGCATTGTCGTATCGTCCACCCTGGGTAAATTTACCGATTATTCTTCGTCCGAGATCCTTTGCTTGTTCTTTTTTACTTTCAAATAACTTCTTAGACCAATTTATGATTTCTTCTTCACTGAAATCTGGACACTGTTTTCGTAGTTCGCTGATTATTCTATCTAGATCGGGTTGTGGTAGCCAAACTTCTTTCTGAGCTTGATAGCATATAATAGCCTCGGAAACAATCAACGATATTAGCATACCACAATCAATCATATATCTCAATAGCACTATTGGCATCCAGGCCTTTTCAGATAGGTGTCTACCGAGCCAAACATAACTACACGGATGTAACCCTGTAGCGAGTTCAAATGATATCACACGAGCGAATCCGGTTAAATCAAAATCAGGCAATGGTCCATTAATCGCAACACGAGTCATTTCATGTGTGGGGTGTCCAAATCGTTTGAAGTACTCAGCACATTCCCCATATCCGAGAAAACTTCCGGGATAACACGCGGATATATCAATTGAAATCATACCATCACGTGAGTATTTCGTATTCCACAGTCCTCCATGACCAAATTCGACGCAACTCAATTTAACATCCTCGAGAAAATCACTTCGTGTTAGACGCCATGAGTTTTTTTCTCTTGCGAAGTGAGCTACCACTGATGGAATAGTAAAACTATCCGTGAGTAGTTTTTCATGGGAATTCTCCGGTGAAAAATCACTAGCGATTTTTCTCATTCTATTATCTAATTCTTCAACGCGATATAATTCACCATTTGGTTTTACAAATTGATCGAATCCTATTTCGGGATCTTCATCACTTCTAAGTAACCACACTGACACAGGATCATCTTTACACAACGCATGAATAGCATCGAATAATCTCTCTTCATAGAAAACATCCCCGACGAACTCCTTAGGGATATATTTCACGGTTCGTTCTCGTAGAAATATTGTTACCGCAGGTGTCCACGCGTGTTTGTTATGATCAATAATCTGTATTGGCGCTCCATTTTTGTTATATTTCGGTTCGTATAAAACCTCTCCGGTTATCGTCATAACGGTTATTGGGAATCGTAATGATGTTTCTAATTTAGCTATATCAGAAATCTTTGCACCATGCTGTTTCACTGTCAGTTCCCACTCGGTTATTTTCCTACGTCGCAGATCAGTTAGTTTATTTCCTCGGGATGCATTTGTGAAGTGTTCTATTATTCGTTCTGCTACACAATTAAGCCCTGACGAATATTTCATAGGAGCTAGTTTTGCGATATCGGGTTTATCATTTAACTGATATATCCCATAAACCATTGCTGTTACGGGATAAGATCTTTCGTAGTATGGCTTATCGATTCCGGTTAGAATTCCTGGTTTGGAATCTCTACTCACAATGACAGCTTTTTTATTCTTGAGGATTGGTTCAAATTTATCCCTAATAATCCATTTGCCATCGACTTCGATAATGAATTTGATTCGGAAAAAATGCCGTTTTTCCCCAACACGTGAAATTATCACTGCTGCTTTTTCATCATTCATGGTAGCATCAACAACACCATCAATTCGAAATTTTGACCAACAATAAGATGCTCCATCACACTTGAATTCATTAAAACAGTCTCTGATTTTACTAATCATGGCTTTATCAAGAATTGTATTCTTTGGTCTATTAGAAACTATATCAAGATTGAATTGAGCATCTTTCCATGGTAATCTCTTGGACGTTTTTTTTGGTTTATCGAGATTAAATTTAGGACTAATTTTTAATAATCTCTTAAACTCTTTCATGTTTCCGTCTCTTGGACGTTTGTTACGTTTTTTGGGTTTATCGAGATTAAATTTAGGACTAATTTTCAATAATCTCTTAAACTCTTTCATATTTCCGTCTCTTGGACGTTTGTTACGTTTTTTTGGTTTATCGAGATTAAATTTAGGATTAATTTTCAATAATCTCTTAAACTCTTTCATATTTCCGTCTCTTGGACGTTTGTTACGTTTTTTGGGTCTATCGATATTAAATTTAGGATTAATTTTCAATAATCTCTTAAACTCCTTATCAGCATTGAATTCAGCATTTTTCGAAGGCGTTCTCCTTAATTCCCTCATGCTATAATTAAAACAAGCATTTAAATGAAAGATTTATATATAATGAATCACTGCAAGTGGCTTATGATTGGATCAGTAACCCCGTGTAACAAATCATGCAGAAATGAGTTTTGTGGGTATCATATGCAAAGCTTTCGACGTGGAAGCCTTGGCCCGTTACCCTGCATACGATGTGGGGTTGGGGTCAGGGGAAAATCTCAGTTGTGTTTGAATTGCGGTGGTAAGCGATACAGGGAGTTGAAGCGTTATTATGATAAAAGAATAAAAAATGGACAATCAATCAGAAATTATGACCCTGAAAAAGTCCCTGACACTGACAACGTCCCTGACAAAATCATAAGAACTCCTCAAGACTACATCGAAAGATTCTCCAGTGATGTAATCATTAAACCAAACAATGAATTAGACAAACAATAGTATTTAGTATACGAATGAACCAAGAATTCAGACACCATCCCTTGATTACAAATTATGAAGCATCCAGTGATGGTGTTGTAAGGCACTGTAGACTGAAGAAACCAGTTGGTGCTGACAATGGTATGGGGTATTTGGTGTTCACTGTTAAGGGAAAGAAAACTTAGCGCAATCATCGTTTCGTGTATGAATGCTTTTATGGATTGATCGAGCATGATTTTGTTATTGATCATATCGATTCTAATCCAAAGAACAATTCTTTATCAAATCTGCAGGCTATCACACAAAGTGAGAATACCAAACGAGGAGAGACTGGAAAATGCTCAAAAAAAGCGAGACCAGTAAAATCTTTGAATACAATAACTAACGAAGAAAAAATATTTCAATCAATATATGAAGCCGGCAAGTATTTCGATATTTGTAGAGCCTCAGTACGATTCGTTGCAGAGGGGATTTATCGATCGGCTATTTCAAAAAGGACGGGACAGAAAGTTCAATTTAGTTATGTCTAATGCGTCATATTTTTCATTTAGAAATATATCATTATTATAGAATAATGAATTCTGAAAACATGAATAGCATTTTATCCGAGATTTCAAAATTGAAAAGTTGGGATATTGAACTATCAGATGGGTTAAATCCTGATCAAATCATGTCTGATTTTCAGGATATTGAATACGAAGTTAACAACAATAAATATATGCTACCAAAGAAGTATGCGCTCATCAAGAGAATTCAGAATTCTATTCGGGACTCTCTCGCATTTTCCAGTGACGTAAGTGTGTTTGCTCCGTTGTATACCATCGTAGAACGAATACGAAAGGAATTGGGGTACGAATACGAATTGAAAAAGGAGGTTAATTCTAAAGTTAGAAACCTACGGGCGTTAATTCAAGAAAATGAACAATTTTGATTGACCATTTATCATTATTTGATTGTGACCGTCCCTCATAGAGATTTTAATTTTTGTTAGCATTTTTTGATTGATAATGTCAAAAACAGTGAATAAAAAATTGATGGCTGGTTCGGATTGATCAAAAATAGAATGAAGGAAGTGTGATATTAATTATTTTTATAGCAGTTTCCACACTTCCTTCATCATTCATAGGATGAAATAACGCTTCTATGATCGTGTTAAAAATCATCCTACATGTCTGACATTTCATGGTTTTTGAGGGCGAAAACCCGAGGTTTTTTACACAGGATTTTCGAGATTTTTTATCAGATTACACTTTTTAGCCATAATTCGTATCAGATTTTCATTTATTTTTAGCATTTTTTGATGGAAATTCATGTAGGATTTGCTTGATTTAGCCCTTTTTGATAAAAAATCTCGAAAATCCTGTGTAAAAAACTTCGGGTTTTCGCCCTCAAAATCCGACATGTCAAATGTTTTCGTCTGTTAGGTCAGGTTCGGGAAAATTGTTTTGCAATTGAAAAATTGTTTCTGATTTTAAATAATGGTCAATGAAGCATTAACAACCCGATTGACTCGTGAACGACTGGATGCAATTAAGAGATTTGTACCAATTCGTGACTCTGTACGGAATAAACTACAACAACGACAGAGTCTTCAGACTGATTTTGCTGCGGGATCTGAAGAATTGTTTAAACCAGTAACCACAGCAACGAAGGAGATAGAGCGTGCTATACTGGGAGATGATCCTGACGGTAAAAGAAAAGAAGAGGGTCTTATTCCTGTGTTAGAAAAAATAGCAAAAAGAACTAAACAAACAAAAAAATCCTTGCAATCACTTCCTCAGGATATATCAAGCGCTTCGAAACGAAAATTTAAAGGATTTCAGGAAGAACTAGTTAGTGGACTACCTAAATCAATTATATTTACCGAGAGCGCTAAACAACAAATTCTCAACGAGGATATAGACAATTTAGGTGAATTCGCTGCTAACAGCTATGATTCACAAGAGAAGTTTTTCACGGACAATTATTCGGATTATAGAATGTCACATAATGGATGGGCTGATACAGTGTATGAAATAAATACTGGGGGTTTAGATAGAAGGATGAAGGAATACAGAGACTTCAAGAGAAAATTTCAACTCCAAATAAGACAGCCAGACGATGAGAAGAAATTTCTGGGGAGTGGTCTAGTTGGAAACGCTAGCGTTTCATGTCCTGGTAGTGTTCTCAGTGATATATCACGGTTAGAGGTTCTCATCGGAGGGAAACGAGCTGGAAATAACTCACCGGAAATAATTAATGAAGCAGCTGATATCTGTAGACGATTATTTCAGGGTGGTATCATGGATATCAGCACATATCGAGATTTCATTGGCGAGTTAGTGGAAAGTGGGTATCATAGTGACTGAATTGAAAAGTCAATTGATTAGATAAATAACAATTGAAAAATTGTTTCTGATTTCAAATAATGATCATACACTACAATCATGATAAACCAACCCCCGTCTACGTAGTTAATTCACGGTTTCCGGTTTATAGAGCATACTACGGAGATGGTTTAGGTAATACCATTTTAGGGTTATTTGCGAGAATGGCTCCAAAAGTGATGCCGTTGGCTAAACAATTAGGAATGAAAGCAATTGAAGTTATTCGTGATAAGGGTATTGGTGCTGTTGGAGATCTTGCTGGAAAAGCGTTTTCAACTGCGAAGAATAAATTAACATCATTAGTGAAATCACGGATGAAATCTAAAGGATTTTCAAAACCGTTACCGTCTACAGCGGAAATGCCTGCAAGTGTTAGTAGAATTATAAATAACGCAGTAGATGAAAAATTAGCGTCAATGGTTTTAACCCCCGACCAAAGCAATATTGCAAATATGATAGCAGGAAGTGGCTTTAAAAAACTACGACGATGAAAATGGAAAATCGCGATTTAGACTCTGATAAATAGAATAAAATGTTCAAACAGTCACGTGATCCAGCATTTGATATAGACGCCCCAGTTGGCAAGGATGATTCTGTTCGCGATTATCAATATTACGCCTATCATGCCATAGACTCAAATAGTCGAGCAAGAATTGATCTTCAAGTCCATGATACCAGTAAATACTTTTTACCCTGTGAAGCGTTTATCGAAATCGAAGGAGAACTTGTAACAGCTGATGATACTCCTGCTGTACCAGCACCGTATCCAGCTGGTACTCAAGTCGGGTTTGTCAATAATGTTATCATGGCGCTATTTGAGAGTGCTAGATATCTCATCGATGGAAAAGAAATCGAGTCGATAGATCGCGATGTTGATGTGGCTACAACAATAATAGGGTTAGCGAGATATTCCGATGATTATACAAGATCAGCAGGACCCTCTATGATGTTTGCAAAAGATGTTACAAATACCGCTGGTGGAAATCAATTTGTTGTAAGACGACCAAAAAAACGTGATAATAGTGATGCTGATGTCGAGAATATGATTATAAACAATGATGTTAATTTCAATCTAGGAGCTGCAACACGTATTTCAATGTTGCAAGGAGCGCGTAAATCATTTTCATGCGCGATTCCACTGCATCATATATTTGGATTCTGTAGAAACGTCCGAAAAGTTATTTATGGAGCGAAGCATACAGTATCGCTTGTACGAAAGAGTGATGATAACGACGCAATTTGGAGGATTCCAGCAGACAATGCAAATCCAAATGCTGATGCCGGTAAAGTCAATTTAACAAAAATATCATTGTGGATGCCAGTGTTGACTCCAGCAATCACCGCAGAAGAACGATTACTATCATTTATGGACCAAGGAGGAAAGTCGTTGTTGAGTTGGCTAACCGTGAGTACAGATGTTAAACAATCAAATATCAACGGGTTATTCACGTGGAATCTAGCATCAAAACAAGGCGTTTCTGCGCCACGTCATATATTTATTGCGTTACAGGATGACACACGAGTTGGCGATCAACGTTTCAGTCATATGATATTTGATCAGTTAGGTGTGAAAGACGTCTCACTGAGAATAAACGGCCAACAGGAACCATCCGAGGATATACAACTTAATTACACAGAAAATCATATTGCACGAGTTTATCATCGTCTGTTGTCATTTATGGCACGCGATCAAAATGTGGATACTGGTTTGCAAATATCACAATATGATTTTAAAAATCTGTATCCGATCTATTACTTCTCACTGGAACATCTCGATTTGATGAGACAATCTGTTGTTGATATACATTTTAGAGCTAATGTGACTCGTGGTGCTATTGCTGATTATAGAGCGGTTGCTGTCATTCTCAGTGATAAATCAATGCTACTTGAAGGTGTCGGTGGAAGAATGAGAGTGGTAGATGCACCAGTGGAAAACATGTAATTGAAATTGTAAACGATTTAGAATCAATCAATTATGTATAATGTCATATAGTGTTATTAGTGTTGCGTTAACTCCCGGTCAATTAAAAAAATTGGAATCGGAATCAGCTAAAAAATGTGGAACCACAATCACGTTGAAACCCAACCAAATGACTGGTGGTTCAAATAAACTATCGCTGACAACTCGTCAGGTGAAACATTTCAATGATGCACTAGTAGCAAAAAAGGGTGTTCAGATTACTCTCTCTGCGGCTGCTATCAAAAATATGATTAAAACAGGCGGTATATTTCCGTTGTTAGCTGCGATTCCAGCATTAATTGCAGCAGCAGCCCCAGCGGTGGCTAAAGCGGCAGCGTTAGGAGCCGTTGGTACTGCAGCAGGAATGGCACTAAAGAAAGCAACTGGGAAAGGATATAAAAAAAAGGGAAAGGGTCTAAGACTACCAGGAACCCCGTATTCGTGGTACAGCGGAAAGGGTCTAAGACTACCAGGAACCCCGTATTCGTGGTACAGCGGAAAGGGTCTAAGACTACCAGGAACGATTTATTAATTCAGAAATCTTCGATGGTTCCCATGTCCCATTTTGATTTACTCGATGCTGCTAAAAAACTAGCGATTAAAAACTTCAGAGGTGTCTTTATGAAAGATCAATTACCACATCAACCAAACAGCGTTGAAACTGGAATCATTAATTTAGATAACAGCACCGGACCTGGAACTCACTGGGTTGCATACGCTATTGATCCACGTGGGATTGTTTATTTCGATTCATATGGATTAGCCCCACCAAAAGAGTTTATGCGTTATATAAAAACCCTTCCAATGAAGACTTGGTATTCTACGCTACCAACACAACAAATGAATGACCCACCAATATGTGGCAGCGAAGTATTAAATGTCCTTAACGCTATTTCTAACTCCTTGAGTAACCCAAGCGGAAAACCACCACATGTTGTCGTGAATGAATACACTAGTAATCGCTGGAGAAAATCGAAGATTTTTCAACGAAGTCGTCAAAAACGATTTTAGAGAGAGAAAGAGTTTTACAATAACATGATTGATATTTGGGGGAGATCTTTGAAACCCAAACCCGATGGCACTGCACCACCTGATTCTGTCAAGGATATAAAAAAAATAATTGAAGATGAAATCGCTGAGACGTTGAACTTAACAAATGTTGATCCTAATGAAATAGTTGTATTTCAAGACAAACAGGGTAAATTGAAATCCAGTGATGTGTCATTGAATGACATTTTGATACGGCAGCGCGACGCCGCTGAAAACTCTATTGCGTTGTATTCCAACGACGGACGACTTAAACCAGGTGCACTTGTGTCTACGATCACCGACAAGATTGCCGCCCACGACCATGAGTTGGATAATTCTCTGTTAGAACTAGCAACACTTCAATCTAAAATTGAAGAACACGGAAAACAGTTTTCAGTTTTTCGCAAAAATGTCGTACATAAATTCTTTGGAACCCCGCTTCTGGTTGGCATGACTCTCGCTGAAATTAAAAACTATCTATCGCTATTCTTTTTTAACAAGGACGCGGGAAGGATGATGAATGAAAATGAAATCAAGGCAAATTATCTCGAGATTTACAATGATATTTCTAAAATAATAGAAAATGTTGAGCGGGTACAAAAACCCACTAACGACGTCATTGTTAGGTTTTTGGGATCCCCACCTGTGGCAGACTCGACTCTCGCTGAAATCAGCGAGTTTATTATCAGGCATACTCACAATGCCTACGTCGCTAATAATTTCTTTGGTGTCCCCGCTACATCTACGATGACTCACAACGATATTATTAGGTTTATGGTGAGACAAACAACACTTAATACCATCGTGGATAGATTTTTGGGAAGAACACGTGATGAATCTGAAACCACATCGTTGACAGGCCCGACTCTCGCTGAAATTAAAAGCGCGGTTGACGAACAAAAACACATCAGCAAAATGGTTAAAAATTTCTTTGAGGGCTCTGAAAGCTACAATATCACGACGACATATTCTCAACTCAACGGGAATTATCTAACCTTAATGGGCATTGGAGCCAACTTCCTTTTGATTTCATTTTTTAAACGCCGCGATGGAACGATGATGAAATATACCGAAATCAATAAAACCTATCTCGACGTTTACGACGATATTCTTAAACTAAAAGAAACCTCTGAAAGGGTAAAGCATGGGACCTTTGATTGGGTAAAAGAATCTAATGCTAAATTGAAAGTCAATATCGAGAAGTGGCCTCATGGTATCTACAGGATGACGTTAATCTCTGACAAGCAATTTGATATCATCGTAAGCGGTAAAACCTACTTTGGTGGCACCGCAACAGTAATTATCGGGGGTGAAGAAGAATTTGAGATTGTCGCGGTTGATGATACGATTGGATCAAAAATATCCTGGTGCTTAGAATTCGTATGCGAAGTAGATAACTAAATTGAAAGGAAAATCCTTTAGATTTCACAATTGAAAACGCTAGCGTTTTTAAAATAAAAATGATTTCATCAACGCAATGTCGCTATGATCAGGTCAGAGAATTTCAAACTAGACTCAAAACCCTCGCCGAGGAGTATCAAATAAAAATAAAAAAATACCGACGAAGAATCACCGCAATTGATATTACTATGTACTCGGTGTCAAGCGTTCTCGCTGGCGCCGGAATAATACTTGCATCGGTTACAATGATTGCCCCGGTCGTAGTTCCAATTTGCATTTCTGCGGTGGCTACAATCGGGGGTATATCAACCGGGATAGCAAAAAAGATATCATCATGCAGCCAGAGTAAACTGCAGAATTACTTAATTCAATTTCATATTGCATCAACCGCATATTCGCAGTTATCCCTGATGATATCGTCGTCACTCGATAATACAATTATATCAGATAGTGAATTCTCAGCGATGGTCAGTATTTTTGATTCCGCGATATCGAAATTAGAGCGACAACATGAATATAATAACAATGACAACACCGATGGAATTAGAAAACACGAACCCAAAAACCAGAATGATGTCAATAACCTCAACCATACCAAATTGTGAGTTCTCAGTAATGGTCAGTATTTATGATTCCGCGGTGTCAAAATTAGAGCGACAACATGAGTATAATAACAATGACGACACCGATGGAATTACTTCAACGAGTAGTGGAGAACACGAACCCAGTACAAACAAGTATGATATCAATAACATCAACGGAACCCGAGTTTAGTGTGAATTTCCCTAGCCCAGTCCCCGTGAAGGAGATAGCGCTAGCAAAACTACGAGTGTATCACAGTTGGCCTAATATCAGATCAAAATCATTTGGTGGTCAACAACCCAATAATTCTTTAGTGTTTGCAAATAAGAATAAACCCGACGGAACCCCAGACTGGAACGTCGTTTCGATACCAACCGGATCATACCAAATTGAACAAATCAATAATGAATTCGCGCGTAGAATAAAATCGATTACTGGAAAAGAATCAAAAATCGCTATAACAGTTCATGAGCCGACACTATCATCCGCAATTGAGATAAGCACAGAAGGATACGTCGTAGATATCTATCAAAGTTCTATTAGAACCGTACTAGGATGGCCTGAATTACCACCGGGAAAATCCACCACCGACTTAACCACGGATGTACAATCATATCATGAAATCAATCCCAGTTATCGAGATGATTTATCTGATATAAGAAAAGGAAAAATCGCCGATAGATTTATATTCACCAACAAAGACACATTGCAATGGGATTTTATCATTAAAAGAACAACCGACTCATCTGTTACTATTTCATTTACGCTAACTGACGTCCGTGGTTATTTTAATGAGATTAAACAATTATATGACACACAACTAGAACAACTACGGAAAACAAGATTGCAAAAACACGTTGAAATAATAAATCAACTTATATCGGACATGGAATATATCTATGAACTAATTATTCAAACAATAATTAATGACAACAGCGACAATAAACAACGATTCCTAACCGATTACAATATCACAGAAGACAATCTGCGTAATTTCAAGTTTCCGAAATACAACGCTGATGAATTAGCAAGAATTGTTAAAACCGATATCAAAGCGCTACAAAAATCAGATTCAACTGTCCTCCTCAAACATAATAATGATCCAGATGGTGGTGGTAGGCATATCGCTCCGTTCAACGTGAATATTTCAACGGTGATTGCACTTAATTTAGTATGTGATGTAATTGAAGGAAGCTTTCAGATTAATCTAGAGCAATCAAATCAAGCTCAGCAGGGATATATTCTTTATTCGTTTGCACCAATAGCTCCTCCAGAATTCCTAATTATTGAAAACCCAATTAATCCTGTCTACATGCGATGCCATAATAATTCATTAACCAGAATTAATTTCAAACTCACCGACCAGTCAAATAATCTGATTGATTTACAAGAAGAGGTGTTAGCGATTAGTTTGTTTGTAAAGTCCTAAAGACTGGATCAAATATTCGTTTAAAATCATTTATTATTTTTTGTTAACCCAGTGATGAAATCACTAAGCAGCAGAGAGGGTGGATGACAACAAGTTGCGACCAAAATTAATTAAAAAATCGTAAAAGTCTCCGTTTTCATTTTTTTAGTTAAAATGAGATTTCGTAGGGAAAGCTCATTAAGATTTCAATAAATTTTTTGTCTGAAAAAGTTGTAGGGTTTGCCCCTGAGACATTTTTTTTGGTTAAAATGAGATCGTAGGAAGGCTCGTTGTAAGGATTCAATCAAAATTTTGTCTAAAAACGTTGTAGGGTTCACCCTCTCTGCTGCTTGGAATGTCAACAGTTCCAAACAATATTACACCAATCCTGGGCCCAAGAACTGGGCTGATGGATGCTCCCTACACATTGAAATACACATCTAAACACTTTGGATTCTAAACATGATAAAGGAATCAAAATTATCTAACTATCTCTTCATCCTGATTACTCTACTAAAATAATGAATACAGGACCAACTGGGTCAGTATGGGAAAGCAATGAAATATAATCTCAGTGGTTGACACCAGAGTACTTTATTCCAATCAAGCCATATATACCACAATAGCTAACGTTCTAGGCCCATCACATTCAAACTTAATGTTCCGCCATCATTAACACACTGTGCTTTCATAGAAAAGAGGATATTGCATGAGAGTGATTAGGATTTTTAATGTAGTTTTAACAATTTTTCAGTCATGTCGCAATGATGTCTGCAGTGAGGCAGTTTATAGTGATATCAAGCACTAGGGCATCATGCT
Source organism: Unio delphinus (assembly GCA_029339505.1). Classification (NCBI taxonomy): domain Eukaryota; kingdom Metazoa; phylum Mollusca; class Bivalvia; order Unionida; family Unionidae; genus Unio; species Unio delphinus. The sequence goes on from JAQISU010000174.1 coordinate 7,213,254, forward strand.
GCAGACATATAGCATGGTCTACCACCCAGTCACATTATCCTGATACCAGACCGACCAGTCCTAACACTAAGCTCATGTTAGTACCATTTTTGTAAGTCTTTATTATAACTTGGCCAGGGATCGAACCCATGACCTTTCACTTCCGTAGCGAATGCTCTAACCACTAGGCTTCCGGAGTGGTCGGATATTGCATGAAATAAAGAGCTTTCTGATCTTCCATTTGTTTGGATTCCACCTGACTAATGGCATTGGACCCTTGACTAGGTGGACTTTTAATTGGGATCAGTTCAGATTGAGAATCATACCAATTGAACTGCTCTCAAGAGCTTAATAAGTTATCCTAGTACGCAAGTCCTGCCTCTTCATTGAAATGGTATCTTAAAATATCAGAGCTGTTGTGTCGTGGGAGATCCCTCTTGTTTCTACTTCTCATAGACAGGATGATAGAACATCAGACTCTTTTGTCCTGGTTTAAGTGGATAATTTGTTCTGCATATCCAGATATAACTCCAGCTGAATGAATTTGTTATGCATTTCAGCCCACAATGTTAGAGCAGTTGCCACAAGCATAACCTTTGACCTTGACTATTCTCTAACTGAAATTATTCATGCCATGGGATGGAGATTGGATTCCACATTATCCAGTTTTTGCCTCAAAAGATATTTTTTGTTCCAAAGGACTCAACTCAATCTGGTGTGACCCATGGTGTGAAAGGTCACCTTTCCAGGTTGTTCAACAGTTTTGTAAGATGTGGCTTCACAACTTCTGCTGGATTTGAGGGAGGGAAAATTTTCCCTATGGGAAGCCACTCTCAGTCAGATTGGAGTCTTGTCTAGTCAGATTACATACAAACTGTCTCACATACCTTTTGGGTCTGGGAGTGGCATTACTAGGGCAAGGGGATATAACTACCTCCAACTCCTACCTATTCTCCTAATGTTACCATTCTTCTCATTCTCAACAGTGTCATCTCCAACCTCATATCCTTTTCAAGAGTACAGTCAACGTGGTCTGGAATCCAGTATTCATGTAAGAATATATTTGCCCCAGAAAAACAATCCATCAGGTAGAGAATGTCTTTGTCTGCCATGTTTTTCTCAATGTGTCAGTGGACATCTCAATCCTAGGTTGATTTCCTGGACTCCAATAACATTGATTAGGTGGTTCAAATGGAGACCAAACCTTGATCATTGGACCAACTTTCACAATCTGCATAATATAAGGTTGCATCTTAAACTAATGGACACCACACTGGACCTGTGTCTGGGATACATCTGCAAGCACAACTTCTGGCAATCATGGTTGGTACAGATGCACAAAGAAATAACCTGGAGGAGCAAGTCTCCTATCATGTCAGGATACCATATCTGCAGCACCGAGAGGTCCTGGATACTGGAAATTCAATTCAAAGCTATTAAAGCAAAATGAATATATTAAATTGGTAAAAAAATGTATAACTAGCACAGTAGAAGAATATTATTGTGAAGGTGATAAGAAAAACCCACTTCAGGTGAAACTAACACGTAATGATCAATTGTTTTTTGAAATCCTTAAAATGATAATAAGATCAGAATCTATTATGTATTCACAAGCTAAAGCAAAACAGGAAAAACAAAATCTCAGGAAAATGGAAGCTGAAATAAATACCTTACATGCTTTAGTGAATCAAAATAATAACCCCACTACGATGAAAGAATTAAACAAAAAACAAGCGGAGTTAGAAGAAATGAGGAAAAAAGAGGTGGAAGGTATAATGTTAAGATCTAAGGCACGATGGTATGAATCTGGTGAAAAAAATTCTAAATATTTTCTTAATCTCGAAAAGAGAAATTACACAAACAAAACAATAAAAGAGTTAACTAAGGAAGATGGAACAAGGGTAACAGATTCAAAAGAAATATTAAATCAACAGAAAGACTTTTATGAAAAATTATACCAAAGTAAAAACAAATGTAACTTTCAAACGCTTAACCACTTTTTTAACCATGATAAAAAACTCTCAGATTTTGAAAGAAGTTCATGTGAAGGTAAGTTAACGTTTAATGAATGTGGTTTAGCACTAAAAAATATGAAAAATGAAACTAGCCCTGGTTCTGATGGATTTACGGTAGAATTTTACAAATTCTTTTGGAAAGACCTAGGCGGTTTTCTCTTTAGGTCTCTAAATACTGGATATGATATGAATCATTTTTCAGAATTTCAGTCTCAGGGGATCATAACGTGCATTCCAAAAGAAGATAAAGACAGGAAATTTATAAAAAAATTGGAGACCAATCTCTCTACTTAATGTGGATTACAAGATTGCTTCAGCGTCAATTGCTAATAGGGTCAAAAAAGTACTCCCGTTTATCATCAGTGACACCCAAAAGGGTTTTATGAAAGGGAGATTCATTGGTGAAAATACAAGATTGTTGTATGACCTGATGCAATACCTTGAGGAAAAAAATGAATTTGGTCTTCTCCTATTGATAGACTTTGAAAAAGCGTTTGACTCAGTTGAATGGGACTTTCTAGAAGCTGCTCTGAAGTCTTTTAACTTTGGAGAATCAATTTGTCACTGGTTCAGGCTATTTTGCAATAAATCAAAAAGTTGTGTTATTAATAATGGACATTTATCCCCATTCTTTAATTTGGAGAGAGGTTGTCGCCAGGGAGACCCCTTATCACCCTATTTTTTTATAATAGGAATTGAACTTCTTGCAACAGAACTAAAGAAAAACACAGATGTTACAGGCATTTTTTATAATGAAATGGAGTTTAAAATAGGGCAGTACGCTGATGATGCTTTTCTATTATTAGATGGTTCTCATTTGTCCTTGAGGACAACCATGCAGATTTTAAATGATTTTGCTTTGGTGTCAGGTCTGCACTGCAATGTTTTGAAATCGAAAGCAATTTGGATTGGAAACAAAAAATATTCTAATGAAAAAATATGTCCAGAAATTGATATTAACTGGTCAATGTCTAATTTTAGATTGCTGGGAGTATATTTCTCTTTGAACTTGAAGGATATGGTAGAGCTTAATTATTCGATGAAGTTAAAGGAAGTTAAGAAACTGCTTGGCTGGTGGAGTAGAAGAAATTTATCCATTATTGGAAAAATTACTTTGATAAAGTCCTTGCTTTTGCCTAAATTCATTCATCTTTTTGCAGCTTTGCCAAATCCTCCACCCCATATAGAAAAGGAACTGAATACATTATTTTTCCAGTTTATTTGGGGCAGTAAAACTGAGAGAGTTAAACGAGACACACTTATAGCTTCTTTTGAGGAAGGGGGGTTAAATATGATTCACTTGCATTCATTTGTGTGTTATATAAAACTTACCTGGATTAGGCGCCTCTTAATAAACGAAGATGGCTTATGGCAAAAACTGGTTTCTGAACAAATATTTGGAAAATTTGGAGGTATGCTGTTACTTTCATTAGGAAAAACTAAACTAAAAGTAATCTCTAAATTAATTAAAAATATTTTTTGGCGTGATGTTATTTATGCGTTATCTCAATGGAAAAATGAACCATCTACTGTCAATGAATACTTGTCTCAAGATATTCTTAATTTAGTGACTGTAGATAATTTTAAATCATACACAAGGTGGAGAACAAATGGTATTATAATTATTAAACATCTTTTTGATGCACAAGGGTCTCTATTAAGTTTTGATGAAATAAAACAAAAAACAAAAACAAATAATTTCATACAGTACTTTGCTCTTATTTCAAAGATCTCTGTGATGTGGAAAAAGAAAATTAAAACTTTCTATGAAAGTGGAAATAGTTTTCTTGTAGCTTTGGACAAAACATCTCTCCTTAGGGTAAGAGCAAAGAATAAATTTATCTATAAAGACCTGATAAGAACCAAATTAATAAAGCCAAATGGTAAACAGGAAACTTGGTCCAGACAGCTAGAGTATGCGATTGGTACAAATGAATGGACCAACTCTTTTGTTTCGGCTAGATTTTGTACAAAAGACACAAAACTGATTAGCTTTAACTTTAGATTTCTCCACAGAAATATTACCACAAACCAGTTTCTAAAAAAGATTAATTTAAGTGATAATGATAAATGTACCTTTTGTAATGAGGGAATAGAAGAAATTGAGCACTTATTTTATGACTGTTTAGTTACTGAAAACTTTTGGAAACTGTTGGTAGAATGGATCCAAACTTATGACCCAAATTTTCGAATTACACGAAAAGATGTCTTTATAGGAAATAACAACTTTGACGATCTTATTAACTTCCTAATTTTGCTTTCAAAATATGTTATATACAGATCACGTTGTGCATCAAAAAGCCCAAATCTTGCCTATTATAAAAATTGTGTTTTATCATATAAAACGCTGGAAAAATATGTCGCCAAAGTGAATAACAGCAGTGACGAGTTTAAAAGAAAGGGGACCCTATTATCAACTTTTGGTACATGAATTATTATTATTATTATTACTATTTTTACTTTTAAAATTTATATATTTATTATTATTATTTTTTTATTTTTTTATTTTTTTTTAAATGCAATTTCATGCATCTTGGGGTTTGTATGCGAGTATGACTTTGTGTACAATAATTGTGATTGTAAGTAAGTGTCTGTTTGTGTATGTGTGTGTGTGTTGTGTAGGGAACACATGTAGAGATCAGGACACAAAAGAATTTAAGATCATGCCCCATACGCCAGGTCAGGTAGTGATGTAGGGGAATATGTAAAATCCTGATACCTTGTGTTCAAAAAAAAAAAAAAAAAAGGATACCATAGGAGTGTGTCCCCCTCAGTGTCATTATTGATATTGACATTCTTAAGATGACAACAGTTGTGAAAGCTTTTCATTTGAGGAGAACCTACATTTTGAATGGAGTTACCATTCTGTTCAACAACTCTACTGTGGTGTATTATCTCAAAACAGCAAAGCAGAACCAAGTCCACAGACCTCTGTATCCTTGTTTGGGATTTTTTAAAGTGGTGTCTCAAATGACAAAGTCCATGTTTACATTTAAATTTCTTAGGCTGGCTAATGTGTTGATGGAAGAAGGAACTAATGCTACTTATGGATTGGTCTCTTAATCCCTCTGTTTTCACTCAATACATGCTTGGTGGGATTGACATGTAATAGATCTATTAGCTAAAGGTGGAATATCAAAATCCAAGGTTTTGTCTCACAGTCCTGGATCCATAAGGCTTGGATAAATGATGCTTTTTCCATAGATTGGAATAACCACATATATACACTTCTCCATTACTCCTCCGGTTCTGAAGGTGATACAGGAATCAAAAGAATTGGCATGTCTCCTCATCCTTGTTAGTCCACTCATATGGAATCATAGATTAATCTCATCAATCTCGCAGCAAAATTGCCAGAGATAGAGATCTTCCCTCATTTGCATTAAGCAACCACAATGGCTGGTGTGTCATCCCAACCCAGGAATACTGGACCTTATTAAAATACACCCTTAAAAACAAACAGTTCTCACAAGTAGTAGACATTCCCTCAACTATTATGGACATCCACCTTAGAGGCATATGTAGACAATGGAATATATTGTCAGTGGAGCACACAAGAACACACAGTACCAAAGCAGGCAGCCATTTTGTAATAGCTAACTACCTATGACTCTTCATTGAGGAACAGTTTGCATCAATCACATTTAAACCTGCCATTCCATGATCACTGGAAGGATGTGTTATTATTTGGGATTTTACCTGTCCAATGATACTGGATCCTTCCCAAGTGGACCTTTTCATGTATTAACCAGGCTGAACAAGACAACATTTAAACTGTTCTGAAGAACAGTTAGTCCACCTCTCACAAAAGTCATGCCTCCTCACTGCTTTGACAGCAGGTAAAATCTGCATATACATTTCCTGTTGTTGAACCCATCAACATGCATTATCATTATCACTCATGAAACACTCTACTTTCATTGCCAAGGACAGTTCATAGGTAATCAGATATTGGTAATAATTCCTGTCAACTCTGGACACCATCTCAAGGTCATCTACAGGACCAAGTGTGTGCTCTGAAGTGGTATTTAAGAAGTATCAAGCATCAAGGGATATCACAACTCGTTTGCCTTCAAAGATGGGAAGGGCAGTATATCAAATGGACACTTTTGACCTGAGTAAAGTGGGATATCTATTCTGCTAATTAGACTAAACCCACATTCATGAGTTCCCCAGGATTTGTAGGAAGAAAAATGCTTCCCTTTCGAAGCTGCTCTTCGACAAATGAAGTTTGTTTTCTAGGTGGTTAACTAGAAGTTATCTTCCATACCATAGAGGACCAGAGATGGTTTCTCCGGAGTAAGTTGATGTATCTCACTCCACTTTTTACCATATCTTCTATGGTAGTATGATTGCGTAATGTATTTGAAGAAGAAACCAATTTTGTCTTGTAAAATGTTTTTTTTCAATAATATTTACCCAATCATAACACAAATACAGCCTCCATACAGTTACACCCATATATAGAGCATAATAATAATAATAATAATAATAATAATAATAATAATAATAATAATAATAATAATGACTTTATTTAGAGAAGGTAGCTCAATTAGTTACAGAACTAATCTACCTTGAGGCCTTCTATCTGTTATGTACAATATATACCATACATACAACATGATGTGAAGAGTCTGGCTCAACGCTAAATAATTAAGAAATTTTAAAATTCAAAGTATCAAGCCTGAACACATGCACAGGCATCTGTAAAAACATAAACATTTAAGAAGCATAAAAATATCATTCTGCGTTGAAACATTCAACTTTGAAAATGATGCAAAATTACAGACAAGCAGGCAGTATATTTTTTGGTATAAGTGTTGTTATGTTTGAATTAGAGGTATTACCCCAAATTACATTACAGTAGTCCAGATAAGGCTGAATATAACTTTCATAAAAGATGACCCTTTACTGAAGAGGAATCTATGTTTTGATTTTCCTCAGTAGCCAAAGATAAGACTTAACCTTTTATGAAATGTGTTTAATGTGAATAGACCAAGTAAGATTGTTATCTACGAATACACCAAGAATTCTATCTTGAGATGTCTTATTAAGGCTCACATTGTCAAAAAAACATTAAGTTTGTCGCTATCTAGTCTTGCTCTTTTTTGTTGTGTTGTAACTAGTAGGGTTTGTTTTTTTTTTCTGTTTTAATGATCATACTGTTTTTCCTTGCACCATACTTGAAGTCTGTTGAGAGCATCTTGTAAGTTATTTTCAAGTACCGTTTTGGTTTTACCAATCTCAGACAGTGAAGTATCATCTGCATAGAGGTCAGTGGAAGAAATTGAAGTTCCAATCTTAAGAGGTAAATCGTTGATAAATAGAATGAATAACAGAGGTCCAAGGATAGAGCCTTGTGGTACTCCACAATTAATACTTTTACTTTGAGAAAGTTGACCATTTAAAGATACTTTTTGCACTATGTTGGTTAAGTAAGAAGTAAACCACTTTAGAGAGTTTTCACTACATTGATAAATCTTTAGTTTTTCAAGTAAAATTTCATGGTCTACAAGATCAAAAGCTTTACGAAAATCAACCATAATAGTGCCTACCATTTCTCCTTGATCTAACGCTTTCAGCCATTTATCAATCAAAGGTGCAGGAGTGATTCTGGCGAAAGCCAGACTGATTATCATGAAATAAGATTATAAGTGTTTAAATAGTTGAGAAAAGAATCATGTACATGTTTTTCTAGCAATTTGGAGAGACAAGGAAGGATAGAGATGGGTCTGTAGTTATATACATCATCTTTTGTTCCTGCTTTATGCAATGGTATAACCTTGGCAGTTTTCCATGTTTGTGGAAATTTATTAGACGTAATACTTTCATTACAAATGAAAGCTATGTTCTCTACAATTGCAGGTGCAGCCACTTTTAGTAGCCTTGGTCCAATCATATCAAGTCCTGTAGCTTTACAAACTTCCATTGTTTTAATATATTTCAACACAAATTCTGGACTCATTTCAGGAATTTCAATATTTATATTGTTTTGTAGTTTTTTAGCGCAAAAATGTTTGAGTTCCAGATGATCAGATGAAGTTCTGGGTTATTTAAGTTTTTTTCAGCAATTTGAACAAAAAAGTTGTTAAAAAATATCTGAGATGTCCTTTGGATTATCAGTATAAATGCCCTCATGATTGAGGGATAAATTTCAGCTTTATGCTTACATTGGCCTGCACCAAAACTTGTAAACACTTTCCAGATAGCTTTCGGGTTATTTTGGTTTTCATCCAGCACTTTTTTGTAGTGCGCTTGTTTGGCTTGATGTATCATTTTATGAACTTTATTCCTCCAAACTCTATATTCGGTTTGATTTCCTACTGATTTTAGTTGGTCTCTTTGCTTTATTGATTCTAAAATTTCTGGGGAGATCCAGCCTGGCTGATGGTCTTTCTATAATCCTGTATGTTTTTAAAGGGGCATGCTTGTCCACTATACTGATGAATAGATCCGTCCAAGTATCTAAAACATCATCAATATCCTCAAAGATTTGTACTGTACTTAATGGAATCTGTTCTAGATCTTCTTGGAATTTAAAAGTATCAAAGTTTTAAAAGGACCTATAAGTAATGGATTTATGGATATTATTTTTTGTTGATTTGCCATTGACTTTACGTGTTAGAAAAATTGGAAAGTGATCACTTATACCAATCTTTGGAATGATTACTTCCAAAACATTTTCTTTTGTATTGGTATAAATATGATCTATAAGTGTTTTAGAGGTAGATGTGACTCTGGTGGGTTCATTTACTTGTTGCTCCATACCTAACGAATCAATAAATTTCATCCAATTCCCTTTTATTTGATTTTTGAGAAGGTCTCTATTTATATCACCTAGAATGTAAAATTCTTTCTCTTCATTTGAAATTGTATCTACTTTAAGTTCAAAATATTCACACTAATCAGTATGTGATGATGGGGGTCTGTACACAAAACCTACTAAATAGGGCTTAGCTTTTTTCTGGAGTGATCTGTAGCCAAATGGATTCTATTTCCGGTATTTCTAGGTCTTCCCGTCTTTTACAAATAGTACCAGTTTTAACATACACAAGGAGCCCACCACCACCTGCTTTCCTATCCTTACGATAAGGTTTTTCATAGCCATTAATATATAAGAAATTTTCACCCTGATTTTCTGTTAACATTGTTTCCAAGAGTCCAAATAAATGTTGTTTTTTTTTATTTGGAGAGGTTAACAGTAACTTCACTTGATCAATCTTTCCTCGAAAACCCTGAATATTTAAATGACCTATGTGTAAACCTTTGCTAGAAACTTCTAAATGCATGAGACTAATATCAATGCTATTAGAGGCACTCAAGGAGACATTGAAAGTATTAAAACTATGTTCACAGTGATCATCATTACAACTATCATTACTGTATAAAAAATTAGTTTTTCTACAACTGCATTTTCTACTTTTATAATCATTGTATAAATCTGAACTATCAATCCTATTGGAATATGTATAAAAAGCTTGTAAGGTTCCACATTCAGAACATGCATCAGCAAGGGGATCAAATCTGTTTTCACAAGGGATGCCCAGTGTATATGACAGTCCTTGATAGATAGATTGGTCCTCCTGCTGAATAGTCTTCCTGTGGGATTGAGATGGCCTCATTGCTCTTTTCCTATTCCATATATCTAGTGTGAGTTTTGGCTTTGTGTCCAAAGCTACCACACTGATGGTTTTGTATTGGCTGTCTGTGCCTGCATTCCTGTGCTGAATGTTTGATCTCACCACAGTATTCACATTCCATAGCGTACTGCCTGTATTGATATGGCTGACCATATTGTCTGATGTTGTTTTGACCTACATTGGGTTTATGGTGATGAAGTTTGTAATGTGACTGTAAGACCAGACTAGATGAATAACTGCATTTATATTTTTTGCCAGCTTTTCCACCCCTTTGGTAGTCAGGTGGATCTTATCTCTTTTTCCAAATAGATGTTGCATCACTTGTCCCTCTTCATCCAGGAAACTCATGTAATTGTAAACAATATCACACATCCATTCACTTGCCAGCCTTCGGATGATGTCATTGATATCTAACACATCACAATCTTCCTGGGGGCCATTTCACACAATGCAACCTGACAGCTTTGATTTTGCTTATGAATGTAATTAAGTAATTGGTCATATAGTTCTTAAAAAAGTTCTAGATCAGTCCCTTCACTGGCATTGTTCCCTCCAATATAGAGTACTATTTTATTAAACTTGGAGAGATCATATATTTTTATATCTTCAGTATTGTCTGTATTTTGGCACCTGAAATGGCATGCTTTTTAACACAGTAACTGACAAATTTATAGGATTTGGTGCCAATCCTGGTATCAATGGTAGATTAATCTAACTATCACCTAGGTAGGCAGATACGTTTTAGCCCTTTAGCTAAAAAGTTTAAACCTGGTAGGACTTTATTTGGAAGGTAGTCATAGTTTTAATGTAGTATGATTGTGCAAGTATTAAGCAAACAAATATTTTACTGGAAAAAAATTATTCTCCAATGGAAATATATCTGTTTTGATCTAATGATTGATGTGACTATAAATGTGTTTTTCAAGTTTTTAATGAAACAATTCCTTGATGTGATCAGTTACATGGGTCTAGTTTTTTTTTTTAGTAATAGAAGGGTTTTCAATGGATAGCTAATGTATTAGGAATTTATAAAGTTCGTTCAATAATCTATGATATTTTAATCATGAGAAAGTACACTAAAAAGCAAATATTAAACTCAGTAAGCACATGTATAGTCATACTCTTAAATGACACAATTGCATCTATAATTCATTATTCATCTCTTTGTATAACACATTTAAATTAGTGGCAACCAGATTAGGTTTGTGTTGTTAGTCTTGCTACCCAAGAAGTCCTAAAGAAACAACACGAGTAGGAAATTTCATATTAATACGGTTCATGTCAGCTTCCCATTTAAAACAGCACATAAATCCAGGGTCACAACCTAGGGGTTAAAAATCAATGATCTTCATAGTACGGAAAATCATGCTGAAGAGTGCACCAAAGTCATGTGAACTTGATCCAATTCCAACATCACTACTGCTTGAGTACTCAGACCCAATATTGCCTTCACTAACTGATATTATTAATACCTTACATTTATTCAGGGAATTCCCATCATTTTTCAAAACTGCCATTGTAAAGCCTCTGCTGAAGAAACCAACACATGACCATAATGATTTAAAGAACTACCGCCCATTTTTTCCCATGCATATAAAAATTTACAAACTTGTATCTCATCTGAATTCAAACAGTCTTTTTAGCAATGTACAGTATGTATATCACCCTTGCCACAGAACTGAAACTTATCTTCTGAAAGTACCGTAGTTAATAGCATTATTTCTGCTTTGGATAGCGAAAAGATGACAACCCTCATCCTCCATGATTTGTCTGTAGCATTTGACACAATAGACCATGATATATTACTTCACCATCTCCAGCATGTATTTGGCATTCACAATACAGCTTTACTGTAGTTCAAGCTCTACATAGTCAACAGGACACAAATTGTATCTTCAAATGGAATACATTACAGCTCAGTTGATCTATGTTGTTGTGTTCCACAGGAGTCTTTTCTTGGACCTGTTCTATTCATTCTATACAAGTGTCCTAGATCATCATCCAGTATCTCACTAATTGTATACTGGTGAAAACTAAATATACAAATCTAGCCACCCAACTGAAGTTGCTGCTACCATGTAATGAGTAGAGAGGTGCATTTCTAATGTGAAATCATGGATGACATGTAACAGGCTTCAGATGAATGATGATCTAATCAAAACACAAAGACTTTCTCATTCACATCCTTAACCTCAAACAATAAATATAGGAACATCAACAATAAATTCACACAGTCAGTACAAACCCTAGGTGCTACTCTAGACAGTACTCTCACATTGCACCAAAATGAAATGAACATATGAAAGGCTGCATATCTTGAGCTGAGATGCATCAGCTCCATTCGCAGATATCTTTCAGTTAATGCCACTTAAACACTTGTGTGTTCATTAGTAAATTCAAGACTTGTAACTCAATTCTGTCTGGATCATCTCAATATCTACTCAAGAAACTTCAAAAAGTTCAAAAGACATCTGCTTGGATAATCCTTAGAGTACCACAATCAGTGCACACCTCCCTGCTGCTCAGTACCCTACACTGGCTATCATTCGATACAGAATCAAACACAAAATTTCTGTGCAACGTTTGAATGACGGACTCCAGTCCAACATACCTTTCTGGCCTCACCATGGGTACACACCAGCAATCTACTTACACTCCTCTTCTAACAATCATATACTCATTATTCCCACTATGAAAACAAAGTCACATGGACAACGTTCTTTTGCATACTAGGGCCCTGCATCATGGAACGAATTTCCCATTGAAATTAGACACAAAGACACAGTGATCCCTTTAAAGAGTGCTCTTAAAACTCACCTTTCAATTGCAAGAACAAACTTAAAGACCTAATAATGTTTCTTACCATAAATATATCATTTTTTGGTTTCTACTTTCATGGTGTATTTCTTTTTGTTTTTTGTAGCCATATCATTATAGATGTTATAAAGCGCTTAGAGTTTCTAAAGATTAGGCATTATACAAAGTCTCAATTATTATTATAGTGTATGAGAGTTCTTTTATTTACTAGCTTGTTGTCATGTTTGTCCTAACCATGGTCTTCTGTAGTTTCCTTCAAAGATTTGCAACTCTTTTGAAAATGAAAGACAGGTGAATATATAATTTATAACAAATTCATGTAAGTCAGGACTAATCTATGCATTTTTTTCTTCACATTTCAGAATCTTTATTTCCTGATAAAAATTTGCGAGACACCTATCAATGTATCTTCATGAAATACTTGATTGAGACCATCGACAAACATGAACCAGGAAAGATAACCTTGGATATTCATAAACTGAGTCTACGAATCAATGCCAAGGTGAATGAAAGGCTTGTACAGGATACAGAGTCACACAAAGACAGGCCACTGTATTTTGACACACTGCCCATCCCAGAAGTAACCTCAACTCTGACAAAAGCTCTCTATTTTCCATGCTTATCTTAAATAAGAAGTTAATTGTAAAAGCAGATTGAAATATCAAACATAAGAAAGCAGTTTTGTATTTGAAGTTTAAGGATATAGATACTGTCATAAACTGAATTAAGGAAACATGGCCAGTTAAATGGAAATTTGAAATAGTGAAAGCACTTACAGCTTCAAATCAAATGGCTATCTGCTTTTTGCCAGCATCCACAGATTTTGTTAAAATTCTTGTCGGAAATGTAATCATATCACTATGTCATAAGAATGGTAAATATGCCACAGTGACTTTGTTTTTCTGATGGTCTAGCACAGATTTCATTTGAAATATGTTTATACTAGACATAAAATATCCTTTGCATTAACAGGTGTGTTAAAATGCTTGACACAAAAATGCTTTAAATTAACAGGTGTGACATAATACAAAATTGTTATGATCTTCCTAGTATTAGATGAAAAAAAGCTAAATTGTTTTACATATTAATTAACTACCGTATATGTAATTATACTTGAGTTTTCACAAGATAAAGTCCCCATTAATCTGAATTATTTTAAAAAAATTTTTGGGGTAGGAATTATTTAAGGCTGTTTCAGTAAATCATTACTTGGAACCCAGGAAAGGCACATTCATTATAGAATAGACACTGAAAGATACATTTTGAAGTTTTGTATTATTTTCACTCAAAGCGATAATGTTAAATTAAAAATCGGAACATTTTACTCATGGCGTCAAGTTGATGACCATGAATTATCTTCAGCCTCACCACTGTCAGATGATCAAGGAGCCAACACACATGGCCTACCCCTCCCAATGTGCCATAGGATCCCTCAAGAGCCTCCTTGTTCACTGAAGATCCATTGGTTCCTTACCACAAGAAAACAACCATCTTCCTCGAAGCCAATATCACCACAAGTTATGCAAAACCCCACCAAGTTCTACAACTCTACATCCATGATATCAGCCTCACAGCCAGATTCATGCCTCCAATTCAGACAGCAAAAATCAGACATCCTAATCCAGACAACCAATATCACACAGCAAATGTCCAGACAGCTCGATCCTATACATCCTAATCGAGACTCAGGTAGCTTAACAGCTGAAGATTGCTTCAGTAGAGTGGACAACTTCCTAAGAAAAGACCTTTTGTGATGTGATGTGATGTTAAAAAGTCAAGTTACTAAGTACTCTGGTGCGACAATGGTGCGATCCATTAAGGTTATTGGCTTTCTCATTGCAAGCACTTTGCTCATGCAGCATGGGTTATTGTTGTTGTAGTAGGGTTTAATGCCATTTTTTAGCACAAGACAGATCATACATGATGGCCAGTATTAATGGTGGAGGAAGAATCCAGGAAAACCCTGGAAAGAACCACAGACCCACGAGAAGCTACCGGCAAGCTTTCTCACATAATCACTTTAGTAGAGCCCGAGACTCAAACCCACAGAGACAGAGGTGAGATGGTGGTGATCCGTAACGGCATGGGTAGACTGAACACAGTATTTTGAAATAATGTTAGATGTAAATAAATCACATTCAAGTAATGCTGTACTTTGAAATGAAACCTGAGTACATTTTAGTTCAGGTATAATATATAAACATAAAGTACACATAATTCCATGACAATCAGCACACAAGTAGTAGTACATGTATGTGATTGATGGCAGTATAAAATGGTTAGATTTTTTTTGTAGATTTACCGGTAGTAATTACTAGAATTGATATCTTTTAACTTTTTCTTTTCCTGTATTGTTTGTCAACCTGCTCACCAATTTCAGAACATAAAAATGCCATTCATTTCACCAAATTTGTCATCGTTTTCCACAGTTGGAATGTGTTTTCCCCAGCCTAGTTTACTGTATTCATATGTTGTGTATTTAATCCTTTGTTGTTTATTTTTGTCGAAACAAAATTCCAATGTCATAGTGTTTCCTTCAAATGCAAAATTGACGAGTTATAGCCATTAACCGCAATTGATGATCCTACAGCTCAATGTTTAATACATTTTTTGTATTTTTTTGTTTTGTCAAATTAAGGAGATTGCACACATTGGTTGCACACAAATAGCATTTTCCACTTAATGCCGTAGACTTTATCATTAAATCACGATAGATCAAAAGCACTGTATTGCCAGCACAATTTTAAAGACAGAGTTTTAAACCACTAAGTAAACTGCTGTAAGGTTTGTACCAA
This sequence comes from Unio delphinus, assembly GCA_029339505.1. Taxonomy (NCBI): domain Eukaryota; kingdom Metazoa; phylum Mollusca; class Bivalvia; order Unionida; family Unionidae; genus Unio; species Unio delphinus. The sequence goes on from JAQISU010000174.1 coordinate 7,228,500, forward strand.
AGCCAGGGTCGCTGATCAGTCAGCCAGGCACATAACTGACCAATCAGATGCTTTTTACCAATCATTGTCATAAAGAAAATTACAGCTTACGTAATATTCCTTATGTATCTTATACCATCTCTTGTACATGTTTTGATGTCGAACGGTTTTGATTGTTTTCAGACTTTCTAGTGGGTTCTTATGATTACAGAATAGTTACACATACCTGTTTCACTCAAGAATGAGATTACATACAAGTCTGTCATAGGAATTTGGTAAAGTTATGCAACATTGAGAGTCCTAACAGCAAAGTGATTTTTCTAGTTTAAGTTGATGTATATGCAAATTGTATATAGTTGTTCATAGAACAGAACAGTTATGATATATCATTCAAATATATACTAAACATGGATCATTTCATGTGTTTGACTTGTTTATTTATGTACCCTAATTCAAAGATAGGCTAACCCTATGCCAAGGGCCTGACTAGATCTTATACATGTCTCCTTCAAGGATAATGCTTATCCAAGGGCTTGCCGATTAAGAATATGCAAAAAGTTATTTCATCAGTGCAAGTTGACTCTATGCATAGCATTTGATAGGGCTAGTTATTCTGCAGTACTTAAGTTTCCTTGGCCTGTGTGTGAGAAATATTTTTCTGTTACATTGTTATGCCAAATCTATCTTATGCAAATATCTTACAAGATTTTGTTAGCTTTATCCACAGGAATCTATTATGTGTACTTACATTAACATTAGAGTGCTGCGGTGCATATCTCTCTGTGTCCCAGTCTGTCTGTCTGTCTGTCTGTCTCTCTGTCTCTCTCTCTCTCTCTCTCTATATATATATATATATGTTAATGCTGTGTAGATGCTATACAATCCACATATGACTGCAATCATTGTGTAAGCCACAACCAGCAAAAGATTCTCGATTTAATTACAAATGGAAAATTTGGTGATTCAGTTCAAGATGGATCATATATGCTATTGTCTTAAAGCTATCAAACTCTTGTAACAACTTTCAGAAAATGAGTACATATATTATATGCTTATTAAGTCTAGAACATAAAACACAATTCAATGGTTTGGTTTTTCTGTCTTTTTTTTTTTTTATAACATTACAAAATATCACATTCAAATAATCCATCAGAGGCTTTAAGATTCAATTTTGGTTTTGAAGTCTTAAATGACCCACAGGCTGTGATCTGAAAAGATTTCTCCTTTAATATATTGTAACATTACAAATGTTCATAAGATACAGCTATTAAGCGACACAAGAAATGTTTTTTGACCAAATGTGAAACAGTATTTAAAGGTTAGTTGGTACCAATGATTGATAAAATGTTAAGTAAACCTGGCTCAGACATAAAAGTAACAGTTTGAACTTGATTGACTTACTAAGGCATTACACTACACAAGGTTGTGGCCAAGGAAAATATAGTGAAGGTGCAACTTTGAAATGATGATGAAAGAAATGAATGAGTCATAGTAGTTTGTCAGTCTAAATGGGTATATAGAAAATAAAGGTCTTTGGCCTAATCATGAACAATAATTATTACTGTCTTAGTCTTGTCAGTTAGTTTCTGTAACATATATAATGACACAGAAAAAAAAGGTCTTTGCCCAAATCACGAATAATAATTCTAACATAGTTTTGTCAGTCTCAACGTAATATGGAAGAAAAAAAAAATCTTCACCTGGATCATTAAGAGTACTTTTAACTGACCTAGCAGCAGAATGGGCGAACAGACCCAAATTTTAGAAGCATCTGTTTGCTAAACTATCACTTCTACAAAACCAAAAAAAATGGAACCAAACTTTTAACTAACCAAGAGTTGTACTCTTGGGGGTTACTTTGTTTTGTCATTTTGTTTTATTATTATGCACATGATGTTTACCATGCCCTACTGCATTGAATTAAATCATATATATCAATAATGGTTGGCAAATCGTTAACAAATTTATTACTGTCTGTGATTCTGTCAGATGAAAATTACAAGAAAGGCAAGAATCTTAAGTTGATTTTGCAGAAGGTTCTCAATAATTGTTTAAACCTATTACTGCAACTACTAAAAAATTTATATATTGTAAAAAAAGGAGGAGAAAAAAAGGTCTTCTTCCTGAACTTGAATAGCAAAAAGTACTGAAGAAACATCTCGACTTTTACAAAATCTTCCTGGTCAAGTACCTCAACACCATTACTTTAATCTGTTCTGAAAAAAACTGATGAAGAAATGGTCAATGCATATTTATATATATGTATGTATATATATATATATATATGTATGTATTTATATGTATGCATGTATATATATGTATGTATATGTATGCATGTATATATATGTATGTATATATATATATGCATGTATATATGTATATATATATGTATGTATATATATATGTATATATATGTATGTATATATATGTAAGAAAAGAAAGAAAAGACAAAAATCTTCAAAGCAAGAGCCTTTCTATCAACTTCCTCCACCTCAACAAGAAAGAATAACAGATGAGGAGGAGTTTTTATAGGGAACATCCTTCAGAAGAATTTTATGATGCACCTGGTGCTACTGGTAGTGCTATTTCTCCAAGCAGTGTTCGGGGAAGTGGTCTTATTGCCTGCCCTAATAATATTCTCTCTGACATAGCATGATTAGAAATTATCATAGGAGGAGTGCGGGCTGGAAATAACTCATCAGAAATAATTAATGAAGTTGCTGATATTTGTTGACGATTATTTCAAGGCGATATCATAGATATCGGCATATATCGGGAATTTATCGATGAACTCGTTGATCGTTATCCAAGCGATTAGATATAACGATAATAGACTGGTCAGTGAGTTTGAAATTAATTCTGGTTAATGAATTATTATGACATCACATATAGACTGGATTCACCGGGGACTCAATTATTAAAAACCCTGGAGGAGCTATTGGTGCAAATGAATACAAAATATATCCCTGCTGAGCTTGATTTGATCGTTCTAAATTTATTTGATAGCTTCCTTCGATCACATCACATACTAAATTGAGCGCAATCACCGTTGAAATATTCACATTGAACGGAGCAATATGCCTGCCACCACCATCTGGGTCATTATTGTGTGTCAGGATAGTTGTTTGTGGTTGTGATGGTGTTTTTTTCCACGTATCATGGATTTTTTTGAAACCTTCATCGATGGCATCATCGAGAGATTTTTGTAGTTCTAAGAGATTATATCCTGGTAGTTTGAATGTTGGAATATCTCCTATGCGGATCTTATAGTCTATTGCAAATAAATCTCTTGTTTTAGGACTACTGTCACCTAATGCCTCTTGAATAATTTGTGAATGAAATGTTTCCATGTCATTGATGATTTTGTTACATGTTTCTACGACACTGATAAATTCATCTCGGGTGAGAGTGCCGGATCTAAGTGATATAAACAACAACGAAATATCGTTATTGAAAGCTGTGAAATTTTCAGTGATTTTATCCCGGTTAGCAAGATGATGAATAAGTCTTATTTTTTCATCATATTCTACTCTAATGAAAAAATACGACTTATCATAATATCTATAGCTTTTTATTGGATTATCAGATTTTATCCTGTCTGTGATATAATCGGTTTTTTGTGGTTCTGGTAATTTAACGGTTTTTCCACCGGGTGGTAATTCAGGCCATCCTAGTACGGTTCTAATAGAACTCTGATAGATATCTACGACGTATCCTTCTGTGCTTATTTCAATGGCAGATGATAGTGTCGGCACATGAACTGTTATAGCTATTTTTGATTCTTTTCCAGTAATCGATTTTATTCTACGCGCGAATTCATCATTGATTTGTTCGATTTGGTATGATCCGGTTGGTATGGAAACAACGTTCCAGTCTGGGGTACCGTCGGGTTTATTCTTTTTTGCAAATACCAGTGAATTATTCGGTTGTTGACCACCAAATGATTTTGACCTAATATTTGGCCAACTGTGGTATACTCGTAATTTTGCTAGCGCTATCTCCTTCACTGGGACCGGAGAGGGGAAATTCACACTGAATTCTGGATTCGTTGAGGTTATTGAGATCATGCTTGTTTGTACTGGGTTTGTGTTCTCCACTATTTGTTGAAGTAATTCCATCTGTGTTGTCATTGTTATTATACTCATGTTTTTGTACTTCTAATTTTGACATCGCAGAATCATATATATCTACCATCGCTGAAAACTCACTCTCTGATATAATTGTATCATCGAGCGATGACGATATCAATGAGGATAATTGCGAGTATGCAGTGGACACAACATGAAATTGAATTATGTAGTCTTGTAGTTTCCGTTGGCTGCATGATGATATTTTTTTGTGATTATTGAAATAATTCCAGCGATTGTTGTTGCCGCAGAAATGCAAATTGGAACAGCTATCGGAGCCATCATTGTCACTGAAGACAGTATAATACCGGCTCCGGTGATTACACCACTCACAGCGTACACAGTAACATCAATTGCGGTAATTCTCCTGCGATATTTTTTAATTTTCAATTCATACTCCTCAGACAGGGTTTTGAGTCTAGTTTGATACTCTCTGACCTGATCATAGCGATATTGCGACGATGATGAAATCATTGTTATTTTAAAAATACTAGCGTTTTCAATTGTGAAATCCTTTCAATTTATTTACTTAAATCCGCTACGAATTCCACATAAAACGTTGTTGAGACCCTAACCAAATTCTTATCAGTAGATGTGATTGTAAACTTTTCAGTTGTATCCTTGTCGATGATCGTTGAAATCGTATTATTGACCCCGGATGAACTCGACGATGATATATTAAATTGAGCCGTTGTCACCAGTGTTAATCGATAAATACCCTTGACGGTTGCAGTGATATCTAATGTGTTATTTGTAGGAGTCCACGCAAATGATCCGTGTTGGATTGTATATACTACGTTAATGGTTTTCTCATGAGGAATTTTTGTTTTTTCAATGATTGTTATCATCCTCGAAAAATCACCTTTGACGGCTTCGATGAAGTTTTTTGTCTCATCGATGGATTTTTTAATATCAGGGAGTTTTAGTTCAATTTTATCCAACTGGGTTCCAATAAATTTATCAATGATATTTCTACGAAATGCGGTAAACTGTTTTATGTATTCTTCGGTTTTAAATTGAAGTGTTTTTAGTTCCAACAGAGAATCGCCGAGTTCAATTATTCTATCTGTAATAGACGAGAGGGGTATGCCCGGTTTGAGTTTACCCTGATCGGAAAATAACGCGATAGTATCCTCGATTGCGTTTTGTTGTTTAACCAAAATATCATCCAGAGAGATATTACTGGTTTTCAATTTACCCTGATCGGAAACTAACGCAACGGTGTTCTCGATTGCGTTTTGTTGTTTAACTAAAATATCATCCAGAGAAATATTACTAGATTTCAATTTACCCTGTTTGTCTTGAAATACAACTATTTCGTTCGGGTCAACACTTGTTAAATTTAACGTCTCAGCGATTTCATCTTTAATTTTTTTTGTTATATCCTTGATAGAATCAGGGGTTGCAGTGCCATCGGGTTTGGGTTTCAAAGATCTCCCCCAAATATCAATCATGTTATTGTAAAACACTTTCTCTCTCTAAAAAGCGATTGCTGGTGTAGTCATTTACGACAATATGAGGTGGTTTCCCCCTTGGGTTACCCAAGGAGTTAGAAATAGCGTCAAGGACATTTAATACTTCACTGCCGCATATTGGTGGGTCATTGATTTGTTGTGTTGGTAGCGTAGAATACCAAGTCTTCATTGGAAATTGTTTTATGTAACGCATAAATTCTTTTGGTGGGGCTAATCCATATGAATCAAAATAGACAATCCCACGTGGATCAATAGCGTATGCAACCCAGTGAGTTCCAGGTCCGGTGCTGTTATCGAGATTAATAATACCTGTTTCAGTTTTGTTTGGTTGATGTGGTAATTGATCTTTCATAAAAACACCTCTGAAATTTTTAATCACTAGTTTTTTAGCAGCATCCATTAAATCAAAATTGGACATTGGAACCATAGGTTCGGAAATTGAAGATTTCTGAATTAATAAACCGTTCCTGGTAGTCTCAGGCCTGATCCGTGAACGGATCTCCCGCTGTACCATGAATACGGGGTCCCTGGTAGTCTTAGACCTTTTCCGCTGTACCATGAATACGGGGTCCCTGGTAGTCTTAGACCCAATCCTTGAACGGATCGTCTCTTTTTTTTATATCCTTGTCCAGCTGCCTTTTTCAACGCCATTCCTGCTGCAGTACCAACGGCTCCTAACGCCGCTGCTTTAGCCACCGCTGGGGCTGCTGCTGCAATCAATGCTGGTATTGCAGCTAACAATGGAAATATACCGCCTGTTTTCATCATATTTTTGATAGCAGCCGCAGAGAGAGTAATCTGAACCCCTTTTTTATCCTTGAAAGCATCATTGAAATGTTTCACCTGACGAGTTGTCAGCGATAATTTATTTTCACCACCAGTCATTTGATTAGGTTTCAACGTGATTGTGGTTCCACATTTTTTAGCCGATTCTGATTGCAATTTTTTGATTTGACCAGGAGTTAACGTAACACTAATAACACTATATGACATTATATATAATTGATTGATTCTAATTCAATGAAAAATCGAGAAAAATCGTTCAAAGATTTTCTACTGGGGCATCTACCACTCTCATTCTTCCACCAACACCTTCGAGTAGCATTGATTTATCACTGAGAATGACAGCAACCGCTCTATAATCAGCAATAGCACCAGCACCAACAGGACGAGTCACATTAGCTCTAAAGTGTATATATCAACGACGGATTGTCTCATCAAATCGAGATGTTCCAGTGAGAAGTAATAGATCGGATACAGATTTTTAAAATCATATTGTGATATTTGCAAACCAGTATCCACATTTTGATCGCGTGCCATAAATGACAACAGACGATGATAAACTCGTGCAATATGATTTTCTGTGTAATTAAGTTGTATATCCTCGGATGGTTCCTGCTGGCCGTTTATTCTCAGTGAGACGTCTTTCACACCTAATTGATCAAATATCATATAGCTTCGTTCTTGATTGCCAACTCGTGCGTTATCCTGTAACGCAATAAATATATGACGTGGCGCAGAAACGCCTTGTTTTGATGCTAGGTTCCAAGTGAATAACCCGTTGATATTTGATTGCTTCACATCTGTACTCACGGTTAGCCAACTTAGTAATGCTTTTCCTCCTTGGTCCATAAATGATAGTAATCGTCCTTCTGCGGTGATTGCTGGAGTCAACACTGGCATCCACAATGATATTTTTGTTAAATCGACTCTACCGGCATCAGCATTGGGATTTGCAACATCTACTGGAATCCTCCAAATTGCGTCGTTATCATCACCCTTTCGTACAAGCGATACTGTATGCTTCGCCCCGTAGATAACTTTTCTGACGTTTCTACAGAATTCAAATATGTGATGCAGTGGAATCGCGCATGAAAATGATTTACGCTCTCCTTGCAACATTGCGTTTCGTGTTGCAGCTCCTAGATTGAAATTAGCATCGTTGTTTATAATCATATTCTCGATATCAGAATCATTATTATCACGTTTTTTGGGTCGTCTTACAACAAATGGATTTCCACCAGCGGTATTCTTACCATCTTTTGCAAACATCATAGATGGACCCCCTGATCTTGTATAATCATCAGAATATCTCGCTAACCCGATTATTGTTGTGGCCACATCAACATCACGATCTATGGACTCAATTTCTTTTCCATCAATGAGATATCTAGCACTCTCAAATAGCGCCATAATACCATTATTGACAAAACCGACTTGAGTACCAGCTGGATACGGTGCTGGTACAGCAGTAGTATCAGCAGCTGTTACAATTTCTCCTTCTACTTCAATAAATGCTTCACAGGGTAAAAAGTATTTACTGGTATCATGGACTTGAAGATCAATTCTTGTTCGACTATTTGAGTTTATGGCATGATAGGCGTAATATTGATAATCGCGTACAGAATCATCCTTGCCAACTGGGGCGTCTATATCAAATGCTGGATCAGATGATTTTTTGAACATTTTATTCTATTTATCAGAGTCTAAATAGTGAAATCGTAAACGATTTTTCCATTTTCATCGACGTAGTTTTTTAAGGCCACTTCCTGCTATCATGTTTGCAATATTGCTTTGGTCCCCTTGATTTACCATCGACGCTAATTTTTCATCTACTGCGTTATTTATTATTTTACTAACACTTGCAGGCATTTCTTCTGTAGACGGTAACGGTTTCTTTTTTCGCCCCACTAATGATGTTATTTTATCCTTCGCAGTTGAAAACGCTTTCCCGGCAAGATTTCCAACAGTACTAATACCCTTATCACGAATAACATCAATGGCTTTCATTGATAATTGTTTAGCTAACGGCATCACTTTTGGGGCCATTCTTGAAAAGAATCCTAAAATGGTATTGCCGAGGCCATCTCCATAGTATGCTTTATAAACTGGAAACCGTGAATTAACTACATAGACGGGGGTTGGTTTATCATGATTGTAATGGATGATCATTATTATAAAAACAATAGTGTTTTCTATTGTTATTTAATCGCTATGATACCCATTTGCTAACTCGTCAATGAAATCTCGATAGGTTTTGATATCCATGATACCGCCGGCAAATAACCGTCTACAGATATCAGCTGCTTCATTAATTATTTCTGGAGAGTTATTTCCAGCTCGGAACCCTCCTACAAGAACATCTAATCGTGATATATCATTGATAACACTATCAGGACAAGTGTTTCCAATCCTTGGATTTTGCAGTCCACTTCCGCTATAACCAGTTGCTTCATCTAGTTTTTCTACATCCGTTTCTTGTAAATAATCATCATCATCATCATCATCAGGTGGTAGTTGTTGTTTTTTTTGTCTTCTTGTTTGTCTACGTGTTGGTGTTTGACGTTTTAGTTCTTGCCGTTCTTCTATTTCTCGTTGTCGTTCTTCTATTTGTTCTCTTTTATAATTACTAATTCCCCTTTTGAAATTCCTTGTATCCTATCTCATCCTTATTCAAACGACCAATCCCTTTATTTAGTTTATACAAATTATCGAACCAATCATTACTTGATATTCTATCATTTTTATACTCGTCCTTTAAAAAATCTTTTTTTGAATTATAGCTTTGAGCAGCAAAATTACCAAAGGCTTGATAATCCTTTGATTTCAATAAACTAGGTTTTTTTATTACTATTTTAGCATGATCAGTAAATTTATTCAACAGAGAAAGAGTCGTTTTTTCGGATCAGTTTTTTCAGTTTGTTCAGTTTTCGCTGCTAGTTTTTCAAGCTCACCAATAACAGATTTTCCCGTCTCGGGACCATCTCCCAGTAAAGCACGCTCTACCCCCTTCGTTGCTGTGGTTACTGGTTTAAACAATTCTTCAGACCCCAGAGCAAAATCAGTTTGTAAACTCTGTCGTTGTTGCAGTTTATTCCGTACAGAGTCACGAATTGGTATAAATTTCTTAATTGCATCTAGTCGCTCACGAGCCAATCGGGTTGTTAATGCCTCATTGACCATTATTTGAAATCGCAAACTATTTTTCAATTGTAAAACAATTTTTCAATCCGACCTAACACCATCGGATGATTTTTAACACGGTCATGGAAGTGTTATTTCATCATAAAACACCTTCTATCATTGATGGAGAAAGTATCAAAATTGTATATAAATAAAATAATACTGATAGTTTCTCCACCTTTTTGACATGTCGGATGATTTTTAACACGGTCATGGAAGTGTTATTTCATCCTATAACAGCTTCTATCAATGATGTTGAAAGTGTGGAAATTCATATAAAAATAATTAATACCACACTTTCAACATTCTTTATTTGATCAATCTGACATATCGTCCATCGATTTTTGACATCTCCCTTGAGGGTCGGCTAAAAAAAATGAAGGTCAGTCACAATCAAAAAATGATAAATGGTCGGGCAATCAATGGTCGAGCAATCAAAATTGTTCATTTTCTTGAATTAATGCCCGTAGGTTTCTAATTTTAGAGTTGACTTCTTTTTTCAATTCGTATTCGTTACCTAATTCTTTTCGTATTCCTTCTACGATAGTATACAACGGGACGAACACACTGATGTCACTGGAAAATGAAAGAGAGTCTTTAATAGAATTCTGAATTTTTTTGATGAGTGCATACTTCTTGGGTAGCATATATTTGTTAGTGCTAACCCCGTATTCTATATCCTGAAAATCAGACACAATTTGATCAGGATTTAATCCATCTGATAGTTTGATATCCTGATTTTTCAATTTTGCTATTTCAACTATGATGCTATTCATGTTTTCAGAATTCATTATTCTATAAGAATGACATATCTCTAATTGGAAATTATGACGCATTAGACATAACTAAATCGAATTTTCTGTCCCGTCTTTTTTGAAATAGCAGATCGATAAATTCTCCCTGCAACTCTTTGAACAGAAGTTGGACAAATATCGAAGTGCCTACCGGCTTCATTCATAGATGAAAATATTTTTTCTTCATTAGTTATTGTATTCAAAGATTTCACAGGTCTCTTCCAAACCGTTTTGCAAGTGCCAGCTCTTCCTCGTTTGGAATTCTCACTCAGTGTGATAGCCTGCAGATTTGATAAAGAATTGTTCATTGGATTAGAATCCTTGTGATCAATAACAAAACCATCCTCGATCAATCCATAAAAAACATTCAAATATGAAACGATGATTGAGATAAGTTTTCCTTCCAACAGTAAACCTCAAATACCCTTGATTACTCACAACACCGACCGGTTTCTTCATTCTACAGTGTCTTACAACACCATCACTGGATGCTTCATAATTTGTAATCACTGGATGTGGTCTGAATTCTTGGTTCATATATACTATTCTATTGTTTGTCTAATTCAGTGTTTGGTTCAATAATTACATCACTGGAAAATCTTTCGATGTAGTCTTGCGGGGTTCTTATGATTTTATCCTTGATGTTGTCAGGGTCAAAGACTTTTTCAGGGTCATAATTTCTGATGGATTGTCCATTTTTTATTCTTTTATCATAATAACGCTTCAATTCCCTATATCGCTTACCACCACAATCAATACACAATTGTGATCTTCCCTTGACCCCAACCCCACATCGAATACAGGGTAACGGACCAAGACTTTCACGTCGAAAACTTTGCATATGATACCTACAGTATTCATTTTTTCTGCATGATTTGTTACACGGGGTTACATTTCCCATCATGAGCCATTTGCATTGGTTCATATATATAAAACTTTCATTTAAATACTTGTTTTATGTATAGCATGATGAAGTTCAAGAGATTGACTTCGAAAAATGCTAAAATCAATACCGATAGAGAGTTCAAGAGATTATTGAAAATCAATCCTAGATTTAATCTCGATAGACCCAAAAAACGTCCAATAGACGGAAACATGAAAGAGTTTAAGAGATTATTGAAAATCAATCCTAGATTTAATCTCGATAGACCCAAAAAACGTCCAATAGACGGAAACATGAAAGAGTTTAAGAGATTATTGAAAATCAATCCTAGATTTAATCTCGATAGACCAAAAAAACGTCCAATAGACGGAAACAAACGTAACAAACGTCCAAGAGACGGAAACATGAAAGAGTTTAAGAGATTATTAAAAATCAATCCTAGATTTAATCTCGATAGACCCAAAAAACGTAACAAACGTCCAAGAGACGGAAACATGAAAGAGTTTAAGAGATTATTAAAAATCAATCCTAGATTTAATCTCGATAGACCCAAAAAACGTAACAAACGTCCAAGAGACGGAAACATGAGATCATCATGGAAGGATGCTCAATTCAATCTTGATATAGTTTCTAATACACCCAAGAATAAAATTCTTGATAAACCCATCAGAGACTGTTTTAATGAATTCAAGCGTGATGGAGCATCTTATTGTTGGTCAACATTTCGAATTGATGGTGTTGTTGACGCTACCATGAATGATGAAAAGGCAGCAGTGATCATTTCACGTGTTGGGGAAAAAAGTCATTTTTTCCGAATCAAATTCATTATCCGTGAGAATGGCAAATGGATTATTAAGGATAAATTTGAACCCATTCTCAAGGGCAAAAAAACTGTCACCGTGAACCAGGATTCCAAACCGGGAATTTTGACTGGAATTGATAAACCCTACTACGAAAGATCTTATCCTGTCACAGCAGTTGTTTACGGGATCTATCCGCTCAATGAAAAACCTGATATTTCAAAACTAGCACCCATGAAATATTCGACAGGCCTCAATTGTGTAGCAGAACGAATAATAGAACACTTCACAAATGCGTCCCGGGGAAATAAACTAACTGATCTAAGACGAAAAAAAATAACCGAGTGGGAGTTCACGGTAAAAGAGCATGGAGCAACAATTCAGGATATAACTAAATTAGAAAAATCATTAAGATTTCCAATATCGGTAAGGACAATCACCGGAGAAGTATTATACGAATCGAAATATAAATCACAGGGAGCCCCCATTGAAATTATTGATCATAACGCGCACGCGTGGTCATCTGCAGTAACAATATTCCCACGGGATAGAACCGTAAAATATCTATCCCAAACCGAAGAGTTTTTTTCAGAGCAGAAATTATTTGATGCTATTTACCATTTGAGTTAAAACGATCCTGTGTCAGTGTGGCTATTTCATAGAAATTCAGACGAGGAATGCAGATTTGATCAGTTTGTAAGGCCTAACGGAGAATTATACCGTACTGAAGAACTGCAGAATCAAATGAAACAACTAGCTAGTGAGTTTTCTGAGGGGGAAATCGAAGATCAATTATTAGCAAACTGTTTCACAGTACCATCCATTGCAGCACATTTTGCTAGAAAGAAAAACGCGTGGAAACCAACACGAAGTGAGTTTTTATCAGATGTCAAATTGTCCTGTCTTGAATACGGCCACGGCGGATTATGGAAAACAAAATACACCGCTGATACCGTTATTTCAGTTGATATGATTGCGTGTTATCCAGGAAGTTTTCTTGGGTATGGAGAGTGTGAGAAATATTTCAAACGATTTGGACACCCTACACACGAAATGACCCGTGTTGCTATTAATGGACCACTTCCTGATTTTGATTTAACCGGATTCGCTTGTGTGGTATCATTTGAAATGGCTGAAGGACTTCATCCGTGTAGTTATCTTTGGATTGGTAAACACATGTCTGAAAAACACTGGATGCCAATAGTGTTGTTACGGTATATGCTTGATTGTAAGATGTTAAAATCATTAATTGTCAGTGAAGCAATTATATCCTATCGGGCACAGAAATCAGTCTGGTTACCACAACCTGATCTAGAAAAAATAATTAGCGAAGAGCGAAAACTGTTTCCTGATTTTAATGAACAACAAATCATGGATTGGTCCAGACAGTTATTTGAAATCAGAAACAATGAAGCAAAAAATCTTGGACGAAGAATAATCGGTAAATTTACCCAAGGTGGCAAAGATGATAATACGAAATATTCTTCACGATTGATTATAGACAACGCTGAATACGATTTTGTAATGGCGGATTTAACGAATAAGGGCCTATATGTCAATCGTAAGGACGCATTTATGTCCGATGGAACCAAATTGGGTACAATTGTTACCTACAATGATGGATACCATCCGCAGTACACACATTTGAGAGCTTCTATGCTTGGTTATGCTTCTATCAATCTGTTTTCAATGATCAATAGATTTCCTACCACCGCAGTTAGAGTTGCTACTGACTCATTTTACATAAATAGCAAAATGGCTGATTCTAAGGTTACTGGCAACGAGAAATGGGGATCATGGAGAATTAAGAAAGAAATGATTCATGATCATATTCCATCAGCAGATGTTACCATTGAAAATAATTACTTAGAAAGCAATCAGTGTTCAGAATTTTCTAGTGCACCACCGATTTCTGATCCAATCTGTAGATATAAAACAGTTTATTTAAACGGTTGTGGCGGGTCAGGAAAAACAGCCCGGGTAATTGAGTTATTCCGTGGGAAAAATCCTACGGATTTCACAAAAATGATTGTGCTAACACCAACTCATAGACTTGCAAGAGAAATGATACAGAGAGGGGTAAATGCCTGCACTTATCACAGCTTTTTCCGATGGAAGGGAGATAAATGGACTCCTGAGCGCATGGGAGAGAAATTTATTCCTGAATTCATCATGTGGGATGAAATAGACACAGTGTCCGAAGATGTCTTAAAAATATTTCTTGAGTGGTTGTTATTGAAGAATACAAAAATCGTCATGTGCGGTGATCACGGGCAACCACCACCATTTGTCGGTGCATCTCCCCATGAATGGCTAAAGGGTTTTGTAGACTATTATGAAGAAATTGATACCGATCATAGATCACTTGATAATGAATTAAAAGAATTGAAGAAACTAATTAGATTACAACCGGATAGAATCCAGTGTGAAATAGCGCGTGAAATAATTTCGGAAACTCCCATGAATGAGTTTTTGGAAGCGTGGAGACCAAATGATTTAATCATTGCAAGTAGAAAAATAGTCAGGGACACACTTCAGATGAAGTTATTTGAATTGCATAAACAAAAATTTGCAACACTTCCAGTGCCCCTCTGTTATAGGCCATCGGATACACGAAAACAGAACATCGAAGTTGATATTCCAGGACAGAGTGAAAAGCAGAGTCTCGTATTAAATGATATTGTGCTGGTTGATATCAACGTTGTTGAAGATGCATTGCGTGCTAATAAATCCCCATGGACGCTAGGTTATGCAGCAACAATACACTCTTCACAGGGATTGACTATATCGGATACAACTGTTTGGATGGTAGATAATCGCATAGAATGGTCGAATTTAGTCTATCTTTCAGTATCCAGAGTACGAAAAATAAATCAACTTCGAAGAATTGTCTTCGATGATGAAATCATTGGCGATGATGAAATCATTGGTGACGATAATGATATTATTGATAAAAAACTCTCCGGTTACAAACAACAGGACAAAAAAAACAACGAGAATTTAATATTGATGCTGAATTAATAATCACTTTGAAGAAACAACAGAATAATCACTGCGCGAGTTGCAATTGTATAATGCGTTGGCAGTATTCGGATAAGGATCCTCGCCAATTCACCGTAGACAGAAAAAATAACAATCTCGGTCATGTCAGAAATAATGTGATGTTGACTTGTCTTGAGTGCAATAGACGCAAGGGTGCTAGTTAAGCCCATGGGGTGGCAATTGAGTATCCTCGGGTATCACTTGTAATTGTTGTCTAGTAAAACCCCGTTGAGGGGCAGTTGAATCCAGTTTATAGATTGGAGGTCTACCCGTAGATCGTGTTATACTAGATATCTTATGCGTAGTGACGCTCCAAATAGGATCAGTAGCCCTTTTTCTATCTCCTTCAAGCTCTCCTGGTTCGTATAAGTACCTCACAATGACATTACTACCAAGAATTGGTTCTTTGAAATCTTTTTGTGGTTTTTCAGGTATCGACTTCTTTTTAATCGCGTTGACAGGTTTCATGTTGATGGTTCTAGTAATCTCGTTATTCAGTGCGGTAACTACACCTGGTAATCTCTTAACCCATTCACGGGATCTTTTTTCTTGGATGAATTCTTTTGCATATTGATATCCAAATAACCGCTCAGCAAGGGTTTTATTAAACCGTTCTACAATGGCCTGATCACGATGCAGTGCAGTATGCCCTCGTCTGATAGCGACATTGTGATATTTCATTGTAGATAACACTGCACCCTGAAATTCCTTGCCCGGGTCAACTTGTAACAGATTTGGCCAGTGCAGAGGACTCCTTCGATAAATCCTTTCAAATGCAGAAGCGACTTCAGTGGCCGATTTTGTTTTTAACGGTTCTGCTTCTTTGTATCGACTTGCAATATCAACTACAGTTAACGCATATTTGTAACCACGATCATGTGGCAGAACAAATAGATCAGCCTGATGAACTTCATTGGGTCCGGTTACATCAAAATGCGAGAATTGAATTTGTTTAGGCGGTGGTAGATAAATTTGCCATAGTGCCTGTTTGGATAACCAATGAGCCGCAGTGGTTTTTCTCACTTTTGCGGCGCTAGCGAGTTTACTGATTGCAGCGTTACCCTTCCAGTATCCTCTTGGGGAATAGTAAATAGATTCCATATTGCTATTAATTACCAGCACCTAACATCAATTTACTTTTCATAGCCGATTTTATCAAAAATGAAGCCAATTTTTCTTTGAAGGATTTATCAGTGATAGAATTCAACGCATGAATTAATTTCACATCTGCTAGATGCCTGTGTTGCAAATTGCTGCTTTTATAAGCAACATCATGAAGGTGACAGGCCTTATCAATAGCGTTTATTGGTTCCTCACCGGGTCGGGGCTGATTTTGATCATTGAGTCTGATATCAAGTCTTGTTCCTGGTCCACAATAACTATACCCTGGAAGGTGTTTTTCTCCGGGGTACTTTGCCCATGGGGTTCCAGGGAGTTTTGCTAATTTGGCAGTGATATCACCTCCTCGTTTTTTTTTAAGGGTTCCTTGGGTTCCTTGGGTTTAGAAACAAATCTAAATTTCTTTGTACTACACTGTACGCATTTACCAGAAAGCGCTGATCGGTTATTTTTAGTTGTAATCGTCGTCAAGTCATCTGTGCCAGTACGCGCCTTACACTTCACGCAATATAGATCCATAATTTATGTATAGAGATATGAATATAATTGATTTTTCAGCGACTAAAACAAGAGAACCAGTGAAGCATCATGCAGCGCTACCAAACTCTATCCGCGCAATTATAATCGGTCCATCTGGATCCGGTAAAACGCAATTGTTGCTCAATTTAATAATGAGATGGATGAAGTGGGATAAGTTGTATTTAATTGCCCCTAGCGTAGATGATCAACGATGCTATGAAGTGCTAAAAGATTTTAATGAAAACGCTTCAGAGATTGCTGGCGAGGATGTTATTGAATTTATAACCGATATTGACGAGGCGCCATCCGTGAATGACCTCGATGGAAGTATCAACAATTTAGTTGTATACGACGATGTCATGTTAGATAAACAAAAAAATCCTGCTAGAATATTTTCCCGAGGCAGGCATAAAAACACGGACGTGATCTATGTCACTCAACGCTACACTCAGATTCCAAAAGTGATTAGAGATAACTGTAATATGCTTGCTGTATTCAACGGCGTTGATACACATACGCTACGAAATATTTGGCAGACATGGTGTTCTGATATGGACTTCAATCAATTTAGAAATTTCTTTAGTCATGCTCAGTCTACCCCACACGGATTTGTAACAATAAATTTACATGACCCTCGAACACGATATCGTATCGGACTGGATCAAATATTCGGTTAACCCCAACTGAAAGTTCTAGTGAGTGACAACGACGTTGTAGTCCCTTTTCCCAAAAAATCGATGGAGGATTTCATTAATTTCATTGATTTTTTCATATTTTTTTTTGGACCTAATCCATGATTCACATACACATTTGGGGGCCTGATGTCACTGGTTTCATTGTTTTTAAGCGTGATTTCAGTGAAAACTTGTCTAAAAATGTTGTCTGATTCGCCCCTTCTGCTGCTGGTGTTAGTGCTACTTACAACTTAAGATTTGCAAACACGTGTAGCAATGTTGCAAGGACAGCGTAGATGACAAAATAATATCAGATTACGAGTTCTAAACGATGATGAAGATTTACAAGGAGGCAATGACGTCTGATTTAGATAATAATAATAATAATAATAATAATAATAATAATAATAATAATAATCATAAAAATAATAATGTCGCTAGAGCTACTGCAACAGATCGTTACGTATACGAACCCGGCAAGTACAACAATGATCTCAATAACCTTATCTAATCCTAAATTTAGTGTGAACTTTCCAACTGCTATTCCCGTAAAAGAAATTGCACTTGCTCATTTACGAGTATATTAGAGCTGGCCAGATATCCGGTCAAAATCATTCGCGGGTCAACAGTCAAATAATTCACTGGTATTTGCAAATAAGAATAAACCAGATGGAATCCTCGATTAGATGATTATTGGAATATCAAAAGAAAGTTATGATATCGAAGATATCAATGATGAATTCCAGCATAGGATTAAATCTATTACAGGAAAAAAAATCAAATATAGCTATAACGGTTCACGAACTAACTTTGTCAGCCACGATAGAGATAAATTCGAACGACTATGCCTTGGATATTTATAAGCCATCGATAAGAACTGTTCTAGGCTGGAGTAGCAGAGGGGGTGAACCATACGATTGTATTTTAAGCAAAATATTTTAAGCCTCCTTTTGCAAAATGGAGCCTTAGATCAGACGGTTGGAATTTTAGCAAAATATTTAAAGCCTCATTTTGCCAAATGGAGCCTTAACGATTTTAGAGCCCTATTTGTCAAAGTAGGGGTTTCTACGAAAAAGAACCAGAGAGGGGTGCAAAAACCTCCCAAAAAAAATCTTACAACGTCGTCATTCACCTCCTCTGCTGCTATGGGGTAACCGAATATTTTATCAAGTCCGCCCCCTCTGCTGCTATGGGTTAACAATGAAAATCATTTACGATTTCACAAACAGACTAATTTGTAGAACCTCACCTCGTAAATCAATTAGATTGTTTGACTGGTCAGTGAGTCTGAAATTAATTCTCGTTAGCGAATCATTATGACATCGCATATAAACTGGATTAATTGGGTCCTCAGCGATTAGAAATCCTGGAGGAGCTGTTGGTGCAAAAGAGTATAACATATATCCCTGTTGAGCTTGATTTGATCGCTCGAGATTTATTTGATAGCTTCCTTCGATAACATCACATACTAAATTCAATGCTATCACCGAGGATATATTTACGTTGAACGGTAATTTTATGTCTACCACCACCATCTGGGTCGTTATTATGTTTGAGTATTGTTGGTTGTGGTTGTGGTGCTGTTTTCTTCCATTCGTCATGGATTTTTTTGAAACCTTCATCGATGGCATCATTGAGAGATTTTTGTAGTTCTGAGATATTATATCCGTGTAGTTTTAATGTGGGAATATCTTTTACGGGTATATTATTTTCTAACGCAAACAACGTTCTCGTTTTAGGATTATCGTCATCTAATACCCCTTGAATAATTTGCAAATGAAATATTTCCATGTCATTCATGATTTTATTACATGTTTCTACGACACTGATAAATTCATCTCGGGTGAGAGTACCGGATTTAAGAGATATTAAGAATATAGAAATTGAGCGATGTGAAATTTTCAGTGATTTTATCCTGATCAGTTAAATAATATCTTTGGTCGCTCTCTTCTGTTACTCTAATGAAAAAATACGGCTTATTGTAATCTCTATAGCTTTTTATTGGATTATCAGATTTTATCCTGTCGGTGGTATAATCAGATTTTTGTGGTTCAGGTGGTATGTTAACTTGTCGAGGTGGGATTTCAGGCCACCCCAGTATAGTTCTTATAGAACTCTGATAGATGTCTACGGAATACTCGGGTGAGTTTATCTCGATCGCAGATGATAACGTCGGTTCACGAACCGTTATAGCGATTTTCGATTCTGCTCCAGTAATTGATTTTATTCTACGCTGAAATTCAGCATTGATTTGTTCGATTTCGTATGACCCAGATGGTATTGAAACAACGTTCCAGTCTGGTGTCCCGTCTTCACGATTCTTATTGGCAAATACCAAGGAATTATTCGGTTCTTGACGGCCAAATGCTACCGACCTAATATTAGGCCAACTGTGATACATTAGTAACTTTGCTAACGCTATTTCTTTCACCGGAATCGGAGTAGGAAAATTCACACTGAATTCAGGATTGGTTGAGGTTATTGAGATCATGCTGGTCTTCATCGGTGTGGTATTTTCCGTTATTTGTTGAATCGGTTCGGTATTCTTTACTATTCGTTGAAGTAGTTCCTGCGGTGTTGTCATTGTTATTATATTCATGTTGTCGCTCTAATTTTGATATCGCGGAATCATAAATATTTACCATCACTGAAAATTCACTATCTGATATAAACGTATCATCGAGCGACGACGATATCAACGAGGATAATTGCGAGTAGGCGGTTGATACAACAGGAAATTTAATTAAGCAATCCTGCTGTGTACGCTGACTGCATGATGATATTTTTTTTTGTTATAATCGAAATAATTCCCGCGATTGTTGTCGCTGCAGATATACAAATTGGAACAACTATCGGTGCAATCATTGTCACCGAGGAGAGTATTATACCAGCCCCAGCCATTACACCACTCACCGAGTACACGGTAACATCAACTGCGGTGATTCTTCGTCGGTATTTCTTTATTTTTATTTGATATTCCTCAGTGAGGGTTTTGAGTCTAGTTTGAAATTCTCTGACTTGATCATAGCGATATTGAGATACCGAAGGTACTGTTGAGGACATTTTATTTTCAAATCGGTTTATGATTTCAATTAAGTTGTTTACTCAAATCTGCTACGAATTCCACATACCATGTTACTGAAACCCTAACCAAATTTTTATCAGTGGATGCTATCGTGAACTGTTCAGTTGTATCCTTGTCGATGATCGTTGATATCATATTGTTGACCCCATATGAACTCGACGATGATATATTAAATTGAGTCGGTGTCACTAGTGTTAATCGATAAATACCCTTGACGGTTGCAGTGATATCTAATTTGTTGTTTGTGGGTGTCCACGCAAATGATCCGTATTGGATCGTGTATGTTACGTTGTTGGTTTTCGCATGAGGGATTTTTGTTTTTTCAACGATTATTATCATCCTCGTTGCATCTTCCCTGATTGCCTCGATGGTGTTTTTCATCTCATCGATGGATTTTTTAATATCAGGAAGTTTTATATCGATTTTATCCAACGTGGTTGCAAAAAATTTCTCAATGATATTTTTACGAAATGATGTAAACTTTTCAACGTGATCTGCATATTTGCTTTGAAGTGTTGCTAGTTCCAACATAGAATCTTTTATCGTTGTGAGCTTCGGTGTAGTCACCGGTGGATATCCAAGGAAATCTAGTAACGGTTTGTCAATATTGTTTATTCGTTCCAAGATAGTTGATACAAGTACACCTGGTTTGAGTTTACTCTGATCGGAAAATAACGCCATAGTGCCTTCGGTTGCGTCTCGTTGTTTAATTAAAATATCATCCAGGGAAACATTACTAGATTTCAATTTACCCTGACGATCTTGAAATACAACTATTTCCCCGGGGTCAACACTTGCTAGGTTCAACGTCTCAGCGATTTCATCTTCGATTATTTTTTTTATATCATCGGTTGCAGTGCCATCGGCGGACGGTTTCTTCAGCGCTGATAGAGGTCTTCCCCAAATATCAATCATGTTATTGTAAAACTCTTTCTCTCTCTAAAAAGCGATTACTCGTGTATTCATTTACGACAACATGTGGTGGTTTTCCAGATGTTGAAATAGCATCAAGGATATTTAATACTTCGCTGCCGCATAGTGGTGGATCATTCATTTGTTGTGTTGGTAGCGTAGAATATGAACAAGGAGTTTTTTTTAAGTGGTTTATATAACGCATGAATTCTTTAGGTGGTGCTAATCCATATGAATCGAAATAAACGACTGTACGTGGATCAATCGCGTTTGCAACCCAGTGAGTTCCGGGTCCGGTGCTGTTATCGAGATTAATGATGCCGGTTTCAACGCTGTTTGGTTGTGTCGGCAACTGATCTTTCATAAAGACACCTCTGAAGTTTTTAATCGCAAGTTTTTTATCAGCATCGAGTAGATCAAAATTGGACATGGGAACCATCGGTTATCGAGTTAATAAACCGGTCCTAGTCTCAGACCCTTTCCGCTGAACCATGAATACGGAGTTCCTGGTAGTCTTAAACCCTTTCCCTTTTTTATACCCCTGTCCAGTTGCTTTCTTTAGTGCCATTCCTGCCGCGGTACCAACGGCTCCTAACGCCGCCGCATTAGCCACCGCTGGGGCAGCCGCGGAAATCAACGCTGGAATTGCAGCTAACAGCGGGAATATACCGCCAGTTTTAATCATGTTTTTTATCGCAGCCGCAGAGAGAGAGAGAGAGAGAGAGAGAGAGAGAGAGAGAGAGAGAGAGAGAGAGAGAGAGAGAGAGAGAGAGAGAGAGAGTGATTTGAACGCCTTTTTTATCATTGAAAGCATCATTGAAGTGTTTTTTTTTTGACGAGTTGTCAGCGACAATTTATTCGCCCCGCCAGTCATCTGATTATGTTTCAACGTGATCGTGGTTCTGTATTTTTTAGCTGATTGCGATTGCAATTTTTTGAGTTGACCGGAGTTAACGTAACACTAATATGACTGTATTTCATTATACAATAACAGATTGATCTAATTGCTACATGTTTTCTACTAGCGCATCTATTACTCTCATTCTTCCACCAACACCTTCGAGTAGCATTGATTTATCACTGAGAATGACAGCAACGGCTCTATAATTCGGGATAAGGATAACAGGTGCCCCACCAACTGCTGGACCCGTCGGACGGGTTACACGGGCTCTAAAGTGTATATCAGCGACGGATTGTCTTGTTAAATCAAGATGTTGCAACGAAAAGTAATAAATCGGATAAAGAGCACTAAAATCGTGTTGTGATATCTGCAAACCAGTATCGACATTTTGATCGCGCGCCATATATGACAACAACCTGTGATACACGCGCGCAATATGGTTTTGATCGTAATCAAGTTGTATATCCTCGGATGGTTCCTGCTGTCCGTTTATTCTCAGCGAGACTTCCTTACACCCAAGTTGATCAAATATCATATGGCTACGTGTTTGATTGTCTAATCGCGTCATATCCTGTAACGCAATAAATATATGACGCGGAGCTGAAACACCTTGTCGCGATGCCAGATTCCATGTGAATATACCATCAGCGTTGCCCTGTTTAACATCTGTAGTCGTCGTTAGCCAACTCAGCAATGACTTTCTTCCTTGATCCATAAATGATAGTAACCGTCCTTCTGTACCGAGTGTTGGAGTCAACACTAGCATCCACAATGAAAGTTTTGTTAAAACGACTTTACCGGCATCATCATTTACGTGTGCTGCAACTGGGTTTGCTGGAATCCTCCAAATTGCGTTATGGTCAGTACCCTTTCGCATGAGTGATACTGCATGCTTCGCCCCGTAGATAACTTTTCGAACATTTCTGCAGAATCCGAATATATGATGTAGTGGAATTGCGCATGAAAATGATCTACGCGTTCCACGCAGCATTGACATACGTGTTGCAGCTCCTAGGTTGTAGCGGGGATCGTGGTTTATAATCATATCCTCGACTTCATCATTATTAGCAGGGTTGGGAGCAGCGCGATTCTTTGGTTGTCTGAAAACAAATGGAATTTTTCCAGCCGTATCCTTATTATGCTTTGCAAACATCATAGAAGGGCCTGCCGATCTTGTATAATCGTCGGAATATCTTGCTAGCCCTATTATTGTTGTGGCCACATCAACCTCGCGTTCTATCGACTCAATCTCCTTTCCATCAATGAGATATCGTGCACTTTCAAATAGCGCCATGATACCATTGTTAACAAAACCGACTTGGGTGTCATCTGGATATGCTATATCATTTTCTCGTAAAAGCTCTCCTTCTACTTCGATAAACGCTTCACACGGTAGAAAGTATTTACTGGTATCATGAACTTGAAGTTCGATTCTTGATCGGAGCTCTGGTTGTACTGCGTGATAAGAATAAAATTGGATAATCACGTACGGAATCATCCTTGAGCACTGGGGCGTCCATATCAAACGCTGTATCAGGTGACCGTTTGAATGTTTATTATAAATCCATTGATTTAAATCGTAAAATCCGTAGGATTTTCATCGTCGAAGACGATTGTTGTCGTCGTGGTTTTTTAAAGCCACTTCCCGCTATCATATTTGCGATGTTGCTTTGGTCGTTGGTGTATGACGGAGTCATTAGCGACGCTAGTTTCTGATCTACTGCGTTATTTATTTTTCTACTAACACTCGCGGACATTTCCGCTGTAGATGGTAACGGTCCTGGTTTCCTTCGCCGCCGAACTAGCGCTGTTAATTTGTCCTTCGCGGCGGAAAACGCTTTTCCGGCAAGATCTCCAACAGCGCTAATACCCTTATCACGAATAACATCAATGGCTTTTATTGATAGTTGTTTGCTAGCGGCGCCACTTTTGGAGCCATTGATGCAAATGACCCCGCAATTGTATCACCAAGACCATCACCATTATACGCGTTATAAACTGAAAATCGTGAGTTTACTACGTAGACGCTGGTTGGTTTATCATGGTTGTAGTGTATGATCATCATATTTCAATGATATTTATCTAATCGCGAAATTCGAAGAATTTTCAACTTCGTCATCGGATTAATCACTATGATAACCACCATGGTGGTGAAAAGCCGTAGGATTTTCCACTAACTCGTCAATGAAATCTCGATATGTTTTGATATCCATGATGCCACCTTGAAATAACCGCATGCATATATCAGCTGCTTCATTAATTATTTCCGGTGAGTTATTTCCGGCTCGTTTCTCTCCGATGAGAACCTCTAATCGTTATATATCACCAAGAACATTACCAGGACATTGAATAAGACCACTACCTAATACCCCTCTTGGGCTACTGGAATATCCATGCCCTGATTGTTTTTTTTCGCCAGTGATACCAGTTGCACCTTGTGTTATATCAAGAAGTTTTGATTGTTGTGGTAAATGAAGAAATCCGGTATCCGATTGTATTGTTGGAGATGATTCAGCTTTTTTTATTGCTTCCATATATTCGTTATACGTAGAATCTTTTTTCGATGCCTGAGATACATCTGCCATTATACGATATAATCCTTTATACCAATTTTTTCTATCAGGTAGATTATAATCGTCATGGATATAACTTTTTCTCTGATGAAAACTCCTAGTGATGAAATTAGCTAATTCTTCCATAGAATTAAATTTTTTATTTTTTAATTCATCGAATTTACCCAGCAGCAGAGGGGGTGAATCATACAACTTTTTTGTTTCAAATCTCATATTCTACCCCCCCAAAAATAAAGTCTCTGTTTGGCAAATCATCAGGGTCGCAACGTCGTTGTCATTCACCCCCTCTGCTGCTAGAACTTTCAGTTTTGGGTTAACAATGAAAATCACTACGATTTCAACCGAATATTTGATGAAGCAGCAGAGGGGGTGAGCCGGACAACATTTTTAGACAAGTTTTCACTGAAATCACGCTTAAAAACAATGAAACCAATGACATCAGGCCCCAATGTGTGTGTGAATCTGATATCGTTTCATGGATTAGGATCAAATAAAAAAAACAACATTTTCAATGAAATCAGGTCCAAAAAAAATCAATGAAATTAATGAAATCCTCCATCGATTTTTTGGGAAAAAGGGACTACAACGTCGTTGTCACTCACCCTCTCTGCTGCTAGAACTTTCAGTTCTGGGTTAACCGAATATTTGATCCAGTCCGATACGATATCGTGTTCGAGGGTCATGTAAATTTATTGTTACAAATCCGTGTGGGGCAGACTGAGCATGACTAAAGAAATTTCTAAATTGATTGAAGTCCATATCAGAACACCATGTCTGCCAAATATTTCGTAGCGTATGTGTATCAACGCCGTTGAATACAGCAAGCATATTACAATTATCGCGAATCACTTTTGGCATTTGTGTGTAGCGTTGAGTGACATAGATCACGTCCGTGTTTTTATGCCTGCCTCGGGAAAATATTCTAGCAGGATTTTTTTGTTTATCTAACATGACATCATCGTATACAACTAAATTGTTGATACTTCCATCGAGGTCTTCTACTGATGGCGCCTCGTCAATATCGGTTATAAATTCAATAACATCCTCGCCAGCAATCTCTGAAGCGTTTTCATTAAAATCTTTTAGCACTTCATAGCATCGTTGGTCGTCTACGCTAGGGGCAATTAAATACAACTTATCCCACTTCATCCATCTCATTATTAAATTGAGCAACAATTGCGTTTTACCGGATCCAGATGGTCCGATTATAATTGCGCGGATAGAGTTTGGTAGCGCTGCATGATGCTTCACTGGTTCTCTTGTTTTAGTCGCTGAAAAATCAATTATATTCATATCTCTATACATAAATTATGGATCTATATTGCGTGAAGTGTAAGGCGCGTACTGGCACAGATGACTTGACGACGATTACAACTAAAAATAACCGATCAGCGCTTTCTGGTAAATGCGTACAGTGTAGTACAAAGAAATTTAGATTTGTTTCTAAACCCAAGGAACCCAAGGAACCTTTAAAAAAAAACGAGGAGGTGATATCGCTGCCAAATTAGCAAAAGTCCCTGGAACCCCATGGGGGAAATACCCCGGAGAAAAACACCTTCCAGGGTATAGTTATTGTGGACCGGGAACAAGACTTGAGATCAGACTCAATGATCAAAATCAGCCCCGACCCGGTGAGGAACCAATAAACGCTATTGATAAGGCCTGTCACCTTCATGATGTTGCTTATAAAAGTAGCAATTTGCAACACAGGCATCTAGCAGATGTGAAATTAATTCATGCGTTAAATGCCATTCCTGATAAATCCTTCAAAGAAAAATTGGCTTCCTTTTTGATAAAATCGGCAATGAAAAGCAAATTGATGTTAGGTGCTGGCAATTAATAGCAACATGGAATCTATTTATTATTCCCCAAGAGGATACTGGAAGGGTAACGCTGCAATCAGTAAACTCGCTAGCGCCGCAAAAGTGAAAAAAACCACTGCGGCTCATTGGTTATCCAAACAGGCACTATGGCAAATTTATCTACCACCGCCTAAACAAATTCAATTCTCGCATTTTGATGTAACCGGACCCAATGAAGTTCATCAGGCTGATCTATTATTTCTGCCACATGATCGTGGTTACAAATATGCGTTAACTGTAGTTGATATTGCAAGTCGATACAAAGAAGCAGAACCGTTAAAAACAAAATCGGCCACTGAAGTCGCTTCTGCATTTGAAAGGATTTATCGAAGGAGTCCTCTGCACTGGCCAAATCTGTTACAAGTTGATCCGGGCAAGGAATTTCAGGGTGCAGTGTTATCTACAATGAAATATCACAATGTCGCTATCAGACGAGGGCATACTGCACTGCATCGTGATCAGGCCATTGTAGAACGATTTAATCGGACTCTTGCTGAGCGGTTATTTGGATATCAATATGCAAAAGAATTCATCCAAGAAAAAAGATCCCGTGAATGGGTTAAAAGGTTACCAGGTGTAGTTACCGCACTGAATAACGAGATTACTAGAACCATCAACATGAAACCTGTCAACGCGATTAAAAAGAAGTCGATACCTGAAAAACCACAAAAGGATTTTAGCGTTTCCCAACCAATTCTTGGTAGTAATGTCATTGTGAGGTACTTATACGAACCAGGAGAGCTTGAGGGTGGTACAAAAAGGGCTACTGATCCTATTTGGAGTGTTACTGCACACAAGATATCTAGTATTACACGATCTACGGGTAGACCTCCAATCTATAAACTGGATTCAACTGCCCCTCAGCGTGGGTTTACTAGACAACAACTACAAGTAATTCCTGACGATACTCAATTACCACCGCATGGTCTTAACTAGCACCCTTGCGTCTATTGCACTCAAGACAAGTCAACATCACATTATTTCTGACATGACCGAGATTGTTATTTTTTCTGTCTACGGTGAATTGGCGAGGATCCTTATCCGAATACTGCCAACGCATTATACAATTGCAACTCGCGCAGTGATTATTCTGTTGTTGCTTTAACGCAATTATTAATTCAGCATCAATATCAAATTCTCGTTGTTTTTTTTTGTCTTGTTGTTTGTAACCGGAGAGTTTTTTTTATCAATAATATCATCTATTGCGGTGTCATTATCATCGCCAATGATTTCATCATCGAAGACAATTCTTCGAAGTTGATTTATTTTTCGTACTCTGGATACTGAAAGATAGACTAAATTCGACCATTCTATGCGATTATCTACCATCCAAACAATTGTATCCGATATAGTCAATCCCTGTGAAGAATGTATCGTCGCTGCGTATCCTAGCGTCCATGGGGATTTATTAGCACGCAATGCATCTTCAACGACATTGATATCAACCAGCACAATATCATTTAATACGAGAATCTGCTTTTCACTCTGTCCTGGAATATCAACTTCAATGTTCTGTTTTCGTGTATCCGATGGCCTATAACAGAGGGGCACTGGAAGTGTTGTAAATTTTTGTTTATGCAATTCAAATAACTTCATCTGAAGTGTGTCCCTGACTATTTTTCTACTTGCAATGATCAAATCGTTTGGTCTCCACATTTCCCAAAACTCATTCATGGGAGTTTCCGAAATTATTTCACGGGTTATTTCACACTGGATTCTATCCGGTTGTAATCTAATTAGTTTCTTCAATTCTTTTAATTCATTATCAAGTGATCTATGATCAGTATCAATTTCTTCATAATAGTCTACAAAACCCTTTAGCCATTCATGTGGAGATGCACCGACAAATGGTGGTGGTTGGCCGTGATCACCGCACATGACGACTTTTGTATTCTTCAATAACAACCACTCAAGAAATATTTTTAAGACATCTTCTGACACTGTGTCTATTTCATCCCAAATCATGATTTCAGGAATAAATTTCTCTCCCATGCGCTCAGGAGTCCATTTATCTCCCTTCCATCGGAAAAAGCTGTGATAAGTGCAGGCATTTACCCCTCTCTGTATCATTTCTCTTGCAAGTCTATGAGTTGGTGTTAGCACAATCATGTTTGATTTCCCACGAAATAACTCAATTGCCCGGGTTGTTTTTCCTGACCCGCCACAACCGTTTAAATAAACTGTTTTATACAGGCATATTGGATCAGAAATCGGTGGTGCACTAGAAAATTCTGATTGAATCTCTTTGAGATTCCGATAATTATTTTCAATGGTAACATCTGCTGATTGAATATAATCATGAAGCATTTCCTTCTTAATTCTCCATGTCCCCCATTTCTCGTTGCCAGTAGCCTTAAAATCAGCCATTTTGCTATTTATGTAAAATGAGTCAGTAACAACTCTAACTGCGGTGGTAGGAAATCTATTGATCATTGAAAACAGATTAATAGAAGCATAACCAAGCATAGAAGCTCTCAAATGTGTGTACTGCGGATGGTATCCATCAGTATAAGTAACAATTGTACCCAATTTGGTTCCATCGGACATAAATGCGTCCTTACGATTGACATATAAGCCCTTATTCGTTAAATCCGTGATTACAAAATCGTATTCAGCATTGTCTATAATCAATCGTGAAGAATATTTCGTATTATCATCTTTGCCACCTTGGGTAAATTTACCGATTATTCTTCGTCCAAGATTTTTTGCTTCATTGTTTCTGATTTCAAATAACTGTTTGGACCAATCCATGATTTGTTGTTCATTAAAATCAGGAAACAGTTTTCGCTCTTCGCTAATTATTTTTTCTAGATCAGGTTGGGGTAACCAGACTGATTTCTGTGCTCGATAGAATATAATTGCTTCACTGACAATTAATGATTTTAACATCTTACAATCAAGCATATACCGTAATAACACTATTGGCATCCAGTGTTTTTCAGACATGTGTTTACCAATCCAAAGATAACTACACGGATGAAGCCCTTCAGCCATTTCAAATGATACTACACAAGCGAATCCGGTTAAATCAAAATGTGGCAGTGGTCCATTAATAGCAACACGGGTCATTTCGTGTGTAGGGTGTCCAAATCGTTTGAAATATTTCTCACACTCTCCATACCCAAGAAAACTTCCTGGATAACACGCAATCATATCAACTGAAATAACGGTATCAGCGGTGTATTTTGTGTTCCATAATCCGCCGTGGCTGTATTCAAGACAGGACAATTTGACATCTGATAAAAACTCACTTCGTGTTGGTTTCCACGCGTTTTTCTTTCTAGCAAAATGTGCTGCAATGGATGGTACTGTGAAACAGTTTGCTAATAATTGATCGTTGTCTTCTCCGTCCCCAGAAAACTCACTAGCTAGTTGTTTCATTTGATTATGCAGTTCTTCGGTACGATATAATTCTCCGTTAGGCCTTACAAACTGATCAAATCTGCATTCTTCGTCTGAAGTACTATGAAATAGCCACACTGACACAGGATCGTTTTTACTCAAATGGTAAATAGCATTAAATAATTTCTGCTCTGAAAAAAACTCTTCGGTTTGGGATAGATATCTTACGGTTCTATCCCGTGGGAATATTGTTACTGCAGATGACCACGCGTGTGCGTTATGATCAATAATTTCAATGGGGTTTCCTTTTTTTGATTGATATTTCGGTTCTTTTAATACTTCACCGGTGATTGTCCTTACCGATATTGGAAATCTCAATGATGTTTCTAATTTAGCTATATCCTGAATTGTTGCCCCATTCTCCTTTACCGTTAATTCCCACTCGGTTATTTTTTTTCGTCTTAGATCAGTTAGTTTATTTCCCCGGGACGCATTTGTGAAGTGTTCTATTATTCGTTCTGCTACACAATTGAGCCCTGTCGAATATTTCATGGGTGCTAGTTTTGAAATATCAGGTTTTTCATTGATCGGATATATCCCATAAACAACTGCTGTGACAGGATATAAATTCCCGGTTTTGAATCCTGATTCACGGTGACAGTTTTTTTACCCCTGAGAATGGGTTAAAATTTATCCCTAATGATCCATTTTCCATCCTCACGGATAATTAATTTGATTCGGAAAAAATGACTTTTTTCCCCAAGACGTGAAATGATCACTGCTGCTTTTTCATCATTCATGGTAGCGTCAACAACACCATCAATTCGAAATGTTGACCAACAATAAGATGCTCCATCACGCTTGAATTCATTAAAACAGTCTCTGATGGGTTTATCAAGAATTTTATTCTTGGGTGTATTAGAAACTATATCAAGATTGAATTGAGCATCCTTCCATGGTGATCTCATGTTTCTCTCTCTCGGACGTTTTGGACGTTTTTTTGGTCTATCGATATTAAATTTAGGGTTAATTTTCAATAATCTCTTAAACTCTTTCATGTTTCCCTCTCTTGGACGTTTTGGACGTGTTTTTTGGTCTATCGATATTAAATTTAGGGTTAATTTTCAATAATCTCTTAAACTCTTTCATGTTTCCGTCTCTTGGACGTTTTGGACGTTTGTTTCTGTTTTTACTACACGTTTTTTGGGTCTATCGCGATTAAATCTAGGATTGATTTTCAATAATCTCTTAAACTCTTTCATGTTTCCGTCTACTACACGTTTTTTGGGTCTATCGAGATTAAATCTAGGATTGATTTTCAATAATCTCTTGAACTCTCTATCGGTATTGAATTTAGCATTTTTCGAAGTCAATCTCTTGAACTCCTTCATGCTATATTAAAAACAGATGTCTAAATGAAAGATTTATGTATAATCAATCACTGCAAAATGGGTCAGTCATTGAATTAGACAAATAATGTAGTATATAATGACCCAAGAATTCAGACTACACCCAGTGATTAAAAATTACGAAGCATCCAGTGATGGTGTTGTAAGACATTGTAGACTGAAGAACCCAATTGGGTGGGATAATGGTATGGAGTATTTGGTGTTTAATGTTGGAAGGAAGACATTTCGCAATCATCGTTTCGTATTTGAATGTTTTAATGGATTGATCAAAGATGGTTTTGTTATTGATCACATTGATTCTAATCCAAGGAACAATTCTTTATCAAATCTGCAAGCTATCACACAGAGTGAGAATTCCAAACGAGGAAGGACTGGCACTTGTTCAAAAGCGAGACCAGTGAAATCTTTGAATACAATAACTAACGAAGAGAAAATATTTCAATCATTATATGAAGCCGGTAAGTATTTCAATATTTGTAGAACTTCAGTACGATTCGTTGCATCGGGAATAACCAAGACGGCTATTTCAAAAAAGACGGGGCAAAAAGTTCAATTTAGTTATGTCTAATGCGTCATAATTTCCAATTAGAGATATGTCATTCTTATAGAATAATGAATTCTGAAAACATGAATAACATCATAGTTGAAATAGCAAAATTGAAAAATCAGGATATCAAACTATCAGATGGGTTAAATCCTGATCAAATTGTGTCTGATTTTCAGGATATTGAATACGGGGTTAACAACAATAAATATATGCTACCCAAGAAGTATGCACTCATCAAAAGAATTCAGAATTCTATTAAAGACTCTCTTTCATTTTCCAGTGACATCAGTGTGTTCGTTCCGTTGTATACTATCGTAGAGGGAATACGAAAAGAATTAGGTAACGAATACGAATTGAAAAAAGAAGTCAACTCTAAAATTAGAAACCTACGAGCATTATTTCAAGAAAATTGATTACCCGACCATTGATTGCCCGACCCATTTATCATCGACCCTCATTTTTTTTAGCTGACCCTCAAGGGGGATGTCACAAATCGATGGACGATGTGTCAGATTGATCAATGAAAAAGTGTGGAAACTGTCAGTATTATTTATTTTATATACAATTATGACACTTTCCACAAACCTGATAGAAGCTGTTATAGGATGAAATAACACTTCCATGACCGTGTTAAAAATCATCCGACATGTCACTGATGTCAAAAAAGGAGTTGCACGATGGTGTTAGGTCGGGATTGAAAAATTGTTTTACAATTGAAAAATTGTTTCTGATTTCAAATAATGGTCAATGAAGCATTAACAACCCGATTGGCTCGTGAACGACTGGATGCAATTAAGAGATTTGTACCAATTCGTGACTCTGTACGGAATAAACTGCAACAACGACAGAGTTTACAAACTGATTTTGCTTTGGAGTCTGAATAATTGTTTAAACCAGTAACCACAGCAACAAAAGGGGTAGAGCGTGCTATACTGGGAGATGATCCTGACGGTAAAAGAAAAGAAGAGGGTCTTATTTCTGTACTTGAAAAACTAGCAGCGAAAACTGAACAAACTGAACAAACTGATCCGAAAAAAACGACTGTTTCTCTGTTGAATAAATTTACTGATCATGCTAAAATAGTAATAAAAAAATTTGAATTATTGAAATCAAAGGATTATCAAGCCTTTGGTAATTTTGCTGCTCAAAGTTATAATTCAAAAAAAGATTTTTTAAAGGACGAGTATAAGAATGATAGAATATCAAGTAATGATTGGTTCGATAATTTGTATAAACTAAATAAAGGGATTGGTCGTTTGAATAAGGATGAGATAGGATACAAGGAATTTCAAAGGGGAATTAGTTATTATAAAAGAGAACAAATAGAAGAGCGACAACGAGAATTAGAAGAACGACGTCAAACACCAACACGTAGACAAACAAGAAGACAAAAAAAACAACAACTACCACCTGATGATGATGATGATTTAGAAGAACGACGTCAAACACCAACACGGAGACAAAAAAAACAAGAAGAACCTAATGATGATTATTTACAAGAAACGGGTTTAGAAAAACTAGATGAAGCAGCTGGTTATAGCGGAAGTGGATTGCAAAATCCAAGGATTGGAAACACTTGTCCTGATAGTGTTATCAATGATATATCACGATTAGATGTTCTTGTAGGAGGATTCCGAGCTGGAAATAATTCACCGGAAATAATTAATGAAGCAGCTGATATCTGTAGACGGTTATTTGCCGGCGGTATCATGGATATCAAAACATGTCGAGATTTCATTGACGAGTTAGCAAATGGGTATCATAGTGATTAAATAACAATTGAAAACACTATTGTTTTTATAATAATGATCATCCATTACAATCATGATAAACCAACCCTCGTCTATGTAGTTAATTCACGGTTTCCAGTTTATAAAGCATACTATGGAGATGGCCTCGGCAATACCATTTTAGGATTCTTTTCAAGAATGGCCCCAAAAGTGATGCCGTTAGCTAAACAGTTATCAATGAAAGCCATTGATGTTATTCGTGATAAGGGTATTGGTGCTGTTGGAGATCTTGCCGGGAAAGCGTTTTCAACTGCGAAGGATAAATAACATCATTAGTGAGGCGAAAAAAGAAACCGTTACCGTCTACAGAAGAAATGCCTGCAAGTGTTAGTAAAATAATAAATAACGCAGTAGATGAAAAACTAGCGTCGATGGTAAATCAAGGGGACCAAAGCAATATTGCAAACATGATAGCGGGAAGTGGCTTTAAAAAACCACGTCGATGAAATCCTATGGATTTTCACGCTAGCGTTTTTCACGATGAAAATCACGATTTAGACTCTGATAAATAGAATAAAATGTTCAAAAGGTCATCTGATCCAGCATTTGATATGGATGCCCCAGTGCGTAAAGATGATTCTGTACGCGATTTTCAATTTTATTCTTATCACGCAATACAACCCGATCTCCGATCACGAATTGAACTTCAAGTTCATGATACCAGTAAATACTTTTTGCCTTGTGAAGCGTTTATTGAAGTAGAAGGAGAACTTGTAACAAATGATGCTGCACATAATGATCCACCATATGACATTAGCCAAACTACCCGAGTTGGTTTTGTCAATAACGGTATCATGGCGTTATTTGAAAGCGCTAGATATCTCATTGATGGAAAAGAAATTGAATCCATTGACCGTGAAGTTGATGTGGCCACAACAATCATAGGGTTAGCGAGATATTCTGATGATTATACAAGATCAGCGGGTTCATCTATGATGTTTGCAAAGGATACTTCTGATAACGCTGATCACCTTCAATTCATTAAAGTGTTAACACCGCAAAACACTTCAGTTGCTAATCAACAGGAAGCAGCTAATCCAGAACGTCGAAGTAGACCCGGAGCTGAGTTTGATATTCTCGGAGGCGTTAATGGTAATCTCAATTTAGGATTTGCAACACGCGTAGCAATGTTGCATGGGCAGCGTCGACGATTTTCATGTGCAATTCCACTGCATCACATATTTGGATTCTGTAGAAACGTCCGAAAAGTTATTTATGGAGCCAAACACACAATAGCGCTTGTACGAAAGGGTACTGATGATGATGCAATCTGGCGTAATGCTGGGGTTGCTCCCGGTAAAGTCATTTTAACAAAACTATCATTGTGGATGCCAGTGTTAACTCGATCAATCATCGAAGAACAACGACTACTATCATTTATGGACCAAGGAGGAAAGTCGTTGTTAAGTTGGTTATCATTGACCACGGATATTAAACTGGGTAATGTTGATGGTACATTCACATGGCACCTGGCATCAAAACAAGGGGTTTCAGCTCCACGTCATATATTTATTGCGTTACAGAATGCTACGCGAGTTGGTAATCAAGAACGAAGTCATATGATATTTGATCAGTTAGGTGTTAATGAAGTCTCGCTGAGAATAAACGGACAGCAGGAACCATCCGAGGATATACAATTTGATTACGGTCAGAATCATATTGCACGTGTCTATCATAACCTGTTGTCATTTATGGCACGTGATCTAAATGTGGATACCGGTTTGCAAATATCACAATTGGATTTTAAAAGCTTCTATCCGATTTATTACTTTTCATTGGAACATCTCGATTTGATGAGACAATCTGTCGTTGATATACACTTTAGAGCCCGTGTAACCCGTCCGACTGGTCCACCAGTTGGTGGGGTACCTCCTATCCTTATCCCGAATTATAGAGCGGTTGCTGTCATTCTTAGTGATAAATCAATGCTACTTGAAGGTGTTGGAGGAAGAATGAGAGTGGTAGATGCCCCAGTAGAAAACATGTAATTGAAAATCCAAAGGATTTTTCCATTAGAATCAATCTATTATGTATAATGTCATATAGTGTTATTAGTGTTGCGTTAACTCCTGGTCAAATCAAAAAATTGCAATCAGAATCGGCTAAAAAATGTGGAACCACAATCACGTTGAAACCTAATCAAATGACTGGTGGTGTAAATAAATTATCGCTGACAACTCGTCAAATAAAACATTTCAATGATGCACTTGCAGCCAAAAAAGGTGTCCAGATTACTCTTTCTGCGGCTGCTATTAAAAATATGATAAAATCAGGTGGTATATTTCCATTGTTAGCTGCAATACCAGCATTGATTGCAGCAGCAGCCCCAGCGGTGGCTAAAGCAGCGGCGTTAGGAGCCGTTGGTACTGCAGCAGGAATGGCACTAAAGAAAGCAACTGGGAAAGGATATAAAAAAAAGGGACGATCCGTTCACGGATTGGGTCTAAGACTACCAGGAACCCCGTATTCGTGGTACAGCGGAAAAGGTCTAAGACTACCAGGAACCCCGTATTCATGGTACAGCGGGAGATCCGTTCACGGATCAGGCCTGAGACTACCAGGAACGGTTTATTAATTGAGGAACCTATGGTTCCCATGTCCAATTTTGATTTAATGGATGCGGCTAAAAAACTAGTGATTAAAAATTTCAGAGGTGTTTTTATGAAAGATCAATTACCACATCAACCAAACAAAACTGAAACAGGTATTATTAATCTCGATAACAGCACCGGACCTGGAACTCACTGGGTTGCATACGCTATTGATCCACGTGGGATTGTCTATTTTGATTCATATGGATTAGCCCCACCAAAAGAGTTTATGCGTTACATAAAACAATTTCCAATGAAGACTTGGTATTCTACGCTACCAACACAACAAATCAATGACCCACCAATATGTGGCAGCGAAGTATTAAATGTCCTTGACGCTATTTCAGCATCTAGAAAACCACCTCATATTGTCGTAAATGACTACACCAGCAATCGCTTTTTAGAGAGAGAAAGAGTTTTACAAAAACATGATTGATATTTGGGGGAGATCTTTGAAACCCAAACCCGATGGCACTGCACCACCTGATTCTATCAAGGATGTAAAAAAAATAATTGAAGATGAAATCGCTGAGACGTTGAACTTAACAAGTGTTGACCCCGGGGAAATAGTTGTATTTCAAGACAAACAGGGTAAATTGAAATCTAGTAATATTTCTCTGGATGATATTTTAGTTAAACAACAAAACGCAATCGAGAACACCGTTGCGTTATTTTCCGATCAGGGTAAACTCAAACCGGGTGTACTCGTTTCGACGATTACAGATCGATTAAAAATTCTCAACGATTCTGCGTTAGAACTAGCAACACTTCAATCTAAAACCGAAGAACACATAAAACAGTTTATATCATTTCGTAGAAATATCATTGATAAATTTATCGGAACCCCGTTAGATAAAATTGAAATAAAACTCCCTGATATTAAAAAATCCATCGATGAGACGAAAAACTTCATCGAAGCCGTCAAAGGTGATTTTTCGAGGATGATAACAATCATTGAAAAAACAAAAATTCCTCATGAGAAAACTAACAACGTAGTATACACTATCCAACACGGATCATTTGTGTGGACACCTGCAAACAACAAATTAGACATCACTGCAACCGTTAAGGGTATTTATCGATTAACACTAGTGACAACGACTCAATTTAATATATTATCGTCGAGTTCATATGGTGTCGACAATACAATATCAACAATGATTGATAAGGATACAACCGAACAATTCATGATAGCATCCACTGATAAAAATTTGGTTATGAGTTCAACAACATGGTATGTGGAATTCGTAGCGGATTTAAGTTGAAAATTGCAAAGCAATTTCACTAACGGTTTCAATTGAAATCGTAAACTGATTTAAAAATAAAATGATTTCATCATCGCAATATCGCTATGATCAGGTCAGAGAATTTCAAACTAGACTCAAAACCCTCGCCGAGGAGTATCAAATAAAAATAAAAAAATACCGCCGAAGAATCACTATCATTGATGTTACTATGTACTCAGTGTCAGGCGTTCTCGCTGGCGCCGGAATAATACTTGCATCGGTTACAATGATTGCCCCGGTCGTAGTTCCAATTTGCATTTCTGCGGTGGCTTCAATCGCGGGTATATCAACCGGGATCACAAAAACAATATCATCATGCAGCCAGAGTAAACTGCAAGACTATGCGATTAAATTTCATGTTGTGTCTACTGCATACTCGCAATTATCCTCATTGATATCGTCATCTCTCGATGATACAATTATATCAGAGAGTGAGTTTTCAGCGATGGTAGATATATATGATTCTGCGATGTCAAAATTAGAAATACATCATGAATATAATAACAATGACAACACAGATGGAATTACTTCAGCAAATAGTGGAGAACACAAACCCAGTACAAACCAGCATGATCTCAATAACCTCAACGAATCCAGAATTCAGTGTGAATTTCCCCTCTCCAGTCCCAGTGAAGGAGATAGCGCTAGCAAAATTACGAGTGTATCACAGTTGGCCAAATATTAGGTCAAAATCATTTGGTGGTCAACAACCCAATAATTCCCTGGTATTTGCAAATAAGAATAAACCAGACGGTACCCCAGACTGGAATGTTGTTTCCATACCAACCGGATCATACCAAATCGAACAAATCAATAATGAATTCGCGCGTAGAATAAAATCGATTACTGGAAAAGAGTCAAAAATAGCTATAACGGTTCATGAGCGAACACTATCATCTGCCATTGAAATAAGCACAGAAGGATACGTCGTAGATATCTATCAAAGCTCAATAAGGACCGTACTAGGATGGCCTGAAATCCCACCCCGGGGAGAAACCGTTGATTTACCAGAACCACAAAAAACCGATTATATCACAGACAGGATAAAATCTGATAATCCAGTAAAGAGTTATAGAGATTATGACAAATTGAATTTTTTTCTTGAAACGATAGATACCGTCACTAATAAAAGATACTACACACTTCTACAGAATAAAACCACTGAAAATTTCAGAGCGTTCAATAACGATATTTCGTTGTTGTTAATATCCCTTAAATCCGGTACTCTCACCCGAGACGAATTTATCAGCGTTGTAGAAACATGTAACAAAATCATCAATGATATGGAAACATTTCATTCACAAATTATTCAGGGTATATTAGATGACAATAACCCCCTATCGAAAACAATATTTGCAACAAAGTATAATATACGCGTAGAAGATATCCCCACATTCAAACTACCAGGATATAATATCTTAGAACTACAAAAATCTCTCAGTGACATCATCGATGTTGGTTTTAAAATAATTCATGATGCATGGAAAAAAGCAACATCACCGGAAATAAAAATCCTGACCCATAATAATGATCCAGATGGTGGTGGCAGGCATATTGCTCCGTTCAATGTGAATATTTCAACGGTGATTGCGCTCAATTTAGTATGTGATGTTATCGAAGGAAGCTATCAAATTAATCTAGAACGATCAAATCAAGCTCAGCAAGGATATATTTTGTATTCATTTGCACCAATAGCTCATCCAGGGTTTTTAATAATTGAGTCCCCGGTGAATCCAGTCTATATGCGATGTCATAATAATTCATTAACCAGAATTAATTTCAAACTCACTGACCAGTCTAATAATCTGATTGATTTACAAGAGGAGGTTTTACAAATTAGTCTATTTGTGAAATCGTAGTGATTTTCGTCGTAGTGATTTTTGTCCCCCAGACAAGGTCTGGAACACGATATCGTATCGGACTGGATCAAATATTCGGTTAACCCAGAACTGAAAGTTCTAGCAGCAGAGAGGGTGAGTGACAACGATGTTGTAGTCCCTTTTTCCCAAAAAATCGATGGAGGATTTCATTAATTTCATTGATTTTTTTTGGACCTGATTTCATTGAAAATGTTGTTTTTTTTATTTGATCCTAATCCATGAAACGATATCAGATTCACACACACATTTTGGACCTGATGTCATTGGTTTCATTGTTTTTAAGCGTGATTTCAGTGAAAACTTGTCTAAAAATGTTGTCCGGCTCACCCCCTCTGCTGCTGATGAAGTCCGATACGATATCGTGTTCGAGGGTCATGTAAATTTATTGTTATAAATCCGTGTGGGGCCGACTGAGCATGACTAAAGAAATTTCTAAATTGATTGAAGTCCATATCAGAACACCATGTCTGCCAAATATTTCGTAGCGTATGTGTATCAACGCCGTTGAATACAGCAAGAATATTACAGTTATCTCTGATCACTTTTGGTATTTGAGTGTAGCGTTGAGTGACATATATCACATCAGTGTTTTTGTGCCTGCCTCGGGAAAATATTCTAGCTGGGTCTTTTTGTTTATCTAACATTACATCATCGTATACAACTAAATTGTTGATACTTCCATCGAGGTCTTCTACTGATGGTGCCTCGTCAATATCTGTAATAAATTCAATAATATTCTCACCGGCAATCTCTGAAGCGTTTTCATTAAAATCTTTTAGCACTTCATAGCATCGATGATCATCTACGCTAGGAGCAACTAAATACAAGTTATCCTACTTCATCCATCTCATTATTAAATTGAGTAACAATTGCGTCTTGCAAGATCCAAAAGGTCCAATTATAATTGCGCGGATAGAGTTTGGTAGCGCTGCATGATGCTTAACTGGTTCTCTTATTTTAGTCGCTGAAAAATCATTTATATTCATATCTCTATATATAAATTATGGATCTATATTGTGTGAAGTGTAAAACCCGTACTAGCACAAATGATGTGACGACGATTACAACTAAAAATAACAGATCAGCACTTACTGGTAGGTGTGCAACATGTGGTATAAAAAAGTTTAGATCTGTTTCTATGAAATCCGGAGATGTTTTTAAAAAAAAACGAGGAGGTGATATCGCAGCCAAGTTAGTAATACTCCCTGGAACGCCGTGGGCAAAGTATCCAGGAGAAAAGCACCTTCCAGGATATAGCTACTGTGGCCCCGGAACACGATTAGATATCAGACTTGATGATCAAAACCAACCTCGACGTGGTGAAGAACCAATAAATGCTATTGATAAGGCGTGTCATGCTCATGATTTTGCATATAAAAGCAGCAATTTGCAACACAGGCATCTAGCAGATGTGAAATTAATTCATGCGTTAAATGCTATTCCTGATAAATCTTTTAAAGAAAAATTGGCTTCATGGTTTGTAAAATCAGCTATGAAAGGCAAATTGATGTTAGGTGCCGGTAATTAATAACAACATGGAATCTATTTATTATTCTCCAAAAGGATTCTGGCGGGGTAAAGCAGCAATTAATAAACTCGCTAGCGCTGCAAAAGTGAAAAAAAACCCCACTGCGGATAATTGGTTATCCAAACAGGCGATATTGCAAATTTATCTACCACCGCCTAAGCAAATTAATTACTCGCATTTTGATATGACTGTCCCTAATGAAGTTCATCAGGCTGATATATTATTTTTACCTCATGACAACGGTTACAAATATGCGTTAACTGTAGTTGATATTGCAAGTCGATACAAACAAGCAGAGCCGTTAAAAACAAAGTCAGCCACTGAAGTAGCTTTTGCATTTGAGAGGATTTATCGAAAGGGTCCTCTGCGTTGGCCAAATCTATTACAAGTTAATCCTGGCAAGGAATTTCAGGGTGCAGTCTTATCAACAATGAAACATCATAATGTCACCATGAGACGAGGAAATACTGCGTTACATCGTGATCAGGCAATTGTTGAACGATTTAATCGGACGATTGCTGAGCGGTTATTTGGATATCAATACGCAAAAGAATTCATCCAAGAAAAGCGATCTCGTGAATGGGTCAAAAAGGTTACCAGCTGTGATTACCGCACTGAATAATGAGATTACTAGAACAATCAACATGAAACCTATCAACGCGATTAAAAAGAAGTCTATACCTAAAATGGAAATTCGAAGAATTTCACAAAAAGATTATAGCGTTTCCCAACCAATTCCTGGTAGTAATGTCACTGTTAGGTATTTATACGAACCAGGAGAGCTTGAAGGTGGCAGAAAAAGGGCTACTGATCCTATTTGGAGTGTTACTGCACACAATATATCTACTATAACACGATCAACTGGTAGACCTCCAATCTATAAATTGGATTCAACTGCCCCTCGGCGGGGTTTTACACGCGAACAATTACAAGTGATTCCTGATGATACTCAATTGCCACCGCGGGGTCTTAACTAGCGCCGTTGCGTCTGTTGCACTCAAGACAAGTCAACATCACATTGTTTCTGACATGACCGAGACTGTTATTTTTTCTGTCTACGGTAAACTGGCGAGGATCTTTATCCTAATACTGCCAACGCATTATACAATTGCAACTTGCGCAGTGATTATTCTGTTGTTGCTTCAAAGTGATTATTAATTCAGCATCAATGTCAAATTCTCGTTGTTTTTTTTTTCTTGTTGTTTGTAACCGGAGAGTTTTTTATCAATAATTTTAACATCAACGATGCTAGCATCATCCATTGTGGTGTCATCATCGAAAACAATTCTTC
Organism: Unio delphinus; assembly: GCA_029339505.1. Classification (NCBI taxonomy): domain Eukaryota; kingdom Metazoa; phylum Mollusca; class Bivalvia; order Unionida; family Unionidae; genus Unio; species Unio delphinus. The sequence goes on from JAQISU010000174.1 coordinate 7,270,872, forward strand.
GAAGCTGATTTATTTTTCGTACTCTGGATACTGCGAGATAGACTAAATTTGACCATTCGATGCGATTATCTACCATCCAAACAATTGTATCCGATATAGTTAATCCCTGTGAAGAATGTATTGTTGCTGCGTATCCTAGCGTCCACGGGGATTTATTAGCACGCAATGCATCTTCAACGACGCTGATATCAACCAGCACAATATCATTTGATACGAAAATTTGTTTTTCATGCTGTCCTGGAATATCAACTTCTATATTCTGTTGCACAATTTTCTTTTTGCGTTTCAAATAACTTCATCTGAAGTGTGTCTCTGACTATTTTTCTACTTGCAATTATCAAATCATTTGGTCTCCACATTTCCCAGAAATCTTTTAATGGAGTTTCTGAAATTATTTCACGCGCTATTTCACAATTTATTCTATCCGGTTGTAATCTAATTAGTTTCTTAAATTCTCGTAATTTTTCATCAAGTGATCTATAATCAGTGGTAATTTCTTCATAGTAGTCTACAAAACCCTTTAGCCATTCATGTGAAGATGCACCGACAAATGGTGGTGGTTGGCCGTGATCACCGCACATGATGACTTTTGTATTTTTCAATAACAACCACTCAAGAAATATTTGTAGTACATCTAATGACACTGTGCATATTTCATCCCAAATGATTATTTCAGGAATAAATTTCTCGCCCATACGCTCAGGAGTCCATTTATCTCCTTTCCATCGAAAGAAACTGTGATAAGTACAGGCATTTACCCCTTGTTGTATCATCTCTCTTGCAAGTCTGTGAGTTGGTGTTATCACAATCATGTTTGATTTCCCACGAAATAACTCAATTGCACGAGTTGTTTTTCCTGACCTGCCACAGCCGTTTAAATAAACTGTTTTATATCTACAGATTGGATCAGATATCGATGGTGCATTAGAAAATTCTGATTGAATCTCAAAGAGATTCCGATAATTATTTTCAATCGTAACATCTGCCGATTGAATATAATCATGAAGCATTTCTCGCTTAATTCTCCATGATCCCCAATTCTTGTCCCCCTCACTTGTCAAGGGTTTTATGAATTCAGTCACTTTGCTATTTATGTAAAATGAGTCAGTGGCAACTCTAACTGCGGTGTTAGGAAATTTATTGATCATCGAAAACAGATTAATAGAAGCATAACTGAGCATAGAAGCTCTCAAATGTGTATACTGCGGATTGTTTCCATCGTTGTAGGTAACAATTGTACCCAATTTGGTTCCATCAGACAGAAAAGCGTCTTTACGATTGACATATATGCCCTTATTCGTTAGATCCGCGATTACAAAATCGTATTCAGCGTTATCTATAATCAACCATGACGAACATCTTGTATTGTCGTATTTTCCACCCTGGGTAAATTTACCGATTATTCTTCGTCCAAGATCTTTTGCTTCGTTGTTTCTGATTTCAAATAGCTGTTTGGACCAATCCATGATTTGTTGTTCATTAAAATCAGGAAACAGTTTTCGCTGTTCGCTAATTTTTTTTCTAGATCGGGTTGTAGTAACCAGACTGATTTCTGTGCTCGATAGGATATAATCGCTTCACTGACAATTAACGATTGTAACATTCCACAATCAATCATATATCTCAATAGCACTATTGGCATCCAGTGTTTTTCAAACAAGTGTTTACCAATAAAAAGATAACTACACGGATGAAGTCCTTCAGCCAATTCAAATGATACTACACGAGCGAATCCGGTTAAATCAAAATCAGGCAGTGGTCCATTAATAGCAACACGGGCCATTTCATGTGTGGGGTGTCCAAATCGTTTAAAATACTCAGCACATTCTCCATACCCGAGAAAACTCCCTGGATAACACGCAATCATATCAACAGAAATAACGGTTTTGGGGTCGTATTTTGTATTCCATAACTCTCCTTGGCTGTATTCAAGACAGCTCAATCTGACATCTGATAAAACTCACTTCGCGTTGGTTTCCACGCGTTTTTCTTCCTAGAAAAATGTGCTGCAACAGAGGGAAGTGTAAAACAATTTGTTAATAATTGATCGTTGTCTTTCCCAGAATTCTGGGAAGAAAACCCACTAGCTAGTTTTTCATTTGATTATGCAGCTCTTCAGTACGGTACAATTCTCCGTTGGGTCTTACAAACTGATCGAATCCACATTCATCGTCTGAAGCACTATGAAATAGCCACATCGACACAGGATCTTTTTTACTCAAATTGTAAATAGCATCAAATAATTTTTCCTCGGTAAAAAGCTCTTCGGTTTGGGGGATATTTTTTACAGTTCTATCTCGTGGAAATATTGTTACTGTAGGTGTCCACGCGTGTTCGTTATGATCAATAATTTGTATTGGCACTCCTTGTGATTTATATTTTGATTCATGTAATACTTCTCCGGTTATTGTCGTTACTGATATTGGGAATCTTAATGATGTTTCTAATTTAGCTATATCAGAAATCTTTGCACCGTGCTGTTTCAATGTCAGTTCCCATTCGGTTATTTTCCTACGTCGCAGATCAGTTAGTTTATTTCCTCGGGATGCATCTGTGAAGTGTTCCATTACCCGTGTTGCTACACAATTCAGTGAACTAGAATATTTCATAGGAGCTAGTTTTGCAATATCGGGTTTATCATTTAACGGATATATCCCATAAACAATTGCTGTTACAGGATAAAATCTCTCGTAGTATGGTTTGTCAATTCCAGTTAGAATTCCTGGTTTGGAATCTCTACTCACAATAACAGTTTTTTATCCTTGAGGATTGGTTCAAATTTATCCCTGATAATCCATTCGCCTTCGACTTCGATAATGAATTTTATTCTGAAAAAATACTTCTGATGGGAATTGCTTTGCAATTTACCCTTGGATTTCCTGCCAAGATGTGAAATTATCTCAGCTGCTCTTTCATCGTTCATAGTAGCATCGATGTTGGGTACATTGACATCTTCATCAATAATTCGAAATGTCGACCAACAGTGTACTGCACCGTCTCGGTAGAATTCATTAAAACACTCCCTGATTTTACCCAGTATAGTTCTATCACCGATTAGACATTTTGGTGTATCAGAGACTCTATCGAGATTGAATTTAGTATTTTTCCAAGGCTTAATTTTCGATAATCTTTGGAATTATTTCATGGTATAATCAATGAATTTAGTATTCTTCCAAGGCTTAATTTTCGATAATCTCTTAAACTCCTTCAGTATAGTTCTATCACCGATTAGACGTTTTGGTGTATTAGAGACTCTATCGAGATTGAAATTAGCATTTTTCCAGGGCTTAATTTTCGATAATCTCTTGAACTCTTTCATATTATAATTAAAACAAGTATTTAAATAAGAAATGTATATATAATGAATCACTGCAAATGGCTTATGATTGGATCAACAACCCCGTGTAACAAATCATGCAGAAGCGAATTCTGTGGGTATCATTTACAGAGCGTTCGCAACGGTTCCCTTGGCCCCCACCCGTGCCTCCGATGTGGGGTGGGGGTAAGGGGAAAATCACAATTGTGTATTGATTGTGGTGGCAAACGATACAGGGAACTAAAACGCTATTATGACAAAGGAATAAAAAATACAGTCATTGATCCTACCGATGACAAAATCATAAAGACCCCTCAAGATTATATACAGAGACTTATAATTAAAGCAAATAATAAATTAGAAAAATAGTATCATTATACAAATGAACCAAGAATTCATACCTCACCCCGTGCTTGTTAATTATGAAGCATCCCGTGATGGTATTATCAGAAACCGCAGATTGAAGAAGCCAGTTGGATTTGTGACTAATCGAGGGTATTTGAGGTTTTCTGTTGGGAAGAAAAATTATCTCTGTCACAGATTCGTCTTCGAGGTGTTTAATGGAATAATCAGGGATGGTTTTGTTATCGATCATATTGATTCCGATTCTCAGAATAATTCTTTATCAAATCTACAGGCTATTTCACAAAGTGAGAATTTGAAACGAGGAGGAACTGGTACTTGTAAAACCTGTAAAATCATTTAATACAGTTACTAACGAAGAAAAAATATTCCAATCTATGAATAAAGCCAGTATTTATTTTGATATTTGTTTACCCGCAGTACAAAGGGTAGCAGAACGAGTACAAAATTTGGCTTTTCTAAAAAAATTGAACAAAAAATTCGATTTTCGTATGTCTAATAACACCAATTGAGATAACTCGTTTAGTTATGAAAGAGTTATCTCCCTTAGATTGTGTCAACTCGTTTAGTTATGAAAGAGTTATCTCCCTTAGATTGTGTGAACTCGTTTAGTTATGAAAGAGTTATCTCCCTTAGATTGTGTCAACTTGTTTATGGGTTATCTCCGTTAGATTGTGATTAAGCGGGCATAATTAATTATCTGTTTTGTAAGAATAGAAATCATATATAAAGTGTTTTCAAACAATTATATTATTTTTTTAGTGTTCAATTCAATTATTCAGTCTCATTTAAATACTGTGAAACACCATTGATAAGTATTCAAGGAAATAAAAATAACACACCCTGTGGATTGACGCTGCTGTATTAAGTCACCTTATATACTATATGGAAGGTATAAAACTGGGGCTTTCAAAGGCCAATCCGACCTATCAAAACGAAAAAACCCACGCCATTGACACGTGTGCGTGGTTGACTTTTCTCAATCATGCAACCGGGTTTAATTTCATGGGTTGCTTTTGATTGGTCGGATGGCCGTAGAAAATCCGCCCCGTCGTTTCATGTTTGTGCTGTCTTGTGCTGTCCCCACATCATTACATCATAAATTCCATCATCGTTTCATTGAATTATAATCCATCCTTAATTAAGTTCATTAAGTATATGTATGCCTACAATTTGCCACAACACTCGAGTGGAGATACATACGGTATTTTACTGTCCTTAATTAAGTTAATTAAGTATATGTTGTGACGTGACCCCAAGCATATCTTCTGGGCGGTCTAAGATGGCGTTTGCCACGTTAGGCCTCCCTTCCGGAGATGTATGTTTCGGGTCCCTTTGGGCTTACTTGGATGTGAAGGCAACGAAGGAGTTCCAAAGATGTGTTGCCGTATATATGTAACCTCTAGGTCTCTTTCACGTAAACATACCCTCTTGTGATTCTAACCCGTTATTTGACGAGTTAGATTCACTCTTAGGGGAATATGTTTCGGTGAATGTAAACATACATGACCTAAAATAAATAACATCCATGGTTAGCTCTCCGTCACATTTGGGTAGCCCCGTATGGTGTTCAAAATGAATTACCGGCCAAAAAAAGGTTCAAATCGAAATGGAAGATTAAAAATCGAAGATTAAAAGAACCACAGCGGCCTATATCAAGGGGGCCAAATGACTGACAACCGCTCATCATGGTTGTTATTTATTTTTGTCTGCATTTATTTTAAAAAATATATTTATATACAGACTGAATTCTGAAAAATATATTTATATTTATATACAGACTGAATTCTGAAAAATATATTTATATTTATATACAGACTGAATTCTGAAAAATATATTTATATTTATATACAGACTGAATTCTGAAAAATATATTTATATTTATATACAGAATTAATTCTGAAAAATATATTTATATTTATATAAAGAATTAATTCTGAAAAATATATCTATATTTATATACAGACTGAATTCTGAAAAAATATATTTATATTTATATACAGACTGAATTCTGAAAAATATATTTATATTTATATACAGACTGAATTCTGAAAAATATATTTATATTTATATACAGAATTAATTCTGAAAAATATATTTATATTTATATAAAGAATTAATTCTGAAAAATATATTTATATTTATATACAGACTGAATTCTGAAAAAATATATTTATATTTATATACAGACTGAATTCTGAAAAATATATTTATATTTATATACAGACTGAATTCTGAAAAATATATTTATATTTATATACAGACTGAATTCTGAAAAATATATTTATATTTATATACAGACTGAATTCTGAAAATATATTTATATTTATATACAGAATTAATTCTGAAAAATATTTTTATATTTATATACAGAATGAATTCTGAAAAATATATTATATACAGAATTAATTCTGCATTTATTTTTGAAAAATATATTTATATACAGAATTAATTCTGCATTTATTTTTTAAATATATATTTATATACAGAATGAATTTTGAAAATATTAACGGCTCATTTATTTTTGAAAAATGAATTAGAAATATATATAATTATATAATATGAATTCTGAAAATATGAATAACATTATAGTTGAAATTGCAAAATTGAAAAGCCAGGATATTAAACTATCTGACAATTTGAATCCTGATCAAATTATGTCTGACTTTCAGGATATAGAATATGGTGTTAACACCAACAAGTATATGCTACCAAAGAAATATGCGTTAATCAAAAAAATTCAGAATTCTATTCGGGACTCTCTTGCATTTTCCAGTGAAGTAAGTGTGTTTGTTCCGTTATATACTATCGTAGAGGGAATACGAAAAGAATTGGGTAATGAATACGAATTGAAAAAGAGGTTAATTCTAAAATTAGAAATATACGGGCGTTAATTCGAGAAAATTAACTATTTTGACCGAAATCGACTACTTGACCATAAAATCTCAAGGAGATTTTCAACTGAAATTGATAAAGTCAGTGAAAATGCATTAAAAATATTTCACAGCAATAAAAATTCTATGAGAAAAATATTTTTTTATTGTCAGTTGCAGCAATCATGATTTTGAAATGGGAAATCCTATGGGAAATCGGCTACTTTACCCTACGTTTTTTTTTTTTTTTATCAAAAATCAATGAAAACAGACAAAAATCAATGAAAATGGGTCAAAAATCAATTAAAGTTGGTCAAAAATCATCAAAAACTACATCGACTACTTTACCCGACTGAAATTATTGGTGATTTTTGGTTGTTTTTGTCATTTTTTGGCATTTATTGACTGAAATTATTGATTTTTTGACCAAACATCATCAAAAATGAATCCTAACAGCTTTTTCCTATGGAAAATCCCATGCAAAATCGACTACTTGACCCTATTGAAATTGATCAAAATCATCAAAATCAGTGAAAAAAAAAGTGAAAAATGCATCAAAGACAGTCAAAAATCAATGAAAAACCACCAAAAATAGTGAATAAAAAATAAATTTCTGTTTATAAAAAATATTTCATAGTGAATAAAAAATAAAATTTCTGTTTATAAAAAAATAAAATCAATCCAACAATTATCAATCGAAAAAGGCTACGGGAATTCAAATTGAAAAATTGTTTTACAATTGAAATCTACGATTTTTAATAATGGTCAATGAAGCATTAACAACTAGATTGGCTCGTGAGCAACTAGATGCAATTAAGAGATTTATACCAATTCGCGACTCTGTCAGGAATAAACTGCAAGAACGACAGAGTCTTCAGACTGATTTTGCTGCGGGATCTGAAGAGTTGTTTAAACCAATAACTACAACAACGAAACAGATAGTGTCAACAATCTCTGAAGAAGGAAAAAAAACAAGAAGAGACTTTCTCCCTGTGATAGAAAAAATAGCAAAAAGAACTAAACAAACAAAACATTCATTAAAAACACTTCCTCAGGATATATCAAAACGAAAATTTGAAGAATTTCAGGAAAAACTAGTTAGTGGACTACTACCTATATCAATTATATTTACCGATAGCGCTAAAAAACGAATACTCAACGAGGATATAGACAATTTAGGTGAATTTGCTGCTAACAGCTATGATTCACAAGAGAAGTTTTTCAAGGACAATTATTCGGATTATAGAATGTCACATAATGAATGGGCTGATATAGTGTATGAAATAAATACTGGAAGTTTAGATAGAAGGATGAAGAAATACAGAGACTTCAAGAGAAATTTTCAACTCCAAATAAGACAGCCATACGATGAGAAGGAGGAAGTTCTGGGGAGTGGAATTCTAATTGGAAACACTAGCGTTGGAAACTCTTCGAGTGAAAATCCAAGGATTTCATGTCCTGGTAATATTCTCAGCGATATATCACGATTAGAAGTTCTCATTGGAGGAAAACGAGCTGGAAATAACTCTCCAGAAATAATTAATGAAGCAGCTGATATCTGCAGGCGGTTATTTCAAGGCGGTATCATGGATATCAAAACATATCGAGATTTGATTAACGAGTTAGCGGAAAATCATACTGATTATTACAGCGACTAAGTCGAAAATTCTTTGGATTGAAAATTGCTAGCAATTGAAAACACTAGTGTTTTTATAATAAGATGATCATACACTACAACCATGATAAACCAATCAGCGTCTATGTGGTAAACTCACGATTGCCTGTTTATAGAGCATATTACGGAGATGGTTTCGGTGATACCATTGCAGGGTTATTTACAAGAATGGCCCCAAAAGTGATGCCGTTGGCTAAACAATTAGGAATGAAAGCAATTGATGTTATTCGTGATAAAGGTATTAGTACTGTTGGAGATCTTGCCGGAAAGTCATTTTCTGCAGCAAAGGATAAAATAACATCATTGGTGCGACGACGAAAAAAGCAACCAGTTGTACTGCCATCTACAACAGTGATGCCTGCAAGTGTCAGCAAAGCAATAAATAACGCAGTGGAAGAAAAATTAGCATCATTAGTGACTCCATCACTTGATGTACAAAATAGCGCTATCATGAACGCGATAACAGAAAGTGGTTTGAAATCAAAAAGAAATTCGAAAAATTTTCAGCGACGATGATGATTACAAAAAGTTAAAACGCTAGCGTTTCCAATTAAAAACACTAATGTGAATAATAATAAAAATGTTCAAAAAAACAGCTGATCCGGCGTTGGATTTAGATGCCCCAGTGCGCAAAGATGATTCTGTCCGCGATTATCAATTTTATTCTTATCATGCTATTCAACCTAACATAAGATCGCGAATTGAACTTCAAATTCAAGATACCAGTAAATACTTTTTGCCATGTGAAGCATTTATTGAAATTGAGGGAAAACTCGTAACAAATGTTGCAGCTGATACCCCATATGCAGATAACGCAAATGTCCGAGTTGGTTTCGTCAACAATGGCATAATGGCGTTATTTGAAAGTGCAAGATATCTCATTGATGGAAAAGAAATTGAATCAATAGACCGTGAAGTTGATGTTGCAACAACAATAATCGGGCTAGCAAGATATTCTGATGATTATACAAGGTCGGCTGATCCATCTATGATGTTTGCAAAGGATACCTCTGATAACGCTGACCACCTTCAATACACTAAAGTGTTAACAGCAAGAGATAATGCAGAAGCCGATCAACAAGAAGCAGCTAATCCAAAACGTCGAGCTAGACCCGGATCTGCGTTTGATATTCTCGGAGGCGTTAATGGTAATTTCAATTTAGGATTTGCAGCACGAAAAGGAGCATTGCGAGGACAGCAACGATATTTTTTCATGTGGGATTCCACTCCATCACATATTTGGATTCTGCAGAAATGTCAGAAAAGTCATCTATGGAGCCAAACACACAATCGCGTTAGTGCGAAAAGGCAATGACAATGATGCAATCTGGCGTACTGGTGCCGCTGATGGTAAAGTTGTTTTAACTAAATTGGTCTTGTGGATGCCAGTAATGACCCCATCAATTACCACGGAAGAGCGGCTACTTTCATTTATGGACACAGGTGGCAAATCATTGATAAGTTGGCTAACAACAACAACTGATACCAAAGAGGATAATGTTGCTGATACATTTACATGGCACCTGGCATCAAAACAAGGCGTTATAGCACCACGTCATATATTTGTTGCGTTACAGAATCGGAATCGATTAGGCTCCCAAGAACACAGTCATATGATATTTGATCGGTTAGGAGTCAAGGAGGTTTCACTGAGAATAAACGGACAACAAGAACCATCGGAGGATATACAGCTTGATTACGACACTAACCATATAGCACGTGTGTATCATTGGATGCTGTCATTTATGGGTCGTGATCAAAATGTTGATACTGGTTTACAAATCTCTCAACTTGATTTTAAAAGCCTCTATCCGATTTATTACTTTATACTGGAACATCTTGATTTAACAAGGCAATCCGTCGTTGACATACATTTTAGGGCTCGTATAGCTCCTGGTGGTGTTGATTATAGAGCTGTTGCTGTCATTCTCAGTGATAAATCAATGTTGTTAGAAGAAGTTGGTGGACGAATGAGACTTATTGATGCACCTGTGGAAAATCTTTGAAAATCCTTCGATTTTTTCCAGAAATATGTAATTGAAACTTTATAGCAATTAGATCAATCTGTACTTGTATAATGTCGTATAGTAATATCAATGTGTCGTTGACACCTCGTCAGTTAAAAACATTGCAATCAAAATCCGCTAAACAATGTGGAACCACAATAACGCTGAAACCTAATCAAATGAATGGCGGGGCAAATAAATTGTCACTGACAACTCGTCAAGTAAAACACTTCAATGATGCTTTCAAGAATAAAAAAGGCGTTCAGATCACTCTCTCTGCGGCTGCTATCAAAAATATGATTAAAACAGGCGGTATATTCCCGTTGTTAACTGCGATTCCAGCGCTGATTGCTGCGGCCGCCCCAGCGGTAGCTAAAGCGGCAGCGTTAGGGGCTGCTGGTACCGCGGCAGGAATGGCACTAAAGAAAGCAACGGGGAAGGGGTATTAAAAAAAGGGAAAGGGTCTAACACTACCAGGATCCCCGAATTCATGGTACAGCGGAAAAGGCCTGAGACTAGGACCAGTTTATTAACTCAAAAATCTTCGATGGTTCCAATGTCCAATTTTGATTTACTCGATGCTGATAAAAAAAACTAGCCATACGAACTTCACAGGTGTTTTTATGAAGGATCAATTGCCGACACAACCAAACAGCGTTGAAACCGGCATCATTAATCTCGATAACAGCACCGGACCTAGTACTCACTGGGTTGCATACGCTATTGATCCACGTGGGGTTGTCTATTTTGATTCATATGGATTAGCCCCGCCAAAAGAGTTTATGCGTTATATAAAAACTTTTCCAATGAAGACTTGGTATTCTACGCTACCAACACAACAAATGAATGATCCACCAATATGTGGCAGCGAAGTATTAAATGTCCTTGACGCTATTTCTAACTCCTTATGTAACCCAAGGGGAAAACCACCGCATGTTGTCGTAAATGAATACACTAGTAATCGCTTTTTAGAGAAAGATGTATAAAATAACATGATTGATATTTGGGGAAGACCTCTATCAGGGCTGAAGAAACCCTCCGCCGATGGCACTGCAACGGGTGATATAAAAAAAATAATTGAAGATGAAATAGCTGAAACGTTTAATTTAGCAAGTGTTGATCCCAATGAAATAGTTGTATTTCAAGATCGTCAGGGTAAATTGAAAACTAGTAATATTTCTCTGGATGATATTTTGGTTAAACAACGAAACGCCGTTGAAAACGCAATAGCGTTATATTTCAATGATGGCAAACTCAAACCCGGGGCACTTATGTTTACAATTACAGATAAATTTGACGAATACAATAAAGAATTTGACGATCATTTGAAAAATTATAATAATTTTCGTAGAAATGTTGTTCATAAGTTCTTTGGGTCTCCGATTGTAGTTACACCATCTATCGCTGAAATTAATTTATTTATTGATGAGACGAAAAACTTCATCGAAGCCATCAAAACTGATTTTCTGAGGATAATAACAATCATTGAAAAAACAAAAATTCCTCACGAGAAAACCAACAACTTAGTATACACGATCCATCACGGATCATTTGCGTGGACACCTACAAACAACAAATTAGATATCACTGCAACCGTCAAGGGTATTTATCGATTAACACTAGTGACAACGACTCAATTTAATATTTCATCGTCAAGTTCATCCGGGGTCAACAATACGATTTCAACGATCATTGACAAGGATACAACTGAAAAGTTCACGATAACATCTACTGATAAAAATTTGGTTAGGGTTTCAGTAACATGGTATTCGTAGCGGATTTAAGTAAATAACGGTTTCAATTGAATCGTAAACTGATTTAAAAATAAAATGATTTCATCATCGCAATATCGCTATGATCAGGTCAGAGAATTTCAAACTAGACTCAAAACCCTCGCCGAGGAGTATCAAATAAAAATAAAAAAATACCGCCGAAGAATCACTGCAATTGATGTTACTATGTACTCAGTGTCAGGCGTTCTCGCTGGCACCGGAATAATACTTGCATCGGTTACAATGATTGCCCCGGTCGTAGTTCCAATTTGCATTTCTGCGGTGGCTTCATTCGCTGGTATATTAACCGGGATCACAAAAAAAATATCATCATGCAGCCAGAGTAAACTGCAAGACTATGTGATTAAATTTCATGTTGTATCAACCGCATACTCGCAATTATCCTCGATGATATCGTCGTCACTCGATGATACAATTATATCAGATAGTGAGTTCTCAGCGATGGTCAGTATTTATGATTTCGCGATGTCAAAATTAGAAATACAACATGAGTATAATAACAATGACAACACCGATGGAATTGGAGAACACAAACCCGAAAACCAGCATGATCTCAATAACCTCAACGATATCAGATAGTGAGTTCTCAGTGATGGTACGTGTCTATGATTCCGCGATATCAAAATTAGAAATACATCATGAATATAATAACAATGACAACACCGATGGAATTACTTCAACAAATAGTGGAGAACACGAACCCAGTACAAACAAGCATGATCTCAATAACATCAACGAATCCAGAATTCAGTGTGAATTTCCATTCCCCGGTTCCAGTGAAGGAAATCGAGCTAGCAAAATTACGAGTATACCATAGTTGACCTAATATCAGATCAAAATCATTTAGTGGTCAACAACCCAATAATTCACTGGTATTTGCAAATAAGAATAAACCCGACGGTACCCCAGACTGGAACGTTGTTTCGATACCAACCTGATCATATCAAATTGAACAAATCAATAATGAATTAGCGCGTAGAATAAAATCAATTACTGGAACAGAATCGAAAATCGCTATAACGGTTCATGAGCCGATGCTATCATCTGCCATTGAAATAAGCACAGAAGGATAAGTCGTAGATATCTATCAGAGTTCTATTAGAACCGTACTAGGATGGCCTGAATTACCACCTCAACGAGAACCCGTTAATTTACCACCTGAACCACAAAAAACCGGTTATATCACCGACAGGATAAAATCTGATAATCCAAAAAAGAGTTATAAAGATCACATAAATACTATAGATTTTTTTGTTTTTTTTGGTTTCGGATACAACGAAACTAGGGAGTGGGAGGGAGGGAGGGAAAGGGTTAGTGTAGAGCAATATCTTATTATTAACGAACCTAATATTATTGAAAATTTCACAGCAATGAATAATGATTTTTTACTGTTGTTAACATCTCTTAAATCCGGCTTTCTCACCCGAGATGAATTTATCAGCGTCGTAGAAACATGCAACAAAATTATCAATGATATGGAAACATTTAATTTGAAAATTATTCAAGTGATAATAGATGAGGATAATAGTTCCCAATGGAGAACAAAATTTGCAACAGACTATAAAATCCGCGTTGAAAATGTTCCAACATTCAAACTACCAGGATATAACGTACCAGAACTAAAAAAACTTCTCAGTGATGCCGTCGATGTTGGTTTTAAAATAATTCATGATACGTGGAAAAAAAACAACATCACCGGAAATAAAAATCCTCAAACATTATAATGACCCAGATGGTGGTGGTAGACATATCGCTCCTAAAAATGTGAATATATCCTCAGTGATTGCATTGAATTTAGTATGCGATGTTATTGAAGGAAGCTATCAAATAAATCTAGAACGATCAAACCAAGCTCAGCAGGGATATATTCTGTATTCATTTGCACCAATAGCTCCTTCAGGATTTTTAATAATTGAGGAACCAACTAATCTAGTCTATATGCGGTGTCATAATGATTCGCTAACAAGAATTAATTTCAAACTCACTGACCAGTCTAATAATCTGATTGATTTACAAGGTGAGGTTCTACAAATTAGTCTGTTTGTGAAATCCTAAAAGGATTTTCATAGTAGTGATTTTCATCGTAGTGATTTTCATTGTTAACCCAGAGCTGAAAGTTCTAGCAGCAGAGGGGGTGAATGACAACGACGTTGCGACCCTGATGATTAAGTCTCCATTTGCCAAACAGAGACTTTATTTTTTTTGGGGTAAAATATGAGATTTCGAACAAAAAAGTTGTATGATTCACCCCCTCTGCTGCTTACCCGGATGAAGTTTATCATTGAATGCAACTCGTCCACCTTCTTCTTCTTCTTGTTGTAGTGGTTCAGGCGGTGTGATAAGTGGTGGTCTACTAGCATGTTCTTCTTCAAGAAGTTCTTGTTGTTCTTGTTCTTGTTGTTCTTGTTCTTGTTGTTCTTGTCTTGTAGCAGTTATAAAATCACCAGAAAGTGTTCTTAAAGATTTTTTTTGTTTGTTTGGATCTTTTTGCTATTTTTTCAGTTTCCGTTGCTATTTTTTGAAGTTCACCAATCAGAGGTTTTTCTTTTCTTTTTTCCCCCGTCTCGGGAATATCTCCCCATATAGCACGCTCAGTAGCTGATATTACCCCCTTCGTTGCTGTGGTTATTGGTTTAAACAACTCTTCAGATCCCTCAGAAAAATCTGTTTGTAAACTCTGTCTAGCTTGTAGTTTATTCCTAACAGAGTCGCGAATTGGTGTAAATCTTTTAATCGCATCTAGTCGCTCACGAGCCAATCTAGTTGTTAATGACTCATTAACCATTATTATTTTCAATTGTAAACAATTTTCCAATTTGAATCTAAAACAAAATATTTTATTACACGCCAGTATTGACTAAAACCGACCGTTACAACGGGATATTCGAAGGTTTTTTTTTCGTTTTGTTCAATTAACAATCTTATATTTCTGATTTTTGAAAAAAATAGTCCTTTTTATTTCGTATTCCTTCGCTAAATCCTTTCTTATTCTTTCCACGATAGTAAATAACGGGACAAACTTACTGACGTCGTCACAGCATAGAAGAGATTTGCGAATCGAATTCTGAATTCGTTTTACGAGGGCATAATTTTGGGTAGTACATATTTGTTATTCATAGCGCCGTATTCAATATCCTGGAAGTCGGATATAATTTGATCGCAGTTTAAACTATCAGATGTGCAAACCCCCTGAGATTTCAAAATTAAAATTTCGGTTATAACCTCATTGATATTTTGAGAATTCATATTATTGAGAATTATATACTTCTAAATAAAAAATATATTCCCAGAGATGGGTGTCTCAGACATAAATAAATTGAAATTTTCTGTCCGGTCTTTTTTGAAATAGCAGATCGACAAATTCCCTCTGCTACTCTTCGTACTGAGGGTTAACAAATATCAAAATATCTACTGGCGCTATTCATAGATTGAAATACTATTTCCTCGTTAGTTTCCGTATTAACTGATTTTACGAGTCTCGCTTTTTTCGAGTATTGTCCAGTCTTTCCTCGTTTCAAATTTTCACTTTGTGTAACAGCTTGTAGATTTGATAAAGAATTGTTCTTAGGATTGGAATCAATGTGATCGATTACAAAACCTTTCTTGATCTATCCATTGTGACATTCATATATTATTCTATGACTGAGATGTATTCTCCCTGCGGCTTTAAATATCAAATACCCCATACCATTGTCAGCACCAACCGGTTTCTTCAGTTTACGATGTCTGACAATAACATTACTCGATGCCTCATAGTTTGTGATCGAGGGATACGGTCTGAATTCTTGGTTCATTTATTATACATAATACTATTTGTCTAATTCATTGTTTGGTCTAATGATAACACTACTTGAGAATCTTCCGATGTAATCTTGAGGAGTTTTTATGATTTTGTCATTGACACTGTCACAGTCATTGATGGAGTTTTTGTTTCTCTTATCATAATAACGCTTCAACTCTCTGTATGGCTTACCACCACAACTCAGACACAACTGTGATTTACCACGCACACCCACCCCAAATCGTAAGCATGGTTGCGGACCAAGGCTTCCACGTCGAAAGCTTTGCATATGATATCCACAGAACTCCTTTCTGCATGATTTGTTACACGGGGTTACTGATCCAATCAGAAGCCATTTGCAATGATTCATTATATAATAAATTCTCTATTTAAATACTTGTTTTAATTATAGCATGTAGGAATTCGAGAGATTATCGAAAATTGCACCTAGGAAAAATTCTAAATTCAATCTCGATAGAGTTTCTAATACATCAAAGGGTAAAATTCGTGATAGAACCATGATAAATAAAATCAGTGACTGTTTTAATGAATTCAAGCGTGATGGAGCATCTCACTGTTGGTCGACTTTTCGAATCGATGGTGAAGTTGATGCTACCATGAACGATCAAAATGCAGCAGTGATAATCTCACAACTTACGCGGAAAAGGTATCTTTTTAGAGTGAAATTCATTACCCGTGGCGAAACAGGAGATTGGATTATCAGGGATAAATACGAACCCATCTTGAGGGATAAAAGAACCGTCGTTGTGAGTCAAGATTCAAGACCAGGAATTCTGACTGGGATTGACAAACAATACTACGAGAGATATTATCCTGTAACCGCAGTTATTTATGGTATATATCCGTTAAATGATAGACCGAGTATTAAAAAACTAGCACCGATGAAACTTCGTCAAAAATGAATTTTGTAGCAGAACGAATAATAGAACACTTCACAAATGCGTTGCGTGGAAACAAATTGACTGATCTAAGACGTTAAAAAATAACCGAGTGGGGACTAACAGTGAAACAGCGTGGGGTAACAATTCAAAATGTGGCAGCGTTAGAACGAATACTAAATATCGGTAGCGACGATAACAGGCGAGATATTATACGAACCGAAAGATAAATCGAGAGGAGCTCCAATCAAAATTATTGATCATAACGAACACGCATGGACACCTGCGGTAACAATATAAAACGATCGTGTGTCAGTGTGGTTACTTCACAGTTTTGAAGTCAAGCAATGTAGATTCGATCAATTTGTAAGACCCAATGGAGAATTATACCGCACTAAGGCTCTCCATAACGCGATCAAGAAACTAGCTAGTAGTTTCTCGAAGAGTTTCGACGACGAACAATTACTAACAAATTGTTTTACAATTCCGACAGTTGCGGCTCATTTTGCGAGAAAGAGAAACTCATGGAAACCAACGCGAGGTGAATTTCTATCAGATGTCAGATCAAGCTGCATCGAATACAACCACGGCGGATAATGGAATACAAAATACGACCCCAAAATTATTATTTCGGTTGATATAGTGTTACCCAGGGAGTTTTCTCGGGTACGGAGAATGAGCTGAATACTTCAAGCGATTTGGACATCCCACCCATGAGATGGCCCATGTTGCGAATAATGGATCACTGCCTGATTTTGATTTAACCGGATTCGCTCGTGTGGTATCATTTGAATTGGCTAAAGGACTTCATCCGTGCTGTTATATTTGGATAGGTAGACACATGTCTGAAAAACATTGGATGCCAGTAGTGCTATTACGGTATATGATTGATTGTAGCATGCTGATATCGTTAATTGTCGGTGAAGCGATTATATCCTTTCGAGCTCAGACTGAAGTCTGCTTACCACAACCTGATCTAGATAGTATAATCAGCGAACAACGAAAACAATTCCCGTCCCTCGACGAAGAATATATCATGAATTGGTCCAAACTGTTATTCGAAATCAGAAACAAAGACGCAAAGGATCTAGGTAGAAGAATAATTGTTAAGTTCATTCAAGGTGGAAAATACAACAATACAAGTAATTCTTCACGGTCGATTATGGATAGCGTTGAATACGGTTTTATTATCGCTGATATAACATCTAAGGGTATATATGTCAATCGTAAAGACGCTTTCTTGTCCGATGGAACCAAATTGGGTACAATTGTTACTTACAGCGATGGACACAGTCTTCAGTATACACATTTGAGGGCATCTATGCTGGCTTATGCTTCTATCAATTTATTTTCGATGATAAATAGATTTACTGACACCGCAGTTAGAGTCGCCACTGATTCATTTTACATAGACATGAAACACAGCAACGCAGTAGCTGAATTCACTAATTGTAACGAGAGTTGGGGATCATGGAGAATTAATCGGGAAATACCGTGTGATTATTCCGAATCAGCAGATGTTACGATTGAAGATAAATATTTGAAAAGCAATCAGTGTTCAGAACTATCTAACGCACCGCAGATTTCTGATCCAATATGTAGATATAAAACAGTTTATTTAAACGGTTGTGCTGGGTCAGGAAAGACGACTCGTGCGATTGAATTATTTCGTAGAAACGCTAGCGTTTCCAAATCAAATATGATTGTGCTAACACCAACAAACCGACTTGCCAGAGAGATGAAACAACGAGGGGTGAATGCTTGCACTTATCATATTTTCTTTCGATGGAAAGGTGACGAATGGACTCCTGAACGAATGGGTGAAAAATTTATTCCT
Organism: Unio delphinus; assembly: GCA_029339505.1. Classification (NCBI taxonomy): domain Eukaryota; kingdom Metazoa; phylum Mollusca; class Bivalvia; order Unionida; family Unionidae; genus Unio; species Unio delphinus. The sequence continues at coordinate 7,289,415 of JAQISU010000174.1, forward strand.
GAAGTCATAATTTGGGATGAGATATGCACGGTGTCACTAGATGTATTACAAAAGTTTCTTGATTTTTTATTGCACGCGAACACAAAAGTCGTCATGTGTGGCGATCATGGTCAACCACCACCATTTGTCGGTTTATCGCCGCATGATTGGCTAAAAAATTTTGTAGACTATTATGAAGAAATTAATACCGATCATAGAACACTTGATGAAGAATTACGCGAGTTCAAGAAACTAATCAGATTACAACCTGATAGAATTCAATGTGAAATAGCGCGTGAAATAATTTCGGAAACTCCATTAAAAGATTTCTGGGAAGCATGGAGACCAAACGACTTGATAGTAGCGAGTAGAAAGATAGTCAGAGACACACTTCAGATGAAGTTATTTGAAATGCATAAAGAAAATTTTGCAACACTTCCAACACCGCTGTGTTATAGAACTTTGCATACACGAAATCAGAATATCGAAGTTGATATTCCCGGACAACGTGAAAAGTAGAATCTAGTGTGAAATGGTATTGTGCTGGTTGATATCAGCGTCGTCGAGGATGCATTGCGCGCTGATAAATCCCCGTGGACACTACGATACATTCTTCACAAGGATTGACTATATCAGATACAATTGTTTGGATGGTGGATAAGCACATTGAGTGGTCGAATTTAGTTTATCTCGCAGTATCCAGAGTAAGAAGAATAAATCAACTTCGAAGAGTTGTCCTGACAGAGTTAGGAGATGATAATGACACTACAATAAGTGATATTATCAGTGGTGACAACGTCAAGGATATAATCAGAAAAAAACTTTCTGGTTATAAACAGCAGGATAAAAAAAATAATAGAGAATATGATATTGATGCTGAATTAATAATTACACTGAAACAACAACAGAATAATCACTGCGCGAGTTGCAATTGTATAATTAGTTGGTGTTGGTCGGATAAAGATTCTCGACAATTTACAGTAGATAGAAAAGATAACAGCGTAGGTCATACTAGAGATAATGTGATGCTGACTTGTCTTGAGTGCAACAGACGCAGAGGTGCTAGTTAAGACCACGTGGTGGTAATTGAGTATCCCCGGGTATCACTTGCAGTTGTTCACGAGTAAATCCGCGCTGAGGAGCAGTTGAATCCAATCTAGAGATTGCTGGTCTACCCGTAGATCGTGTTATACTAGATATTTTATGTGCAGTAACACTCCAAATAGGATCAGTAGCCCTTTTTGTGCCACCTTCAAGCTCTCCTGGTTCGTAAAAATACCTAACAGTGACATTACCGAGTATTGGTTGTTTTGAAAAATCTTTTTGAGGTTGTACTGGTATAGACTTCTTTTTAATCACATTGTTAGGTTTCATGTTGATTGTTCGAGTAATCTCATTATTCAGCGCGATAATTACACCTGGTAATCTCTTGACCCATTCACGAGATCGTTTATCCTGAATAAATTCCTTCGCGTATTGATATCCAAATAACCGCTCAGCAAGTGTACGATTAAATCGTTCAACAATTGCCTGATCGCGATGTAGTGCAGTATGCCCTCGTCGTAACGCGGTATTATGATTCTTCATCGTTGATAGAACCACACCCTAAAATTCCTTTGCCAGGATCAACTTGTAATAGATTTGGCCTGCGCAGAGGACCACTTCGATAAATCCTTTCAAACGCAGAATCCACTTCAGTTGATTATTTTGTTTTTAACGGTTCTGCTTGTTTGTATCGACTCGCAATATCAACTATCGTTAGCGCGTATTTGTAACCACCATCATGTGGCAGAAATAATATATCAGCTTGATGAACCTCATTAGGAACGGTCACATCAATTTGTTTAGGCGGCGGTAGATAAATTTGCCATATCGCCTGTTTGGATAACCAATTAGCCGCAGTGGTATATTTCACCTTCGCGGCGCTAGCGAGTTTACCAATTGCTGCTTTACCCCTCCAGTCCTTTTTCGAGAATAGTAAATAGATTCCATGCTGCTATTAATTACCGGCACCTAACATCAATTTACCTTTCATTGCCGATTTTACTAGCCATGAAGCCAATTTTTCTTTGAAGGATTTATCAGTGATAGAATTCAACGCATGAATCAATTTCACATCTGCGATATGTCTGTGTTGCAGATTACTGCTCTTATAAGCAACATCATGGGCATGACACGCCTTATCAATGGCGTTTATTGGGTTTTCGCCCGGTCGAGGTTGGTTTTGATCATCGAGTCGGATATCGAGTCTCGTCCCAGGCCCACAATAATTATATCCTGGAAGGTATTTTTCTCCTGAATACTTCGCCCATGGGGTTCCCGGTCGTTTAGTTAGTTTGGCTGCAATATCACCTCCTCCTTTTTTTAAAAAAATCCTTGATTTATCAAGGGAAACAAATCTAAATTTCTTTTTACTGCATTGTACACACTTACCAGAAAGTGCTGATCTGTTATTTTTAGTTCTAATCGTCGTCAAGTCATCTGTGCCAGTACGCGCCTTACACTTCACACAATATAGATCCATAATTTATATATAATAACATAAATGTCATTGATTATTCAACTACCCGACGACGAGAACCTGTTAAACACCATGCGATATTGCCGAATTCAATTAGAATGATTATACTCGGACCATCTGGAAGTGGCAAAACACAACTGCTACTTAATTTGATAACGAGATGGATGAAATGGGACAAGTTGTATTTGATAGCTCCTAGTGAAGACGATCAACGATGTTACAATGTGTTAAATGATTTTAATGACAAAGCGGTAGAAGAATCCGGCGAGGGTATTATTGAGTTTATAACCGATATCGATGAAGCACCGAGCATTGATGATATTGATGTAGATATTAAGAATTTAGTTGTATATGATGATATCATGTTAGAAAATCCAAAAAACCTTGCTAGAATATTTTCCAGAGGCAGACACAAAAATACTGACGTGATTTATGTCACTCAACGGTACACTCAAATACCAAAGGTGATCAGAGATAACTGGAATATTCTTGCCGTATTCAACGGAGTTGATACACATACTCTTAGAAATATTTGGCAAACTTGGTGCGGCGGTGATATAGATCATAATCGATTTAGAAATTTCTTTAGTCACGCTCAGCAAAAGGATTCTTTAAATATTTTGCTTAGAATCCAACCGTCTGATCTAAGGCTCCATTTGGCAAAAGGAGGCTTAAGATATTTTGCTTAAAATACAATCGTATGGTTCATCCCCTCTGCTGCTGCTGGCTTGAAGTTGCTGCACTGGCACCACCACCTATACCAGATCCAACAAGGTCTGATTGTACCTCAGAAGTGAAAAAAAATATAATGGAACCAGAGTACAGAAAACCTATTTCTAAAGATTTTTTTGACTCAGTAAGAATTTTTAAATAAATTATTTGAGTACGACACACCGAATAACCTGGTAGAAGAATATTTTGATTTTCTTTCAACCACAATTGCTACTGAACTCACACGCTCATTTGACAATTTAAAGAATTTTTTGCGAGTATTACGCAGTATTATTCTGATGACCTAAACCAACAAATTATCGAACAAATTTAGCTTGTAAATCAAATTGGGGATGATGAGTGTTTTAATCGAGAAATTCGTGACTTTGTAATTCATGAAGAGTAGTATAAACTCTTTGAAACCATAGAGCCCTCTTATTATGTATTTCTTGGTTATTTTAAAGTAACTGAACAACAATTACCGACATCTGTAATAGCGGCACTTGCAACTGATGAACAAAAGCAACAATTATCCCTAAGGTGGTGGTATACATATATCACCGGGAACACTAAATATAAAATTAATGATCGCTGTCAATCTAGTTTGTGATCAGTTAATGGAAAGCAATCAAACAATCACAGAAATATCAAATCAGGCACAGTAGGGATACTGTATACTTTCACTCCTCGAGCACCCCTAGAAGTTTGATCGTGCAAGAACTTTTTAATTCGTTAATCTCCGTTGTCATAATTCACTACAAACTAGAATGAATTTCAAACTACGGACCAAAACTCTAACTTGATTGATTTATCCAGAAAGAATTTACAATTAAGTATTTATATAAAATCTCATTGACAAAAATATTTGTTGTGAATTTTACCAGTAAATATCCTATCAGAATTAGTAAACCCATCGATGTACACGATGTTTAGTAGCAAATACCCTATCAGAATTACCAAATTAATCTATGTGCACGATTTTTAGTAGTAAAATACATTTTTAATTAGCGAATCAATCGATGCACACGATTTTTACTATTAAATAAGATTTTGATTCTGATAAAAACGTTTCTGATTCAGAATAATATGTGCTGACTAAAGACACCTACTTTCATTTTCTATACTCAGAATTCACTTCCATACTCAGAACTCGGAAGCAGTTTCTTTTCCTATAATCCATTTTAACTGTTTTACACGTACATTCTTGTTTTATATTTTTTTGATAATTCAAATCTTATTTTTTTCTGCTACGTTAAAAACAAGTGCTAACTAATTTGATTATATCCGCTAATGATGCGTAGACTGCTTGTTGAATTCCCTTAATGAATGTATACTCTGATGGTAGAGTATATCTATTTCCGGATTTCAGTCCTTGTAAATATTCGAAATCAGAAAGAATTTTCTCAGGATTTAGTTTATTTAGTGTGTTCCTTTATTTTCAAATTTATAATAGTTTCATAATTCATTATATTAATAAATATATCTTTAATTAGTTAAATAAACAGTTTTATGATGGTGGTTATCACCGAGTCCCTTTATTAACCATTGTGGTTTTCATAGGGTCTTTTTTGAGACTTTCCTCATTTTGACGTTTTGGTCTTTGAGACTTTTTCGACCCAATGACCGTTTCTTGTGGGGTTACCTTTCAATGTGATTTCGAGCTTATACATTCACGCTACTGTTTAGTCGGGGGCGCCACAAAATTTTTTCTGCAGCAAATGTTCAGATGGTTGTCTATATATTCCAATTTCAGGCACATCCCCGAAGATCAAAAACAGAGGAATGCAAAACGCACTGATCACATTGGTCTGAACGTGATGAAAGATGTACATGAAATGCTTTCGGGCTGGTGCAGCCACTTTATATTGAAAAACCGCTATTACGCAACCGTCAACAATATGCCTATTACGGGATTCGAACCTTTGACCCAGAGTACCAGAATCAGACGTGTTATCAATGCGCTATGGTTCTAATCGAGAAATATATTATAAGGAAAATATTATATAGTTACCAGAACAACTATTTTGAATAATTTTTATTCTCGTTGTGACATTGAAACATCCGTCAGTATGTGAAAGATCAATTTCGTACCAAAACAATATTAGGTAGTTAAGTTGAAAAATATATAGTAGTTTGCAATAGTGTCGATATACATCGATGACGAACAAAAATACCTTTCAGGTCATTGACAGTAACAAGCGAAGTAACTCTGACTTAGCAAAATGATACATGACAGTAATTATCTCCCATGACCAGTAACATTTTATGCACCAAAATATATTGATTTCGGAAGGGGCCCCGAGTGGCCGAGTGGTCTAAAGCGCTGTCCATTAGTGATCTGCGTGGGTTCGAGTCTAACATTCGGCTAATGTAGTTTTGCGAGAATGCTTGCCAGTAGCTTCTCGTGGGTCGGTGGTTCTTTCCGGGTTTTTTCTCCCTTGTTTTTCCTCCACCAATAATACTGTCCGCCATGTATAGCCTATCGTTTGCTGAAAAATGGCGTTAAACCCTACAACAAAAATAACAACAACAGGTTATTGCGCTTTTGTTGCTGAAATACAATTACATTCATGTTGCTATAAATAAATTATGGATCTATATTGTGTAAATGCGAAACGCCTACTAGCACAAACGACTAAACAACAATTACTACAAGGAATAATAGATCAGCAGTTGCCTGTAAGTGTGCACAATGTGGTATAAAGAAATTTAGATTTATTTCTGCAAAATCAGGTGATGATTTTAAAAAAAACACAAAAAAAAAGGTGGTTAAATTTCAGCAAAATTGATAAAATTACCATGAACTCCATGGGAAAATACCCAGAAGAAATCCATCTTCCAGGATATAATTACTGCAGCTCTGGAACCAGACTTGATATCCGACTTGACAGTGATGAACAAACAAAACCAGGTGAATATCTAATAAACACTATTGATAAAGCTTGTCATGCTCATGACGTGTCTTATAAAAGTGACAATCTGCAGCATAGACATATCACAGTAGTGAAATTGATTCATGCGTTAAATAAATCTTTCAAGGAATCATTAGATAACTGGTTAGTAAGATCTGACATGAAGGGTAAACTAGTCCTAGGTGCCGGTAATTAATGAGCTGATTAATATTATTATGGAATCTATTTATTATTCCCCAAGAGTATTTTGGAGAGGTAAATCAGCAATTAATAAACTCGCCGAAGGAGCAAAGATCAAAGAAGTTCCTTCAGCAGATTGGTTATCAAGACAGGCAATATGGCAGATTATCTACCACAGACTAATCAAATTGACTTTGGACATTTTTATGTCAGTGTGCCAAATGAAGTTCATCAGGTGAATATATTATTTCTTCCACATGATACTGTTAAAAGACGGGCTTACAAGTACGCGTTAATTATATTTGATATCGCGAGTAGATGCAAGGAAGCAGACTCATTATCTACGAAAGACAGCAGCAAAAGTATCTTCTGCGTTTGAACGAATTTACTGACGAGGACCCATGCGATGGCCAAATCTATTACAGGTTGATTCTGGCAAGTAATTTCAGGGTGCAGTATCATCGTTGATGAAAAATCATAATGTCACCATCAGTCGAGGCCTTACTGCAATACACCGTGATCAGGTAATTGTTGAACGATCTAATCGAATTCTTGCTGAGCGGTTATCTGGATATCAATACGCGAAGGAATTTAATCAAGACAAGAGATCTTATGAATCGGTTGCAAGATTACCAAGTGTGATAGCTGCGTACATCATCATCATCATCATCAGTCTCTCGACCTAGTGTGGTCGTTGAGGAACTGTGCTGCTGAACATCTGACCAGTTTCCTCCACTTGTCTCAATCATGTGCCAATGCCTGTGTTTCTGCTAAACTTTTCCTGGTCCATTCTATGATGTTGTCACTCCGCTTTATTCTCTGTTCACCTCTCCTTCTAACACCTTTAATTACTACCCTGCAGTACTGCTGTAGATAGACTGTTGGCTCTAATGACATGGCCATACCATTTCAACTTTCTCCTTTTGACAGTTGCAGTTGATAGCTGCATTAAAAAATGAAATTACTCGAACAATCAATATGAAACATGATAGCACGACGACAACAAAATATATATCCGCATGAAATGAGTTTTCAAAACAGCGAATACTCGGTATTGTGACTGTAATATAAGTTGAGCTTGAAGGTGGTAAAAAAAGAGCGATCGATCCTATCTGGAGTGTTACCACAAACCAAATATCTAACATAGTAAGATCCACGGGTTGAGCCGCGATCTATAGATTAGATTCAACTGCAATATCAAATTCTTGTTGATTTTTTAAATCACTTTTTTATAACTAGCGAGTTTGTTTATTATTATATCATCGCTGACAATTTCATTGTTGGTGTTGTCATTACATTTTAAAATAACTCTACGAAGTTGATTTATTCTTCTAACTTGTGGTACTGCGAGATAAACTAAATTCGACCACTCTTTGCAATCATTTATGACCCAAACAACTGTAACAGCGATGGTTAAGCACTGGGATGAGTGTATCTTCATTGCGTATTCTAGCATCCAGGGAGATTTGTCAGCGTGCAGTGCATCTTCGACAACATTGCTATCAACCATAGCAATATCATTTAATACGAGAGTCTGTTTTTCTGTTTTTCCTGGAATATCAACTTCAATATTCTGTCTTCGTGTATAAGCTGGTCTATAGCACAACGGTACAGACAGCGCTGGAAACCTTTCTTTATGCGCTTCAAATAAGTGTCGCTGAAGTGTGTCTGACTATCTTTCTACTTGCCACTATCAAATTGTTTGGTCTCCACGCCTTCCAAAAATCATTTAACGAGGTTTCTGAAATTAGTTTACGTGTTCTTTCACATTGGATTTTATCTGACTTTAATTTAATTAATTTCTTGAACTCGCTTAATTCTGGATCGAGCGTTCTATGATCAGTATTAATTTCTTCAAAATCTACAAATTGCTTTAACCAATCGTGCGGAGACAAACCAACAAATGGTGGTGGTTGACCATGATCACCGCACCTTATCACGGCTGTATTTTTCAGTAACAATCAATCAAGAAACATTTTTAATATATCCAGTAACAATATGCATATCTCATCCCAAATAAAAGATCTTTGGAATATATTTCTCTCCCATTCGATCAGGAGTCCATGCGTCACCCTTATACGGAAATAAACTGTGATAAGTGCAGGAATTAACACCTCTTTCTTTCATCTATCTGGCGAGTCGTGTGTAGGTTTTAAAACAATCATGTCTTACTTCCCTCGAAATAATTCAATCACTCGTGTTGTTTTTTCACAACCGCCTGGTCCGTTTAAGTAAACGGTCTTATATCTACATACTGGATCGGATAGCGAAAGTGCATTCGATATTTCTGATATTTGTTATTTTTCAGGTAAGTATTGTCAATCGAAATATCTGCTGATTCAGAATAATCATGTAAAATTTCTTGTTTTAGTCTCCATTATCCCCAATGCGCATCAGAATTTGTAAAAGGAGCCACTGCTTCTTTATACTTGCTATCTATATAAAATGAATCCACTCTGACTGCGGTGTCATGGAATTTATTTATCATCGGTTTATTGAAACATAAGTCGGCATAGATGATCTTAGATGTCTATACTGAGGAGATTCACCATCGATATAATTAACAATTGTACCAAAATTTGTTCCATCAGACAAGTATGTTCTCGACTGACAAATACATGTTTGCTGTTGAATCTGCGATTATAAAATCGCATTCAGCGTGAATTAGAATTAATCGTGTATAATGCCGCTTGTGATCATATGCTCCGCCTTGAGTGACCACCACCACTGATTCGAAATGTTGACCAGGAGTGAGATGCGCCATCTTTCTTAAATTCGTTCTTAGCATCGCAAATGTTATGAAGAACATTTTTATCCCTCACTAGACCCTTCGTTGGTGCGTCTACAGAGATTCTATCGAGATTAAATCTATATGTTTTTTAGGGCTTGATTTTTGATTATCTCTCAAACTCCTCCATAATATAATTAAGACAAGTATTTAAATTAAAAATATATTATATAATGAACTCTTGCAAATGGTTGATGATAGGATCCGTAACTCCCTGTGACAAGTCCAGCAGAAACGAAGTCTGCGGATATCACTCAGAAAGTGTGCGGCGGGGAAGTTTACGGAATGATTGAGGGTGGTCATGTAATTGATCACATTGACGGAAATCCAAAAACAACTCCTTAGATAACCTTCAAACTATCACACAAAGTGAGAAGACTTTACTCGGTCTTACCGGTAGATCTAAAACGGTGGCAAAGAGACGTGTAAAATCTATAACGGAGACTGGTGAAGAAAAAGTATTTCAATCTATGAATGAAGCATTCAAATAATTTGATATCTGCATACCCTCGATTAGACGTGTAGCAGAATGTGTACATAAATGCCACTTTTTCTGAGAAAGATAATACAAAAACTTTTTTAATATTTTTAAAAAGAGACTGGTAGGTTATCTCGATTGTATAAATACTTATTTTCCTTTCATTTTTTGTCATTGTTCAATAATTAATTAATTTTGATACTTTGAGTCCTCGAACGTAAAAAGTTGATTGAAACTCCCATTCGTATACTACTACTTTTTGAATATCCTAAAGACGGGAAATAATTTTAGTTTAGAGTAACCTCGTTTGTAATTTTACAATATTCTCTTATAAAATACTCATATTGTAAATAAAATAGTCTTTTAGGTTGTTTTTTTTCTTTAAGAAATATTATCTTCATTTCTCTGAATTTGTTAGGTTTCTTATTTCATCTAGATTTTCTCAGCTGTAATAATTAAAAAAAATGCACAATAAAATAACCACACATATTAAGTGACTTGCTGTTAGATACATAAATAGATATATTTTAATTTTGATCATTATCAAGGCAGAAAATATATGTTTACATATATTTACTAAGAGAAGTAAGGGCAATGGGAATTCAAGAACATATATTTCTAAAACACACCGTGGTTTATTGCTCTTAATATTCATTTGTAGTAAATCCAGTGTTTGTAATTATATAATAACTTTTAAACATATATTTGTCAGATAGAAACATTACTTATTGCTAACGAGTCTGATTCTCATCCTAAGGACAAGAGTTCGAACCCCGTAACATCCATATTGTCGACGGTTGTGTAATAGCCGTTTTCTGTATAAGTGGCTATCCACCTCAAAGCTCGACGTTCAACAGAACAAATACACACTCTCCCGCGCCGTCATCACGGTGTGGTGCTATAATGCACTCCCGTGATTGATGTTGGGGGAGAGTGTGTAAAAAAGTCTGTTGAATGTACAGAATGGCCTCCGTATATGTTGTGCCGTCCTAATATAAATTAAGGTTTACTGTCTATAACATATAACTGTACTGTGTGTCGTCATTCACCAAACCACGCCCTCTTGAGCCGGCTAGACTGTTGTTTGATAGGATAGGGGTTCACATTGGGGGTAGTGTTTGGTGCTGCCCCTGAGCCTACTAAAATGTCATAAGGTACCCTGGAGGCTCATACGAGGTTGTGTTGTCTTGTGTATATCTCTATGTATGCTAAGATGTGATAAGGCACCTTAACAGGAGTGGTGATTGTGCTGTCTATATATCTTTTTAGTTTTCTTTTAAACTTATATTTATTATATAATGAACTACGAAAATATCATGGTTATAATAACTGCTATTATAAATTTTAAAAAATCAAGAAATAAAATGATCAGATATACAAAATTGTGATAAAATCCTTTCTGACTTTAAGTACCTACAAGAGCTTATATTTTAAAATAAATATACACTACCGTCCTAGTATAAATTCATGAAGGAAATCGAACAGGCTGTTAAAACATCATTATCGAATAAAAGCGAATTAAGTAAGTTTATACCAGTATTTACCGCAGTAGAAATAATAAGAGCGGAATTATCAAAAGAATACGAAACGAAGGAAAATATTAATTCACGTGTCACACTGGTAAAAAATATTATATAAAACGAAAGTATGAACTAAGGAGGCTTCTAAATAACGAAGCGATGTAGGTGAGCATAGAAATATTGATTCAGAGTAATACTAAAATCATACACGCTGATTTCATCAACGCTGATAAAGTTACTATTCTGATATATTTAATGAAAATCGTCTGATTTCACAATAATATAGAATAATAATTATATTATGCGACTGAAATATTTTATTTATAATATATTTTGTGCACAGACAGGTTTGCTCACATTCTGATAAGTAGTTGATTGCAAAATAATAAAAGTAGTTCCTTTTGATTTCATCAATGCTAATTTTGAATCAAGATCTCACATACCGACTTAATTGTAATGTTTCTTGAGATAAATGAATTAAGTTAGCGTTTTTGTCTGTAAGTTTGAAATTCATTCTAGTTAGTAAATTAATATGGCATCGTAATTATACTAGGGTGACTGGTACTTGTATGATCAAACTTCCAGGAGATACCTGAGGTGTGAAAGTATATAGAATATATCCCTGCTGTGCCTAATTTGATAGTTCTGTGTTCGTGCTGTAACTTCTATCAATGGCATCGCACACAAGGTTGACCGCTATCACTGAGGTTATATTTACATTCCCGGGTGATATATGTCTACCACCTCCCAATGGATCATTATTATATCCGAGAATGTTATCCTGCATAGGTGCTATTTTTTCTACTCTGCGAGTATTCGAGGAAAGTTTTCAGCGATAAAATTGCTGAGTGATTGTTTTTGTTTAGTTCGTTTTGGTTTTGGTTGGGGGTGGGTGTATTTATAATTTTTTAAGATCAGCTTCTGCCATCGAGTACTTGTAATGCATTTTTGTTTATTAATATTATCTGAATTAATTATCGTATGTATGATTTTTCGATTAAGAGTTTCAATATCAAATTGTACTTGATTTAATATTTAGATTTGTTTGATAATATTATCCCGAGGTGATGTTAATTCAGATAGATTCTCGTTAAAAAAAAACCGACTCAAAATTTTTAGCTGTTGTTTGTGAATTTCATTATAGTTAATAAAATAATTGGTTAAATTGCTACTAATATCAATCGTGTCCATACTACGTCTTCTCCTAAACTGGTTATAAAAGAGCTTAAAATTAGGGTTTTTCCATTATAAGAACGATTATCTGAAGTAAAATCTCCCCGTGCTGGTTCTGGTAAAAATGGTGGTGCTTCCGGGGCAACTTCAGGCCATCCTAGCACTGTTCTAATCGATGATTGATATATATCCATGACGTAATCGGGAGAATTTATTTCTATCTCGGCTGACAAAGATGGTTCGTGAACCTTTATAGCTATCTTTGATTTTCTTCCTGCTATGGATTTTATTCTACGTTGGAAAGCATCATGGATATCTTTGATTTCATAACTTCCTTTGGAAAGAGATACAATTTGTCAGGGGTTCTATCTAATTTTTTTAATTTGCAAATACCTGAGACTTATTTGGCTGTTGACCTCCGAATGATTTTGACGGGATTATTTGCCAACTGCCGTATACTTGTAATTGGGCAAGCGCGATCTTTTCCTGGAATGGCAGTTGGAAAATTCACTCTAAATTCAGGGTTAGTTGAGGTTATTGATATCATTGTTTTTGTAGTCGAGGTTGTGTTTGCGACTATCTGTTGCAGTAATTCCTTCGTCATTATTATTGTTATTTTTTTCTTTTTTTGATGTATCATAGCTCTTAATCATCGCCGTGAACTCGTCATCTGATAGTGTTGTGTCATCGAGAATGGATGATAAAACCGAAGATAATTGAGAATATGCAGCTGTTGCGATATGTAATTTAACTATATAATCATGCAGTTTATTCTGACTGTACGTGGATATTTTTTGGCAATGATATTAGCAATCCCTTTAATTGTTGTTGCCACTGAAACACAAATTGTTATAACTGCAGGTGAAGTCATTGTTACCACAGTTAGTAATATAACCGTTCGAACAAGAACAGTTGAAACCTAATACACGATTTAATGAACGCGGGTAATACGCCTGTGTTATTGTTTTTATTTTTTACCGCATATCCGTCAATGCGATTTGTTAGTTTCGTTTGCAATTCGCGCACTTGAGCTTATAAATATTGTTGGACGTTCCTTATATTATTTACTTTAATCAATTACAACTTCCACAGACCACGTGAGCGACGCTGATGCTAAATTATTGCTACTAAGGTTATTGTAAATGTTTCAGTATATCCTTTATCTATTATTGCACTTGTAGTATTAATTCCCGTGGACATACTTGAATATACATTAAACTGCACTGCTGAAATTAGGGTTAATCTAGAGATACCTCGGACATCTTCAGTAACTTTAATGGTGTTTTTGTGAGGTAATCAGGCGAAAGATCCATGTTGTATCGAGTACATTGTATTGATACTTTGTTTATGCGGTATTTTAATCTTATCAAGCCGTTCTGCGATAGCAGGAAAATCACTAACAATATTATCCTGTGTTTGTTTAATCGTGTCGATAATTGTTTTAATACCAGGATGTTTCATCGGGACACTCGATGGAGTACCAAAAAATTTAACCGCGGTTTCATCTGTTTTTCTAAAATTTCTACGGAGATTAACAAGAGCGCCTACATGCACATCATATTGGGCTCGAAGCGTTGATAGTTTATTGTCTATGGTATCTACATAGCTTTTTGTTGCCGCGTCGATGTCAGATGTTGGTTTACTATATGCCGTTATTTTATTCGAGTTCATGTCGAGGAGACCTGTCATTGTATCACCAGATTTTTGTACTCGCGCAAGAATATTATCTAATACAGTTGGAAAAAGAACACCTGGTTTAATCCTAAATGTGGAATCAAACACCGCTATGGAGTTTTCAGTTATTCTATTAAGTCGAACAATGCTATCGTTCATAATTTTCCCTGTTTGTCTTGAAATATAACAATTTTGTTTGGCAAACATCTACAAGATTTAGCAATTCGGATATTTCGTCGTATTTTTATCACATTCTCGCTTGATATTCCGTCAGTGGTTTTTTGTCTATGGACAGACCTTCCCCAAATGTCTACCATTTTACCTTTAAGATCCCTTTAATCGGTAGGTTTCCAACGCTGAATTGTGTAATCGTGTACGGCTATATGGGGTGGTTTAGTTGATTTTGATATAAAATCAAGTACATTATTACTTCTTGGCCGCATATTGGTGGGTCGGCTATTGTCTGTGTCGGTAGCGTTGAATACCAAAGAGGCAGTTTTAATCGGTATATACACCGATACATTATATACAATACATAAATTCCCTTGGTGGTGCTAGCCCATATGAATCAATCTAAACGATTCCACGTGGATCAATCACGTATGTAACCCAGTGAGCCCCATCCCCAGTGGAAGTCTCGAGACTAATTATACCGGTTTCAATACTATTTGGTGTGGTAGGTAATTGATCTCGCATAGAAACACTTCTGAAGTTTTTATTTTTATTCTGAACTTTTTAGCAGCATCGATTAAATCAAAATTTGAGAATGGCGTTACGATTAAATGCTCCCTGGTAGTGTCAGGCCATTTACAAAGCGAATAAAATGACTGCCTGGTAGCCTTAGATATCTTCCTCCTTTTTTGTATCCTTGCCCAGTTGCTTTTTTTAATGACATTCCTGCTGCTGTCCCAACTGCTTCTAATTCCGCTGCTTTCGCGACTGCTGGGTCGTCCGCGGTAATCAATGCTGGTATAGCCGCGAGAAGTGGAAATATACCTCTAGATAGTGACCTGAACACCTTTTTTATATCTTTTTTTGCATCATTGAAATGCCTAATCTGACGTGCTGTCAGTGATAATTTATTCTGAATGCCAGTTATCTGATTGTGTTATAGCGATATTGTAGTGCCACAGTTTTTAGCTGAATCCGACTGCAGCGTTTTAATCTGACCAGGAGTCAGAGTAACACTAACGTAACAATACGACATTTGTACTAATGCGAGTGATCTAATTGTGTGTCATGTTTGGAAAACATTACACGTTTTCAACTGGTGCGTCAAAGAGTCTCATTCGTCCACCTTCGAGTGACATTTCTTTGTCGCTTATCATGACCGCGATTGCTCTGCCACCAGGAAAAATAGGTGGTGGACCAGCTACTGCGGCTGGTATGTTACCTAAACGAGCTCGAATGGTTATAACAACGACAGATTTTCTGAATAGATAAATGTGTTCCAACGAAAAGTAATAGATCGGATACAACGTTTTAAATACTAGCTAAGAGATTTGCAGCCCGGTATCGATATCCTGATCACGTCCCATATAGGACATCAATCGATAATACGCACATATAACATCATTGCGCGCAAAATCAAACAGTATATATTTTAGACACTCCGAATGTGTCAAGTACCATTGAATTTGCTTCTTGTTTAACTAGTCTTGTATTTGCCTGAAACGCAACAAATATATGTCGTGGTGCCGACACCCCCTGTTGTGATCCTATTTGCCAATCATGATTCAATATCCTTCCATTCAATCGAGTATGTAGCTCTGTTAAATAGCGCCATCACACCTTTATTAACAAAACCAACACGATCACCAATTCTGTGTTCGGTATCATCTGCCTTTACGAGTTGACCTACGTGTTCAATAAACGCTTCACAGGGTAGAAGATATCTACTCGTATCATGAACTTGTAATTCAATTCTCCCTTGCGGGTTAGGTGTTTTTGCATCATATGAATAATATGGATAATCGCGCAAAAATTCATCCCTGTTGACTGGTTTATTCATGTCGAATGCTACGTTGGACACCTGCTGACACATTTTATTATAATTTTGTCGATCTAAATCATCGTCTAACGCGAAGATCACTTCTCGCTATCAAACTCGAAGCTATATTTTTCTATCTATTTGGCAAAAGAGATATCAACTTGTTGATTCATCAAGGTTACTAAATTTTTTTATTTGCCGCTTGATTTTATTATTTTATTTACATCCGCGGGCATATCTGTTGTGCTTTGTAGTTTTACTAGTTGTTACTGAATTGTCTTTCGTCGTCGTAATAGATTCATTGCCCTGTCTTTGATTGACGAGAATGCCTCATCGGCAACATCACTAATTACTATAGGGTATTTTCACGAATAACATCAATAGCTTTCATCGATAATTGTGGGCCTGTTTTTGGAGTTATTCTTGTAAATAATCCGTAGATACGATTTCCGAGTCCATCTCCGTAATACGCGCTGTATACTGGGTATCGTATATTTAATACTCGAACTCGTCAAGGCATATGTTGAGAGTCGTGTACGATCATCTTATTTAATTGCTATTCGTCTAATCACTGCAATCATCAACGAGCTCATCTATAAATTCTATGTAACGGTTCATATCCATAATACTACCTTGAAATAATCACTGACAAATATCAGCATCTTCAATAATGATCTCATGAGAGTTATTTCCAGCTCGTTTACTTCTTATGAGAAGTTGTAACCGCGAAGCATCATTAAGAATATTATTAGAACAATCAACAAGACCACTCCCGGTTGGAGTTTCAAGCGGAGAAAATCCACTACCAGTAGCACCAGATGAATCAGATATTTTGTTCTTTGTTAATGGTTTTCTCTGTTGATCTACTGCTGTAGAAAATCTCGAAAAAACTTGATCATCATGATGGATACTACCCTTATAACGAATTTTATAAATCATTTACGATATTCATCTTCAGTTATATTTTGATGTTCTTATAATATATAATCCAAATTCGAACCATCTGCAGTGTATGTAACTAATTGAACACCACCCATATTTTTTCTTTTTTCATATGTTTCAGGTTTAAGTTTATTAAATAATTTTGAACCGATTGACTTATTTCCTTCTCTTTTAGTTCCCTTGATTTTGTGGTTGAGGTTGATGAAGCTGCGAAGCATGAACACCTACTTCAAATTCTTTTATTTTCATCTTGTATGACGCATATCTTGGATCAGTCTCTGCAGTTTGTTTTTTATTATATTTTATGCGAAATTTCCACTTATACCAATCCTCTTTACTTAATTTTATTTTTACCATAATCAGGTGTCAGGTAGTTTCCCCTGTAACTAAAACTTAAAACCGCAAAACGTGATATATCAGTTGGGGTATTAAGCTTTGTAATCGAAGCAATCGCCTCCACAGTAAAGATTTCAGGTTTGCGGAACGTCAAGTGGCAGCAGGGAGTGTGAGCAGACAAAAATTATAGAGGTGTCTATGAGGCAAACTAAAGGTTTATACAAAAACGAAACAACAAACGTTGATAATGATAATTCAAACCCTCGTACTAATATCTCCAAGATTACCCACGTGAGGTTTGCCCGTATACACCGATTAGATGACACACACACCCTGCTGCTATAAATTAAACTGTCTTAACAAATAATGGCAAACATCGGAGAAGCATATTCAACCAGAGATAGCTCGAGAACGGGAAGAAGCGTTTAAATATTATATACCTGTCAAGGAAAAACTTCAAGCAAGATAACAAGCAAAAGTTGAACTCGCGGAAGAAACTGAACGATTATTTAAACCCATTACTACAACTACCAAAGAGGTTATATACGGGGATACTAAGCCAGAGGAAAGAGAGGGTATTTTTTCAGTATTAAAATGAACTGCTAAACAACCTGCAAAATTAGCTGCAGCACAACATCCTCAGTTAGATAAAAAAGATACTTGAGGGTATAGAAAAACTTACATCTATCGTGTATATTACAACAAAAAACAAGCTAGAAATGATGATCCAAAATACGTGAATTATGTAACGGAATTACTAAAACTTGATAAGGAATACAGATCACAGCCTCAACAACCACCACCTCTATATTTGTCATATGAAGAATATCCTCAACCTCAGCAACAATGACGAGAGAAAGCACAAAAAAACAATAGTTCCATCTGTTCAAAAATTAATTAATCAACTTGAACCGGGAGTATATAGAAAAAAATAAAAAATATGAATGATTCTCAATTAATTGAATATACCGTAAATTATTCAAAAATGTGCAACCACACCATCAGATACTTACTAAGAGAAGAGAGTTTCATCAGATGATTTATCAAATTTATTATAATAAGGATGGTATTAGTATTAATGATCTAGATTTTAAAAAATTTTCTACAAGAGTACAAGAACAGATAACATTAAAACGTACTAGATCAGAGAAAAATAAATCTGGTGCTGCCGGTAGTGGATTTTCTCCAAGTGAAACCTCAGCTGGGACTGGTTTTGTTACTTGTCCTAGTAATATTCTCGATGATGTACAATGATTAGAAATCCGCATAGGACGTAAAAGAGCTGGGAATAATTTTCCGGAAATATTTAATGGAGCGGTTATCTGTCAACGATTATTTTAGCGTGGTATCACGGATATCAACATTTACAAAGAATTCATCGATGAGCTTGTTGACGAGTACAGCGATTAGAAATAGCAACTAAATAAGCACCATATACCTCGACGAGTTAGAATAGTAAACTCACGATATCCTGTCTACAGCGCGTATTAGGGAGATGGACTCGGATATCTTATCCAGGGTTTATTTACAAGAATAGCTCAAAAAATCAGGCCCAATATCAAAACAATTATCGATGAAAGCAACTGACGTTATTTCATGAAGAAGCTTCTAAAGTAATTATTGATGTTCTTGGTAGCTCGTTCTCGTCAGTCAGAGACAGAATAATGAATCTATTACGAGGACGAAAAAAGGTTCAGCAACAACCAATGAAATTAGAAAGCACAACATATATACCAGCATCTGAGAGTACAGAGATAAATCAAGCTGCAAATCACAAATTAGTATCGCTGATAAATCTACGTGTTGATAGACCTTCCGCCAAAGAAATAGAAAAAAATATAACTTCCAGTTTGATAACAGAGAGTGGTTTTAACGTTAGACGATGATTTAGATCGACACAATTTTAACAGAATGTTTCAAAGCGTATCCAATGTAGCATTTGACATGGATAAACCAATTGGAAAGGATGAATCGTTGCACGATTGTCAGTATTATTCCTATGATTCAAAATCACCTAACGCAACAGGAAGAATTGAATTACAAGTTCACGATACGTTTATAGAAGTTGTAGGTAGTCTCGTAAAATTAGATGATACCGCATATGGAGAAAATGATCGAGTTGTCTTTGTTAACAACGGTGTGATGGCGCTATGTAACAGAGAAACATAATCCATTGACGTAAACGATATAGAATCATGCTTAGAAAACGTCGATGTTGCCACGACGATAATCGGTCTTGCAAGATATTCCGATGACTACACAAGATCGGCTGGTCCAACGATGATGTTTGCAAAAGACACATTTGATCATCCAGAATTTAAAGATTTAACCATAGGTACTGTGAAATTCGCAGTTGCAACACCCGCGGTAACATCAAGGAACGGAAATTTCAACTTGGGTTTTGCTGCACGTTGAGCGATGTTAAATAAACGTTGAGAGTTTTCATGCGCGATTCCGCTATCACATACTTATGGATTTTGTAGAGACGTCAGAAAGGTTATATTTGGTGCCAAGCATACAATAATACTCATGAAAAAGGGTACTGACGATGATGAGATATGGTGAGCTAATACAGTTGATCCTGGTAAAGTAGTATTATCAAAATTATCCCTGTGGACGCCAACAATGACTGCATCGCTCGCTGCAGAACAGCGTCTACATTCCTATATGAATCAAGGCGGTAAAGCGTTGTTATCACGGGGTGAAATGACCACAGATAGCACTCTTGTGAACGCTGCTGGGTTGTTCACATGGCAAATAGAATCACATCAAGGGGTGGCAGTACCACGACATATATTTATCGCATTTCAGGCAAATTCTAGAACGGGTAGACAAGAAGCAAATTCAATGGTATTTGACAGATTCGGAGTTTCTGAAGTTTCGTTAAGGATAAATGGACAACAAGATAGTGCTGAAGAATATACTACTAGACTTTGCACGTAACGATGTTGTACGTGCGTATTGTTAGGTGCTTAGGATCGAATAAGCAGCAACACAGAAAGAGTGAAAATTAACAAGCATGTAAAATTTAACAATGAATTTATTAAGTACAAATATTTTCATAAAATCAAATCCAACATGAATCTAATATAGAATTCACAAAAATAATCCACTAATGGAATTGCAAGTCCTGACAAATAAATGTTCTAATAGTTCCAGGTTCGAATCTTGACGATGTAATAAAAAATGGCTGATGATGTCACGTGATTTCGTCAGTTCTTGTTTTATATAATAATCCAAATGAAAATATGTAAGCACATATTCTTTTCCAGATAAATAAGTCCTCTTGCTTCAACGAATTGACACAATTTCCAATATAACTCAAAACACAACTATTAATTTAAAGCCCAGAGTTCTACTACTGTTAACTTCCAAAACACAGCTATATATATGTAATTCCCTCGTAAACAAAAAGGAATCATGGGATTCTGGAAGATCATAGAAAGAGGCTACCTTCACTAAGTGACGTACTAATAGAATGATCTAGAAGAAAATCATTCACTTCCCACCCGCAAGAACTAAATATAAAAAGTGATCCATGGATTTAACCAACAAATATAAGTTAGCGTTGTTTGTTCCAGTAAGTAAAATAATTAAAGCTATTGAAGATGAACTTAAAGAGACATAACGAGCAAGCACAAGCTGAAGCTGTTAATGCTGAGTTGGATAAGTTGATAAATGCACCATTGTAAAATCCATTGTTGAAAATCTTCGATTTTCTATTTCCATTGATAATCCTAAAAGGATTTCATGAAAATCTAAAAAAAAATTCAAAATTATTTTTTTTAATTATTTTTTTCTTCGTGAAAATATATCAACGATTTTTACTGTGATTGTATTATTGTAATTGCTATGGTAATTACTTGAGTACTCGCATTCACAGTAAAATTGCGGTTTTGAAAAATTATTGAGATTTTCCCATTTTAACGGCTCTATGAAGTCTAATATAATTTTTTTTTTACAACTTGAGGTGGGTAATTATACCGGTAATCATGATAAGTAATTATACACTGGGAATATCGGAATAATGATAAGTAAATTTTAAACCTCGTTAAGGTAAATGACACGGTAATATCTAACAGTAACGGTGTTTTTATTATTCCTATGGTGTAATTATTCCGATATTCCCGGTGTATAATTACTCATCATGATTACTCATCTTGATTATCGATGGTAATTTATCGACGACAGCATGGAAATTGAAAATCATTTTATGATTTCACGGGTATAATTAACGATACAATTACTCGTTGTGATTTTTTTTTCGAAAAATTTTAAAAAATATATTATATGCCAAATCAACCAAAATATTTATCAGAAATAGATGTTGATAATATTATTCTGTTGCGAGGAAAGGATAAACCCGTTAATATCGCCGCGAGATACAGAATTGGTTTGACCAGGTTGTATAAAATTTGGACTGATTCAACAGCGAATAAAAAGTTTCCTAGAGGACTTGCTGGCACTCAAGCTGGTAAGAGATTGACCAAGGAGACCAAACAATTATTTACTGCTGTTAATAACGCGAGAGAAGAATTTTCTTATCAACGAACCGAGTATATTAAACTTCAAAATGAAATAAAACTTAATACTGAGCGGGTTGAACAAAAACAGCAAACGTTACAAACGATGATGAATCGGTATAAGCTACTACTACAACAACAACAACAACTTGAAGATCTTATGAAAAAATATCGTGTACCGCCGAAGAAATAAAAAGACTTACACAACAAGAACAAACCCAACAAAAAACTATACAACAGCTAATTCAACAAATCGACGAGAATAAAAAAAATCATCGACGAAGATAATAAAACCATCGCGGTACAAAATAAAATTATACAACAACATAGAACAGCCATAGATAACAATGATGAAATGGAAAAATCACTCATGGAAATTTTCAACAAAAAAAATAACACAATGGAAATGGAAAATCCAAAGGATTTTCACAAAGAGATTTCACCACCGGTAATTACATTTGATGAGTCACGATACCCTAGTTTTATGATTGAAAATGGAAATGGAAATCTTGCAGATTTCACCAAGTATTTTCAAAAACTATTTTTTTAGCTCATCAACAGATATACATGAGTGAGCGTATTGCATTATTTGATCACGGTTTAATCTCACCGCGGTTATAACGTTTTGTTGAAGCTGTAATAGTTGATAATCCGTCAATAAAAACTTCTCATTGCCCAGGTTATCTATGACTATATCCACGTAGAACTCACCTTGTGTTTTTCCGCTGAGGATTTCTCTGATAGCGTGTTCGAGGAGATCTTTGTCGTGGACTGACACTAAATCATGTTGATACATTATTAAAAAGCTAGATTTCTAATTAAAAAGTTAAGAACTTTTCACATCTAACGTTATCTGTAATGTTTCCCCACGAAGATCAATCAAGGAAAAATCCTGATCGGTTATTCTAAAATTCATCCTGGATATGAGTCTATTAGTGGTTTCCAAATAGGTTAAATGACGTGGATTTTTCACTATGAGACTCCCCGGAGAAACATCCGGAGAAAACGTATATAGGATATATCCTTGATCAGCGTTATCTGATCTTGAAACATTAATTGCGAAACTCCCTAGGATACCATCACAGATAACATGTATCGCAATAACAGATGATATATCAACGTTGCCGGGGGATCTGTGTTTGTTGTTTTTGAATACTGAATTATTCGACCGTAGAATTTCCGTAGGGGGGGGGGGGGTATTTTAAACCATAGCGCGTGAATCTGTGGAAAGAATTCGTCAATGAGTTTTCTCAGCGATGCTTTCAACGCTGGCACATCCCACCCTGTAAATTTAACGAAGACTAAATTATCATCGGTACGCGAGAATACTCTTTTGAATTTTTGTTTTTCGGAAGATTTATCCTCGTAGACCATCGAGAGTAGTCTATCATTGAGGTAATTCAAATCAGCGATAATTTGATTTAGTTGTTGTTGTTGTTGTCGTATTGTCTCACGCTGAGTTGTTAAATCGAGTAACAGAGATCGTTGTAGAAGATCTCGAAGTTGGTTTAGTTTTGTTTGGAATGTTTGTTTCATCGCGTTGAAAATCTCAGTAAGGGATTTCTCTGTGATTACAAATACACCTTATTCACCAAGAGCAAATCTCCATATTATTCTACCATACTCGTTGTATTCGTAACGTCCAAGTGTATCAGTTTCTGTTCCATCGTAGTCGTTGTATGAATATTTTTGATAAACATCTTGAGGTCTTAGAAAACTAATGTAGAAGTTGTAGTTGAATTTTGGATCTACAGCGGGTAAATCATCAGTGAAGAAATCAGATTTTACAGGTTCTGGTAACGCGTGATGAACCGCAGGAAGACTATTCAACCACGCTGTGTGAACCCGTGGGAAAAATTCGTCGATGGTGTCACTGAGTTTTCCTCGCATCCATTGTACGTTATATCTTGGAAACTTAAACGTGGAGATGTCTTCGATGCGGATTTTGTGTTTTGTTGCAAACTCAGTTTTCGATATATTAATATTTAATATAGCATTAATAGCAACTACATTTGAATTTATCTCGATGACCGTTGACAACAGCGGCTCATGTCCTTTTATCTCAATGGGATATTTATCAGGTTCATCCTTAATGTCGATTTTATTTGGTCCTGTGATTGCTTGGATGGATTCTATGATTGTTTCATTGATATCTTGGATGTCATATGCGTCCGTGGGTAGGTGTATTGTATGCCATTCTGGTTCACCTTGGGTTCCATCTGGTTTGACTTTATTCTTATACGAAAATGTAAAACCGTTATTGAGAAGTTTACCATTAAACGGTTCTGATCGCACATTAGGCCAACTGTAGCAACATCTTAATTGCGTTAGCGTTATTTCAGATGCTGCCAGCGGAGGGTTAAATTCAACGCTGAACTCTGGTGTTTTCATTACCAGCAAGATCAACTTTGTCTTTGTCGTGGTAGTATTTGTTGCTATTCGTTGAAGCAGTTCTTGTGACGATGACATTGTTATTATTATTATTATTTTCACGCTCCAATTTCGACATCGTTGAATCATACAACCGAATCATCTTTGAGAATTCCTCGTCGGATATAATTGTGTCGTCGAGGGATGACGAAATCAACGAAGATAATTGCGAGTGCGGGTTGGACACAGTAACAAGTTTAACTGTGTAGTCGTGCAATTTCTGTTGACTACACGATGATATTTTTTTTTTGTTATCCCTGTCAATACTCCAGTGATAGTTGCTACCGCGGATATACAAATTGGAACAACAACCGGAGCTATCATTGTAACCGATGAAAGTATTATTCTAGCGCCGGCAATTACACCTGACACCGAGTACACGGATACGTCTATGGCGGTGATTCTCCACCGATATTTCTTCTTTTTATTTCTATATTCTTCAATTAATGCTTCAAGTTTACCTTGAAATTCTTTGACGGTGTTATAACGATATTGAAACACTGATGGCACCGTTGATGACATTTTTATCTATTAACGTGGTAAACAATTTCAATTGAAACTTTCAGTTTAGTTGTTTACTTAAATCAGCTACGAATTCAACATACCATGACATTGGAACCCTAGCTAGGGTGTTATCCGTGGATGTTATCGTGAATTGTTCATTTTTATCCTTGTCGATGATCGTTGATCGTCGTATTATTTATCCCGGATGAACTCGATGATGATATCGTAAACAACGTTGGAGTCACTAACGTTAATCGATAAATTCCCTTTACGGCTGCAGTAATATGTAAAATAATATTTATAGGCGTCCACGTATATGATCCGTATTGAATCGTGTATACCATGTGGTTGGTGTTCACATGAGGAATTTTTGTTTTTTCAAGTATTGTTATCATCCTTGTTGCATCCTTTTTGATGGCGTTGGTGGTCGTTTTAAGATCATCGATGGATTTTTTTATATCTGGAAGTTTTATATCGAGTTTATCAAGTGTATTTACAAAAAATCTATCAACGAGATTTCTCCGGAATACATTAAATACTTTTATATGATCTGCATATTTTCCTTGTAACGTTGTCAGCTCCAACAGAGAATCCATTATCGTGTTGAGATTCGGCACGGTAACACGCGGAACACCAAAAAATTCTGTCACAGGAACATCGATATTATACACGAGGGAATTTTGTAAACTAGTAAAAGTATTAAATGTCTTTATGTGATTGTCATATTGTTAACGTAGTTTTTTTACATCAACGATGTTGTCGTTGACGGATTTTTGTAAACTTGTTTTATCTTGTAAATTTGTTATCGATGAAATAGCTTTTCTGATCATTTGTTTTACTTGTACGATAGTAACTGCTTCAGAAAGATGTGATACTGATCTTCCAAAAATATCTGACATTGCTATATTAGATATTTCTCTTTAAGTGATTCATCATTGTGTACTCGTGGATAGCCTTGTGAGGTAATTTAGAACTCGTCGAGATAACCGTCAACGCGTTAAGAACCTCTTGTCCACATATTGGATGATCTGTTAATGTCTGTGTGGGTAACGTTGAATACCAAACTGGGATTGAATCAGACAACTTAGATACATATTTAATAAATTCATTCGGAGGTGGTAATCCATATGAGTCAAAATAAATAATCGATGTTGGATATATTGCGTAACAAACCCAATGAGTTCCAGGTCCAGTGTGTTCATCGAGATTAATTATACCGGTTTCTTTGATATATGGTTGTGCTGATCTTTCATGAATACACCTCTGAAATGTTTTATTGGGAGTTTTTTTACTGCATCGAGTAAATCAAAATTTGACATTAGATTTAGCTGGTTTTGTAATGTCTTGTGAATCGACTTCCTGGTAGTCTGAACCCGCGTCCGTTTTTTTAAACCTGAATTTCTCGAAATTCTACCACCGGTTGCTTTATTTAGACCCTTACCAAACGCTTTATTAAAAACATTAGAAGCAAGTGCTCCAGCTGCTCCGGTTCCTAACGCTCCAAGAATTGCAGGTGCTGCTGATGTAATCAATTCTGGAATTGCAGCTAACAGTGGGAATATATCTCCGGTTTTTTAATCATATCATTGACAGCAGCTTGTGAAAAAGTCAATCTTATTCCGTTGTTAGCTTTTAACGCGCTATTGAAATGACCAAGTTGAGTTTTCGTCAACGATAACTTATTTGGTCCACCTGTCATCGCGGTTTTTTTAAGTGTTATTGTTGTGCCACACGTAGTAGAATTTTTCGATTGAAGTTTCTTTATCTGACCAGGTGTAAGGTGACATTAACATGATTGTACGACATTTTATTTAGATAGTGATCATCTAATTGTACCATTACATATTTTCTACTGGTGCGTCAATGACTCGCATTTTTCCACCACCACCTTCGAGCGTCATAGATTTGTCGCTGAGAATAACAGCAATTGCTTTAAATCCTCCAAGGGCCTCACCGATACGAGCCTGAAATTTTACATCAACGGTCGAGTGTTTAGATAGATCAAGATGTTGCAGCGAAAAGTAATAAACCGGGTACAATTCTTAAAATCCAACTGAGATATTTGTAGTCCAGATCAACGTTTTGATCACGACCCATATACGACCACAATCGATGATAAACCCGTCCTATTTGATTGTTACCGTAATCGAGAATAAGTTGTTCCGCGGGTTCTTGCTGATTACTTATTCGCAATGATACCTCACTGACGCCACAACGATCAAATATCATATGAGACCGCAATTGTAGACTATCATTTGCAACCCCAACTCGCTTTTGAGTTCGATTAATACTTAATAGTTGATCTTCGCGTGAGCACTACAGTATGACTTGCACCAAAGATAACTCTTCGGACATCTCGGCAAAATCCAAATATATGCGATAGCGGAATCACACATGAAAATCTACCCTCGTCGTAGATGTTTCTTTTTCGTGCTGCAAATCCTACGTTGTGCTCGGGATTAGTGTTTACAACAACAGCTTCAACATCAGCATCATCAGCAGCAGCTGAAACTTTTTTTGGTCGTCTTAACATAAATGGATTATGATCAGCGTGATCGGTAGTATCCTTTGCAAACATCATTGAATGACCGGCAGATTTAATAAAATCATCAGAGAATCTAGCTATACCTATTATTGTGATTGCAACATCAACATCGTTATCGATGGATTCAATTCTAGTAGAATTAATCATATACTGAGCGCTGTTAAATAACGTCATTATACCATTGTTGACAAACCCGATTGGGATAT
This sequence comes from Unio delphinus, assembly GCA_029339505.1. Taxonomy (NCBI): domain Eukaryota; kingdom Metazoa; phylum Mollusca; class Bivalvia; order Unionida; family Unionidae; genus Unio; species Unio delphinus. The sequence continues at coordinate 7,316,827 of JAQISU010000174.1, forward strand.
TTTTGAGATTACCACCGGCGACAAATGGGGTATTATCATGTTTTGTTAGTCGTCCCTCTACTTCGATGTACGCTTCACACGGCAAGAAGTATTTAGATGTATCATCAAATCTAAGTTCAATTCGTGATCTTACATTCGCATTTTGAGCTTGATACGAAAAATATTGATAATCGCGTATAGAATCATGTTTTCTTACAGGAGCATCTACATCAAAAAAATCATCGATTTCTTGTTTAAATATTTATACTATAACGTAGTTGATCTAAATGTTTAACAGTTTCAAACCGGAACCAGCAATTAATCTCAACCTCGCTTTTACTATTTGATTAATTGCGCTACCTATTTTAGGTGGCATTTCCTCTGTAGACTGTAATTGAAAATCCTTTGGTGAAATTCTTTGAATTTCCATTTTCACTGGCTTTTTCCTCTCGCCAACGACATAAGTTTTTCTTTTCATCACCCAACACGTCAAATGCTTTATTACCAACCTCTGTGCCAATTTTACCACTGAGAACCCCAATAGCTTTTAACGCTATTTCTTTACCGATCGGTAACAGCTTTGGAGCAAGTCGAGTAAATAGTCCAGTGATAATATCACCGATTCCATTTTTGTAAGTCACCTTGTAAACCGGTAATCGTGAATTTACGACATAAACAGATCTTGCTCTGTTCATACTACAATGTACTATCATTTTATTTAAATGTTATATATCTAATCGATGATAAATCGCGGCGATTAATCGTTGTAATAATCATCGGTAAGTTCATCGATGAAACTACGATATAATTGCATATCCATTACATGACCTTGAAAAAACCGTTGACAGATTTCAGTAGCTTCATTAATTATCTCCGGAGAATTATTTTCAGCTCGTTTTCCTGCAATGAGAACTTCTAACTGTGATATATTATCAAGAACACTTCTTGAACAGGGTATTAAATTTCGAGAATTTCCACCACCGTGATAACCACTACCAGATTTTTTAGGTACGGTATATCAGCTTCAGGTTCTTCTACTCGTTGAGGATCTTCTACAAGAGGATCCTTTTGTATTCGTGTTTCTCGCCCTCGTCCTCGTGGACTTGGTTGTATACGTTTTCGTTCTTGTTCTCGTTCCTCTTTCTCTCGTTGTTTTTGTTATTGTTTTAATCGTTGTTGTTCTTCTTTTTTTCGTTGATTTTGTTCGATTTTAATTGTTGTTCTTCAGATACTAACAAACCTGTTTTTTGTTGATATTCGAGATGTCTTCCTCTAACAGCAGTTAAATATGCCCAATATATAGGATCATTATTATTAATTTTTGGTAGATGATTTTTAATTCTATAAACAGCCTTAGCCATATCATCTACGCTTGAGATATAACTGAATTGTCCAGGTTTCAAATAATTTCCTTTATTATAAAATCCAAACACAGCAAAATTTACTAAATTAATTATATCATGTTTAGCAATATCCGATAAAGCCTCCTCGGTAAATCTATCTCGGAGATCTTGAATTCGTTCATCATATTTTTTAGGAGGTTTAACCTCAGGTACAACCGCAGGTTGTGATTGTTTTATCGCGGTTACAACTTCTCCAGTTGCCGCAGTTATAGGTTTAAATAACTGTTCAGTATCAGTGGTAAAATCTAAATTTGCTTGCTGTCGAGCTTGCAAATTATTTCGGAAAGAATCTCTCACCGGGAGAAATTTTCTAATCGCATCCAGTCTCTCTCGAGCATATCTAACAGATTGTGCTTCTCCGATATTTGTCATTATATAACATCGTATACTTAATTGTTATCGATGTTCAGTGCTCAGTCAACCCCACACACATTTATAACAATTAATTTATCAGATCCTCGGACACGATATCGTATTGGACTTAATCAAATATTTGGTTAAATCTTCGAAGATTTTTCCCGAGACCCAACGCCGCCATTTTTTTCCCGATCAAGTTGACCGCATCCCCCATGACACATCATGAACCAATCTTTGTCATTTTTAGAAATACATAGAAGCTGTAGATTCAACAAATAACAAATGGTAAAGGATTGTTAAATATTTAGTTGAAAAAGATTTTTTTAGTTTCCCCCCCCCCCCCGCTGCTGTGTGTAAGCCACCTGTGCAATTATGTCAGATAAAAGAGTTATAGAATTTCTTAACACCCAACGCCCTGTAGGATCTAGTACAAAGTGTACATTTAATAATTCCCTAGAATAAGATAAGTCCTTCTTACGAGGACAAATGTCCCCTAACTTTCAAAACTAGGGGTATCAAAGTGATACCTTTTAGTTAGTTCAATATTAGAGCAGGTAAGTTTTGAATTTTGATGGTGAACCGAAATGACCATATTAGTCGTGTTTAGTTTGTCAAATAGAGTTCTCTTCCCAATCCACGCGGCTGAGAACTCAATGTCTAGAAGACACATAACACGCAGACAAACAACACAAAACAATCAAACAAACAAAAAATGGCATGGCTCATCTTTTCAAGCCCTAAAAAGGGCTGTTTATGAAAGGATTCTATCGTCCTTTCTGCTGTATGGTCTTGATAGCAGCTTTTTCCGGAGGAGTCTCCATGCTCTTCTTGGGAGTCTTGTTCTTTCTGTTATCCTCCCTTTATGATGTTGTCTCCTCTCGTTGAAGCTGGTATCTCTCTGGAAGTCTTGCAGGTGTTATTTATTCTTCCTTTCCTATCCTTCCTGTTGTTTTTTATTCTTCCCAGGTGGCGGGTGGGTGTTAGGGAATTTTTAAAGATACTTTGTGCCATTATAATATGCAACCCCATATGACAGGCTGTGTTTGCGTGAAATTTTATTCGATGTTATATATACACTGGTGTGCTGACCGATTTGAATTTTGAAATGTGCCTATTTGTGTGGCTTTGTGCCACTGGACCTGATAGTCGGGGTAGACTACCTCATATAGTGCTAATTTTTGGGTTATGTCTGTAATTTATTTTTGTGTTGCAACATTGTGTCGCTGGGCCTGATAGTTTTGGAGTTAGACTACCTCATATGAACTATTTGAGGCCGTAGACCGAACGGAGCTATATTTAAATTAGGTGGTCCAGTTGAGACCCATGTGGGTACTAGTGCTTTTGGTTGGGGTTCTTACTAGAGGAATAATTAAATTATATTATATGTTGTCAATGAGGTTGCATATGAGATAAGATTGAGAGAAAGAAGGAATGTAGATAAAGAGAATTCCCAAACTATTGTTTGAATTGTATACCCTATTTTGTGCTGTGTAGTTATTTATTAATTGAGGATTATATCTTTGTCCTTTGAGCACACATAAATCCAGTAGCCCTGTTGTTTTAAATTCTTCAATTTAATTTGTTGTTGTTTTTACAGGTTTAAGTTGGTTGGATGTTTAAGCTGATAAACTTGGCCTATTAGGGATGCTTGACATGAGGAACATCCGGGGTCCGAAATACCCAGCGTAGTGTAGCTGGGTCACATGGGTGTATCAGACCCCTTTAGGTCCCCTGCTTTGCAATCCTATGGATATTTGTTTATCATGCCTAAATTTTTTCTAATAGCCCTGATGTTTTAAGCAATTCAATGATGTTGATTATTGTTAATTGTATGTTATTTTGATTTAATTGAAGTATTTCTGGGTATGTACTTGGTGCTGAGATAATTATTTGTTTAGCTTTGAATATATCCCTTTCCTTTAGATTAGCATTACAGTTGTTGAAGATATGGTTTAAATCTTCAGGTTGTTTACATCTGTAGCAGTTGATGTTATGTGGGAAGGGTCCCAGATATTTACCAAAGCTGTTAGCCAGCTTGGTTTTTCCTAGCATAAGTCTGTTTATTTTGATTTGTTGCAATCTGTTACTTCCCAGCATTGGGGCATTTCTATTGGCTTCTTTGATGTTATTGCGCAGTACTCTCCCTTGTTTTTTGATGATCCAATCGGCTTGCCATGTTTTATTAATCATAGTATAGATCAGACTATAAATTTCAGTCTGACTATACATGAGTGGTACGCAATTAGGGTCATTTAGTTTTCTTTTAGCCAGTTGGTCTGCTAATTCATTTCCTTTTATATTTATATGCGATGGAACCCATAGAAATTCAACTTTAAGATTTTGTAAATTTAATTGTTCTATGGCTTGATTAATAAAAGTAAGGAAATTTTTTCTAGATTTAGTGCGATTGTTTTTGATGGAGCAGCAGAGGGGGCGAATCAGACAACTTTTTTTTGTTTTTATTTTTGATTATACCCCCTCCAAAATAACACTGGACCCTTCTCGCGAAAAAATAAGTCTCTGACCCTTGTTTGAAAACATTCGCGTCGCAACGTCGTTGTCACTCACCCTCTCTGCTGCTAGAACTTTCAGTTGGGGTTAACCGAATATTTGATCAAGTCCTTACTACGACGAAAATCTTTTCAGGATTTCACAAATAGACTAATTTGTAAAACCTCCTCTTGTAAATCAATCAGATTATTAGACTGATCTGTGAGTTTGAAATTAATTCTGGTTAATGAATTATTATGACATCGCATATAGACTGGATTCACCGGAGACTCAATTATTAAAAACCCTGGAGGAGCTGTTGGTGCAAATGAATACAAAATATACCCCTGCTGAGCTTGATTTGATCGTTCTAGATTAATTTGATAGCTTCCTTCGATCACATCACACACTAAATTGAGCGCAATCACCGTTGAAATATTCACATTGAACGGAGCAATATGCCTGCCACCACCATCTGGGTCATTATTATGTTTGAGGATAGTTGTTTGTGGTTGTGATGGTGTTTTTTTCCACGTATCATGGATTTTTTTGAAACCTTCATCGATAGCATCATCGAGAGATTTTTGTAGTTCTGAGATATTATATCCTGGAAGTTTGACTGTTGGAATATCCTTGACCGGGATATTTAAGTTCGATGCAAATGCTGTTCTCGATAGGGGGATATTGTCACCTAATACTTCTTGAATAATTTGTGAATGAAATGTTTCCATGTCATTGATGATTTTGTTACATGTTTCTATGACGCTGATAAATTCATCTCGGGTGAGAGTACCGGATTTAAGGGATAATAACAACAGTGAAATATCGTTATTGAAAGCTGTGAAATTTTCAGTGATTTTATCCCAGTTAGCAGAATGATAAACAATTTGGCCGTTCTCATATTCTACTCTAATGAAAAAATTCAATTTGTCATAATCTCTATAACTCTTTACTGGATTATCAGATTTTGTCCTGTCGGTGATATAATCAGTTTTTTGTGGTTCTGGTAATTTAACGGTTTTTCCACCGGGTGGTAATTCAGGCCATCCTAGTACGGTTCTTATCGAGCTGTTATAGATGTCTACGACATAACCCTCTGTGCTTATTTCAATGGCAGATGATAGTGTCGGCACATGAACTGTTATAGCTATTTTTGATTCTTTTCCAGTAATCGATTTTATTCTACGCGCGAATTCATCATTGATTTGTTCAATTTGATATGATCCGGTTGGTATGGAAACAACGTTCCAGTCTGGGGTACCGTCGGGTTTATTCTTATTTGCAAATACCAGTGAATTATTCGGTTGTTGACCACCAAATGGTTTTGACCTAATATTTGGCCAGCTGTGGTATACTCGTAATTTTGCTAGCGCGATTTCCTTCACTGGGACCGGAGAGGGGAAATTCACACTGAATTCTGGATTCGTTGAGGTTATTGAGATCATGCTTGTTTGTACTGGTTTTGTGTTCTCCACTATTTGTTGAAGTAATTCCATCTGTGTTGTCATTGTTATTATACTCATGTTGTATTTCTAATTTTGACATCGCAGAATCATATATATCTACCATCGCTGAAAACTCACTCTCTGATATAATTGTATCATCGAGCGATGACGATATCAATGAGGATAATTGCGAGTATGCAGTGGACACAACATGAAATTGAATTATGTAGTCTTGTAGTTTCCGTTGGCTGCATGAGGATATTTTTTTTGTGATTATTGAAATTATTCCAGCGATTGTTGTTGCCGCAGAAATGCAAATTGGAACAGCTATCGGAGCCATCATTGTCACTGAAGACAGTATAATACCAGCTCCGGTGATTACACCACTCACAGCGTACACAGTAACATCAATTGCGGTAATTCTCCTGCGATATTTTTTAATTTTCAATTCATACTCCTCAGACAAGGTTTTGAGTCTAGTTTGATACTCTCTGACCTGATCATAGCGATATTGCGATGATGAAATCATTTTTTATTTTAAATACGCTAGCGTTTTCAATTGAAACCGTTAGTGAAATTGCTTTGCAATTTTCAACTTAAATCCGCTACGAATTCCACATACCACGTTGTTGTAACCCTAACCAAATTTTTATCAGTAGCTATTAACGTGAACTGTTCAGTTGTATTCTTGTCGATGATCGTTGAAATCGTATTATTGACCCCGGATGAACTGGACGATGAAATATTAAATTGAGTCGTTCTCACTATTGTTAATCGATAAATACCCTTGACGGTTGCAGTGATATCTAATGTGTTGTTTGTAGGTGTCCACTCAAATGATCCATGTTGGATTGTGTATACTAAGTTGTTGGTTTTCTCATGAGGAATTTTTGTTTTTTCAATGGCTGTTATCATCCTCGAAAGATCACCTTTGACGGCTTCGATGAAGTTTTTCGTCTCATCGATGGATTTTTTAATATCAGGGAGTTTTAGTTCAATTTTATCTAACGGGGTTCCAATAAATTTATCAATGGCGTCGGTTGTTGTTTTTGATGCTTCGTTGATAACCTTTTGATCATCAACAAACGTTTTAATTTCAGCGATAGATGGTGTAACTACAATTGGGGATCCAAAGAACTTTTGAACGACATTTCTACGGAAACTATTGTAGTTTCTTAAATGATCTTCAAATTCTTTATCGTGGTTTGTAAATCGATCTGTAATCGTCGAAAAAAGTACACCCGGTTTGAGTTTACCTTGATCGGAAAATAACGCGATAGTATCCTCGATTGCATTTTGTTGTTTAACCAAAATATCATCCAGAGAAATATTACTGGTTTTCAATTTACCTTGATCGGAAAATAACGCAACGGTGTTCTCGATTGCATTTTGTTGTTTAACCAAAATATCATCCAGAGAAATATTACTGGTTTTCAATTTACCTTGATCGGAAAATAACGCGATAGTATCCTCGATTGCATTTTGTTGTTTAACCAAAATATCATCCAGAGAAATATTACTGGATTTCAATTTACCCTGTTTGTCTTGAAATACAACTATTTCATTCGGGTCAACACTTGTTAAGTTCAACGTCTCAGCGATTTCATCTTTAATTTTTTTTTTTATATCCTTGATAGAATCAGGAGTTGCAGTGTCATCGGGTTTGGGTTTCAGAGGTCTTCCCCAAATATCAATCATGATATTTTATATATCTCTCTCTAAAAAGCGATTACTAGTGTAGTCATTAACGACAATATGTGGTGGTTTTCCCCTTGGGTTACCCAAGGAGTTAGAAATAGCGTCAAGGACATTTAATACTTCACTGCCGCATATTGGTGGGTCATTGATTTGTTGTGTTGGTAGCGTAGAATACCAAGTCTTCATTGGAAGGGTTTTTATATAACGCATAAACTCTTTTGGTGGGGCTAATCCATATGAATCAAAATAGACAATCCCACGTGGATCAATAGCGTATGCAACCCAGTGAGTTCCAGGTCCGGTGCTGTTATCGAGATTAATAATACCTGTTTCAGTTTTGTTTGGTTGATGTGGTAATTGATCTTTCATAAAAACACCTCTGAAATTTTTAATCACTAATTTTTTAGCAGCATCCATTAAATCAAAATTGGACATTGGAACCATAGATTTCTGAATTAATAAACCGTTCCTGGTAGTCTCAGGCCTGATCCGTGAACGGATCTCCCGCTGTACCATGAATACGGGGTTCCTGGTAGTCTTAGACCCTTTCCGCTGTACCATGAATACGGGGTTCCTGGTAGTCTTAGACCCTTTCCCTTTTTTTATACCCTTGACCTTTCTTCGGTTCATATGATTCAGCAATGCTCTGTACCGCTTTTGTTCCCAAGCCTCCAACTACCCCCAATGCGGCCGCTTTTGCTACTGCTGGGGCTGCTGCCGCAACCAATGCTGGTATTGCAGCAAACAACGGAAATATACCACCTGTTTTTATCATATTTTTGATAGCAGCCGCAGAAAGAGTAATCTGAACACCTTTTTTATCCTTGAAAGCATCATTGAAATGTTTCACTTGACGAGTTGTCAGCGATAATTTATTTGCCCCGCCATTCATTTGATTAGGTTTCAACGTGATTGTGGTTCCACATTGTTTAGCGGATTTTGATTGCAATTTTTTGATTTGACCAGGTGTCAATCACACATTGATATTACTATATGACATTATACAAATACAGATTGATTCTAAATCGTAAAACGATTCAATGGAAATATCCTTCGGATTTTCAATTACATATTTTCCACTGGTGCATCTACCACTCTCATTCTTCCACCAACACCTTCAAGTAACATTGATTTATCACTAAGAATGACAGCAACTGCTCTATAATTCGGGATAAGGATAGTAGGTACCCCACCAACTGGTGGACCAGTCGGACGGGTTACACGGGCTCTAAAGTGTATATCAACGACAGATTGTCTCATCAAATCAAGATGTTCCAATGAAAAGTAATAAATCGGATAGAGGCTTTTAAAATCCAATTGTGATATTTGCAAACCGGTATCCACATTTTGATCACGTGCCATAAATGACAACAGGTTATGATAGACACGTGCAATATGATTCTGACCGTAATCAAGTTGTATATCCTCGGATGGTTCCTGCTGTCCGTTTATTCTCAGCGAGACTTCACTAACACCTAACTGATCAAATATCATATGACTTCGTTCTTGACTACCAACTCGCGCAGCATTCTGTAACGCAATAAATATATGACGTGGAGCTGAAACCCCTTGTTTTGATGCCAGGTGCCATGTGAATGTACCATCAACACTGTCTTGTTTAATATCCGTGGTCACTGATAACCAACTTAACAACGACTTTCCTCCTTGGTCCATAAATGATAGTAGTCGCTGTTCGTCTGTGATTGATGGAGTTAACACTGGCATCCATAATGATAGTTTTGTTAAAATGACTTTACCGGCAGCAACCCCAGCATTACGCCAGATTGCATCATCATCAGTACCCTTTCGTACAAGCGCTATTGTGTGTTTGGCTCCATAAATAACTTTTCTAACATTTCTACAGAATCCAAATATATGATGCAGTGGAATCGCACATGAAAATCGTCGACGCTGCCCATGCAACGTTGCTACGCGTGTTGCAAATCCTAAATTGAGATTACCATTAACGCCTCCGAGAATATCAAACGCAGCTCCGGGTCTAACTCGACGTTCTGGATTAGCTGCTACTTGTTGATTGTTTTCTGCAGTACCCTGTGCTGTTAACACTTTAATGAATTGAAGGTGATCAGCGTTATCAGTAGTATCCTTTGCAAACATCATAGATGGACCCGCTGATCTTGTATAATCATCAGAATATCTTGCTAACCCTATGATTGTTGTGGCCATATCAACTTCACGGTCAATGGATTCAATTTCTTTTCCATCAATGAGATATCTAGCGCTTTCAAATAACGCCATGATGCCGTTATTAACAAAACCAACTCGGACATTTGCGTTATTGGCATATGGAGGATCATTATTTACGGCATCATTTGTTACAAGTTCTCCTTCTACTTCAATAAATGCCTCACACGGTAGAAAATATTTACTGGTATCATGAACTTGAAGTTCAATTCGCGATCGGAGATCTGGTTGTACTGCGTGATAAGAATAATATTGATAATCGCGTACAGAATCATCTTTACGCACTGGGGCGTCTATATCAAATGCTGGATCAGATGATTTTTTGAACATTTTATTCTATTTATCAGAGTCTAAATCGGATTTTCCATTTCATCGTGAAAAACGCTAGCGTTTTCGTCGTGGTTTTTTAAGGCCACTTCCTGCTATCATGTTTGCAATATTGCTTTGGTCCCCTTGATTTACCATCGACGCTAGTTTTTCATCTACTGCGTTATTTATAATTTTACTAACACTTGCAGGCATTTCTTCTGTAGACGGTAACGGTTTCTTTTTTCGCCCCACTAATGATGTTATTTTATCCTTCGCAGTTGAAAACGCTTTCCCGGCAAGATCTCCAACAGTACTAATACCCTTATCACGAATAACATCAATGGCTTTCATTCCAAGTTGTTTAGCTAACGGCATCACTTTTGGGGCCGTTCTTGAAAAGAATCCTAAAATGGTCTTGCCGAGGCCATCTCCGTAGTATGCTCTATAAACTGGAAACCGTGAATTAACTACATAGACGAGGGTTGGTTTATCATGATTGTAATGGATGATCATTATTATAAAAACAATAGTGTTTTCAATTGTTATTTAATCACTATGATACCCATTTGCTAACTCGTCAATGAAATCTCGATAGGTTTTGATATCCATGATACCACCGGCAAATAATCGTCTACAAATATCAGCTGCTTCATTAATTATTTCTGGAGAGTTATTTCCAGCTCGGAACCCTCCTACAAGAACATCTAATCGTGATATATCATTGATAACACTATCAGGACAAATGTTTCCAATCCTTGGATTTCCTAATCCACTTCCGCTATAGCCAGCTGCTTCATCTAGTTTGTCTGTATCCGTGGTTTGTAAATAATCAAGAATATCATCATCATCAGGTGGTAGTTGTTGTTTTTTTTGTCTCCGTGTTGGTGTTTGACGTCGTTCTTCTAAATCATCATCATCATCATCAGGTGGTAGTTGTTGTTTTTTTTGTCTTCTTGTTTGTCTACGTGTTGGTGTTTGACGTTTTAGTTCTTGCCGTTCTTCTATTTCTCGTTGTCGTTCTTCTATTTGTTCTCTTTTATAATTACTAATTCCCTTTTTAAATTCCTTGTACCCTATCTCATCCTTATTCAAACGACCAATCCCTTTATTTAGTTTATACAAATAATCGAACCAATCATTACTTGATATTCTATCATTCTTATACTCGTCCTTTAAAAAATCTTTTTTTGAATTATAGCTTTGAGCAGCAAAATTACCAAAGGCTTGATAATCCTTTGATTTCAATAAACTAGGTTTTTTTATTAATATTTTAGCATGATCAGTAAATTTATTCAACAGAGAAACAGTCGTTTTTTTCGGATCAGTTTTTTCAGTTTGTTCAGTTTTCGCTGCTAGTTTTTCAAGTTCACCAATAACAGATTTTCCCGTCTCGGGACCATCTCCCAGTAAAGCACGCTCTACTCCTTTCGTTGCTGTGGTTACTGGTTTAAACAACTCTTCAGACCCCAGAGCAAAATCAGTTTGTAAACTCTGTCGTTGTTGCAGTTTATTTCTTACAGAGTCGCGAATTGGTATAAATTTCTTAATTGCATCTAGTCGCTCACGAGCCAATCGGGTCGTTAATGCTTCATTGACCATTATTTGAAATCAGAAACCATTTTTCAATTGTAAAACAATTTTTCCCATCGATGATTCCATCCTTAACGGTCCAATTTTTTATTGCTGTGAAATATTTTTATTTTTTATCCATTGATTTTGCCTGTTTTGGTGCCATTTTGGTGGTTTTCAGTTGAAAATCTCAAAGAGATTTTACAGTCAAGTAGTCGATTTTGCATTGGATTTTCCATAGGGAAAAGTTCTTAAAAGAACTTTCAAAGCTGTTAGGATTCTATTTTATTTTCGCAGTGTGAAATATTTTCACTGATTCAATAAAAAAATGACAAAAAAAAAATGAAAATCTCAAGGAGATTTTACTGTCTGACAAAATATATTGAGGGGCTGGTCAATCAAAATAGTTCATTTTCTTGAATTAACGCTCGTAAGTTTCTAATTTTAGAATTAACTTCCTTTTTCAATTCATATTCGTTACCCAATTCTTTTCGTATTCCTTCCACGATAGTATATAACGGAACAAACACATCTACTTCACTGGAAAATGCAAGAGAGTCTCGAATAGAATTTTGAATTTTTTTGATGAGTGCATATTTCTTTGGCAACATATACTTGTTAGTGCTAACTCCGTATTCTATATCCTGAAAATCCGACTTGATTTGATCAGGATTTAACCCATCTGACAATCTAATATTCTGATTTTTCAATTTTGCAATTTCAACTATGATGCTATTCATAATTTCAGAATTCATATATGATAATACATATTTCTAATTCATTTTTCAAAAATAAAAGAGCCGTTAATATTTTTAAAAATTCAGTCTGTATATATAACTATCTTTTTTAAAAATTCAGTCTGTATATATAACTATCTTTTTTAAAATTCAGTCTGTATATATAAATATATTTTTTAAAATTAATTCTGTATATATAAATATATTTTTTAAAATTAATTCTGTATATATAACTATCTTTTTTAAAAATTCAGTCTGTATATATAAATATATTTTTTAAAATTCAGTCTGTATATATAAATATAAATGCAGACAAAAATAAATATCAACCATGATGAGCGATTATCAGTCATTTGGCCCCCTTGATATAGGCCGTTGTGGTTCTATTTGCATTCATTGAGTCCCTTATTAGGCCTTTGTGTCTTTCATAGGGTCCTTTGTTAGAGCATTTTTCTGTTTCTGTTTTATATCAGAATGTTTTTTTTTGTTTTTGCTCTTTGAGATATGACCCTATGACCGTTTCTATTAGCCTATAATTCATTCTGGGGTTACCCAATGTGCATCCACGTTTTGGCCGGTAATTCATTTTTGAACACCATACGGGGTAACCCAAATGTGATGGAGAGCTAATTACATCCATGGATGGTATTTATTTTAGGTCATTTATATTTACATTCACCGGAAACATATTCCCCTAAGAGTGAATCTAACTCGTCAAATAACGGGTTATAATCACAAGAGGGTATGTTTACGTGAAATGACCTAGAGGTTACATATATACGACAACACATCTTTGGAACTCCTTGGTTGCCTTCACATCCAAGTAAGCCCAAGGGAAACCCGAAACATACATCTCCGAAAGGGGAGGCCTAACGTGGCAAACGCCATCTTAGACCGCCCAGAAGATATGCTTGGGGTGACGTCACAACATATACTTAATTAAGGACAGCACAAATACCGTATATATTTCCACTGAGTGTTGTGGCAAATTGTAGGTATACATATACTTAATTAACTTAATTAAGGATGGATTATAATTCAATGATGATGGGATTATAATTCAATGATGATGTAATGTAGGGCATTTATGTGTTTACATTCACATAACATGCAACCCATGAAATTAAATTCATGGTTGCGTAAGTTGTCAAAAACCGACAACCCACCGCTACCGTAAATTTGATAGCATGGGTTTTGCATGTTATGTGAATGTAAACACAGAGGGGGCGCCTTCCTCCCCTCAATTAAATAGAAAAAAAAAAAAACATCCAACCGTTTCACCATCAGACAATTGTCTGCTATGGGGCGCGAACATGTGAAGAATAATTGTCTGGGTTTACAAGCCAAACACGATACCGTTAGACCACTGTTCACGTCTATAAAGAATAACGTTTTTTAACGTATATATGTTGTAACTATTCATATGGTATATAAAGGAAATTAATACATCAATCCGCAAGTATGCTATTTTATTTTCTTGAATTACTTATTAATGGTGTTTCACAGTATTTAAATGAGACAGAATATTTGACTTAAACACTAGAACAAAGAATATAATTGTTTGAAAACATGTCTTTTCTTACAAAACAATGCCCAGCGCTGAATCACAATACCCATTAAACAAGTTAACACAATCTAAGGGAGAAAGTATACACGTGTGTTATCCTGTAACGCCTGTATCTCCGGATCACATCCTATGTTATGAAATACGCATTAATCGCACGTGACACAGAATATTTGACTTAAACACTAAAAAAAAAGAAAATATATCTTTTCCTAAAAAGAAATACCAAGCCGCTAAATCACAATGATAACTCCCTTGGTTATTATCATTTAAGAGTGGTCTCCCTTGGTGTTATAGACGGTACGCGTGTACTGTATTTTGACACGCGAAAATAGAATTTTCTGATAATACCATTACGAATGCTTCATAATTAACAAGCACGGAGGGGTGAGGTCTGAATTCTTGGTTCATTTGTATAATAACACTATTTTTCTAATTCATTGTTTGGTTTAATTATAAGTCTCTGTATATAATCTTGAGCAGTCTTTATTATTTTGTCATCGTTGGGGTCAATGGCAGTATTTTTTATTTTTTTATCATAATAGCGTTTTAGTTCCCTGTATCGTCTGCCGCCGCACATAACGCATAATTGCGACCTCCCCCTGACCCCAACCCCACATTGAATACAGGGTAACGGACCTCGGCTTCCACGACGAAAGCTTTGCATATGATACCAACAGAATTCAATTCTGCATGATTTGTTACACGGTGTCACTGATCCAATCATAAGCCATTTGCAATGATTCATTATACTTAAATCTTTCATTTAAATACTTGTTTTAATTATAGTATGGAGGAGTTCGAGAGATTATCGAAAATTAAGCCCTGGAAAAGTGTTCAATTCAATCTTGATAGAGTTTCTGATACACCAAAGAATAAAATTCTTGATAGAACCTTGATTAGTAAAATCAGAGACTGTTTTAATGAATTCAAGCGTGATGGGGCAGCTCATTGTTGGTCAACATTTCGAATTGATGGTGTTGTTGACGCTACCATGAATGATGAAAAAGCAGCAGTGATAATCTCACGTCTTGGGGAAGAAAGAAATTTTTTTCGAATAAAATTCCTTATCCGTGATAATGGAAAATGGATAATTAGGGACAAATACGAGCCTATTCTTAAGGACAAAAAAACTGTCACTGTGACTCAGGATTCAAAACCAGGAATTTTGACTGGACTTGATAAACCCTACTACGAAAGATCTTATCCTGTCACAGTAGTTGTTTACGGGATATATCCACTCAATGAAAAACCTGATATTTCAAAACTAGCACCCATGAAATATTCGACAGGGCTCAATTGTGTAGCAACACGAATAATAGAACACTTCACAAATGCGTCCCGGGGAAATAAACTAACTGATCTAAGACGAAAAAAAATAACCGAATGGGAACTGACAGTGAAACAGCATGGGGCAACAATTCAAGATATAGCCAAATTAGAAACATCATTGAGATTTCCAATATCGGTAAGGACAATCACCGGAGAAGTATTATACGAATCGAAATATAAATCACAGGGAGCTCCCATTGAAATTATTGATCATAACGCACACGCGTGGTCATCTGCAGTAACAATATTCCCACGGGATAGAACCGTAAAATATCTGTTTGGAACCGAAGAGTTTTTTTCAGAGCAGAAATTATTTGATGCTATTTACCATTTGAGTAAAAACGATTCTGTGTCAGTGTGGCTATTTCATAGTACTTCAGACGAAGAATGTAGATTTGATCAGTTTGTAAGGCCCAACGGAGAATTGTACCGTACTGAAGAGCTACATAATCAAATGAAACAACTAGCTAGTGAATTTTCTCCCCAGAGTTTTGGGGGGGAAGACAACGATCAATTATTAGCAAACTGTTTTACACTTCCATCAGTTGTAGCACATTTTGCTAGGAAGAAAAACGCGTGGAAACCAACCCGAAGTGAGTTCTTATCAGATGTCAAATTGTCCTGTCTTGAATACAGCCATGGAGGATTATGGAACACAAAATACACCGCTGATACCGTTATTTCAGTTGATATGATTGCATGTTATCCAGGAAGTTTTCTTGGGTATGGAGAGTGTGAGAAATATTTCAAACGATTTGGACACCCTACACACGAAATGACCCGTGTTGCTATTAATGGACCACTGCCACATTTCGATTTAACCGGATTCGCTTGTGTAGTATCATTTGAAATGGCTGAAGGGCTTCATCCGTGTAGTTATCTTTGGATTGGTAAACACATGTCTGAAAAACACTGGATGCCAATAGTGTTATTACGGTATATGCTTGATTGTAAGATGTTAAAATCATTAATTGTCAGTGAAGCAATTATATCCTATCGAGCACAGAAATCAGTCTGGTTACCACAACCTGATCTTGAAAAAATAATTAGCGAAGAGCGAAAACTGTTTCCTGATTTTAATGAACAACAAATCATGGATTGGTCCAGACAGTTATTTGAAATCAGAAACAATGAAGCAAAAGATCTTGGACGAAGAATAATCGGTAAATTTACCCAAGGTGGCAAAGATGATAATACGAGATATTCTTCACGATTGATTATAGACAATGCTGAATACGATTTTGTAATCAAAGATTTAACGAATAGGGGCTTATATGTCAATCGTAAGGACGCATTTATGTCAGATGGAACCAAATTGGGTACAATTGTTACTTACACTGATGGATACCATCAGCAGTACACATATTTGAGAGCTTCTATGCTTGGTTATGCTTCTATTAATTTATTTTCAATGATCAATAGATTTCCTACCACCGCAGTTAGAGTTGCTACTGACTCATTTTACATAAATAGCAAAATGGCTGATTTTAAGGCTACTGGCAACGAGAATTGGGGGTCATGGAGAATTAAGAAGGAAATGCTTCATGATTATATTCCATCAGCAGATGTTACCATTGAAAATAATTACTTAGAAAGCAATCAGTGTTCAGAATTTTCTAGTGCACCACCGATTTCTGATCCAATCTGTAGATATAAAACAGTTTATTTAAACGGTTGTGGCGGGTCAGGAAAAACAACCCGGGCAATTGAGTTATATCGTGGGAAATAAAACATGATTGTGCTAACACCGACTCACAGACTCGCCAGAGAGATGAAACAACGAGGGGTAAATGCCTGCACTTATCACAGCTTTTTCCGATGGAAGGGAGATAAATGGACTCCTGAGCGCATGGGAGAGAAATTTATTCCTGAAATTATCATGTGGGATGAAATAGACACAGTGTCCGAAGATGTCTTAAAAATATTTCTTGAGTGGTTGTTATTGAAGAATACAAAAGTCGTAATGTGCGGGGATCACGGCCAACCTCCACCATTTGTCGGTGCATCCCCCCATGAATGGCTAAAGGGTTTTGTAGACTATTATGAAGAAATTGATACTGATCATAGATCACTTGATAATGAATTAAAAGAATTTAAGAAACTAATTAGATTACAACCGGATAGAATCCAGTGTGAAATAGCCCGTGAAATAATTTCGGAAACTCCCATGAATGAGTTTTGGGAAGCGTGGAGACCAAATGATTTAATCATTGCAAGTAGAAAAATAGTCAGGGATACACTTCAGATGAAGTTATTTGAATTGCATAAACAAAAATTTGCAACACTTCCAGTACCGTTATGTTATAGGCCATCGGATACACGAAAACAGAACATCGAAGTTGATATTCCAGGACCAAAATCCGAAGGATTTCAAAGACAGATTCTCGTATTAAATGATATTGTGCTGGTTGATATCAATGTCGTTGAAGATGCATTGCGTGCTAATAAATCCCCATGGACGCTAGGTTATGCAGCAACAATACACTCTTCACAGGGATTGACTATATCGGATATAACTGTTTGGATAGTAGATAATCGCATAGAATGGTCGAATTTAGTCTATCTCGCAGTGTCTAGAGTACGAAAAATAAATCAACTTCGAAGAATTGTCTTCGATGATGAAATCATTGGTGGCGATGATGAAATCATTGGCGATGATAATGACACCACAATAGATGATATTATTGATAAAAAACTCTCCGGTTACAAACAACAAGACAAAAAAAAAACAACGAGAATTTGATATTGATGCTGAATTAATAATTACTCTGAAGCAACAACAGAATAATCACTGCGCGAGTTGCAATTGTATAATGCGTTGGCAGTATTCGGATAAGGATCCTCGCCAATTCACCGTTGACAGGAAAAATAACAATCTCGGTCATGTCAGAAATAATGTGATGTTGACTTGTCTTGAGTGCAATAGACGCAAGGGTGCTAGTTAAGCCCATGCGGTGGTAATTGAGTATCCTCAGGTATCACTTGTAATTGTTGTCTAGTAAAACCCCGTTGAGGGGCAGTTGAATCCAGTTTATAGATTGGAAGTCTACCCGTAGATCGTGTTATACTAGATATCTTATGCGTAGTGACGCTCCAAATAGGATCAGTAGCCCTTTTTGTGCCACCCTCAAGCTCTCCTGGTTCGTATAAGTACCTCACAATGACATTACTACCAAGAATTGGTTGGGAAACGCTAAAATCTTTTTGAATTATTATTTCAGGTATTGACTTCTTTTTAATCGCATTGATAGGTTTCATGTTGATGGTTCTAGTAATCTCGTTATTCAGTGCAGTAATCACAGCTGGTAACCTTTTAACCCATTCACGGGATCTTTTTTCTTGGATGAATTCTTTTGCGTATTGATATCCAAATAACCGCTCAGCAAGGGTTTTATTAAATCGTTCTACAATGGCCTGATCACGATGAAGTGCAGTATGCCCTCGTCTGATAGCGACATTGTGATATTTCATTGTAGATAACACTGCACCCTGAAATTCCTTGCCCGGGTCAACTTGTAACAGATTTGGCCAGTGCAGAGGACTCCTTCGATAAATCCTTTCAAATGCAGAAGCCACTTCAATGGCTGATTTTGTTTTTAACGGTTCTGCTTCTTTGTATCGACTTGCAATATCAACTACGGTTAATGCGTATTTATAACCACGATCATGTGGCAGAAATAATAGATCAGCCTGATGAACTTCATTGGGTCCGGTCACATCAAAATGCGAGAAATTGATTTGTTTAGGCGGTGGTAGATAAATTTGCCATAGTGCCTGTTTGGATAACCAATGAGCCGCAGTGGTTTTTTTCACTTTCGCAGCACTAGCGAGTTTATGGATTGCTGATTTACCCCTCCAGTATCCTCTTGGGGAATAATAAATAGATTCCATGTTGTTATTAATTACCAGCCCCTAACATCAATTTACTTTTCATAGCCGATTTTATCAAAAAGGAAGCCAATTTTTCTTTGAAAGATTTATCAGAAATAGCATTTAACGCATGAATTAATTTCACATCTGCTAGATGCCTGTGCTGCAGATTACTGCTTTTATAAGATACATCATGAAGGTGACAGGCCTTATCAATAGCGTTTATTGGTTCCTCACCGGGTCGGGGCTGATTTTGATCATTGAGTCTGATATCAAGTCTTGTTCCCGGTCCACAGTAGCTATATCCTGGAAGGTGTTTTTCTCCGGGGTATTTTGCCCATGGGGTTCCAGGGAGTTTTGCTAATTTGGCTGCGATATCACCTCCTCGTTTTTTTTTAAAGGTTCCTTGAGTTCCTTGGGTTTAGAAACAAATCTAAATTTCTTTGTACTACATTGTACGCATTTACCAGAAAGCGCTGATCGGTTATTTTTAGTTGTAATCGTCGTCAAGTCATCTGTGCCAGTACGTTTTTTACACTTCACACAATATAGATCCATAATTTATGTATAGAGATATGAATATAATTGATTTTTCAGCGACTAAAACAAGAGAACCAGTGAAGCATCATGCAGCGCTACCAAACTCTATCCGCGCAATTATAATCGGACCATCTGGATCCGGTAAAACGCAATTGTTGCTCAATTTAATAATGAGATGGATGAAGTGGGATAAGTTGTATTTAATTGCCCCTAGCGTAGATGATCAACGATGCTATGAAGTGCTAAAAGATTTTAATGAAAACGCTTCAGAGATTGCCGCCGAGGATGTTATTGAATTTATAACCGATATTGACGAGGCGCCATCCGTGAATGACCTCGATGGAAGTATCAACAATTTAGTTGTATACGACGATGTCATGTTAGATAATCAAAAAAATCCTGCTAGAATATTTTCCAGAGGCAGGCATAAAAACACTGATGTGATCTATGTCACTCAACGCTACACTCAGATTCCAAAAGTGATTAGAGATAACTGTAATATGCTTGCTGTATTCAACGGCGTTGATACACATACGCTACGAAATATTTGGCAGACATGGTGTTCTGATATGGACTTCAATCAATTTAGAAATTTCTTTAGTCATGCTCAGTCTGCCCCACACGGATTTGTAACAATAAATTTACATGACCCTCGAACACGATATCGTATCGGATTGGATCAAATATTCGGTTAACCCCAACTGAAAGTTCTAGCAGCAGAGAGGGTGAGTGACAACGACGTTGCGACGCGAATGTATTCAAACAAGGGTCAGAGACTTATTTTTTCGCGAGAAGGGTCCAGTGTTATTTTGGAGGGGGTATAATCAAAAATAAAAACAAAAAAAAGTTGTCTGATTCGCCCCCTCTGCTGCTGATGGACTGGAGGACGCTGAGCGAGTCGCTAATAATCAGAGTCTTGTCAGGTTTGTGTTGTTGAATCCATCTCAAAGATTCAAGGATGGCCCAGAATTCAGCATTATAGATGGAGCAGTGATCCGGTAGGCGACTGCCCATACTAATGTTGAGCGCTGGTACAACCCACGCTGCTGCTGATTTATCAGGGTCTATGCTTCTGGAGCCATCCGTGTAGATTTGAGTGTGATGTTTATATTGGTTGTCGATGGTTTCCATGGCAAGCATTTTCAGGTAATGTTGATCTTTTATTTTGTTACCTTTACCTACAAGGGAGGTATCTACTTTAATTGGTACCGAATTCCAAGGATTACTATTAGTGAGTTTGTTTGTTTCTACTTGGAAGATGTTTACTGGCAATTTTTGTTTCAGTTCATGTACCATTTTGTCAAAAGATGTGTTATTATTTAGTTGTTTTAAGAATGGAGTGTTACATTTGTTAATGGCTTCCAATGTAGGGTGCATTTTATCATGGGTCGACAGACGAGTTACATATCTTAACATGAGTTCCTGCCTTCTAAGGTATAATGGTGGTTACCCCGTCAAGACCTGCAACTCGGCTGTGGACGTAGATGGCAGTGCGCCAGTAGCTAGGAGTAAGGCTTTTCGTTGATTTTTCTTTAGTTTGTTAAGTTGACTAATGGAAGCCGTGGTGTAAACTTGGCATCCATAGTCGAGTTTTGATCTTATAAGTGCCCTGTATAGGATCATGATTGTTTTTTGGCTGGCGCCCCAGTTGGTTCCTTGGAGGCTTCTGATTAGATTCAAGTCACTATTGCATCTTTTGACTAAGTTATCGATATGATATGCCCATGTTAGGTGTTGATCAAAGTACATACCCAGAAATTTAGCTACTTTGACAAATTTCATTTCTTGATTTTGCAGTGTGAGTATAGGGTGTTTTTTGACGCCTACGGGGGGTAAACATAACAGCTACCGTTTTTTGGTGAGAGAATTTAAATCCCCATTTATCGGCCCATTTACCTATGTTATTCAGGCTATCCTGTGGTTCTGACATGTGTTGGTGGTTGGAGGGGTTGCCTGCTCTCCAAAGGCCACTATCATCAGCAAACTGTGATAATCCAATTTTGGGTGTAATCAAGTTTGAGTCAAGGTCATTAATCATTAAATTGAAGAGGGTGGGGCTGATAACACTGCCTTGTGGAGTTCCGTTTTCAAGGGAGTATTCTTCAGAGAAAGTTGCCCCTACCCTAGTTATAATCTTGTGGTCCATTAAAAAGTTTTGTATGTAGTTAAAAATTCGACCTGTTATACCATAATGGTTTAATTTGGCTATGAGTCCTTTAGTCCAAACTAGGTCGAAAGCTTTTTTCAGATCTAGAAATACCGCAATAAGGTTCCTATCCGCTTTCCTTTTATTGTTAAAGGCTAGTTTAATGGCGGATTCGAGTTTAATTAGTTGATCGGTGGTGGATCTGTTGTTCCTAAATCCACATTGATTTGGAGATATCAAGTTATTGCTCTCCAAGTGATGTTTAAGCCTGTTATTGATGATGGTTTCCATGATTTTGCAGATGTTATTCGTCAATGAGATAGGTCTATATGAATTTATATCGTTTCTATCTTTATTTGGTTTTAAAATGGGGGATTACAATTGCCGTTTTCCATTTTTTGAGTAGCTTTCCTGTGTGCCAGATTAGGTTAAGCATTTTTATGATGATTTTTTCTATGGTTATGGGTAGTTTTTTATTTATTGCATAACCAATTTTGTCTTCTCCATGTGAAGTTTCGCTTTTAGTTTTGAGAGCTTGTTCCCATTCATATATAGTAATTTCAGTGTTTAGTTGGGAGTTTTTGGGTCCTTGATCGTAAAACATGTCTTTAAATTTATCTTCTGCCTCAGCTCTATGCTTTTGGAATTTTGCTGTATGATTGTTATTGCTGCTCATATTTTGAAAATGTATAGCTAATGAGTCAGCTTGCTCTTTGGGATTGCTGGTATTATTTATTTTAGGGGTGCTGTTGGTGTGTTTTCCCCTTATTGCTCTAATTTTATCCCAAACTTGCTTAGCATTTGTCCTGAAGTTTAAGTTGGTACAATATTGTTGCCATGTATGCTGTTTGGACTGTTTAATTAGGTATTTTAGTTTATTATCATGGTTTCTATATTCCAAAAAGTGAGCAGTGTTTTTTGTTCGTTTAAATTTATTCAATTCTCTGATTTTATCCTGTCTGGCGTATTTTATTTCATTAGTCCACCATGGCACACTAAGTTTGTTCTGTTTGCAATTAGTTTTTGGAATTGCGTTATTGGCAGCCTGTGTTATGATTTGAATGATGTTATCATAGTAAATTTCAATATCATCAGATTGTATATCTGAGAGGTTTATATTATTTAAAAATTTTGAGAAGGAGTCGCAATCAGCTCTGTTGTAATTCCACCTGGGTATTTTGGTATTGGATTCGGACTCAGCGGACATCTGTAGGGTGGTGACAAGTGGAAAGTGGTCGCTCCCTATTGTGTCAGATTGATCCACCTCCCACTTAGCCACCTGGGCCAGCCCCGGCGTGCACAGGGTGAGGTCAATAGCGGACATGGAACCGTCTACCGGACTAAGTCTGGTCTTGGCCCCATCATTGAGTAGGGTGAGGGTGGATTCAGTGATCCATTTCTCCACCCATCTCCCCTTTGGTCCGTCACCTCTCCCCCCCCCCCCGGCCTCGGCGTGGGCGTTGAAGTCCCCGCAGACAACCGCCTGTGCGGATCCAATATGTTGTTTTAATGCTTGGAGGGCCAGGTTATGTTTATTTTTAGAATCCCCCCCCCGGGTCATATACATTGTAAATAGTAAATTTCTTACTCCCCGTGTTAATTGAGAGTGCTTGTATCTCTACTAGGGAGTTATTAACATCCGCTGATATTATTGGTATGAGAGTAGCGGATGGTATGTTGTTATTTATAAATATGGCTAGTCCTCCCCTCTGGCCTTCTTGTCGGTGTTGAAAATAGCCAGGGGCATAGCCTTGTGTTGATGGCAATGTTTTAGAGTTTGAGGAGAGTTTTGTCTCTTGAATGCAGATGACGTCAGGTTTTAATTTAGTGTTTATCAACTTTAGTTTAAGTACATTGATGTTGCCTGACAGTCCTCTTGCATTCCATTGCCATATAGTAGTATCCCTGTTTTTGGTGTTATCCATTTAGGGTGATGTCGTTTCTTGGTATTAAATCTGCAATCTGGCTCAGAACTGTTTGGATATTAGTTTGTAAAGTTTCTTGTGTTTTGGTTTCGTTTAGTTGAATCTTGTCAATTAGTTGGCCTAGTCTAGTAATGACTAGTCCCAGCTATGATAGGAGTGAGTTTTGTTTTGTGGGGTTGTTGTCATTGGTTTCGCGTTTATTGTCAGGTTCTACATTAGCTGTTCTTTATGTTGGGGTTAAGGGTGTGGTTCCACTGATAGCTTTATTAGTTTTGTAATATTCCAATTTAGCTTTTTCATATGTTAACATATGTTGATTCATCAGCCCCACTATGGCCTGCTCCCTTAGGGCATGTGGGCAATTTTTGAAGGTGGAGAGGTGTGGGCCCCTGCAGTTAGCACATTTTGGTGTAGTCTTTTTACACTCTCCTTTATGGTGGCCCCCGCAGTGTTGACATGCCTGTTTGAATGTGCACGAAACCTTATAATGGCCCCAATGTTGACATTTGGGGCAAAATCTTGTTTTATGAATATAAGGTTCTAGTCTATATCGGGTACCCATGTTACCTATTTAGCAGCAGAGGGAGCTAACCTCACAACTTTTTCCGACAAAATTGATTGAAGCCTCAAAACGGAAAATAGAGCCTTCCTGCGAATCTCATATTTTAACCAAAAAAAAAGTCTCCATTTAGCAAACGGAGACTTTGCGATTTTTTAATCATCCGGGTCGCAACGATGTTGTCATCGCCCCCTCTACTGCTACAGGTTAACAAAAATCATAAATGATTTTTCACGAGGGGTTTTACGATTTCAACCAAATATTTGATCGAGTCCGATACGATATCGTGTTCGAGGACGAAAATCATTTATGATGGAAGTCCTTAGGACTTTACAAACAGACTAATTGCTAACACCTCATCTTGTAGATCAATTAAATTATTTGACTGGTCGGTGAGTCGGAAATTAATTCTCGTCAGCGAATTATTATGGCATCGCATATAGACAGGATTAGTTGGATCCTCAATAATTAACCATCCTGGAGGAGCTGTTGGTGCAAACGAATAAAGAATATATCCTTGTTGGGCTTGATTTGATTGCTCTAGATTAATTTGATAGCTTCCTTCAATTGCATCACATACTAAATTGAGCGCAATCACTGCTGAAATATTTACATTGTGAGGGGCAATATGCCTACCGCCGCCATCTGGGTCATTATTATATTTGAGGAAGACAGTTGAATCTAGTGTTTGTAGCACCTTGATATTGTTTCTAACAATTTTTTTTAGTTCCTCAGCATTGTATCTGGGAAACTCGAAATTACGCAGGTCGGCTTCTGTGATATTGTAATCGGTTAGGAATCGTTGTTTATTGTCGCTGTTGTCATTGGTTATTGTTTGAATAATTCGTTCGTTGGTATATTCCATGTCAGATACAAGCTGATTTAATATTTCAACGTGTTTTCGCGATTTTGTTTGCCGTAGTTGTTCTAGTTTTGTTTTATGTAATTGATTAATTTCATTTAAATAAACAGTGATGTCAGTTAGCGTAAATGAAATAGTAACAAATGAGTCGGCTGTTCTTTTAATGATAAAATCCCATTGCAATGTATTTTTGTTGGTAAATATAAATCTATCGGCGATTTTTACTTTTCTTATATCGGATAAATTATCTCGATACATGGGATTTATTTCATGATATGATTTTACGTCCGTGGTTAAGTCGGCGGCGGCTCCGGGTGGTTTTTCAGGCCATCCTAACACTGTTCTTAACGAGCTGTTATAGATATCTACAATATATCCCTCTGTGCTTATTTCGATCGACGACGAGAGCGTCGGTTCATAAAGTTTAATAGCTATTTTTGATTCTTTTCCGGTGATTGATTTTATTCTACGCTGAATTTCAGCATCGATTTGCTCAATTTGGTACGACCCAGTTGGTAACGAAATAACGTTCCAGTCTGGAGTACCATCGGGTTTATTCTTATACGAGAACACCAGTGCATTATTGGGTTGCTGACCGCCAAATGCAACCGATCTGATATTGGGCCAGCTATTATATACTCGTAATTTTGCCAGCGCGATCTCGCGTACTGGAATCGGAGAAGGGAAGTTCACACTAAATTGTGGGTTTGTTGATGTTATTGATATCATGCTAGTTCGTATCGGAGTGGTATTCTCCGCGATTCGTTGAAGCAGTTCGAGTGACATTATTGTTAACGCTGTCTTCAATTTCCAATTTCAACATCGCGGAGTTATACAACTGGGTCATCGCGGAAAATTCAACATCGGATATGAACGAATTATCTATCGACAGCGAGATCAATTCGGATAATTTCGAGTACGCGTCAAATACCACCCGGTACCGAGCTGTATAATCGGCGAGTTTTTTCTGATAACACGATGATAACTTTTTAGTTATCGCGGTGGCGACTGCCGCGATTGTTGTTGCCGCGGAGATAGCGATTGGAACTGCAATCGGAGCCATCATGGTCACCGTCGACAAAATAACCGCGGCGCTGGCCATCACACCGGACACCGAGTACACGGTGATGTCGATGATTGTTACGCTGCGTCGATATTTTTTTATTTTTTCACGAGAGCGCTCAGAAAGTGATTTCAAGTTCGCGGAAAATTCTTTCACGGTATCATATCGATATCGATGCGATTGTGATACCTCTGGGATTATTATCGGTTCAATTGATTTCGTCGATGTCATTACTATTTTAAACCCGCTAGTGTTTTCAATTATTCGCCATCGTTAAGGGTCCAGGGGCGGGTGTTAGGTGAGTAGATGGGTTGGGATGTCGTAGGTATGGTAGCTTTAGCCAGAAAAATCATCTACAAATTCTAAACACCAAGTTATTCTTGATCTAATGGTGGAGCTATCAACCGCGACGACATTAAAGTCTTTTCCGCGACCCTTCAAAATTAACGTCGCGGTGCCACCATAGTAGGTTTTACCGTCCGTGATCATATTAAATTGATCGATAGAGATCCAGGTTAGCCTGTAGATACCATCGATCCACTTTGTCCTGTAGGTACCACCGAACCCCGCTTCGACATCCGCCCAGATACCGATGGACAATGTAGTATAAACGTCTCTTGTCCAATCCATGGTTCCATGCTCGACCGTATACACGATATTTTTAACGACTATGTCTGGGTGCGGAATCTATACCTTTTTAAAATCTTCTTTTAGTCAAAAAATATCCCTGTAAATATTCAGATAATTTTTCCTGATTCCGGTAGGATCCATTATCCCACTCTTCTCCTTGTTAGAAAAGAATGAAGTCAGAAGGTCTCTGATTTTAAGCTGTGCTTGGTCTTTAAGATACAGGTCGATGTGATAAAATTTTGTCGTGATATCTTGGGGGCCATATGTCCCAAAGAACTTATTACCAAATTCGCTGGTGGGCTTTTGTTCGTCAATAGCTTTTTTAACTTCAGCGAGGGTCGGGCCTGTCAGAGATAGGGTTCCAGACACGGGTGTTCTCCCCAAGAAATTATCCACGATGGTATTAAGTGTTGTTTGTCTCACCATAAACATATTAATATCTTTGAGAGTCATTGTAGATGTAGCCGGGACGCCAAAGAAATTATTAGCGACGTGGGCATTGTGAGTATGCTTGCCAATAAACTCGCTAATTTCAGCGAGAGTCAGGCCTGCCACAAGTGAAGTTCCAAAAAACTTACCAACGACGTCGTTAGTGGGTTTTTGTACCTTTTCAAAATTTTCTATTAGTTTAGAAATATCCGTGTAAATATTGAGATAATTTGCCTTGATTTCGGCAGTACTCATCATCCTCCCCTTCTCCTTGTTAAAAAAGAATAAAATCAGAAGGTTTCTGATTCCAGGCCGTTCTTGGTCTTTAATACAAAAGTCGATGTTAGAAAATTTCGTCGTGATATATTGGAGTTTACTACCCTCAAAAAACTTATTAACATTTTCGTTAGTGGGTTTTGTACCTTTTCAAAATTTTCTATTAGTTTACAAATATCCGTGTAAATATCGAGATAATTTGCCTTGATTTCGGCGGCCGTCATCATCCACCCCTTCTCCGTGTTAAAAAAGAATAAATTCAGAAGGTCTTTGATTTCAGCGAGACTCATGCCAACCACAAGCGGGGTTCCAAAGAATTTATGTACGACATTTTTGCGAAAAGTATTATAACCTCGTATATAATCATCCAGATCACGGCCGTGGGCGGCAATCGCGTCGGTGATCGTAGACACAAGTGCGCCTGGTTTAAGTTGTCCGTCGCTGGAATACAGCGCAATAGAGTTTTCAGCGGCCTCGCGCCGCCATATCAAAATGTCATCCGCGGATATATTACTGGATTTCAATTTACCCTGGCGATCTTGAAATACAACTATTTCGTTCGGGTCAACACTTGCTAAAAAATTCAACGTCCCAGCGATTTCATCTTCAATTATTTTTTTTACATCCTCGATAGAACCCGCAGATGTTTCCGCGGTGGGTTTCGACATTGACAGAGATCGTCCCCAAATATCAATCATTATTGTTAGCGCAACTTGTGTTTTCAATTTATTGGTTCTCTAAAATTACTTTGTAATTTTCCACTCGTGTATTCATTTACAACCAGATGAGGTGGTTTCTGTGACGATGAAATCTCCGCGAGGACATTTAATACTTCACGGCCGCATATCGGTGGATCATTTAATTGTTGTGTTGGCAGCGTGGAATAAAAAATCGGAAACTCTTTGAGTTCCATCGATGAATTTATATACCGCATAAACTCGCTTGGCGGAGCTAGCCCATATGAATCAAAATAGACAATCCCACGTGGATCAATCGCGTATGCAGCCCAGTGAGTTCCCGATCCGTTACTGTTATCAAGATTGATGATACCGGTTTCAACGCGTTTAGGTTTTCTCGGCAACTGATCTCTCATAAAAACCCCTCTGAAGTTTTTTATCGCTAGATTTTTAGCAGCATCAATTAAATCAAAATTGGACATGGGAAGAATTGGACTTTCAACTAATAAACCGTTCCTGGTATTCTCAGACCCTTTTCGCTGTACCATGAATGCGGGGTTCCTGGTAGTCTTAGACCCTTTCCCTTTTTTTATATCCTTTCCCAGTTGCCTTTTTCAACGCCATCCCTGCCGCGATACCAACGGCTCCCAACGCCGCAGCCTTCGCCACCGCTGGGGCAGCAGCTGAAATCAATGCTGGTATTGCGGCTAACAATGGAAATATACCACCTGATTTTATCATGTTGTTGACTGCAGCCTTTGAAAATACAATTTGAACCCCTCGCTGTTTCTTTAGCGCATCATTGAAATGTTTTATTTGACGATCCGTCAATGATATTTTATGTGTACCGCCGGACATCTGCGCTGGTTTTAACGTTATTGTTGTTCCACATTCTTTAGCGGATTTTGATCGTAATTTCTTGACCTGACCATCAGTCAGCATGACACTAACAACACTATATGGAATTTTATTGTAAAACTATTTATGCTTTCAATTGATCTAATTGTGAATCGTTTACATATTTTCCACTCGCGCATCAACAATTCTCATTCGTCCACCAGCCCCTTCTAACAACATTGATTTATCGCTAAGAATGACAGCAACCGCTCTATAATCAACACCACCAGGGGGTTCTATACGAGCTCCAAAATGTATGTCAACGACGGATTGCCTTGTTAAATCAAGATGTTCCAGCGAAAAGCAATAGATCGGATAGAGGTTTTTAAAATCAAGTTGCGATATTTGCAAACCGGTATCAACGTTTTGATCACGACCCATATATGACAGCATCCGATGATACACACGTGCTATGTGGTTAGTGTCGTAATCAAGCTGTATATCCTCAGATGGTTCTTGTTGTCCGTTTATTCTCAGTGAAACCTCCTTGACCCCTAATCGATCAAATATCATATGACTGTGTTCTTGGGAGCCTAATCGATTCCGATTCTGCAGCGCTATAAATATATGACGTGGAGCTGAAACGCCTTGTTTTGATGCCAAATGCCATGTAAATGTACCATTAACATCATCCTCTTTGGCATCAGTTGTTGTTGTTAGCCAACATATCAATGATTTGCCACCTGTTTCCATAAATGAAAGTAGCCGCTCTTCCGTGGTAATTGATGGGGTCATTACTGGCATCCACAATACTATTTTACTCAAAACAACTTTACCATCAGTGGCACCAGCACGCCAGATTGCATCATTGTCATTGCCTTTTCGAACTAACGCGATTGTGTGTTTGGCTCCATAGATGACTTTTCTGACATTTCTGCAGAATCCAAATATGTGATGGAGTGGAATCGCACATGAAAAATATCGCTGCTGTCCTTGCAACATCATTACTCGTGTTGCAAATCCTAAATTGTAATTATCATTAACGCCCTTGAGAATATCAAACGCAGCTCCGGGTCTAGCTCGACGTTCTAGATTAGCTGCTTATTGTTGATTTGCTTCTGCAGTATCTTGTGCTGTTAACACTTTAATGTATTGAAGGTGGTCAGCGTTATCGGTAATATCTTTTGCAAACATCATAGACGGGCCAGCTGTATAATCATCGGAGTATCTTGCTAGCCTGATTATTGCTGTTGCAACATCAACCTCGCGGTCTATTGATTCAATTTCTTTTCCATCAATGAGATATCTTGCACTTTCAAATAGCGCCATGATACCATTATTCACTAAGCCGACTTTGGCACCATCTGGATATGGTGTATCAGCTGCAACATTTGTTACGAGTTTTCCCTCGATTTCAATAAATGCTTCACACGGCAAAAAGTATTTACTGGTATCTTGAACTTGAAGTTCAATTCGCGATCGTAGGTCGGGTTGTATTGCATGATAGGAATAGTATTGATAATCACGGACGGAATCGTCTTTGCGCACTGGGGCTTCCATATAAAGCGCGGGATCAGCTGTTCATTTAAACATTATATTATTCACACTAGTGTTTTCAATTGTGAAACTCTTTGTAATCATCGTCGTTTTCGTTTTCGTTTCAACCCACTTTCTGCTATCGCGTTCATGATAGCGTTATCTGTTACCGGCGAAGCCGTCAATGGCGACGGAGTCACCGAAGCAGCCAACGACGCTAGTTTTTCTTCCACTGCGTTATTTATTGCTTTGCTGATTTTTGCAGGCATCACTGTAGTTGATGGCAGCACTGGTGGCTTCACCACCGACTTCGTCGCTGTTGGTTTCTTTCTCACCAATGATGTTATTTTATCTTTCGCGGCAGAAAATGCCTTTCCGGAAAGATTTCCAACAAATTTGATTCCCTTATCACGAATAATATCAATGGCTTTCATTGATAATTGTTTAGCTAACGGCGCCACTTTTGGGGCCATTCTTATAAATAACCCCGCGATGGTACTGCCGAAACCATCTCCGTACCACGCGCGGTAAACAGGCAATCGTGAGTTCACCACGTAGACGCTTACGGGTTTATCATGATTGTAGTGTATAATCATCTTGTTATAAAACTATTAGTTTTTCAATTAGTGAATTGCGTAGTCAATTCCATTGAAAATCTTTGATTTTAATCGCTGTGATAACAATGAGCGTCTCTGTGATTTTCAACTAATTCAGCAATGAGTTCTCGATATACATCAATGCCCATGATACCGCCGGCAAATAATCGTCTACAGATATCAACTGCTTCATTAATTATTTCAACGGAGTTGTTTCCGGCTCGTTTTCCACCCATAATTACATCTAACCGTGATATATCCGAGAGAATATTACCAGGGCATGTCACGCTGAAGTCAACGGCGTTGGTGAAACCAACACCGCTGCGTCGTACATATCCTTTTCCGATTGTTTTCTTAGAACCGGCTTCTGCTCTTATGTCTATTTGTTCCGGGATTGGATCCTCCGTATAACGTGGTGGTTGTGAACCGCCTTTAACCGCAGCTAGAAAGTTATTATAACCAGGGTGCCGTGACGCTAAGATTTTATCCCCGCCGTGTCTCGCTAAATATATTTTTGATGCCCAAGTCTCTCTGTCTCTTATAAATTTTTTAAACCCATTGTTTAAAAAATTCTCTCTTTTACCCTTTGGAAAATTTTCTCTAGCAAAATCAGCTAATTCGGAATCCGTACCGAGTTCTCCAATTCTATTTAATGTTTCGATTTTAAATATATTTTCAGGTGAATAGTCTTTTCCTGCAGCTGCACCTTCTTGTTTTTCTTCGCGTTCTTCAATTTCGCCCGGTCGATATTCTCGTTGGGTTTTTATATCACTGGATAGCTGTTGTATCCCTGGGCGTGTTTGTTCAGTCTCTGCTGCTATCTTTTCAAGCGTATCAAGCAGCGGCGCTTTCTTTGATCGTTCTTTTTCAGGAATATCTCCGTATATTGCTGCTTCAGTTAACTTTTTCACATCTTTGGTCGCACTTGTTATCGGAGTAAACAGTTGTTCACTTGACACAGAAAAGTCAGTCTGCGCTTGTTGTCGTTGTTGAAGTTTCTCGCGAAGTCTGTCTCGAACCGGTATAAACTTTTTAATTGCTGCTAGCCGCTCTCGAGCTAATCTAGTTGTAAGCGATTCACCTACCATATATTGTTTGTGAATTGAGTTTTCAAATGTGAACCCGGAGGGTTTCCATGCCTACGTTTTCACCCGGAGGGTATTTCCACGTGAAGACGTTATCACAATTAAAAGCTGAGTTATCAAATATGTACTATCAAGCTAACGTATCCATCTCCGACAAGGTTAAACTGTACGACGCTATCCGCGAATGTTTCAGAAATAACATCGCTGGGGGTTTCAAAATTGTAATATCTGAGAACGGCGATGAACTATTTTTGTTAACGACGCGGCAACAACAACAACTACGTGAAAATGGAGGCGTCGCGGTGATTACTTGCTACCACAACCAGATCATCCAGTACGCACATAACTGCATGAGCAAGCCCAAACTGCTGAGTATTCTTTCAGGAGAAAATCCTATGTAGTTACAAAAAACGCTAAAAAAAATAAATTTTATTAAAAAATTTACTGAAAGCCTATTTTTATTGTAACGCCCACGTGATTAAGATACGGGTTTTCCTCGATTAATATTTTTCTAAGAACACGAACCTTAGAACTAATTTCTGTTCGTTTTTGATACTCTTGGCCGAGCTTTTGACGTATTTTCTTCAACGGTGCTAAATAGCGTTATAAATGCATTAATGTCGTTACCGTACAAACAAGCATTGATGGACTTTTGAATTCTTTTCACGAGCCTGTACATCTTAGGTAAAACATAACGACCCTTACTAGACTGATACTCAATGTCTTCATATTCCGAGGTAATCCTGTCGCAGTCGAGATCTTCAGATAATACTATCCCTCGATTTTTCAAATTTGAGATTTCAGCGATTATAGCATTTACATCTTTGATATCCATATTTTTATAGTATACTGTATCTCTAATTTAAAAAAAAATGCAAAATAAATGGGATAAATTATGAGCGGTTATTCATTCATGAATCCCTTATTCAGGCCTTTGTGGCTTTGTTAGGGTCTTTTCACTTGGCTCTCCATTCCATTGTGACCCTAACACCGTTTCTATTAGCCGGTAGCCCATTCTGTGCTACCCTCTGGGGTTCCTCATGTGAATGTAGAGTTTTTTCATCAATTTATACCATTTATTTTACGCCCATTTACGTTGACAAACACATAATCTCCGGCGAGGGGTCTAACTCAGCAAACACTGAATTAGATCTCTCAGAAGGTACATGTTTGAATGGGTGTTCTTGTGACGTGGGCGTGGCCAAATCAAACCAACATTGCAACCCATGAAATCAAAATCATGGTTGCATAAATTGGAAAAGAAACCAACCCACGCTACCGAGAATGTGATAGCATGAGTTGCAATGTTGGTTTGATTGAGGGGGTTCGCCCTCCCCCCTTCCCCCCCTTCGCCCTTCGTACGTTTGTACTGAAAGTCACGCATGCCTGCGTCAGTGTACCGATCAATATAACCTAACATGTATACTTAACAATAAGAGCGTTTTCACTGTATTTAAATGTAATATATAAAAATGTATACAGGAAAAAGGAAAATAAAATACTTTTACAAACAGAAAAATACAACTCGCACGTAGCAGATAGTGATTTTAACCACGCCCACTTACTTCAATGAATGGGAAATCCAATGGGGGGGGGGGGGGTTCGCAATTGAAAACACTAATGTTTCATGCTCGTTCCGGCTGAGCGAACATAGGTAACGCGTTGGATTATAAAGAACGTTGTACTGAAAGTGTATAATAGCTGAAAGTAGATGGTCTATAAGGGTTTATAAAAAAATAAGTACAACTGTTTAAATGATGCGGTTTTAGCCAAGCGACAATAAAAAGTGTTAAAAGTTTTATTTATTTAACTAACTCTACCGAAACTCACAATCAAGTGTACTCCATTACAGTCACGTTGGCGCGCACACGTCATACCTCTCTCTACCTGTGAGAATAGCAGACGACACAAATACCTTGACGGTCATAATACAAGGGAACTTAGTGAGTAGAGTGTTATGAGTGGCGGCGGACTTATCCATAAAGGATTTATCTCCCTTGAATCGTTTCAGATGTATACGAATTTTATTTTATGGCCATTTTTCTTTGAGACGGCTGTTTGACAAATTCCTTATGCTACGTATCGTATTGAAGGCCCACAAATGTCAAAATATTTTAAAGCCGCATACATTGATTGAAATACCCTTTCTTCGCTAGTTTTTGTATCAAATGATTTCACACTCTTAGGGTGTTTTGCCTATTTTCCGGTTCCACCTAATTTTGTATTCTGCCGCTGAGTAACAACTCGTAAGTTATCCAATTTGTTATTTAGAGGGAATCCATCAACGTGATCAATCACAAATCCATCTTCGATTAATTCGTAAAATGCTTCATACATGGCTCTGTGACAGAGATATTTCTTCTTCCCAGCTGTAAACATCAAGTATCCCATATTATTTACCTGTTCAACCGGCTTTTTCAGAATACAGTGTATCACAACACCATGACGGGATGCTTCATAATTAACAAGCACTGGGTGAGGTCTGAAATCTTGGCTCATTTGTATAATAATACTACTTGTCTAATTTATATCTGCTTTAATTATAAACCTCTTAATATAATCTTGAGGAGTTTTTATGATTTTGTCGCTGACGGAGTCATCGGTAGGATCAATGACTGCATTTTTTATTCGTTTGTCATAGTAGCGTTTTAGTTCCCTGTAACGTTTACCCCCACAAGCAAGACATATTTGTGATTTCCCACGAACGCCAACATGGCAAACCAGACAAGGGGTAGGGCCAAAAGAACCGTTTTTCACGCTTTGTAAATGATACCCACAGAATTCGCCTCTACATGATTTATTACACGGGGTCGCTGATCCAATCATAAGCCACTTGCAGTGATTCATTATACTATATTTTTCTATTTAAATACTTGTTTTAATTATAACATGGAGGAGTTCGAGAGATTATCAGCAATTAAGCTTTTCAAAAATGTTAAATTTAATCTCGATAGAACCCTAAAAGATGTGCCAAAACGGGCAATAACGGATAGAGCCCTGATAAATAAAATACACGATTGTATTAATGAATTCAAGCACGACGGTGCATCTCATAGCTGGTCAACATTTCGAATTGATGGCGTTGTTGATGCTACCATGAACGACAGCAACGCAGCCATGATGTTATCACAACCTGGCAAAAAAAAGTATTTTTTTTAGAGTGAAATTCATTATCCGTGTAGAATCAGGCGGTTGGATTATACGAGACAAATTTTAACCGATTCTCAAAGACAAGAAAACAGTCGTTGTTAGCCATGATTCTAAGCCGGGTCTGTTAACTGGAATTGACAAACCATACTATGAACAAGCATATCCTGAAACAGTAATAGTGTATGGGATATATCCGTTAAATGAAAAACCTGATATAGGAAAACTAGCGCCGATGAAACAGACGTCGCCGGCGACTTCGTCAGTGGCTTTGCCACTCAATTGTGTAGCAGCACGAATAACAGAACATTTTACAAATGCACTCCGCGGAAACAAATTGACTGATCTAAGACGTAAAACAATTAATGAATGGGAGTTAACAGTGAAAGAGCACGGGGCAACTATTAGCGATATAGCTAAATTAGAAAAGTCGCTGAAATTTCCGATAACCGTTACAACGATAACCGGTGAGATATTATATAAATCGAAATTCAATAAACAGGGAGCTCTAATCAAAATTATTGATCATAACGAACACGCATGGACGTCCGCGGTCACAATATTTCCACGAAACAGAACAATAAAGTATATACCTGACGAATTCTTGGGAGAAGATTTCTCCAGGGATGGTTTTCTTGTTGAAGAGAAACTATTCGATGCTATTGCGCATTTGAGTAAAAACGACCTCGTGTCGGTGTGGTTAGTTCGCAGCACTGAAAACGACACGGATACGTTTGATCAGTTTGTAAGACCAAACGGTGATTTATACCGCACTGAAGCATTTCACAACAAAATGAAAAAAACAGCTAGTGGGTTTTTAACATGTGGCGAAGCCATAAATAATGAAATTATCAACGATGAACAATTACTGACAAACTGTTTTACAATCCCGTCGGTTGCAGCTCATTTTGCTAGAATCAAAAACGCATGGAAACCAACACGCGTAGAATTCTTGCCAGACATTGAGGCTAGTTGTTTAGAATTTAATCAAGGCGGTTTATGGAATAGCAAATACGACCGTGAAAATGTCATTTCAGTTGATATGGTTGCTTGTTATCCAGCGAGTTTTCTTGGTTATGGAGAGTGTACTGAGTATTTTAAATGATTTGGGCACCCCGTACATGAAATGACTCGTGTTGCAATTAATGGGCCGCTGCCTGATTTTGATTTAGCTGGATTCGCTCGTGTAGTATCATTTGAATTCGCAGCAGGACTTCATCGCGCTTGTTATATTTGGATTGGTAGACACATGTCTGACAAAAGTGGCTGCCAATAGCGTTATTACGATTCATGATTGATACAAAAATGTTAATTTCGCTGACGGTCAGTGAAGCAATTATATCATATCGGAAACAAGCCAATGTCTGGTTACCAACACCGGAACGTCTTGATAGTATAATTGACGAATCCAGAAAACATATTGATGCCGACGAAGAATATATCATTGAGTGGTCCAAACGGGTATTTAATCAACGAAACATCAAAGCAAAAGATCTCGGTAGAAGAATAATCGGAAAATTCACTCAGGGAGGGAAAAAATGTGACTACAAAAGATATTCTTCACGGTTGATTATAGATAGCACCGAATATGACTTTGTAATCGCGGATGCAGTATCTAAAAACATATATGTTGATCGTAAGGATGCTTTTTTGTCCGATGGAACAAAATTGGGTACAATTGTTACTTACAACGATGGACACAGTTCTCCGTATACACATTTGAGGTCGTCGATGCTGTGTTATGCTTGTATTAATTTATTTTCAATGATGAATAGATTTCCTGACACTGCAGTTAGAGTTGCCGTTGATTCATTTTACATTAACAGCAAGTACAGTTGCGCAGTTGCTGAATTCACTAATTCGGATGAAAGTTGGGGATCATGGAGAATTAAAAAAGAAATGCTGCGTGATTATTCTGAATCAGCAGAAGTTGAAATTAAAAGTAATTACTTACGCGGTGATAATTTATCAGAGCGTTCTAATGCACCGCCGATATCTGATCCAATTTGTAAATATAAAACAATTTATTTAAACGGCTGTGGCGGGTCAGGAAAAACGACTCGGGCGATTGAATTATATCGTGGGAAAAATATGATTGTGCTGACACCAACCCATAAATTAGCGCGAGAGATAAAACAACGAAACGTTGAAGCTTGCACTTATCACAGCTTTTTTCGATACAACGGCGACAAATGGACCCATAAAAAAATGGGTGAAAAATTCATCCCTGCGATTATTATTTGGGACGAGATATGTACGGTTTCGTTAGATGTATTAAAAATGTTTCTTGATTGGTTGCTGCAAAAGAATACAGCGGTAATAATGTGTGGAGATCATGGCCAACCAACACCATTTGTCGGCGCGGGTCCACATGATTGGTTAAAAGGGTTTGTTGACTATTATGAAGAAATAGATACTGACTATAGGGCACTTGATGAACAATTACGTTAGGTCAAAAAATTAATTAGATTACAACTGGATAGAATCCAATGTGAAATAATCAGAGAAATAATTTCTGAAGCTCCCATGGAGGAATATTGGGAAGCATGGAGACCAAACGATTTTGTAATGGCAAGTAGAAAGATAGTCAGAGACACACTTCAGAGAAAGTTGTTTGAGCTTCACAAAGAAAAATTCCCAACGCGCCCAGTGCCGCTGTGTTATAGACCCTATGATACACGGCGACATAATATTGAAGCTGAAATTCCAGGACGTGTGAATTGGTCAGGACCCGAAAGACAAACACTAGTGTTAATTGATATTGTGCTGGTTGATATCAGTGTTGTCGAAGACGCATTGCGTGCTGATATATCGCCATGGACACTGGGTTATGTAACGACGATACATTCTTCGCAGGGATTAACCATCACGGATACAACTGTTTGGATAGTCGATAATCGCATTGAGTGGTCAAATTTAATCTATCTTACAGTGTCTAGAGTACGGCGAATAAATCAAATACGAAGAATTGTTTTCGATGATGACACTACAATGGATGATATTGATGTTAGCATCATTAATAAAAAACTCTCCGGATATAAACAACAAGACAAAAAAAAAACAACGAGAATTTGACATTGATGCTGAATTAATAATCGCGTTGAAGCAACAACAGAATAATCACTGCGCGAGTTGCAATTGTATAATGCGTTGGCAGTATTCGGATAAAGATCCTCGCCAATTTACCGTAGACAGAAAAAATAACAGTCTCGGTCATGTCAGAAACAATGTGATGTTGACTTGTCTTGAGTGTAATAGACGCAACGGCGCTAGTTAAGACCATGCGGTGGCAATTGAGTATCGTCAGGAATCACTTGTAGTTGTTCGCGTGTAAAACCCCGCTGAGGGGCAGTTGAATCCAATTTATAGATTGGAGGTCTACCAGTTGATCGTGTTATATTAGATATGCTATGCGTAGTAACACTCCAAATGGGATCAGTAGCTCTTTTTTACCACCTTCGAGTTCTCCTGGTTCATATAAATATCTCACGGTGACATTGCTGAGAATTGGCTGAGAAACGCTATCCCGCTGTGGATGTGGTATATACTTTTTTTTATTGCGTTGTTAGGTTTCATATTGATTGCTCTGGTAATCTCGTTATTTAGCGCTGCAACTACCCCTGGTAACCTTTTGACACATTCACGGGATCGCTTTTCTTGAATGAATTCTTTTGCGTATTGATATCCAAATAACCGTTCAGCAAGAGTCCGATTAAATCGTTCTACAATTGCCTGATCGCGACGTAGTGCAGTATGCCCTCGTCTGATGGTGACATTGTGATGTTTCATCGCTGATAAAACAGCGCCTTGAAATTCCTTGCCAGGATCAACATGTAATAGATTTGGCCAGCGTAGTGGGCTTCGTCGATAAATCTTTTCAAATGCAGAAGCAACTTCAGGTGATGATTTTGTTTTTAGCGGTTCTGCTTGTTTGTATCGACTCGCAACATCAACTACGGTTAGCGCGTATTTGTAACCGTTGTCATGTGGTAAAAACAATAAATCATCTTGATGAACTTCATTGGGTCCGGTAACATCAAAATGCGAGAAAT
This sequence comes from Unio delphinus, assembly GCA_029339505.1. Lineage (NCBI taxonomy): Eukaryota > Metazoa > Mollusca > Bivalvia > Unionida > Unionidae > Unio > Unio delphinus. The sequence goes on from JAQISU010000174.1 coordinate 7,356,145, forward strand.
TGATTTGTTTAGGACGCGGTAGATAAATTTGCCATATAGCTTGTTTGGATAACCAATTAGCCGCAGTGGCCTTTTTCACTTTTGCGGCATTGGCGAGTTTATTGATTGCAGCGTTACCCCTCCAGTATCCCGTCGGAGAATAATAAATAGATTCCATATTATTAATTACCAGCGCCCATCATCAATTTGCCTTTCATAGCTGATTTTACCAACCACGAAGCCAATTTTTCTTTGAAAGATTTATCAGGAATAGCATTTAACGCATGAATTAATTTCACATTCGCGAGTTGCCTGTGTTCCAAATTGCTGCTTTTATATGCAACATCATGAGCATGACACGCCTTATCAATGGCGTTTATCGGATACTCGCCGGATCGGGGTTGATTTTGATCATCAAGTCTGATATCTAATCGTGTCCCGGGGCCACAGTAGCCTTATCCTGGAAGGTGCTTTTCTCCGGGGTACTTTGCCCATGGGGTTCCAGGGAGTTTTGCCAATTTGACTGCGATATCACCTCCTCGTTTTTTTAAAAACATCTCCGGATTTCATAGAAACAAATCTAAACTTTTTTATACCACATGTTGCACATCTACCAGTTAGTGCAGATCTGTTATTTTTAGTTGTAATCGTCGTCACATCATTTGTGCCAGTACGCGTTTTACACTTCACACAATATAGATCCATAATTTATGTATAGAGATATGAATATAATTGATTTTTCAGCGACTAAAACAAGAGAACCAGTTAAGCATCATGCAGCGCTACCAAACTCTATCCGCGCAATTATAATCGGGCCATCTGGATCCGACAAGACGCAATTGTTGCTCAAATTAATAATGAGATGGATGAAGTGCGATAAGTTGTTTTTAATTTCCCCTAGCGTAGATGATCAACGATGCTATGAAGTTTTAAAGGATTTTAACGAGAATGCATCAGAAATTAAAGGTGAGAACGTCGTTGATTTTATAACTGATATTGACGAGGCACCATCCGTGGATGACCTTGATGCGAGCATTAACAATTTAGTCGTATACGACGATGTGATGTTAGACAATCAAAAAAAAACCAGCTAGAATATTTTCCCGAGGCAGGCATAAAAACACCGACGTGATATATGTCACTCAACGCTACACTCAGATTCCCAAAGTGATCAGAGATAACTAATATTCTTGCCGTGTTTAACGGCGTTGATACACATACGTTACAAAATGCTTGGCAGACATGTTGCTCTGATATGTACTTTAATCAATTTCGAAATTTCTTTAGTCATGCTCAGTCGACCCCACACAGATTTATAACAATAAATTTACATGATCCTCGAACACGATATCGTATCGGACTCGATCAAATATTTGGTTGAAATCGTAAAACCCCTCGTGAAAAATCATTTATGATTTTTGTTAACCTGTAGCAGCAGAGGGGGCAATGACAACGTCGTTGCGACCCGGATGATTGAAAAATCGCAAAGTCTCCGTTTGCTAAATGGAAACTTATTTTTTTTGTTAAAATATGAGATTCGCAGGAAGGCTCTATTTTCCGTTTTGAGGCTTCAATCAATTTTGTCGGAAAAAGTTGTGAGGTTCGCCCCATCTGCTGCTTATTTGATTAATTTGGGAGGGTGGGGTTCCAATACAGTAATGCTATGTTTTGAGTTTGGAAGGCCCTATCCGGTAGTTTTTGATAATACGGTTACCCCCCCCCCCCCTCTACGAGTTTTGTTGTTATTTCCGTATTACTGAGGGTGCCAAGATTTCCTGTTAGTTTTATGACTGTTTTAAAGACCTGGGGTGCCGGTTCGATTTTGGCTTTAGTGGTTTTGATATTTCTGTTATTAATGGTTGCTTTGGGTTTATTGAGGAAGTGTGAGTTGTTTGCTCTTTTGTGCGGCTCCACAGTTACTGGCATGCAACAGAACTGAGTAATTTCCAAGTATTTGGCAACTTGGGCGCTTGTACTACAGTGTATAATGATGTAGTCTTTGTTTGGTCTTATTATTTTACTTTGCCCAGCATGTACGCTCAGTAATGCCCTAGCAATGCTATTTGTGGACAGATTGTTGAATTTGTTAGATTTGCTTTTGATGTAGAGCGTCATGTTTAAGTTGTGGTAGCTTTTTCCTTGCTGTATTGTTTTAGCATTACTGTTTGCTGATTTAACCGGTTGTTTTTTAGGGGTAGTAGGTGTCATAGCAGTCACAGTGGGGCTAATTACTATTGTTTTAGTTTTTGCTTGCTGTTTGATTTCTTTAGTATCATTAGTCTGTATTGTTGATTTTGTAAGCCTTTTTTTTGGAGGATTTAATGACTGTTTACCTTTTCCTACTATTTTACCTAGCCGTTTAGTGTTCAATTTGGGGGGGGGGGGTTAGTTAACCGGCGTGGAGTAAATTAAATCAGATTCTGATAGTGGTTTGGAAGGCCCAGGCGTTTGGCTGGAATGATATTTGGGAGTTTTAACTGGCGTGGTTTTGCCTGTAGGCGAATCTGATACTCCCAGGGGGCCTTTGTATAGGTATAACGGTACCAATTACGCATGTCCAGGTGGGCGGTGCTTAAGGTGTAGGGTCCATTGCCATCCGAAATAAACAACAACACAAGCTTTGACTGGTGGATTATGTAAGAGTTGTACTTTCTGTTAGGCTTAAAAAAAAGTTTAGCCTCTTGGCAACATGTGAATTTATGCTAAGTCCTAAATAGATCAAATTTTGTATTTTTTATGATTTTTTGAAAATGTAATACACATGACTGAAAATAGGTATGTTGTGACTAGATAACTCATACCCCTGTCTAGTTCCAGCAGAGTTATCTCTCTTAAATGCAATGGAGTACCTGGTTTTGTCATCGTCAAATTGACAATCTAACATTGTTCTCTATAACAGTGTGTGAGATGCACGCTAAATTAGGATAGAAAATATATTTATCTCTCCAAATATTAGCATTGAGGTCTATGGAAAAACAATTGGTACCGTGATACCTGTAGTCTGTTGGCTTAGCTGGTCCGCTTTAGTTGTAGCTGGCTGTGCATAGGTATAATTTGTCTCCACGTATTTTGGTCCTATCGGCTGCTCTATGGGGGATGAAGTTAGTATGGCCAGCCTGGTTTTTGCGTATGTAGGTTTCGAGCTAGCAATGTTTATCCCTATCGATTTCTTGATGGGGGAGGTAGCCATGATGGTAAAATTGGGGGTGGGTGAACAATGATAGTTGTTGATGTTGTTTGCTGTATGCAGCAGAGTGGCATCCAGCAATTCGTCGTTTATGATCTTGTCATGCAAATTGAACTCAATAGGTGAGAGCGGATTGAGTTGTTCCGCTTGTTGTCTAATTAGATTGAGTTCAGGGGTTGATGTACACTTAAGGTGTTCAATTTGCACAGGTCTTTTGTCAGTTCGTAGGTTTACATCAATAGTTCCTACTTTTAAATCGGGGCTGGTGTAGAGATGTGCAGTTGCATTGATAGAGAGCTTGGATATGGATGAAACGTTGAAACGAAACAGCAGAGACATTTGGTAAAAACACATTTTTTAAATTCAAAAAACGCAAAACCATCTATCAGTCATGAACAATAATCACAATATCGTCAAACAAACAAATTATTTGTTTACATCGTTGACAACATTGTGAAGTGAAACTAGATTTCCTGGAATCGAAGTCAGTATGCTAAGTGTTCAAGATAAAGACAACAAGCAGCAGAGGGGGCGAATCCCACAACTTTTTATAGGCATCTGTTTGGCAAACTGAGGCTTCCTCGTAAAATGAATCGGACAAGCGTCGATTCGGTAAACTAAGGCTTTCTCGAAATCGTAAAAAAGGCATGCTTGAGATGCCATGGTCGTTGTCGCCGCCCCCTCTGCTGCTATGAGTTAACCGAATATTTTATCAAGTCCGACACGATATCGCGTTCGAGGATCTGCTAAATTTATCGTCACGAATCCATGTTGGATTGACTGAGCGCGACTAAAGAAATTTCTAAATTGGTTATAATCCATATCACCGCAGCACCAAGTTTGCCAAATATTTCGTAGCGTATGAGTATCAACTCCGTTAAACACACACAGTAAGTTGCAGTTATCTCTGATCACTTTTGGTATTTGAGTGTATCATTGAGTAACATATATCACATCAGTGTTTTTATGTCTGCCTCTGGAAAATATCCTAGCAGGATTCCTTTGATTATCTAACATGATATCGTCGTATACGACTAAATTGTTAATATCTCCATCAATATCATCAATGCTCGGTGCTTCATCGATATCGGTTATAAACTCAATAATACCCTCGCCGGATTCTTCTACCGCGCTGTAATTAAAATCTTTTAACACATTGTAACATCGCTGATCGTCTACACTAGGAGCTATCAAATACAACTTGTCCCATTTCATTCATCTCGTTATTAAATTAAGTAACAGTTGTGTCTTGCCACTTCCAGATGGTCCGATTATAATCATTCTAATTGAATTCGGCAACATAGCATGATGTTTGATAGGTTCCCGTCGACGGGTAGCTGAATAATCAATTACATTCATGCTATTATATAAATTATGGATCTATATTGTGTGAAGTGTAAGGCGCGTACTGGTACAAACGACTTGACGACGATTACAACTAGCAATAACAGATCAGCGCTTTCTGGTAAATGCGTACAATGCAGTACAAAGAAATTTAGAGTTGTTTCTCTCGATAAATCAAAGAAATTTAAAAAAAAACGAGGAGGTGATATTACAGCCAAGTTAACTAAACTTCCAGGGACACCGTGGGCGAAGTATCCAGGAGAAAAACACCTTCCAGGATATAGTTACTGTGGACCCGGAACCAGACTCGATATCAGACTCGATGATCAAAACCAACCTCGACCGGGTGAATATCCGATAAACGCCATTGATAAAGCATGTCATGCTCATGATGTCGCTTATAAAAGTAGTAATTTGCAAAACAGACATCTCGCAGATGTAAAATTAATTTATGCGTTGGATTCTATCAGTGATAAATCTTTCAAAAAAAATTGGCATCATGGTTAGTAAAATCGGCTATGAAAGGTAAATTGATGTTAGGTGCCGGTAATTAATATCAACATGGAATCTATTTACTATTCTCCAAGCCGATACTGGCGGGTTAAAGCAGCAATTGGTAAACTCGCTAGTGCCGCGAAGGTAAAATATACCACTGCGGCTAATTGGTTATCCTAACAGGCGATATGGCAAATTTATCTACCGCCGCCTAAACAAATTAACTACTCGCATTTTGATGTGACCGTTCCCAATGAAGTTCATCAAGTTGATATATTATTTCTGCCGCATGATGGTGGTTACAAATACGCGCTAACCATAGTTGATGTTGCGAGTCGATACAAACAAGCAGAACCGTTAAAAACAAAATCATTAACTGAAGTCGCTTCTGCGTTTGAAAGGATTTATCGAAGAGGTACTCTGCGCTGGCCAAATCTATTACAAGTTGATCCTGGCAGGGAATTTCAAGGTGCGGTTCTATCAACGTTGAAGAATCATAATACCGCGTTACGACGAGGACATACTGCACTACATCGCGATCAGGCAATTGTTGAACGATTTAATCGGACGCTTGCCGAGCGGTTATTTGGATATCAATACGCGAAAGAATTTATTCAATATAAACGATCCCGTGAATGTGTCAAGAGATTACCAGCTGTGATTACTGCGCTGAATAACGAGATTACTCGAACAATCAACATGAAACCTAACAACGCCATTAAAAAGAAGTATATACCCGTACAACCGCAAAAAGATTTTTCAAAAGAACGAATTCTCGGTAATTTCACTGTGAGGTATTTATATGAACCAGGAGAGCTCGAAGGTGGCAAAACAAAGGGTACTGATCCTATTTGGAGTGTCACCGCGCATAAAATATCCGGTATAACACGATCAACGGGTAGACCAGCAATCTATAGATTGGATTCAACTGCCCCTCAGCAAGGATTTACTCGACAACAACTACAAGTGATACCCGAGGATACTCAATTACCACCACGTGGTCTTACCTAGCACCTCTTCGTCTGTTACATTCAAGGCAAGTCAGCATCACGTTATTTCTAGTATGGCCAACGCTACTATCTTTTCTGTCTACGGTAAATTGTCGAGAATCCTTATCCGACCAACACCAACTCATTATACAATTGCAACTCGCGCAGTGATTATTCTGTTCTTGCTTCAGCGTAATTATTAATTCAGCATCAATATCAAATTCTCTATTATATTTTTTATCCTGTTGTTTTTAACCAGATAGTTTTTTTCTGATTATGTCCTTAGTTATGAAATCACCAGTGACAGTATCATTGATTGTAGTGTCGTTATCGTTTAAAACAACTCTTCGAAGTTAATTTATTCTTCGTACTCTGGATACTGCGAGATAAACTAAATTCGACCACTCGATGTGATTATCCACTATCCAAACAATTGTATCGGATATGGTCAATCCCTGTGAAGAATGTATTGTTGCTGCGTATCCAAGCGTCCATGGGGATTTATCAGCACGCAATGCATCTTCGACGACACTGATATCAACCAGCACAATATCATTTAAAACTAAATTCTGCTTTTCTGTCAAGCCTGGAATATCAACTTCAATATTCTGTTTTCGTGTATCCGAAGGCCTATAACACAACGGCATTGGAAGCGTTGCAAATTTTTCTTTATGTATTTTAAATAACTTCATCTGAAGTGTGTCTCTGACTATATTTCTACTTGCGATTATCAAATCGTTTGGTCTCCACACTTCTCAGAAATCTTTCATGGTAGTTTCCGAAATTATTTCACGCGCTATCTCACATTGGATTTTATCCGGTTGTAATTTGATTAGTTTTTTGAACTCGCGTAATTGTTCATCAAGTGCTCTATGATCGGTGTTAATTTCTTCATAGTAGTCTACAAAATTCTTTAGCCAATTATGCGGGGATAAACCGACAAATGGTGGTGGTTGGCCGTGATCGCCGCACATGACGACTTTTGTGTTCGCGTGCAATAACCACTCGAGAAACTTTTGTAATACATCTAATGACACCGTGCATATCTCATCCCAAATTATGACATCAGGGATAGATTTCTCACCCATTCGATCAGGAGTCCATTCGTCACATTTCCATCGAAAGAATCTATGATAAGTGCAAGTATTTACCCCTCGTCGTTTCATCTCTCTGGCAAGTCTGTGTGTTGGTGTTAACACAATCATGTTTGTGAAATCCGTAGGATTTTTCACACGAAATAACTCAATCGCGCGAGTCGTCTTTCCTGATCCGCCACAACCGTTTAAATAAACTGTTTTATATCTACATACAGGATCAGATATCAGCGGTGCATTAGATCGTTCTGAACACTGATTGCTTTTCAAGCATTTATCCTCAATCGTAACATCTGCTGATTTTGAATAATCACAAGGTATTTCCCGCTTAATTCTCCATGACCCCCAACTCTCGTCGGAATTAATGAATTCAGCTACTGCATTGCTGTGTTTCGCGTCTATGTAAAATGAATCAGTGTCGACTGTAACTGCGGTATCAGGAAATCTATGTATCATCGAAAATAAATTGATAGAAGCATAAGCCAGCATAGATACCCTCAAATGTGTATACTGAAGACTGTGTCCATCGCTGTAAGTAACAATTGTACCTAATTTGGTTCCATCGGACAAGAAAGCGTCTTTAAGATCGACATACATGCCCTTAGATGTTACATTCGCGATTATAAAATCGTATTCGACGTTATCTATAATCAACCGTGAAGAATATCGTCCATTGTCGTATTTACCACCTTGAGTGAATTTACCAATCATTCTTCTACCAAGATCTTTTGCGTCTTTGTTTCTGATTTCATATAACAGTTTGGACCAATTCATGATACATTCTTCGTCAAGATCCGGGAATTGTTGTCCTTGTTCGCTGATTTTACTATCTAGATCAGGTTGTGGTGGTAACCAGACTTCAGTCTGTGCTCGATATGATATAATTGCTCCACTGACAATCAGCGATATCAGCATGCTACAATCGGTCATATAACGTAACAGCACTATTGGCATCCAATGTTTTTCCGACATATGTCTACCAATCCAGACATAACAACACGGATGAAGTCCTTTAGCCAATTCAAATGATACCACACGAGCGAATCCGGTTAAATCAAAATCAGGTAGTGGTCCATTAATCGCAACACGTGCCATCTCATGGGTGGGATGTCCAAATCGCTTGAAGTATTTAGCGCATTCTCCGTATCCGAGAAAACTTCCGGGATAACACGCGACTATATCAACCGAAATAATGGTTTCAGGGTTGTATTTTGTATTCCATAATCCGCCGTGGTTGTATTCGATGCAGCTTGATTTGATGTCTGTGAGAAATTCAGCTCGTGTTGGTTTCCAGGAGTTTCTCTTTCTCGCAAAATGAGCCGCAACCGATGGAATTGTAAAGCAATTTGTTAGTAATTGTTCATCGTCGAAACTCTTCGAGAAACTACTAGCTAATTTTTTCATCTTGTCATAGAGTACTTCGGTATGGTATAATTCTCCATTGGGTCTTACAAACTGATCGAATCCACCCTCGGGTTTTCAGCACTTTGAAGTAACCACACTGACACCGGATCGTTTTTACTCAACTGGTAAATAGCATCGAACAATTTTTTTCTCAGAGAATTCTGGAGCGGAAAATTCTTCGGGTATATACTTTATTGTTCTATTTCGCGGGAATATTGTTAACGCAGGTGTCCACGCGTGTTCGTTATGATCAATAATTTTGATTGGAACTCCAATTGATTTATATCTTGATTCGTGTAATATCTCGCCGGTTATAGTCGCTACGGTTATTGGGAATCTTAATGATGTTTCTAATTTGGCTATATCCTGAATTGATGCTCCGTTCTTGTTAACTGTTAATTCCCATTCATTTATTTTTTGGCGTCTTAAATCAGTCAATTTGTTTCCCCGGGATGCATTTGTGAAGTATTCGAATATTCGTTCTGCTACACAATTCATTCTTGACGAAGTCGATGATGAAGTCATCAATGACAGTTTCATGGTGTTTAGTTTTTCAACACTTGGTTTATCATTTAACGGATATATCGCATAAACAACTGCTGTTACAGGATAAGATCCTTCGTAGTACGGTCTGTCAATTCCAGTTAGAATTCCTGGTTTTGAATCTTGACTCACAACGACGGTTCTTTTATCTTTCAAGATGGGTTCAAATTTATCCCTGATAATCCAATCTCCAGTGTCTGAACGAATAATGAATTTTACTCTAAAAAATACTTTTTCCGCGTAAGATGTGAAATTATCTTGGCTGCGTTTTCGTCATTCATGGTAGCATCAACACTACCATGAATTCGAAACGTTGACCAACAGTGAGATGCTCCATCACGTTTGAATTCATTAAAGCAATCGCTGATTTTACTTATCATGGTTCTATCACTTATTAGACTCTTTGGTTTATCGGAGATTCTATCGAGATAAAATTTAGCATTTTTCCAGGGTTTAATTTTCGATAATCTCTCGAACTCCTTCATGTTATAATTAAAACAAGTATTTAAATAGAGAATTTATTATATAATGAATCATTGCAAATGGCTTATGATTGGATCAGTAACCCCGTGTAGCAAATCATGCAGAAAGGAGTTATGTGGGTATCATATGCAAAGTGTCCGTGGGGGGAGTTATGGACCCCTACCTTGCATACAATGTGGGGTAGGGGTTAGAGGAATATCACAGTTGTGTCTGGGTTGCGGTGGTAAACGCTACAGAGAGTTGAAGCGTTATTATGATAAACGAGTTAAAAACTCCATCAAAGATTCTGCTAAAAACACCATCAAAGATTTCACTAAAAACACCATCAAAAATTCCACTAAGAACTCCATCAATGAATCTGACAGCGTCAACGACAATATCATAAGAACTCCACAGGATTACGTTCAGAGATTTTCCAATAATATATCTCAACCAAATAATGAATTAGACAAACAAAGTATGAAGTATATAAATGAACCAAGAATTTCAACCGCATCCAGTGATCAGTGATTATGAAGCGTCTCGTGACGGTATTGTCAGAAATCGTAGGCTGAAGAAGTCAGTTGGTGCTATAACTAATCAGGGGTATTTGGTGTTTGGCACCGGAAAGAAAACTTATCATAATCACCGCTTCGTCTTCGAGGTGTTTAATGGATTGATCAAAGATGGTCTTGTTATTGATCACATAAATGGGATTAAAACTGATAATTCTTTGAATAATTTACAAGCTGTTACACAAAGTGAGAATACTGCATCTGGGAAAACTGGTACTTATAAATCAATTGGGAAGAGACCCGTGAAATCATTTAATACGGCAACTAACAACTAACGAGGAGATAATATTTCAATCAATGACTGCAGCCGGTAGATATTTCGGTATTTGTGAACCCTCAGTACGAAACGTTGCAGAAAATATAACCAAGATGGCAATTTCAAAAAAGACCGGGAAAAAATACAGTTCGTTTATGTCTAATTATGTTTTGCATTATTCTATATAACACCAAGGGATATAACTCGTGTGGGTATATTTACAGCCTATGAGTTATAGATCTCAATGGGTTTTTCCGATTATTTCTCAGTGGAAATATAATATATTTTATAAGAAAACGAATATAATATGTAGTGTTTTACAAATAATTCTATTTTTTTTTTTGGGTTTTTTTTCTTTCTTTTAAGTATTCGGTTTTGTTTCATAAACGAAGATATATTGATTTGTTCGTGGCTTTGTGATCGATCCATTGACGTCATCACACCTGTTTGTTATTGATTTAGAAATGCGATGATATGAATTCCAAGAACTGTTATGATATGAATTCCAAGAAGTGTTATGATATGAATTCCAAGAACTGCTGTTATATAAATTCCAAGAACTGTTATGATATGAATCCCAAGAACTGTTATGATATGAATTCCAAGGACTGCTGTTATATAAATTCCAAGAACTGTTATGATATGAATTCCAAGAACTGTTATGATATGAATTCCAAGAACTGCTGTTATATAAATTCCAAGAACTGTTATGATATGAATTCCAAGAACTGTTATGATATGAATTCCAAGAACTGCTGTTATATAAATTCCAAGAACTGTTATGATATGAATTCCAAGAACTGTTATGATATGAATTCCAAGAACTGCTGTTATATAAATTCCAAGAACTGTTATGATATGAATTCCAAGAACTGTTATGATATGAATTCCAAGAACTGCTGTTATATAAATTCCAAGAACTCTTATGATATGAATTCCAAGAACTGCTATGATATGAATTCCAAGAACTGCTGTCATATAAATTCCAAGAACTGTTATGATATGAATTCCAAGAACTGCTATGATATGAATTCCAAGAACTGCGATGATATGAATTCCAAGAACTGCTATGATATGAATTCCAAGAACTGTTATGATATGAATTCCAAGAACTGCTGTTATATAAATTCCAAGAACTGTTATGATATGAATTCCAAGAACTGCTATGATATGAATTCCAAGAACTGCGATGATATGAATTCCAAGAACTGTTATGATATGAATTCCAAGAACTGTTATGATATGAATTCCAAGAACTGCTGTTATATAAATTCCAAGAACTGTTATGATATGAATTCCAAGAACTGTTATGATATGAATTCCAAGAACTGCTGTTATATAAATTCCAAGAACTGTTATGATATGAATTCCAAGAACTGTTATGATATGAATTCCAAGAACTGCTATGATATGAATTCCAAGAATTGCTGTTATATAAATTCCAAGAACTGTTATGATATGAATTCCAAGAACTGCTATGATATGAATTCCAAGAACTGCGATGATATGAATTCCAAGAACTGCTATGATATGAATTCCAAGAACTGTTATGATATGAATTCCAAGAACTGCTCTTATATAAATTCCAAGAACTGTTATGATATGAATTCCAAGAACTGTTATGATATGAATTCCAAGAACTGCTGTTATATGAATTCCAAGAACTGCTATATGAATTCCAAGAACTGTTATGATATGAATTCCAAGAACTGTTATGATATGAATTCCAAGAATTGCTGTTATATAAATTCCAAGAACTGTTATGATATGAATTCCAAGAACTGCTATGATATGAATTCCAAGAACTGCTATGATATGAATTCCAAGAACTGCTGTTATATAAATTCCAAGAACTGTTATGATATGAATTCCAAGAACTGTTATGATATGAATTCCAAGAATTGCTGTTATATAAATTCCAAGAACTGTTATGATATGAATTCCAAGAACTGTTATGATATGAATTCCAAGAATTGCTGTTATATAAATTCCAAGAACTGTTATGATATGAATTCCAAGAACTGCTATGATATGAATTCCAAGAACTGCTATGATATGAATTCCAAGAACTGCTGTTATATAAATTCCAAGAACTGTTATGATATGAATTCCAAGAACTGCTATGATATGAATTCCAAGAACTGCTATGATATGAATTCCAAGAACTGCTATGATATGAATTCCAAGAACTGCGATGATATGAATTCCAAGAACTGTTATGATATGAATTCCAAGAACTGTTATGATATAAATTCCAAGAACTGCTATCATATGAATTCCAATAACTGTTATGATATGAATTCCAAGAACTGCTGTTATATAAATTCCAAGAACTGTTATGATATGAATTCCAAGAACTGCTGTTATATAAATTCCAAGAACTGTTATGATATGAATTCCAAGAACTGCTGTTATATGAATTCCAAGAACTGCTATATGAATTCCAAGAATTGTTATGATATGAATTCCAAGAACTATTATGATATGAATTCCAAGAACTATTATGATATGAATTCCAAGAACTGTGATGATATGAATTCCAAGAACTATTATGATATGAATTCCAAGAACTGCTATGATATATAAATTCCAAGAACTGATGTTATATAAATTCCAAGAACTATTATGATATGAATTCCAAGAACTGTGATGATATGAATTCCAAGAACTGCTATGATATGAATTCCAAGAACTGCTATGATATGAATTCCAAGAACTGCTATGATATGAATTCCAAGAATTATTATGATATGAGTTCCAAGAACTGCCATGATATGAATTCCAAGAACTATTATGATATGAATTCCAAGAACTACCATGATATGAATTCCAAGAACTACCATGATATGAATTCCAAGAACTTCCATGATATGATCATTCAAAATTGACCACATTTTTTTTTGTATTAGAAATATGTATTATAATATATGAATTCTGAAAATATGAATAGGATTATAGCTGAAATTTCAAAATTGAAAAATCAAGAGATTAAACTATCTGACAATTTGAACCATGACCAAATTATGTCTGATTTTCAAGATATAGAATACGGTATTAACACTAACAAATATATGCTGCCAAAGAAGTATGCGCCAATAAAAAAAATCCAGAATTCTATTCGGGACTCTCTTGCATTTTGTAGTGACGTAAGTGTGTTTGTCCCGTTATTTACTATCGTGGAAGGAATACGAAAAGAATTGGGTCGGAATTATGAATTGAAAAAAGATGTCAATTCGAAGATTAGAAATATACGGGAGTTAATTCAAGAAAATGAAAAAACCCTTTCGGATAGCGGTTTTTAGTCAACAATAGCGATGAAATTTTATACTGGCATTTATCAATGAGTGTTTAACTACAAGGAAGTTGTAAAATTTCATAGTAAAATATTTTTTTATTACTGAAATTTTCATAGTAAGTACTTTTTTGTCTGATTTTGGTGCTTTTTTGTCTGATTTTGGTATATTTTTATCTGATTTTAAGTGGTGTCGGTCGGGTCAATACGTCGATGCTTCATGTTAATTCTCGAAGACTTTTCCACGAAAATTATTTTTATGATGTTTTAGGCAAAAAACTAACTAAAATCAAGCAATGATGACTAAAAAATGACCAAAAAACGACAAAAACGACCAAAAATGACTGTTGGTGTCAGTCGGGTCAAAACGTCGATGCTGCATGGGATTTCCCGTAGACTTTTCCACGAAAATTATTTTTGAGTGACAAAATCACTGCATTTAGATTGAAATCTCTTCTTACATGATAATCTCTTCGAGATTCAAATTGGAAAATTGTTTACGATTTCAATAATGGTAAATGAGGCATTAACCACTCGATTGGCTCGTGAGCGACTAGACGCGATTAAAAAATTATACCAATTCGCGACTCTGTCAGGAATAAACTGCAAGCTAGACAGAGTTTACAAACTGAATTTTCTGTGGGATCTGAAGAGTTGTTTAAACCAATAACCACAGCAAAGAAGGGGGTAATATCAGCTACTGAGCGTGCTATATGGGGAGATATTCCCGAGACGGGGAAAAAAAGAAAAGAAAAACCTCCTATTGGTGAACTTGAAAAAATAGCAGCGGAAACTGAACAAACAAAACAAGCTGTACAAAACCTCCACGGTGATGTTAGTGAACCACCTGAATAAAAAAGAACAGTAGATGATTTACGCGCGAGATTTAACGAGGAAGGGTTAGCAGCAATTGATAAGACTGATCCAGCAGAAATTCCTGCGCTTGTTGTTACGACTTATGAAAACAGAAAAAAAATGTTGAAACCAGAACATCATAAGTATATTAAAGATATAACTCATTGGGCTGATGTATTCTACAAAATCAAAACTAAAACAAGTCAAATTTATAAGAATAAAGATGTATCATACATAGAATATATCAATGCGGTGAATACAGTGAATAATCAATATGAAGAGTTCAAACAACAATAAAAACCGCAAAAATTGCAAAGAAAGTGACGGCAACATTCAAAGAAAATATCTTTCTCGCCTCAACAACAAAAAGAACCTCAACAACAACTACCACCCCAAGCTTCGCTTGGACCATTGTATACACCTGATCGAGATGAAGATGATGCGGATAAATTTTTTAATTTTTTACAAAGTCAAGAAACAGACACACAGGGTGTGACCGGGGAGGGATTTTCTAAATCGGAATCTCGAAGAGATTCAAATCAAAGATTTTCCAGAGATTCCATTGGAATTTCAGGTAGTGGTCTAGTTAGTTGTCCTGGTAATATTCTTGATGATATAGCACGATTAGAGATTCTCATCGGAGGAAAACGAGCTGGAAATAACTCACCGGAAGTAATTAATGAAGCAGCTGATATCTGCATGCGGTTATTTCAAGGTGGCATCATGGATATCAAAACATATCGAGATTTCATTGACGAATTAGTGGAAAATCCTACGGATGGTTACCACAGTGATTAAGTCATCGGTGATTAATCACCATGACTGAAAATCCAAAGGATTTTTCATTAGATAAATATCATTTAAATAAGATAATCATACACTACAACCATGATAAACCAACCAGCGTCTATGTAGTAAACTCGCGGCTTCCAGTTTATAGAACATACTATGGTGATGGTCTCTGTAATACAATTGCAGGGTTATTTGCAAGATTGGCTCCAAAAGAAGCGCCGCTAGCAAAACAGTTATCGAGGAAAGCCATCGATGTTATTCGTGATAAGGGTATTAGCGCTGTTGGAGATGCCGCCGGGAAAGCGTTTTCAGCTGCTCGGGATAAACTAACAGCGCTAGTTCGACGGCGAAGGAAACCGGGACCGTTACCATCTACAGCGGAAATGCCTGCGAGTGTTAGTAAAATTATAAATAACGCAGTGGATCAGAAACTAGCGTCGCTGGTGACTAACGCCCAAGATAACATAACCGCAAATATGCCAGCAGGAAGTGGCTTCAAAAAACCACGACGACTTCGATGATTTAGACGCTGATTTATGAAAGTGATATATATAATAAAATGTTCAAACGGTCACCTGATCCAGCGTTTGATATGGACGCCCCAGTGCGCAAGGATGAGTCTATACGTGATTATCAATTTTATTCTTATCAAGCAATACAAGCAGATCTTCGATCAAGAATTGAACTTCAAGTTCATGATGCCAGTAAATACTTTTTGCCTTGTGAAGCATTTATCGAAGTACAAGGAGAACTTCAACAAGAAAATGATACAGCATACGCAGATGACCAAAATATCCGAGTTGGTTTTGTCAATAATGGTATCATGGCGCTATTTGAAAGTGCAAGATATCTCATTGATGGAAGAGAAATTGAATCCATTGAACGTAAAGTTGCCACAACAATAATAGGGTTAGCAAGATATTCTGATGATTATACAAGATCGGCAGGCCCATCTATGATGTTTTCTAAGGATATTACTGATCACCCTGAACATGTCCAGTATACTAAATTACGAACACCAGTGGCTACTAGAGTCGCTAATTAACCAGATAATACTGGTGAACACGAAGCAAGACCAGCTAACCCCTTTGATGTTATCAAAAATGTTAATATTAATTACAACCTAGGATTTGCAACACGAGTAGCAACATTGAAAAGACCACGTCGACAATTTTCATGTGCGATTCCTCTGCATCATATTTTCGGATTTTGTAGAAATGTCCGAGAAGTTATCTATGGAGCAAAGCATGCGGTAGTACTCGTGCGAAAGGGTACTGATCATAATGCAATCTGGCGCAGTGCTCTTGTTGCTGCCGGTAAAGTCGTTTTAACAAAACTGTCATTATGGATGCCATTGTTGACTCCATCAATCGCCACAGAGGGGAAATTACTATCATTTATGGACCAAGGAGGAAAGTCGTTACTGAGTTGGCTAACAACGAGTACAGATATTATAGAGTCTAATATTGATAATACATTTACATGGCACCTGGCAGCGCGACAAGGTGTTTCAGCTCCACGTCATATATTTATTGCGCTACAGGATAGAACGCGATTAGACAAGCAAACACGTAGCCATATGATATTTGATCAGTTAGGTGTTAGTGAAGTCTCGCTGAGAATAAACGGCCAACAGGAACCATCCGAGGATATACATCTTGATTACAACACTAACAATATCGCCCGCGTGTATCATCGTCTGTTGACGTATATGGCTCGCGATCAAAACGTCGATACTGGTCTACAAATATCACAATTGGATTTTAAAAATCTATATCCGATTTATTACTTTTCGTTGGAACATCTTGATTTAACAAGGCAATATGTCATTGATATACACTTTATAGCTCGTGTAAAGCGTCTGACTAATGCGGCGGGTGATGTTCTTATCCCGAATTATAGAGCAGTTGCTGTCATTCTCAGCGACAAATCAATGCTACTCGAAGGTGTTGGCGGAAGAATGAGAGTGATACATGCACCAGTGGAAAACATGTAACAATTAGATCAATCTGCTATTATATAATGAAATACAGTTATATTAGTGTTACGTTAACTCTCGGTCAACTCAAGAAATTGCAATCGGAATCAGCTAAAAAATGCGGAACCACAATAACACTGAAACCCAATCAGATGACTGGTGGTCAGAATAAATTGTCACTGACAACTCCTCAAGTAAAACACTTCAATGATGCCTTCAAAGATAAAAAAGGCGTTCAGATCACTCTCTCTCTCTCTCTCTGCAGCCGCGATCAGTGACATGAAAAAATCAGGCGGTATATTCCCGTTGTTAGCCGCGTTACCAGCATTGATTGCTGCGGCTGCCCCAGCGGTAGCTAAAGCGGCGGCGTTAGGAGCCGTTGGAACCGTGGCAGGAATGGCACTAAAGAAAGCAACTGGGCAAGGATATAAAAAAGGAAAGGATCTAAGCCTACCAGGAACCCCGTATTCATGGTACAGCGGAAAGGGTCAAAGACTACCAGGAACCCCGTATTCATGGTACAGCGGAAAGGGTCTAAGACTACCAGGAACGGTTTATTAACCCAGAAATCTTCGATTTCTAAACCGATGGTTGTGGAATCTTTGATTGAAGAGTCTTTGACTGAGGAACCTATGGTTCCTATGTCCAATTTTGATTTACTCGATGCTGCTAAGAAGCTCGCGATTAAAAACTTCAGAGGTGTCTTTATGAAAGATCAGTTACCGACCCAACCAAACAGCGTTGAAACCGGCATCATTAATCTCGATAACAGCACCGGACCCGGAACCCATTGGGTTGCATACGCGATTGATCCACGTGCAATTGTTTTTTTTTATTCATATGGATTAGCGCCGCCGAAGGAATTTAACCGCTATATACAACAATTAAACACCCCTCATTGGTATTCTAAGCTACCAACACAACAAATGAATGATCCACCAATATGCGGCAGCGAAGTATTGAATGTTCTTGATGCTATTTCAACATCTGGAAAACCACCACATGTCGTCGTAAATGAATACACCAGCAATCGCTGGAAATCAAAGATTTTAGAGAGAGAAAGAGTTTTACAATAACATGATTGATATTTGGGGAAGACCTCTATCAGCGCTATAGAAACCAACCACAGAAACATCTGCGACCGGTGATATAAAAAAAAATAATCGAAGATGAAATCGCTGAGACGTTGAACTTAGCAAGTGTTGACCCCGGGGAAATAGTTGTATTTCAAGATCGTCAGGGTAAATTGAAATCTAGTAATGTTTCCCTGGATTATATTTTAGTTAAACAACGAGACGCAACCGAAGGCACTATCGCGTTGTTTTCCGATCAGGGTAAATTGAAATCTAGTAATGTTTCCCTAGATGATATTTTAATTAAACAACGAGACGCAACCGAAATCACTATCGCGTTGTTTTCCGATCAGGGTAAATTGAAATCTAGTAATGTTTCCCTGGATGATATTTTAATTAAACAACGAGACGCAATCGAAGGCACTATCGCGTTGTTTTACGATCAGGGTAAACTCAAACCAGGTGTACTTGTTTCAACTATCATGGATAGAATTAACAATATTGACAAGCCGCTACTAGATTTCCTTGGAAATCCACCAGTGACTACACCGAAGCTCACAACGATAAAAGATTCTATGTTGGAACTAGCAACACTTCAAAGCAAATATGCAGATCACGTTGAAAAGTTTACATCATTTCGTGAAAATATCATTGAAATTTTTTTTGCAACTACGCTGGATAAAATTGATATAAAACTTCCTGATATTAAAAAATCCATCTATGACATGAAAAACGCCATCGAAGCAATCAGGGAAGATGCAACGAGGATGATAACAATCATTGAAAAATCAAAAATCCCTCATGCGAAAACCAACAACGTAGTATACACGATCCAACACGGATCATTTGCGTGGACACCCACAAACAACAAATTAGATATCACTGCAACCGTCAAAGGTATTTATCGATTAACACAAGTGACACCGACTCAATCTAATATATCATCGTCGAGTTCATCTGAGGTCAACAATACGATATCAACAATCATCGACAAGGATACAACTGAACAGTTCACGATAGCATCCACTGATAAAAATTTGGTTAGAATTTCGGTATCATGGTATGTAGAATTCGTAGCAGATTTGAGTAAACAACTAAACTGAAAATTGCATAGCAATTTCACTAGCGGTTTCAATTGAAATCGTAAACTGATTTGGAAATAAAATGTCGTCACCGATGATTTCATCACCGACGGTACCTTCGGTATCTCAATATCGCTATGATCAGGTCAGAGAATTTCAAACTAGACTCAAAACCATCACTGAGGAATATCAAACAAAAATAAAGAAATACCGACGAAGAATCACCGCAGTTGATGTTACCGTGTACTCGGTGAGTGGTGTAATCGCCGGAGCTGGTATAATACTATCTTCGGTGACAATGATTGCTCCGATAGCTGTTCCAATTTGTATATCCGCGGAGACAACAATTGCGGGAATAATTTCGATTATAACAAAAAAAATATCATCATGCAGCCAGCGTAAACTTCAGGATTACTTAATTAAATTTAATATTGTATCAACCGCGTACTCGCAATTATCCTCGTTGATATCGTCATTGCTCGATGATACATTTATATCAGATAGTGAATTCTCAGTGATGGTAAGTATTTATAATTCCGCGATGTCGAAATTAGAAATACAACATGAATATAATAACGATGACAACACCGCAAGAACTACTTCAACGAATAGTGGAGAACACAAACCCGAAAACCAGCATAATCTCAATAACCTCAACGATATCAGATAGTGAGTTCACAGTGATGGTAAATATTTATGATTCCGCGATGTCAAAATTAGAAATACAACATAAATATAATATCAATGACAACACCGCAGGAACTACTTCAACGAATAGTAAAGAATACCGAACCGATTCAACAAATAACGGAAAATACCACACCGATGAGGACCAGCATGATATCAATAGCCTCAACGAATCCTGAATTTAGTGTAAATTTCCCGATTCCGATTCCGGTGAAGGAGATAGCGCTAGCAAAACTACGAATGTACCATAGCTGGCCTAATATCAGATCGGTAGCATTTGGCGGTCAACAACCGAATAATTCCTTGGTGTTTGCGAATAAGAATAAACCCGATGGAACTCCAGACTGGAACGTTGTTTCGATACCATCTGGGTCGTACCAAATCGAACAAATCAATGCTGAATTTCAGCGTAGAATAAAATCTATTTCTGGAGCAGAATCGAAAATCGCTATAACAGTTCATGAGCCGACGCTATCATCTGCGATCGAGATAAACTCACCTAGTTATGTCGTATATATCTATCAAAGTTCAATAAGAACTATACTGGGTTGGCCTGAAATCCCACCTCGATAAGTTAACATACCACCTGAACCACAAAAATCTGATTATACCACCGACAGGATAAAATCTGATAATCCAATAAAAAGCTATAGAGATTACGATAAACTGTATTTTTTCATTAGAGTAATAGAAGAGAGCGACCAAGAATATTACTTAATTGATCAGGATAAAATCACTGAAAATTTCACATCGCTCAATTTCGATATTTCGATATTGATAATATCTCTTAAATCCGGTACTCTCACCCGAGATGAATTTATCACCGTAGTAGAAACAAGTAATAAAATCATCAATGACATGGAAATATTTAATTTGCAAATTATTCAAGTAGTATAAGATGACGATAATCCTAAAATGAGAACAAGGTTTGCGATAGAAAATAATATACGCGTAGAAGATATTCCCACATTCAAACTACACGGATATAATATCTCAGAACTTCAAAAATCTCTCAATGATGCCATTGATGAAGGTTTCCAAAAAATCCATGACGCATGGAAAAAAACAGCACCACAACCACAAACAACAATCCTCAAATATAATAACGACCCAGACGGAGGTGGCAGGCATATCGCGCCGTTCAACGTGAATATATCCACGGTGATTGCGCTAAATTTAGTATGTGATGTTATCGAAGGAAGTTATCAAATAAATCTCGATCGATCAAATCAAGCTCAGCAGGGATATATTTTGTATTTTTGCACCAATAGTTCCTCCGGGATTTCTAATCATTGAGGATCCAACTAATCCAGTCTATATGCGATGTCATAATGATTCGCTAACGAGAATTAATTTCAGACTCACTGACCAGTCTAATAATCTAATTGATTTACAAGGCGAAGTCTTACAAATTAGTCTGCTTGTGAAGTCCTAAATGATTTTCATAGTAAAATATTCAGTTAACCCATAGCAGCAGAGGGAGTGGACTTGATAAAATATTTGGTTAACCCATAGCAGCAGAGGAGGTGGCGACAACAACCATGGCATCTCAAGCATGCATTTTTTACGATTTCGAGGAAGCCTTAGTTTGCAGAATCGACACCTGTCCGATTCACTTTACAAGGAAGCCTCAGTTTGCCAAACAGATGCCTATAAAAAGTTGTCGGATTCGCCTCCTCTGCTGTTCAACATATAACCATAAAAGGAAAAGCGCACATAAATAGTTCATTTTATCAACCACCAGCATATTGACGTCTTCTTCCTGACAGAAACATGGCTAAAACATCAGGCGATGAGCCCAAGTGCGCGACTTTAACAACCGCCGCTTACTCCATCAAATCGTTCCCCGCCACTCTCGTGGAGGTGGAATGCTGTCATCACAAAGAATTCCAGGATAAAACGTCTCAAGTACATACAACATTCAATTTCTGCCACACATCGTTAGAACTGTTCAAACAACACTCACACTGGAACAAAGGCCAGTCCATTTGTCTGCCTCTACCGCCCTCCTCCTAGTAGAACAAACAAGTTGACTGAGAGCAGTTTCCGAATCTTCTGGAGTCTGGAAATTCGATACGTGTCATTCTAATTATTCTTGGAGATTTCAACTTTCACTTTGACTGTCCTGGAAACCCATACACGTAAAAACTCCTTGATTCCATTGATATTTTCAACCTTAAACAGCTAGTTAACCATCCCAACCATAAACTTGGTCACATTTTATACTGTATTCTTCATAGATTTAATGATAATATTCTGTGATCCACCCTTATATCCCAAGAACTTGCATCTGATTATCTCTGCATTGTATGCCATCTTGACGTACCAGTCCATAACCCTCCACCTTGATTTGCTAGAAAGAGAAACCTGAATATGATAAATAAAACCAAACTAATGCATGACATCCAAGCAAACCTAACAACAATATTACCTCCTACAGCAGAACAACTCAGTAACTGCCTGCTTTTATTGCCTGAAAAACATGACCCAGCAAGCAAGTGCAGAGTATCAATTAAAAAGCTTTCTCCGTGGTATAGCAGTGTTAGGGACCAGCGTCATACTGTCAAAAGACACTGCCGTAAAGCAGAGAGGATTTGGCTTTCCACCAGACTCACTATTCATGAAGAAATCTATGATGCCGCTAAGAAGAACGTCACAAACATAGTCCATTTAGCCAAATTATCTCACTTCAGTACTAAGATCACGGAGAGTTTATATAACTAGCAAACTAATGTCAAGACCTACCGCTCAGTTTCTAATCTGCAGTTCCTATACAAAATCTTAGAAAACGTTGTTCTAACCCAACCTTTTTCTCATTTGAATTCAAATAGTCTTTTTAGCAATCTACACGCTTGCCACAGTACTGAAACTATTTTTCTGAAAGTAGTTAATGACATTCATTCTGCTTTTGTTATCAGAAAGTTTACAGTCCTGATCCTCCTTGATTTGTCTGCAGTATTTAACACAATACACAATGATATATTACTTCACCGTCTCCAACATGTATTTGGCATTCAAAATACATACTTACTGTGGTTTAAGTCCTACTTAGTCAACAGGACACAAATTGTATCTGCAAATGGAATACACTCCAGGCCAGTTGAACTATATTGTGCTGTTCCACAAAGGTCTGTTCTTGGAACTATTTCTTCATTCCATACACTTATCCGCTCTCAAATGTCATAGCTCATTACCCAGTGTCTCACCAATTGTACGCTGATGACACCCAAATATACTTGTCTAGCTAACCAACAAGTTGATACTACCATCAATGTAGTAGAGAGGTACATTTCTGATGTGAAATCATGGTTGACATGTAATAAGCTTCAGATGAATGATGATAAAACTGAGGCCATTTTGACCACAACACAAAGAATTTCTCATTCACATCCTTTACCTCAAACAATAAATATCAGGAACACCAACATTAAATTCACACAGTCAGTACGAAACTTAGGTATTTCTGTAGACAGTACTCTCATATTACACCAGGGTCCCAGTGGGTAGTCTAAAGCGCTCTCCATTACGGATCACTGCCATCTCACCTCTGTCTGCGTGGGTTCGAGTCTAAGATTCGGCTAATGTAGTTATGTGAGAAAGCTTGCCAGCAGCGTTTCGTGGATCGGTGGTTCTTTCCAGAGTTTTCCCGGGTTCTTCCTCCACCAATAGTGCTGGCCGCCATGTATAGCCTATCATGTGCTGAAAAATGGCGTTAAACCCTAAAACAACAACAACAACAAAAACAACAACAACAACAACAACAACACATTGCACTAAAAAGTCATGCACATCTGCAAGGCTATATATCCTGAGTTGAGACGCATCAGCTCCATTCGCAAAATCTTTTCAGTTGATGCCACTACAACACTTGTGTGTTCATTAGTACTTTCAAGTCTGGACTATTGTAAATCATTTCTGTCTGTTTCGCCTCAATATCTACTCCAGAAACTTCAAAACACAGCTGATCAGATCATCTTTAGAGTACTACGATGAGAGTACACATCCCCACTGCTCTGTACCCTACACTGGCTATCCATTGGATCCAGAATCTAAAACCAAATTTGTACTTTCTGCTACGTTTCACTGACGGACTCCAGTCCAACATACCTATCCATTCTCACCCAATGTGTATACACCAGCACTATACTTATGCTCCTCTTCTGACAATTTTATACTCATTGGTCCTATTATGAAAACGAAGTCATATGGACAACGTTCTTTGCACACCAGGTCTCAGCAAAATGGAACGAATTGCCCCTTGAAATTAGACACAATGACACAGTGATCTTTTTAAAGAGTGATCTGTAAACTCACCATTTCGACTGCAAGAACAAACTTAAAGACATAATAATATTTCGTATTTTCAACATTTGTTTAATTTTCCAATTTCATGTTGTTTTGTTTCTTCTGTATTCATATCATTATAGATGTAAAGCGCTTAGAGTTTCTAAAGACAAGGTACTTTACAAAGTCCTCATTATTATTATTATTATTATTATTATTATTATTATTATTATTATTATTATTATTATTGTTGTTGTTTTATTATTATTATCATTATTATTATTATTATTATTATTATTATTATTATTATTATTATTATTATTGTTGTTGTTGTTTAATAGAACAATAACTTCGTATGGTCAGAAGGCTGTGTTATGATATATTGACATGGAGAGCAAATTTTGCTTCCTTGAAACATGCATTGAAGGCAGTCCCATCTCAAGGTAGTGAAACATATAAGATTTGCTTGTAAATTAAATTAGTTATAATTGCTGGCGCGAAACCAATATGGCCACATACCAGAATGTTTAGCTATTCTACGTGGATTTAACAGTTGCCACACATAGGATTTGATCCGGAAATATTATGTACATCTCGCCAAAATAACCCTTCAACTGACGGTGGCTCAACAGCCGCGAGAAATACCAGTAAGCGTATAAAATGTACAACGATATGTTCCTCTTTTTTACATTGTTTACAGAAAGGGGGTGTTTTGAATATTGTCCTATGACAAGACAGCTAAAAGAATCAGTATGTGCCTTATACATGAATAAAGGTCACTAGTACTGTAACAAATTAGCACACTTTTCATCGCCCCTCAACCATCTATATTTTTAGATATTCACTTCTGAAACAGATACATGTAAATACGCAAGCCAAGTCCGTGGCTCATTTGGAGCCGAGTTACGCATTTTATCTCCTGTGTTAGTCTAATTGTGACAGGTAGTCACCAACAAGTCAACCAGTTTCCAAACCTAACTCAAAGTAAATCTAAACCACATTACAGATTTAGCTTATGTGTGAATTGGAAAAATGCTAGGATGGTGATAATTATGCTAATGCCTTCTACGATAAAATTTGTGGGACATGTCAAAATGCGAAACTATCCAGTGAGACCTTAGTATACCGGAGTGCAACGCATGGGAGCATACTAAGCAGGGAACCAGACTAGTAGAAAGGCGTGACGGTTGCACAATGAGTAAGTTGTGTACGTAACAGTAACTGCAATATATAAGCACTGTTAAATTTGTACTTTTCAAATCTGAGATTGGAATTACCTATTTCCATTTATCTCATTAACATATCGTGATGCGTAATCCCAATGGTACCATTAGTTCATATTTTCTGGGAGCTGTTATACAGTACTGGCAATTTGTAGTTTCCTACTTTCGATTTCAAACATTGAGGCTTGTGTTTATTGATTAATTTGTACTCAAGGTGAGAATTTATTTGTCAAAAGACACACATAAAACAATCATATGTAGACAGTTAAACATTAGATGTATGACTGTCAGAAGTAATTTGTAATATTCAGTGGCATAGTAACGGGGAAGGAAGTTGCGGCCAATTCTGTCCATGGCTAGGACGATGGCTAAACCGGCAGAAGCTGGCCATACACCACAATTAATTTTACTATATGTTCTCTTCATATATTTCTCAGCACTGACCTTACCACAGTGTGACAATCAATACAAATCATATGAAAATCTAAAATACCCCCAAAGATGACTTCACGGTGAAATTCTTGTCAAGGGTTGACCGGCATTTTTTTGAGTGGCTGCACTGTAAACAAGAGCAGCATGTACACAGAACACTGATTTCACTTCCGAACAGGGCCGGCTCTAGGAAGTGTGGGGCCCCCCATTTATGAAGTTATGATAATAATACTATAGATAATAGCAGTATAGATATTCAGTGGGTTGAAAAAGTATTTGCCTCCTCAATATTTTTCCATTGACTCCAATAGAATCCAGCTCTCACTCCACCAAGCGTAATTAACTTCAACTCATCCCATTTGTTCTTATAAATTGTGGTTCTATTTAATAAGTTTATTTTATATTATTTTAGGTACGATTAAATGCACGACTCTGCTTCATTTTGCATAGGGGTCATAAAATTGAAAAAGTTATTTGTTATTTACACTTTATTCAATGGCAGTAAAACAAATTTCACTGAGTATTTCAAGTGAAGAATAAATGTCTGTTATCTGTTATTCATCCCCACCCCTCTATTGCTATTCCAATATTAGCTGGGGGATGAACACTTTTGCAATTTGTGATCCAAATGCAAAATATAGCATAGTGGTATTTTTCAGTTATGCCTGATATAATATACTGACCACCGAAGTCTTGAATCATTAAACAGCACTACAATTTATATGGCTAAACAGATTGTGATGAAGTTACACTTGATACAGTGAGAGCTGTTTTCTATAGAATCATTGAAAAAATGTTGAGGGGGCCAACACTTTTGCAACCCACTGCACTTGGCAAGCAGAAGTGCAAGACAGGTGATTCACCAGGCCCAGTCTAGGAGACAGCATGTCAATCTGCAAATTATGAACCTAAATTAAACTGTCTAAACAAATACAAAGATACTATATTGTCTTTATTTGATTTATTAATTAATATGTTCTTGTCATTGAGAACCTTATACATTTATATTCAACTCAATATATGGAAAAATGGAACTGATCACTTAAGAAAAACACAGCAACTAGTATCCTTAATACATTAAGCTTTCAAAAGTTAATTTTTCTTGCTTTTTTCATTGCAAAGTCTTTCAGGATTTCCTCAAAGCTCAATTCTCTGGCCACATCACACTCTATTGACATAATACTCAAACTATTTAGGCGTTCTTGACTCATTGTAGACCTTAGGTAAGTTTTAATAAGTTTGAGCTTAGAAAAGGATCTTTCGCCAGATGCAACTGTAACTGGGATGGTAAGGTAAATTCTAAGTGCCACAAAAAGATTTGGAAAGGCTGTAGACCTGTTATTGCAAGCTAGAAACTCGAGCATTTTTACAGGATTTTGTAACAGCTCTAAAGAGAGAATTGGCTTTATTGCTTCTATCTCCTCACAAAGCATGAAACCATCAATATCAGCCATCTTCGTTGTTGTAACTCCATCTGCTGCATTGTCAGCATGAACTAATTTGGAATCAGTTAAGGCGATTTCCAAATCTGCAGCACATTTCCTTACGTCTTCCTTGGGCATGTCCTTAAAATTGCACAAGAATCCAAACAACTCATAGTGCTTTGTCAGCTGTTCAAATCGGGGCTGAAGGGTTTGCACGGCTTTATTCACCACTTGATTAAAGCATTGAATTTGAAATTCCTTTTGGGGGTCTGACAGAGGTTCATCAGTTGATTCGTAGTCAAACATTTGCCTCTTCCTGCGCACACGCCTCTTTTCACTTTTGAAAACTGCTTCCACTTCAAGGTCTTCAGCAAGTTCTTTGACATCGACCGGTGATTCCTCAAAGCCCTTTTCTCTGAATGCATTTAACCAGTTGAACAGTTTTTCAAATGCTTTCAGACAAGTTGTTACATCCATGGTTTCACCTTCAAGCTCCTTGCTTGCGAAATTTACCTGAAAGAGCAATGAGTGCCAAAACACTAGAGACACAAGGAACTTGTAATTTCTCATTTGGTTCACCAAGGACTGAGTATCACTTTTAGTATTGGCATCTTCAGTAGTGTCTGCCATTTCTTCGAGAGCATCACAGACTTGAGAAGCTTGGTATCTGATGGCCTTCACACTATCCATTCTGCATTCCCACCTTGTTTCTGACAAAGGTTTCAAGGACAGGCCAGTAACATGACTTCTGAAGATTGTCCACCTTTTTGTGGATGAGGCAAAAATTGTGTAAATACGTTGCAATGTACCGAAGTTAGTCATGGCCTCGGGGCATGTTTTTGCCATATCACCTAAAATAAGATTACAATTATGGCACGCGCATGGGGTAAAAAATGCTCGAGAATTTCTTTGCAAGAGTCGTGCTTCTACACCTGAATTGGTCCCTTCATGTTGGCCCCATTATCATAACCTTGCCCACGGATATCTGCAACATCAAGTCCTAATACCTCAAGTTCCTTCAGAAGGGAGTTTAACAAGTTTTCTCCAGTGCTGCTTTGCACCACTAAAAACTTAATGAAGTGTTCATACACTCCAGCTGGGATGTTTGGTTTTGTACCATCAGCTACATATCTAATAACCAATGACATTTCCTCTTGGTGACTGATGTCAGGGGTGCAGTCAAGAATTATGGCATAGTACTTGGCAGCCTTAATTCTAGAAATAATTGCTGTCTGAACAGCATTTGCCATAATGTCGATGATCTCATTTTGGATGTTTTTTCCCAAATAATGATCAAGTATTTCCTTGTTTTGAACTTTCCGTATGTGTTCTTGCATTATTGGATCAAACTTCCCAAGTAACTCAATGACACCTAGAAAGATGCCATTATGTGGTGTGCCAATGTGTTCATCAGAACTACGGAATGGTAAATTTCTTTCTGCTAACATCTGTATTGTGGCTACAAGTCGCTCAAATACTTTATACCAGTGGTTTGCTTCCTTTCTAATTTGTTTTTCCTGTACTTCATCAATGGTCTTTTCAACAGCCAACCTCTCCTGTAGTTCACAGCAGCGGAGCATTGCTTGCAAATGCCAGTTTGAATTCTCATGCTCAGCCAGCCTTGTATGGATGTTTGGCCAATTATTGAAACCAGAAGTTGCAAGTGCGGCTGTAGCATTCGGGTCAAAAAGTTTACAGTAGTAACAAAAGATCTTGTCACTTGAGACTGAGTATAACAGCCAAGGTCGCTCTATAAATTCACCATTTGGGAGCATTCGTTTGCAGTGGAATTTTGAAAAGTGTGTTCCTTTATCATTTTTAGGGAAATCTTCTTTTAGAACTTTTGGTGGTCCTTTTATCACCAAATAGTCTCTCACACCATGACTTATTACTTCTGGCCAGGTTGCAGGATCATCAGTTAATTGTGAATGCTCATCATCAATCTTGACATTTGAAATGGAAGGATCTTGCTCATCATCAATGGTGACATTTGAAGTGGAAGGATCTTGCTCATCATCAATGGTGACATTTGAAGTGGAAGGATCTTGCTCATCATCAATGGTGACATCTGAAGTGGAAGGATCTTTCGAAGAGTTCGTAACAGCAGAAGCACCCTTGAAGCTGTGTTCATCTTGTAAAATTTCTTCAGCACCACTATCATTATCACTGAATTTCGGATCATTTTCAACTGAGTTTTGCACATTTGTTTCATCAGATTTATCTGATGTATTTCTGTAAACAAATCTGTCTATGGCTCCTCTTTCTCTTTCATCTTGGGCTTTCTTAGCCTTTCTTATTGCCCTTTTCTTACTGCCACTCTGGTACTTTCTGCCTATATCTCTCGGTCTTTTACTCATATTTGAAGGTCAGAAATCTCGTGTCTCTATAACAAAATACAGTGAACACATAATGACTATAAAGGGCTACAGAAGAATCTACTTGGCACAAAGCAGGGAGGATGCGTACCCATACTCCATCGAAAGCCTAATAGATCCACTGTTGCCCAAATGAAAACCAGTCAAAATCAGCTTTACAACACCTCATATGTGCAAACCTGCCCAAAGAAGTGACAATGAATGCCAGGATAGATTTTGATTATTGTCATGTTAGCTAAATCACACCACTGTTATCTACATTTTTTCTGTGTGTGGTTTAATCTTAAGCAATTAATTAAATAACAATATAAATTCTTATGGTTCACATGCTGCTTGGAGCAATCCAAAGCCAACAAAATTGTGACATCATGAATTTTGTTAGACATTCGACATATTGGAGCAAATGTCATGAAGACACAATTCAACTCGGAAGGAAGAGCACTTCAAGCTGCATGAGTACTGGTCCACCCCTAACAAAAGATAATTGGTCGCACACTTCGCGTTCGACCTATGCAGTGATAAGCACCGGGGGTAGGCAAAAAATGTTTGTCCGGCAAAAATCTGGAAAACCATGCCATTTCAGGCCATGAACTTACTATGATATTTTTCCACCATGCCATAACCTAAGCATTTATGCATTCTGCTTTAGTCCTCGCCTATCTATTTATTCTACGCGGCACTTAAAATGTTTGCATTTCGTCAATTTTTAAGATATCAATACCAAATTTGCACTACAGGACAATGGTGCATAGGAGTATATACATTATAAATCTCGTAATAATCAGACAATTTATGGACCCGCCATGGCCAAAACCGTGCGTATTTCAGTCTGCCACCTGGATAGGAAAAATAGCACCATATTATTTCATGAGATTTACACAGAATACAGTTAATATACTTTTGGGGTGCAGAAAAAAAAATCAGCTGCAAAGCTATAATACTTTTGATGCTAGAGCATTGTAAAGCGTGCGACCAAAGAAGCACTTTAGTGCTGCATTTTTCTTGTTATACTGACTTTTAACTTCAACTAGTTGCTTTCAAATGTTCAACAAATTATTGAAAGCAGAACCACATGATTAATTTGTGTATTGTAGGTCAATATAAGACAGTAATGGTAAAGTCTACTTTTAATTATATATCATAAAAAAAATTTGATTGTCCCTGTCTATACTCACACAAATGGCATCACTCGCTTCACTAGGATTCTTGGCAGTAGCCTGACAGACTTGCAGGTTTTAAATGTTAATATAACTGTATAGCTGGTACTTCTTCACTTGGCACTTGCTACAGTTATCATGTGGCCTGTACACTTAACACTGGCAAAAGATTGTGTCCCTTGACCACGGTGGCATCACAATGCACTGAATTGTCTAGACTACTTATGAACTGACACCACCCCCACCCACCCCAATCAAGGTGCGGGGGCCCCCTAGGCGCGGGGCCCAATTGGGTGCAATTGGTCCAATTGGCCTAAAGCCGGCCCTGCTTCCGGATAATCACTAAGGCCTAATTACACAGTGTGCACTGTCGCCAAAATACATACAGACAGCCACTCTCAGAGCTCTTATTCTCAAGAATAAACAATTAACTTTAAATCCATACCGAAGATGCATCAATATAACTCTTCTATCACAACCAAAAGGAGAGAGGAAAAAATGTTCTAAAAATAGACTAGAACTACTGAACTGGAAGTTTTAATTGTGATGTGATTCCTGACAGGCCCAACTTTTGGGGCAAATTTTAGTAAAACTTTTATATTTGAATGCCACACCTATTTGAACTTTATACATGAAGTCTTTTTGAATTTCCTTGCATACAAGACATGTGACACCTGCTGGAAAGTGTGTAGTGTTGGTGTTCCACAGGGTGCACGTGCTGATCCATGACCTCTTGAGAAACCAAAACTAAATTTGCTATATCTTCCTTAATTATAAGACTTTTTCAATGCTGTAAAAACCTAATTGTACTACTAGATAAGGCCTGTCTGAAAATATGCTTAAAGTTTATACATTTTGATCAATTAAAATTTTAATGGAAATTTAAATAAACATTTAAATTTATAAACTAAATTTTATTGAAAATTTAAATTTTCATAAAAGTTTGAAAACAGATTTTGTCAAAGTTTAGACAGAAAAGTTGATCAATCAATGGACTTTAAAATAAATGGTGGTTTGGGTCTGTGTAACTGAGAACATTTTTCCCAGGGGTAGTGAAGTGGTCAGCACTGACCTTACCACAGTGTGACAATCAATACAAATCATATGAAAATCTAAAATACCCCCAAAGATGACTTCATGGTGAAATTCTTGTCAAGGGTTGACCGGCATTTTTTTGAGTGGCTGCACTGTAAACAGAGCAGCATGTACACAGAACACTGATTTCACTTCCGGATCATCACTAAGGCCTAATTACACAGTGTGCACTGTCGCCAAAATACATACAGACAGCAACTCTCAGAGCTCTTATTCTCAAGAATAAACAATTAACTTTAAATCCATACCAAAGATACATCAATATAACTCTTCTATCACAACCAAAAGGAGAGAGGAAAAAATGTTCTAAAAATAGACTAGAACTACATTCGTGGGTACTGAACTGGAAGTATTAATTGTGATGTGATTCCAGCTGGGTGAGGATTAGACCAACAAACTCAGGGCTGGAAAAATCTGAAAATGGTACACTTGCCTGCATTGAAAATTTGTATAAGTATAACTGAAAATATTGTATTATATGCAGAATTATGGATCATTGTCAGAGAAGGAAGAAAAATTTGTCAAACAGTTTTATCTTGTCAGTACAGCTGGACAAGGGAATTTTCCAGCCCTCTGCATGACCCAGATTAAAATAAATGGGGATACAGTACATTATGACCCAGATTAAAATAAATGGAGGTGCATTACAGTCTATGACATTGACTAAAATGAATGGAGGTTGTATGACCTAGATTAAAAAGAATGGAGGTACATTATAGTACATGACCCATATTAAAATGGAGGTATAATAAAGTGTATAACCCAGATGGAAGATACGCAATTAACCTGCACTCTAAACAGTGTTAAAAGAGTTGGTTGAAATTCTTGAATTGAGGCAGTGATAAACATACCATTGGTATCTATATGTGCATCACAAATAACATGAAATTCTTGAATTGAGGCAGTGATAAACATACCAGTGGTATCTATATGTGCATCACAAAAGACAGCCAGTTTGACTATATACATCTGTTACAAACTCTAAGCTTGAATGTAAATTAAAAGAGTAACAAAATAATTTAAGTATGTTTTTATAGATAATGTCTTGGACTAATGATAATTCTGTTAGAAATTATTTCATGTTTTCAGGTTTAAGAGCCTTTTGAAAGTTTAGATATGATTCAGCATTTTCCATATCAGTTACTGTGCAAGTTAACAAACTATTTAATGCCTCAAGTTCATTTTTCATCAAGTGTCATTATCAACTTGAATTTCAAAGTTCAGTTAACATGTTATGTTTTAAAATTTATTTATCTCCTTTTCAGCTCAACCAGAAAAGTAAGTACAGCTGTTTTTGATGTTCTGTAAAGTGTATGAAATTGTATTCATATGTTTCAGTGAGACATCAAATGGTAACATTGTTTATAAGGACCTATTTTGGAATATATTTCTTGGTATAGTCATCAAGGGTGTAATGTTATGTACGTCAGTATTATGTATATTCTCATTCATGATTAAAGTTTGTGACGAATAATCTTGAAATACTTATATTTCTTATGTATTAATTTGTACTGCAAGATGAATCAGGTATCAAATCCATTTATTAGATCCAAGGTTGAGGTGTGATCTTGTTCAAACATACATCATGGGATGTAAATAGAGGTCATGTGCTTGTTAAAAAAGCCAAGGGGACCTAATTTTTTATTAGCTAGTGTAACCCAACCTGACCTTGTTTTACCTTATAAAATCTCTCTAGAAGGAATATGCATCTCTCAATTGTATTACTACTTAGTAATCTGTATAAGATACTTATCACATGTAATTAGGCATTCCTAGTACCAGTCTTGGAAAGGTTCTTTTGAGATGATTCATTTTTTTTAATTGAATCATTTGTTGGAATTACAATGCTCTAAGACATTTGGATTTATAATAGCTGTCATGGAATCAATGTGGATTCATTTAAAGACGCTATGGGATTATACTTGTATCATCTGTACTGTTGGTACATCAGTATGTTACTATTATTCAGAATACCATTGGAACTCATTTGGATTACTCACTACTTTCGGACTTGATAGAACTATTTAGGACACTATGATTTCTTTTACAAGAAGTTACTTTTACTTTTTCACCTTGTATTTTAGAGCAATAGAATAGATTTTCAAATTTACAATTGTCATTAATTTTGCTCTTGCTACTTACTTTAAGGTCATAAAATTGTAACAAAGAAGTTGGGTGGTTGATACAAGATTTGTACATTTAAGAGATTGGAATGTTTTAGAGATATTACAATTGTTTTTGTAACTTAAATGTGAATTTGGTTTCAACTGTTCATTGTGCATGGTATTTTAAATTTAGATATTTGTGAAACATGTAGTGAGTTAAACTAGCTTTCACTACGATGTCTAAAGTAGAGAACTTTGCTTTAGCTTCTCACCAGGAATGGTTAGTCTTAAAAATGGACTAGTTGCTTGATGCGACAGAAATAATAGGTTTGTACCCACATTTAAAGAAAATAGTTGCTTGATGCGACAGAAATAATATGTTTGTACCCACATTTAAAGAAAATAGTTGCTTGATGCGACAGAAATAATAGGTTTGTACCCACATTTAAAGAAAATAGTTGCTTGATGCGACAGAAATAATAGGTTTGTACCCACATTTAAAGAAAATAGTTGTTTGATGCGACAGAAATAATAGGTTTGTACCCACATTTAAAGAAAAGGAGCTAGAGATTACTTTCCTCATCTTGAGAAAATTGTAGAAAAGTTGAAATGATCAGTGGAGCATTGGACTTGATTATGACAAAGCATAATATACTGACTAAATGGAGTCAACTCATCACTCACAGTAGAACAAAGTGAATGTATCTTGAAGTTGAGTATGAGTTGGTGCCTGAGAAATATCATGAAGAGCCCCAGTGCTCCTATGTAATATAACTTTCACCATTCTTCAAATCTAAATCAAGTTTGGACATTCAAGGAAGATTTTTTTAAAAGGCTATCTGAAATAAACCGTTCTTTAAAATAATGACGATGTTAGGTTTAAATGACGTTCAGATATTCAATTTAGAATTAGGAGGTGTCACCCCATAATTCAGTCTATGAAGTGGCTCATAATTCTGAAACTTTTCTGCAGTGCTCAAAAATTAGTGATGTAATAAATTTGAAAATGTTCATAGAGACTAATAAACGCAGCATTTGCACATGGCACATGAATTGATTTACGAGGGAATGAACATAGGCAAGCCTTTTTTTTAAAACAGATTTGAATAGAAAAGGCATGGATTACACATAAGAAGGGTGAATATTAGTGATTAGTAAATATACCTTGAAGACAATCCAACATTATGTGTGCCAGCTTTTAAATGAAATCTTTTCTCTCAAACGTGTCCCTGATCAACATTGGATTAATTCATACATAAGAAATATTTCAAGGTTTCTTGGTTTGATGGAAAGATTCCATGGCTCATAATGTGCCGAAATGTCGATTTTATCTGGTTTTAATGAAACCCAATGTAGATTTTATCCAGTTTTAATGGAAACCAATGTAGATTTTATCTGGTTTTAAAATTTAATGGAACCCAATGTAGATTTCATCTGGTTTCAATGGAACCCAATGTAGATTTTATCTGGTTTTAAAAAAACCTAATGTAGATTTTATCTGGTTTTAATGAAACCCAATGTAGATTTTATTCCGTTTTAATGAAACCCTATGTAGATCTTATCTGGTTTTAATTGAAACTAATGTAGATTTCATCTGGTTTTAATGAATCCCAATGTAGATTTTATTCCGTTTTAATGAAACCCTATGTAGATGTTATCTGGTTTTAATTGAAACCAATGTAGATTTCTTCTGGTTTTAATGAAACCCTATGTAGATTTTATATGGTTTTAATGAAAACCAATGTAGATTTTATATGGTTTTAATGAAAACCAATGTAGATTTTATATGGTTTTAATGAAACCCAATGTAGATTTTATCTGGTTTTAATTAAACCCAATGTAGATTTTATCTGGTTTTTATGGAACCCAATATAGATTTTATCTGGTTTTAATGAAACCCAATGTAAAGTTTATCTTGTTTTTATATAATCCAATGTAGATTGTGTCTGGTTTTTATAGAATTCAATGATGTGTAGGATCAGTATTTTTGAAGATTCAGTATTAATGAGATGATTTGGCATATGCAACTTTTTTTCAGGTAATGGCAGCATTGTAGCTTTAAAGGCTTAGAAATCGTAGAAGAGAAACTAATCAAACTTGTGTTGAATTTGGATATGCATAATAAAAACCAGTTAACAGATGGTGTACAGCCAAGAAGGTTGATAAAGAATATGATAACCTTAGACATTTCATATTGATTAAAGTGTTCAAAAATTGATTACATACTGACATTAAGACTTGCCACGATTTGCACAAGTTTGAAACTCTAGAGAATGCAACCAGTACAATACAGCGTTTGACTATTCTTTAACTCACAAAGTTTCATTTGTCATGAAATCTTCCCTTCATCTGTTTTTGCTAAAACAACATGTCAGTCTCATATGATTGCTTCAAAATTTAAACGACTACATCTATCAGGATTCAAATTTCGGATAGGACTCATGCTACATGTACCTACTGTAGGAAGAAAGTACACATTGTGTATGATTGTTACATGTTGAAATTCAGACAACTCTAAAAAGTAACAGCTATTCCAAGTGCACTTGTTTCTAAGAGGTAATAGTCATGTATTGAAAGCTGTTCATTTGTTGGGTCAAGCAAACCCTTTCATGTCAAAATGTTCTGCATCACTTGTTGGTGGTTATGCCAATCCTATCCCAGTTGATATATTATATGACACAGGAACTTCTCAGTGTTTTATTGTCAAGTACTTTTCTTTTTCCTGAGAAGTCTTCTTGTTAATGTGTTCTTATACATGGAGTATAGCGTGCATTTGTTAATGTTCCTCTCCAATGTGTAAATTTGTCATCAGACTTAGTCTCAGGACCCATAATAACATTAGTTCTTTGCCCCTTGAGTGTTTTCATTGGCTACTCAGTAATGACTTAGCTGTTGTTATTTCACTTGCTACCAACAAGCCTTGTTTGGATCAAAGAGTTGATCCTATTGAAATCCCTGGTTAATTTCATGTGCAGTTACCAGAGCTATGGCATAGAAAGCTCTTCCAAATGATGTTGACCAGGATGTTATTATTTTAGCTGACACATTGTGGGTTAGTCTTTTAACAGGGTCACTACTTTTGCTGCTAGTGTGGATCAAGAGGTATTGATCACAGCAAGATTATCTGTGGAATCTATGGCTCAGTTGAGCTTGACCACTGTTGGTGTCTCATCAGGCTCCTACATGATGGGTAACTCTGGCAGTGCATGAAGCTTTAGTTGGAAGATGGTCCTTTTCAAGGTAGTACATCTTGAGGTAGTGTTCCATCTGCTAGCTCCTTTCAAAGATTACCTTGCCATCCAGTGCCATCAAGTGGACAACTTTGGCATAAGTTTGGCCATGGGCCTTCTTACATGGCATGGTTGTTCCTTTATTTGATGCATTTCTTTTTTTCTGGCACATATCAGCCCAGAACTGATTTGTTCAGTGCCTGGCTGTCTTCTGCACCATGGTGTTTGCAGACTTTAAAATACTCAAGAGTTTCTGGTTTCGCTAGTAGGTTTTTATCTAGGTAGGATGCATTATTTGCATTTATCACTGGCACCATTTTGTCTTAGTGGGTCTTGAACCAGTCTTTGCTTTATGTTCTGTTTGTGCCACCTTTTTTGACTGCGGGGACAAACTTAGAGACCTAATAATGTTTTGTATCTTATATATTTTTAGCATGTATTTTATGTTTTCCAATGTCATGGTTTTTTTTATATTTTTTCTTTTTTTTAGTGTAGTCATATCATTATAGATGGTGTAAAGTGCTTAGAGCTTTAAAGATTAGGCACTATACAAAGTGCTCATTATTATTATTATTATTAGATGTGATGATAGCTTACATGTACTTAAAGAGAACAGAGTTCATTAGGCACACAAGACTTCTTCATTATTCCCTTCTATTCCTTTTCTGGTCTCTGCTGTCCTTGATGTAAATTTGACAGTGATCTTAACAGCTTAACATTGGGCCACAAGGAGGCATCATGGGAGTTTTGAATATGTAGAGGTCATATACTGGCAAGATAGACTTGTTCTCTTGACTATTTCTGTGATGAACTTGCCACTATTAGGATGGGAAATCTACTCTACTACACCCTTAGCACTAGTCCAGTGACATGCCACAAAGACATATGCAGAGATCAGCTGTTGTATAAAATATGTTGACTTTCTTTGGGAAACAATATATCTGCATTATGTGAGATCACCCTATTTTCATTTCCTCTCCTTTTCCTGCCCAATACAAAAACAAATGAAGGTGTGAGTTGGGGATATAGTGTTGCCTATCTATCCATTTGTAAACCAGATGGTTGCAATAATATTTAGTTTGCTAGAGATCATCAGACATATGGCACTGATTTTGAGCTTGATTTTTTTTATGTCGACCAATCACAATTGACATATAGTTTCAAAATGTTGCTTTTGATTGGATGAGAGTAAAAATTTGAATCCCAAACTGGGGTTCAGAGTTTTGGCCTCCAAATCAGATACCAATATTTTATCTCATGATAGGCAAATTTGTATACACATTAAATGACTTGATTAGATTTTCAAGCCATTAGGGAAATTTGTATGCACATTAAATGACTTGATTAGATTTTCAAGCCATTAGGCAAATTTTAAATATTTTTTGGAAGATCAACAGCCTAGACACATGTTCTTTTAGTAATATACTTTGGGTATCAATGGCGGGATTTGATACAATGGTACAGGGACAATTAGGAAGCAGAGGATGTAAATGATACTTGTGTAAATCTGGCAATATGTAAAATATTTTATAGAATTGGATTAAAAACCAGCCTAGTTGCAGAAATATTCTTTTTTTTTCATGGTAACTTCCTTAACAATGTCCAGATTATACAGTCAGCAATCTGATAATATGTTCTATCAGTATTTAATAAATAAATACTCTATACACCTGTCAACACCTGTAGAGTTTGCCAAGTTCTTTGAACTCTGCACCTTTCATTTCAGGTTTATAATATGTTCTATAACCTTGTAATAAATAAATGCTCTATTAACTAGTAAACACCTGTCAAGTTTGGTGTGTTCTGTCAGCTCCACACCTTACTATCCAGGTTTATAATCTCTCACATTTATAAAACTGTCCTGTCCTGAAACAATTCTTTTCTTACTTAAAACAGGTATCCTACATTTTCAAATTCTTACCCAATTACCTTTATTTGGATGTAAAAGGTTTGAAATATACAAACTGTGAAATATACAGTATATTATCAGTTCAATAACCACATGATCCTAATCCAATGATGTGTTTTTATTTTGGCTGAGAATTATTTCTGTCAATACAGACATATACTAAAAAAGATTAGATTATGTTTTTTTTTATGACTGTATGTGTACTTAACACACATCTTACTAAATTAAATTGGAGTAAGGGGCCCCGAGTGGCTGAGTGGTCTAAAGCGCTGTTCGTTACGGACCACTGCTATCTCACCTCTGTCTGCGTGTGTTCGAGTCTAAGATTCGGCAAATGTAGTTATGTGAGAAAGCTTGCCAGTAGCTTCTCGTGGGTCGGTGGTTCTTTCCGGGGTTTGTCCGGTTTCTTCCTCCACCATTAATACTGGCCGCCATGTATAGCCTATATTGTGCTGAAAAATGTCGTTAAACCATAAAATACAATAAATTGGAGTACTTGATAATTGTACATATACCTACAGTGTGGAGTTTGGTTTATTAAGGTTTTGGCATTGAGAGGTTTTACTATAACTATATACTGTAGTTAAGGTTAGTATGCATATAAATATTAACTGAAAATGCTTTTTAAAGCTTTTACCCCACCTTTTAACACTTTAAACTTGATAAAATTAAATATATATTTGTGTTTAGTTTATTTATATCGTATCATGCAGTTTACAAAAATCATAAATACAGTGGGGTATGTCAAATCAAAACATTTAGCACTTTATGTGCCATATCGTTAAGCATGTCATTTTGTATCAGTGCACATTCTAGACTGCTTAAAAAGTCTTTTGTGGTAAATACTAATTGTATTGGCTGAACTATAATCTTTTGGTTGTAAACAGTGTTTTATTTTCAAATTTTACATGGTACATGTACTGGTAAATTTAATTGCAAACATGTCATTGTATATATGACGATTGTGGATTTAGTAGCAAACAATTAAATGTGATTTCCAAAGTAGGGTTCCACCTTTTAAGCACATAATCTAAAAGAAAAGTGTATTTTGCTCAAGTTTTTATCCATATGTTTGAAACATCAAGTTGTATTCCACTTTTTGTTTTTCTTTAACGCTAAGATATTTTCTTTTTTTTTCAACCTCTCAAAAACCTGCATTTTTTTCAGGACTTCAGTACCATCAATAACCAAAGATGATCATGAAAGTGGAATATACAAATGGGACAAGAAAAAATGCAAGGTGTTCCTGCTTCATTGTAATGAAAGTTCAGTAAATGAGAATGGACCATATCAGCGTAGGACATCAGATGATGAAATTGGAGATTTAAAAGAACGTCTTCAATGCTGGCTTGGAAACGATGTCGTGGATTTCCAGGAATATGAAAACTTTGAAATATACAATTTTAATAAAAGCAACTCTACAGAAGGAAAAAAAACTAAATTTATTGAAGGTATGTCTTTCAAAAATTGCACATGTATATGGTGTGAAATCTATTGTGAGCATTTTGACGCCTAAAGGTGATGCAGCATCATATGGTCTCTTGATACAGGTCACCACATTATATACCTTATAACCATTGATCATCCAGGCATGAAAAATTTGTCTATCTTTAAGTGTTAAATCTAAAACTGGTATTACGGTTCAGGTTTTACTGTATCAGAGGTCGTAGAAATGCTTAATGGTTTATATCTAGATGATTTTAACAAAATCTGTTTGCAGAAATGCACATCCTCAGGAGTCCTCCGGACACACACAATAGTTTGGAGCAAATTAGTTTGCTTGCCGGTCCTGCTTCAGCTACGTGCTGATTGGGAAAATGTGCTATCAATTGATAGTTTTAGATGTGCTGATATATACAATGACAGAATTCAGTTGCTGTAAAGCACACAGATGTACATGTTGAAGCTGGGTGGCAAGTTCAAAGACTTAAACTAGCTGCTGCGAGGTTGGAGAAGGTGCTCATATTTACAATATCTTAATTTAGAGGCAGAAAGACCCAGAGATGTGGTCATTATATGAGTACAAATGAACAACTTGCATTTCGTGATCTTGTTCATTTTCTAGTGTAGTCGAATAAGAAGTGCACATGACCTTTAAATCAAGGCATGTCAAGACTTAGACAGTATGATGTATGCGAATTTAAATAAATATTTTGGAGTTAAGGTCATATTGATGACAGACTAATGAGATTCAGAAGAGTCCTAAAGTTGCTATATACATGGAACAGTAGCCAAGTGTAAGAATGTGTATGACACTTGGCTTAGTGTTCAGAATAAGGCTTTTCCTTGAATTGACAAAACCCAGTATGATTCTAATGGACAACCAAGAGCTATATGTCAGTGTGTAAAGATTTTAGAATGGTTAGCTCAAAGACAACCACTGGTTCTTCTCCTCTTAGCCACTTCAAGTATGCACAATATGCTTATAGACTGGGAATGCAAGTGGGACTAATCTTTTTACCTTAATAGGAGTCCTCGAGTCCTAATTGTAAATCCTAGCAAGACCTCTGTGTATAATATTGAGCTTCAAGTTCCTTGATGAAATATATCCACTAGCATATATCATATTTAGAATATGGAATATCAATAGCAAGGTTATGTTTGAATAAACAATATCAATAGCAAGATACTTAGAATTAATGTTTGATCAGCTGCAAATTTACTGGCAATGTCAGAGTTTCATGTTGGCCGAATTAGAGACTCAAATCCATGCCGACAGAGGTAAGATATCAATATATATGTAACGGAGAGTGCTTTAGACCACTCAGCCACTCAGGGTCCCTTTTTTATTGTTAACTAGCAAGTACCCGGCATGCGTTGCAATGCCACTCACAGAAAGAAAGTATTTGTGTTTTAATCCTGGCATGTGTTGCAATGCCACTGAAAGAAAGAAAGTGTTTGTGTTTTAATCGACTATTTGACTGGTTTCTGAAAAGCATCTCAGATTATTTAGTGGTATTTATCAAGCCCTCAATAAGTGGTTACCTTACTGAAGGCGTTTTAGGTATCGCTACTGATTATGAATTTCATACAGCTGTTGATTTACGTCATCATAGTTTCAGCCAATCCAGACCGTGTTCGATCACGTGATGTATCTAAGGCGCCTACAGTTCACACCGAACACACACGATTTTAGGTATCGCTACCGATTATGAATTTCATACAGCTGTTTCCCTTGCACTTTAAATGTTGGCATGTATTTCTCGTGCACGATATTTGTTGCACCGAACGATGTCATTTGGAAACATGAATTGTACTTCCGTATGTTTGCCAAGAAATGTTTCAATTGGATTGTGTCACCCGATACCAACGTTGATAATGGTTCGGGTGGTGAATGTAATTCTGGCAATTTCACTTTTCCACCCGCGCATCACATTCCTGGTGATTCACTCTTAAATTTGAGGGCATTGCAATACACGCATAATTTATCCATTTTTCCAATAAGCACACTTGGATGAAGACTGTAATCATAATTAGCATTGTAATGGAATGCACTAAGATTTAAATCAGCGTGCATTGTTCATCTGGATTGAGCAGTGCGAACTCGAACGGTTTCCAATCTTGCTTTCCGCAGCTTGTCTGTTTCTGAAGCTCGTGATGCCTTTATCTTTCGTGCTTGAGGTGTAGATTGACCAATAGCTTTTCGTTTAGGTGGCATAATTGATTTGATAGCGAAGGTAATGCTTTGTAACGACTATTACAAATTCACAACACGATTGTTTGACGTAACCAAGGCGCGAACCAAACGTAACTTTAAAAAAATGACGTGTCTAAGGCACCTACAGTTCACACCGAACACACGCGAAATTAGGTATCGCTACCGATTATGAATTTCATACAGCTGTTGATTTATGTCATCATAGTTTCAGCCAATCCAGACCGTGTTCGATCACGTGACTTATTTAAGGCTCCTACTGTTCACGTGACGTACAAATTCACACCGCGATTGTTTGACGTAACCAAAACAAAACGTAACTAAGTAAACATGACGTATCTAAGGTGCCTACAGTTCACACCGAAGACACGCGAAATTAGGTATCGCTACAGACAGTGTTCGATCACGTGACGTATCTAAGGCGCCTACTGTTCGATCACGTGACGTATCTAAGGCGCCTACTGTTCGATCACGTGACGTATCTAAAGGCGCCTACAGTTCACAGCGAACACACGGTAAATGTCACAAAAACACATTTGTTAATTGTTACAATTTTAATGGTTGTACTAATTCAGAAACCTTCGCGGGCGTGTGCAGAACAACTCACCAAAGTTTAATTGCAATCGGATGAACGGTATAGGAACGCATACGACACAAACAAACAAACATTCATTTTTATATATATAGATATGATATATCTGTTAATCTGTTAGACTGGTTTCAAAAATATTTTTTTTGTAGAAGACAATAAGTAATGCCAAAATTAATCAGATGATAAACTTATTAGTACATGTGTTCCACAGGGATCTTTTCTCATGTGACTACAGTTTTGAGTTATATAAAGG
This sequence comes from Unio delphinus, assembly GCA_029339505.1. Lineage (NCBI taxonomy): Eukaryota > Metazoa > Mollusca > Bivalvia > Unionida > Unionidae > Unio > Unio delphinus. The sequence goes on from JAQISU010000174.1 coordinate 7,399,966, forward strand.
ATCTTTTGTTCTCACATGAATTCTATTTTGATTTAAAGCTTGAGGAATTAGTTTCATTGTGGAACAGTTTGCTCACAATTCTTTCCTTCATTCGGCAAGGTGTGGTAGATCAATTTAAAGAATATCTGATGTAATCTAGGGTCATTAGTCTAATACACACCCAGGCCATCATAGGTCAGGTTGTCTTGACGTATCTTTGGTAAAAACACGTTCCCATTACCTTTGCATGAATTTCCTTTAAAACAAACACAAACAAAAACCTAAAGCTTTATTAAACCTATATATAATGTTATAACAAGCCTGGATTCAGATTTCACACAACAACATCGCTTTCTGTCGGTCACAGTTACTTAAAGAAATTGATAATAAAAGGTGGATTGAAAGAACTGTTTGATTTTTCTACTTGATGATCTAACCTTTGAATTTTAGGCAACCTGATTATTCTATGACATTCTTTGAACCAGACCTGGCCTTACCTTGTATAGGTATAACTGACCAGTCTGGAACATTATATTTACTCATTCTTGTGTTTGAAGTATAGTAAATACATGTATGCTGCATATAATTTTAACATTTCTTTACTGTAATGTAAACATTTTCCCCATAATGTTTTATGTTTAATAGCTTTTATTTTGATTTGATTGATTACTTTTCTCCCATACAGAAATCAGAGATGTTGCTGAAAACGAGAAGTATGACTGCTTTATCTTCATTGTCATTACATTTGGTGTTCAGGACAGGATTTTTTGCTGGGACGGTGAAATATCAATAACAGATATCCTGGAGCCAATCAAGAAAGAACCATCAATGGCACTTAAACCAAAGGTGTTCTTTATACAGGTACAGTTGAGATGACTATTATAGTCCAAAAAAAAAGACAGCTAAACCAATTGCCTGGGTTACCTATAATTAGTGCTTGTTTGGATTTGACATGCATGTTAATCTACTGCAAGCAGGACAAAATATCCTTTTCATTTTGGATATTTATGTGCAGTACGAAAACTAGCCAGAACTAGTCTAGTGGATACCTGAACTGTTCCTGCAGTTGGTGCAGTGTTATGTGGTCAAGTAATGGGATTAAGACTAGCATGTATACATAACAAGGTGTTAATTGATTACTTTATTAACATAGTCTTGAGAGTTTAGTCTCAGTTCATGGTGGTTTTGTTTTGGTATTATAAGTAATAAAGGGATCAAATATGGTAATGATAGCTTCTGAGTCTTTGGTTAAAATCAATCATCCTTTAGCAAAGATGAAATACAAAGGAAAGATGGACTAAAAGTGATTTCAACATAAATATTTTTAATTTTGTAATGGTCTTTTCTTAAATGCCATTGTGTTCAAGGTATTTCAAGTTAGAGTTTAATGAATAATAATTGAGCTGTCCCCAGTGTAATGAATCACAGGTTAACCATACTGAGTGGCAATTATGAATAATATCAAAATTGAGAAGCAAAACTGCATAAAGGAAGACGCACTTTAGATGCGGATGAACATACAAATAATCCACTGAGCTGGTGAGAAGCATTAATTCATATTTCTTTGTTACAAATTAAGCATATAGTCAGTCTTAAATTATATCATGCTTATAGGCATGTGGCCTTAAATTAATTAATGTGAATTCTAATACATGTATTGCCTTAAATTAATTATGCTTATATCCATATCGCCTTCAATTAATTCATGTGAATTGCCATATTGCCATAATTAATTTATGCTTATTGCTATATTGCCTTCAATTATTTCATGTGAATTGCCATCTTGCCTTAAATTAATTTATGCTTTTTGCAATATTGCCTTAATTAATTCATGCATATTGCCATTTTGCTTTAAATTAATTCATGCTTATAGGCTTGTGGCCTTAAATTAATTAATGTGAATTGCCATACTTATTGCCATTTTGCCTTAAATCTTTCGATGATATAAGGATTGCAAGTTCACTTGCACAGCACAGGTTAACAAATATTTTTCATTTACATATTAATCACATACCTGTTTGGAATGAATTATATTTCCTTCTACAATGATGATTAATTTACTTTCTGTAGATAGATTTTAACAAAATGTATTGAAAGGAATGGAACTTTAAATAATTTGATAGATCATCGATACAGGTATGTCTTCATCAGTTTACAGTGCCTTTAATATCACATCACTCTTCTGATAAAACCAGCCTGATTGTACCGTAAATACATATGTGCCAAGTGTTGTAAGAGATGAAGTTAGCCAAATCATCAAAGAAGGACTTAGAATAAATATGCTGCTTTCACAATTTCATATTTCTCTCTGAGGCCTACTGAAGGACTAGTCGTAATAATTATATGAAATTAAAAAAAATAGAATCTTTTCAAAGATTCTCTTGTTTATAACTGAAACAAAATAAAGACCATGTTCTATTGATGGAGTTTCAGTCCTTTCACAAAGTGACTTTGGAACAATTGTTACTGATATTAGCACCTGATTCTTTCGTGGAGAATTGAAAACACATTTCAAACACATGTAGATAAAGTAAATGCCATGGCTCATATGATATTCTCAGTACAGAAGCTTTCATCAAGGATGGGTCTTGACTAAGAAATATAGGTTTGATATTTAGAAATTTAAAGTTACTGAATTTATGATACTGTGTTTTCATAGGTTTACAGTGGAAGCTGTATTAGTACTTAATCATTAGTACATGTACTCAAGAAGAATAGTTCTTGACTAATGAGTCACCCTCTATAAATAAATCATTATTATTATTTTTTAGAGGGCATCAGCTTTACAGTGGTTCAATGCATGCATCAACAGTTAAGTTTACTGTAGATGTAAAAGTTTGTGTATTTATGGATAATATGCGAAAAAACACCTTTTGTTCACTTCAGAATGATTTTCAGTGGGAAAATAAACACACTCTCTGACATGATAACTTTTGCCATGAAAGCATTGGATCCCCATGGGATGCAAGATTAAATGTACAAAGGTCTCTTTGATGTCAGAACTTGAGTTCAGATTGAGTAAAGAAACAACTTTGGTGTTAAAAGCAGGATCAGATTACAAATTTGGGATGTGTGCCTCTGACGCACAAATGAGGTAAGGGGAAGTACTAATGAAAGTGAGGAGAGGTAGAGTGTGTAGATTTAACCATATTGGGTGGGGTCTTTTCTGCATTGGTTAATGTATATGCAGCTAAATACAGGATTTCCATGCTACTGGTAAATTGGGCAGAAGCCAGAAAAACTGATAATTTTTTTGTTGGCCATGAAAAGTCCTTGAATTTTGAAAATATTGACGAAAGTCTGGAAAAACCGAGGAATTTTCCTTCACAACTTGATGTCAGAAACAATTACGTAATTGAGTCGTAACTGAACCATTTGCGAGTTAAATTTATCAAGTTCTAACCAGAATATTAGGAGGTTGCAGTATCATTTGGGTGCTTACCATAAATATATATTGTTGGGACAATCGATTAGATTCGTCTAGTAGACATTGTTTTACAGACAGCTTCACATCTGTATATATTCATTGATGTTATATGTTAAGATATGATGATGGAAGGTATGAAAACCAGTCCAGCATCACAAGAGGCTAATATGGTGGCATTAAAGCATAACCACTTAGCGGATGGGCAGGCAAACTTAAACATTGTTAAACTGAGTTATACCTGCATGTAATCGATATGAATTTTTTATTTATTTATAGAAATTTCGAGTATTAACGTATTTTCCGGCGTATAAGTCGAGACTTTTTTACTTGAAAGTTCGGTCTTCGTCTTATACTCCGAATCGACTTATATATGGATTTTGTCATTGAAATTGCATCGACTTATATATGGATTACAGTATCCGGTATGCTATTGATATTGCTCTATAATCGGCATAATCGAAAACAGGTCACATAGAAGTACAAATTATTGTTAAATTACTATGTCAATTAATTGTCGTAAAATAATATGACTGCATTTATATTTGTAAGTTTTGTCATTATTTATTTTGCATTCTGCGTGTTTTTTCTTATTTCTCAAACATAAAATAAAAGAAAACAATTAGCGGTAAAAACTTCACCGGGCCGCATAGCACACTTACGGTCTATACTCTATAGTGTACTGTACTAATTCAAAGCATATTGTTTGTTCCTAAAAAAAATGATATGAAATAACTGGTCCATTAATATTTGATTTTCCAGTATAATGTTGGACACATGTGAGCAATTACCGGCATAGCTTTTTTTATTGATCCAATTGATAACACAAAGGGATGTAATCCATATTAACTCGAGCGTTCTATGATTATTTATAAAATAATGTAGATCATGCATTCTATTGAATCCCCCAAATCATATGTTTCTAATTGTATTTGACAAAGTTTCTCAAATAAATTACCGCAGGTTTAAACTACACTAAAATCAGATATATAGATGGACTACCAGTACTCATAGATCATCAGTGATCCATGATTTTTAGTTTCGCAATTCAGTTTAAAGCAAGTTGTAATGTCAACACTTCACCTATATTCATTCTTAACCAGCTGATGTTTCGGTGTCTCTCTTTGATTATACCGGTTGTTGATAAATTGGTATTTAGTTTCCAACAACAATCAAAGTCAGTTGCCGCAATTGTTTCGACCTTGATGATAGCTTTAGCTACCGATACTAGTTACCATATAGCCGGTACCCAATTGTTCTTTATCATTAATCTGCATCAATTACGCTACTCATGTTTAATATCAATGGGATTAAGTACAACAGGAAATGATGCCCACTCCCTTCTCTAGATGTAAATAATGAATTTAGCCATGGGCATTGTTTTCATTGCTTTAGTACAGTGACATAATTCAGTGGTTAAAATACAGCCAGTTCTGCCTGCTGTGTTTATTAGAGTACATCAAAAGAACATGACGCAATAGATGGGCTAGCTGGGCGGCAAGTTCAAAGGACTTTGACTAACAGCTTGGGTGGGAAAAAGTGCTGAAATTTACAATGACTGAATTCAGAGACAGAAAGATCCTGAGACGTACATGTAGTTATTATAAGAATACACTTTAACTTCCATTATTTAATCTATGGACAAGTACTATTTCATCATTCGTTACTTACACCTGTTACGTAATTTTTTTTATTTTCTTTTCATTGAATTCAGTCACATAATGATCTGTGACAAAATTATTGAATATTTTACATCCGTGTGTGGATATTTTCGATGGAAATATTTGTATTATGGATTCAATGTATGTAACAAGATTTTCTGGTGAGTACACGGTGTTGATACTCTTTTCATGCAATATGTATTATAAAACTGTACATTTGAGTAAATTTGATACTGCATTTCACTGATAGGTTATAGTATAATTAAAAGTATTTTTTATTTATTTTTGGTTTGCAACTTTTGTTTTCTGTCTCCTCATTTTCTTCATTTTTCTGATTTCCCTATGAATTGCCTTATTTCCCTATTGTTAGCCTCACTGGGTTTATCTCATTTGTTGAATCTTGCACTCAAGACTGGTTTCAACTGGAATGAATGATCATAGCTCTTGTTGCAATGGATATTGCCGGTAATATGGAATATCATACAATGATACCATCAATATTCATGCAACCGGAAGTTACTACCGGTAGTATAAAATACAAAGCCAAGTTATTGACCTGGCCTCGTCTTATACTCCGAATCGACTTATATATGGACGAAGGATGGAAAATTTACAAAATTGGTCAATTCGACTTATACTCCGCATCGACCTATAGGCCGGAAAATACGGTATAATTGTTATGTCTTTAAACTGTTGAAAAATGATAAAACTAATGTGTTGATTAAATTTGAGCTGGTACTAGTGATTTCATTTGCTAGTTGCACGAGCACACAGAATCTCACAACCATCATTTTCAATTATTGTAAAAGAAAAACATTAAATGAAAGTTGTATACTGGTTGTAATAAAAATACAAAAACTTAAGAGCACAAAATTCTCTATATTCCAAGACCAACTTCTTAAGTTTTGTTCAGACATGTACTTTCTGACCCAATGATCATATGAAGCAGGGAACCAACCTACTATACTTGATGAATCAGACTGGCCAAGTTTCTTGTAGTTGTTCTTGAAATAAATATGTCAAGAATTATATGTTCTTTCTGGTTTTTACAAAATGTATCAGACTTTCATTTAGTATAATTTAAGTTTTGTACAACAAAATTAAAAAGGTTTTGTTATTGATGTCATGTGACTATGTGACTTCCGATGTCCTTGTTTGAGATTTGTGAAGTCATGTGACTATTAACTCAAATGGCAAGCATCAGGTCAGGTTTCATCTATGCCAAGTTTAGTCTAGTCAGTCACCAGATTAAAGACAGCGATTATTTTACTTGCTATTTTTGAGAAAACAAATAAATTTTCTTATTGATTTCATGCAGGTACAAGCCAATTTAACATACCGGTAGTTTAAATTTGCTAGGCCCACTGGTAAGCAGTCTTATGGTGGTGGCAGATTCTTGATTTTTAATATGTAATTGCTCTGAACCCACACTCCATCCTAAATGTCCAAATGTGAAAAATGGGGTTGGAATATAATTCAGATGAAACCCAGATTAGAAAAATTTCGAATCTCTGAGCTGAACTTTGGTGCAAAACATTTACACAGTGACATGTAGCTTGAAGCATTGGTGTCAGATCTTAAATAGAACAATGGAGAAATTGGAAAATGTTGTCCCTTGTATAATATTTTTTTTTTCTTCATAGTATGATGGGAAATGTTTACTTTGTATAACATGCACATATATTGCTCTAGAACTTTTTAAATTAAATGTTAATTTATACTCACTATGTTGTTTCCATGTAGCAACATAATGCAGGTCAGCAAAATAAAGTTAGAATTTTTATTTGATACATTGAAATGGATTTTATGCCAATTTATAGGAATATAAACATTAGTTTCATGTAACTCATTTTGTGGTTTTGTACATTTGTACATGATCATCTTTTCTGACATGTTCTGGAACTTCTTTAAAGAGAAAGATCTTTAAATAAATGACATTTATTAATGCACTTGCATTTCATACCTAACAATCAGGAGCAATTAATGCATGTTCACTTGAAATATGTCTATTCTTAAGACATGAGAAACCTTTTAATAATTAATGATGATTTTAAAAGAAGATATTAAATGCTTTGAAGTTATATGCATATAATTATTTGCTCATAAATATAGGCCCCCTCTGGAAAGGTCATTTTTCATGCAGAAGGGGTGGCCATATAAGAGGGGGTGCACTATTTCAATTAGTTTATGCCTACCTTGTTTTAATTTTGGAAACCGGAGTGAAGCAAGGATGCATTCTCTCTCCAATCCTCTTCTCACTGGCCATTGACTGGATCATGCGCCCCACCACAGAGGGCAAGAGACAAGGAATACAGTGGACGTTGACCTCAATGCTTGATGACCTGGACTATGCCGACAACATCGGGTTGCTGGCAAGCAGGCACCAGGATATTCAACAGAAGACACAACAGTTGGTACAGACAGCAAACACCATAGGTCTTTGAGTCAACATAGGGAAGACAAATTTCTTGAGGAAGAATACCAGAGCGGGCAACCCAATCACCATCAACGACCAGTCCCTGCAAGAACTAGATGATTTCACTTATCTGGGCAGTAAGATCGCCACGGATGGAGATTGCACAAGGGAAGTCGTCACAAGAATCAGCAAGGCCAACCAGACCTTCGCAGTGCTGAAGCCCATCTGGAGGACAAGAAACCTCAGCGTCCACACGAAGATCCATATCTTCAAGAGCAACGTGTTGAGCATCCTTTTGTAGGGTTCAGAGTGTTGGAAGTCCACTGCGAACATAGAACACAAGCTCGAAGTGTTTCAAACCAAGTGCCTGCGAAGCATTATGAGGATCTTCTGGCCAAACATGATCTCAAATGAGGATCTTTGGCACAGAGCGGGTGCAAGCACCATCTCTGAGATCATTGCAACTCAGCAATGGAGATGGCTCGGCCATGTCTGCAGAATTCCCCCTGACTCACTACCAAGGGTGGCACTGAGATGGACCCCACAGGGGAAAAGGAACCGCGGCAGACCCAAAGAGACCTGGCGACGAACCATGGAGAGAGACCTTAAGACCAGAGGCCTCACCCTTCAGACCGCCCCAGCAATAGCTGCTGACAGACCAAAATGGTGCTCCCTTGCTGTTGCCTCAAGTACCAGACGGCGCAGAGAGGATTGATTGATTGATTTGTTTTAATTTTAATATGTATGTCTTCTGGTGGAATGTGAAGTAATTTCTGCAATTTAAATATCTTTTTTCAATGTAAGCACAATGGATGGTCATTTTGATCTTTTATTAATTTAGCTCACATTGTGACAATGCTGATAATATATTTAAATTGTATACAAAGAGATACGAATGGTGATAGCAAACAAGGCAACTCTTGATTGCAACTCTTTGCACTTGAACTAAGTAATAGATAAGAGAAAATCTACGTTTTGTAAAATTCAACAAATAATTTACTTTCTATGAAAACAAAATGAAAAATTTAAAAAGAACTTGCAGAAATTTGAATTAAATGCTATATATTTCTAGAATTTATAACACAAATTCCAAATAAAGCTCATACTGAATGTGTTGATGTTCCTGTGGTCTTAAATATATTAATGTAAATATGGACTGAAGTGGGATGAATTCACTATAATCCAATGTAAATTTTCTGTCCAAGAATATTATTGATTATTTTGTAATTCCAGAAAATAGAAATTTGAATAAATAATTCCATCCCAATTAAAATACTGAAAACAACAATAAGAATGATTCTGCTTCGAGATCTGACAGTATTTATGAATAATTTCTTGACTAACAAGATTATTAAGCCCTCTACTTGAACTAGGTCACTATTAGTATTTTCTGTTTTAAAAATACTTCTTAACGGAAACTTCTATCCTGTAAGATTCTGTTACTAAAAGTAAAATATAGAATATGGTAAACATCATGTAGGCTGTGTATTTTTATGGAGGATCTCCAATAACTATGACCCAGACCCAAATAAATATGTTTACGTCAGTTGATAATGATCCTGATATTTAAACCTCACTCATGGAGATAGCATTAGCTATGTAGCATCAGTATCTCTTGTCAGGAACACAGTGGACATTATTTTGAACAAGGTCAAGTACAAAATATAATTATCCATAGCATATAATGAATTAATAAGTCCCTCAAAAACAATTAGATTTAAATATACATCACATTTAGACAAATTAATTTTAATATTGGTTCTGATTTTCTGAATTGAAGTTCCGATATTTAGATTGAAATATTGCATCATTGTTGATGTTTGTATACATTGACTTCCAGCATAATTTGATATTCACTAGAATGACAAGAAAACTAGGCGCTGTTTACTAATATGCATTCTACTACCATACTAAGGCCTTTCAAGTAAATACATTTTTTAAAATCACTTTACTTGACTTGGAGCAGTCCTCACTAAAACTGGCACCTGATTCATAAGGTGTGGAATTGAAAACATGTTTAAAACACATAGATGAAAAAATGCTATGGCTGATTTGGTTTATCCAAATAGAGGCTTGTATCAAGGATGGGTCTGCACTGAAATATGTTCGTTTGCTTATGAGCATTTAAATGTAACAGATAATTAATATTTTAGAAATTTACATTTAAAAAATAATCACTATAATGATGATACCATACATTTACTCTGGAAGAAAATTAGGACAAGGAGGTCCTGAAGTTTCAGAACTTTGAAATTTTAGTTGATCATTATTGTAGGATGTAAATACTTATTTCACAAGAATTTACATGGGTTAAGGTATTAAGAGTCTCTTTTTTAAATATTCTGATAGACTTGAGACATATTTTCAGATAAAAGTAAGAAATAAGTATAGATAGTACATACAATATTTACCACTCCGGTGGACACATGGTTAAAGCATCTACCTTGGATGCGGGAGTTTGTGGGTTCAATCCCCAGCTGAGTCATACTAAAGACTTACAAAATTGGCACTAACATCTGACTCACTTGGCACTCAGCATTAAGAGGTTAGTGTTAGGACTGGTTGACCTGGTGTCAGAATAATGTGACTGGGTGGGACATCATGCTACATGTCTGTAATGTGATGCCTCAGTGCTAGACATAACTATAAACTATAAACTCTCACACTGCAGACGTCATAGAGATATGACTGAAAATTTGTTTAAGCTGCATTAAAAATCCAAATAAATCACACACACATATATACACACACACACAAAAATAGAATTAACATTTAACATTTATTACATAATATTCTTTTGAGAGCTACTTTATCATCAGACTCAACCAAATGTATCTGCTTCTGCTAAGTAAATGCTTACTATTTTGGAGGTCTTATGTATGCCGATATTGTTTTCCAATGATTTTAATAATATTAAAGCTGATATACTGTTTAGATCATATATATATATATATATATATATATATATATATATATATATATATATATATTGTAATAATAATAGAAAGATAAAAATAAAAAAGTGACTAATAAATGGATAGTACTAAAACCAAAATAAAAGCATCTCCATAATGGAAAACTTTTTCTCTTGGGATAAAATTCATGAATATTGCAACATTTTATTGTTTTTACAATAATTAAAGTAATATGGTATGTTATTATACATACAGCTGCCTTGCCTGTGTGGTGTATAGAGTAGTTGCCTTGCCTAAGTAGTGACATTGTCTTTCCTGTGTTGTGGATAGCTAAGTAGTTACATTGTCTTTCCTGTGTTGTCGATAGCTAAGTAGTTACATTGTCTTTCCTGTGTTGTGGAAAGCTGAGTAGTTAAATTGTCTAACCTATGTTGTGAAAAGCTAAGTAGTTACATTGTCTTGCCTGTGTTGTGGATAGCTAGGTAGTTATATTGCTTTACCTGTGTTGTGGATAGCTCAGTAGTTAAATTGTTTAACCTGTGTTGTGGAAAGCTAAGAAGTTACATTGTCTTACCTGTGTTGTGGAAAGCTGAGTAGTTCCATTGTCTTCCCTGTGTTGTGGATAGCTAGGTAGTTACATTGCTTTACCTGTGTTGTGGATAGCTCAGTAGTTAAATTGTCTAACCTGTGTTGTGGAAAGCTGAGTAGTTCCATTGTCTTACCTGTGTTGTGGATAGCTAAGTAGATCCATTATCTTTCCGGTGTTGTTGATAGCTAAGTAGTTACTTTGTCTTTCCTGTGTTGTGGAAAGTTTAGTAGTTTCATTGTCTTTCCTGTGTTGTGGATAGCTAAGTAGTTACATTGTCTTTCCTGTGTTGTGGATAGCTAAGTAGTTACATTGTATTTCCGGTGTTGTCGATAGCTAAGTAGTTACATTGTCTTACCTGTGTTGTGGATAGCTCAGTAGTTCAATTGTCTAACCTGTGTTGTGGAAAGCTAAGTAGTTCCATTGTCTTTCCTGTGTTGTGGATAGCTAAGTAGATCCATTGTCTTTCCTGTGTTGTGGATAGCTAAGTAGTTACATTGTCTTACCTGTGTTGTGGATAGCTCAGTAGATCCATTGTCTTACCTGTGTTGTGGGTAGCTAAGTAGATCCATTGTCTTTCCTGTGTTGTGGATAGCTAAGTAGATCCATTGTCTTACTTGTGTTGTGGATAGCTCAGTAGGTCCATTGTCTTTCCTGTGTTGTGGATAGCTAAGTAGATCCATTGTCATTCCTGTGTTGTGGATAGCTAAGTAGATCCATTGTCTTTCCTGTGTTATGGATAGCTAAGTAGATCCATTGTCTTTCCTGTGTTGTGGATAGCTAAGTAGATCCATTGTCTTTCCTGTGTTGTGGATAGCTAAGTAGTTACATTGTCTTACCTGTGTTGTGGATAGCTCAGTAGTTAAATTGTCTAACCTGTGTTGTGGATAGCTAAGTAGATCCATTGTCTTTCCTGTGTTGTGGATAGCTAAGTAGTTACATTGCCTTACCTGTGTTGTGGATAGCTCAGTAGTTAAATTGTCTAACCTGTGTTGTGGAAAGCTAAGTAGTTCCATTGTCTTTCCTGTGTTGTGAAAAGCTAAGTAGTTCCATTGTCTGTCCTGTGTTGTGGATAGCTAAGTAGTTACATTGTCTTTTCTGTGTTGTGGAAAGCTAAGTAGTTCCATTGTCTTACCTGTGTTGTGAATGGCTAAGTAGTTACATTGTCTTTCCTGTGTTGTGGATAGCTAAGTAGTTACATTGTCTGTCCTGTGTTGTGGATAGCTAAGTAGTTACATTGCCTTACCTGTGTTGTGAAAAGCTAAGTAGTTCCGTTGTCTTTCCTGTGTTGTGGATGCTAAGTAGTTACATTTTCTTTCCTGTGTTGTGGATAGCTAAGTAGTTACATTGTCTTTCCTGTGTTGTGGATAGCTAAGTAGTTCCATTGTCTTACCTGTGTTGTGAAAAGCTAAGTAGTTCCATTGTCTGTCCTGTGTTGTGGATAGCTAAGTAGTTACATTGTCTTTTCTGTGTTGTGGAAAGCTAACTAGTTCCATTGTCTTACCTGTGTTGTGGATGGCTAAGTAGTTACATTGTCTTTCCTGTGTTGTGGATAGCTAAGTAGTTACATTGTCTGTCCTGTGTTGTGGATAGCTAAGTAGTTACATTGCCTTACCTGTGTTGTGAAAAGCTAAGTAGTTCCATTGTCTTTCCTGTGTTGTGGATAGCTAAGTAGTTACATTGTCTTTCCTGTGTTGTGGATAGCTAAGTAGTTACATTGTCTTTCCTGTGTTGTGGAAAGCTAAGTAGTTCCATTGTCTTACCTGTGTTGTGGATGTATAAGTAGTTACATTGTCTTTCCTGTGTTGCGGATAGCTAAGTAGATCCATTGTCTTTCCGGTGTTGTTGATAGCAAAGTAGTTACTTTGTCTTTCCTGTGTTGTGGATGGCTAAGTAGTTACATTGTCTGTCCTGTGTTGTGGATGGCTAAGTAGTTACATTGTCTGTCCTGTGTTGTGGATAGCTAAGTAGTTACATTGTCTTTCCTGTGTTGTGGATAGCTAAGTAGTTACATTGTCTTTCCTGTGTTGTGGATAGCTAAGAAGTTACATTGTCTTAACTGTGTTGTGGAAAGCTGAGTAGTTACATTGCTTTACTTGTGTTGTGCAATGCTAAGAAGTTGCATTGTTTTACCTGTGTTTTGGATATCTAAGTATATACATTGTCTTACCTGTGTTGGGAAAAGCTAAGTAGTTGTCTTACCTGTCAGGTGACTTGCTGCATAGTGGCCATTGTTGGACTTGGATCTTGGGAAGGGAATCATGGGTCAAAATGAACATAATTTCAGTTACAGGATTTTCTTAAATACTTAATGACCAAAGTTTATATAAGCAACCATATCATAAAGATGCATCATTATGTGTGATATATTATGCATGGTATTCCCTGGAACATCACCATCTGAGTCTGGATAATTATGAAGGGGTATCGGCAGGGATTTGGAATTCATTTGCATGGACATTTAAATGACATGCTTAGCTGCAGATGTTCTCTTTGGGACCTAAAGTAACTACCTGATATATGGGGATATACAGCTGATCACAACACTGCAAACAAATAATTGCAGTTACACTATCAAGGCACTTAATGCATATTTATGTTCATTACAGGTGTTTGTAATGTCACCCTCTTAATATGATGGGTAGTTAATTTGATTTGGCTGTGTTATCTAGGGCATGACCTCCTTAGATTTTATTATCCAGAGTGACAAGCTATCCATACTCTGCTTATACTCTGACCTAATGCGGTATTACATTACCCTCGCTTGACACCAACAGATCATAAATTACCATGTGAGCAGTCTATCGAACATTACCATATTTCTTTACCTATGCTACTATATTTTTGATTACTATTGCTTAAAATTCACAAAATCTAACTCAAAGCAATCTCAAACCTATAAGATTATTTAAACATTACAAAATCAGATAGAAATAGGTAATTATTGTTAACTTAAGATAATCAGTGTCGTCACAACAGACAAAAGACATTATTTCATTAAACCCTGTGAAATCCTTCACACATGAAAATTTGGATCACATTCAATCAATTCTACCAATGAAATAATAATGTTAAAATTAAAAAGATGAATTGCAAATCAACTCTAGCATCAATACTTTTGCATGATATTGAATAAACGATACATAATATGGAACCTAGTCACATCAAACAAATTTGCATAAAACAACAATCAAAAATTAGAATATTATGTGAAATTAAAATTACAAACCTTAATGGTATTCTCTTTAGAAATTGTGCTTCCACTAAACATTATCTTTTCATACAAGACAGCCAGCTGGATTCTTTTCTTGATTAGCGAGGAAAGCACTATTCTTTCTTAGGCTTCCCCAGAGCCAGTCTTCTTTCACACTGGAAAATGGAGTATTTTGGAGAAAAAGAATACAATCAAGGTTGTCACTTTAAGTTCACGTTACTTTCAATGTGTATGCCTTAATTTTATTCTGACCAATCATAAGCAGCAGTTCCTAAAATTTTCCTAAGACAATCATTTCTTTCATCATGCTAGACTCACAGAACTACATTATATAATGCTTCCCTTTGATGAATGACATTTTGACATGGGTTACGGATTAGTAGTTTAACTGTTTACTTTTTCAAGACCAGGATAAGATACCCAGGTCAATTTTATTGAGTTGGAATGCTGGTCCTTTGATGTTTGACATTGACATTGGCAAAGATGAAGTGGAAAGGTTGAAGTGACCCTTCACAAAGACTCCTCTGGTTGAAATGTCATAAAATCTTAATGGTTAGGGCATTCAACTTTAAGGTTCAATGCTTATTCAAAATTCAACACTTCACAGTGTTATATTAGAAAATAGCATAGTTTTAGAATATGATTGAGATCACCTGATTTATGACTGAATCTGATTTTATGAAAGTTAACTTAACTTAAATCTTATTTATGCAGAAAACTAATGAAAAACCATTTAAAAAAAAATTATTATCCTTTTCTATTGAACATACAACAAGATGCAGAATATCCTTTAGTTTTAATGTTCACAAATATCAATTATCATTTTGTTTCTTGGTAATTTGAAAGAGACTTTTGTCTGAGTTCCATGCCATTTAATATTTTAATTGACTTTTGGAGTCTCCATATTGTAAATGTATCAGACATTGTTTGTACATGGTAAAGGTCTTTATCTTAATTACTTTCATAAATTATAGCATTATGTTAACAACTGATGAAGAGAGTAAGAAGGATACTTGTTAGAAAAAAAATAGGATATTGTGAAGGTCACAAACCAGGTTCATAATCATTATGGCATGGTATGGCCACAAACTATATGTGTGAGTTTACAAGGCTGCATGTATTGTAATAGTTTTTTTGATCAACTGCTGTAATATATTTTTTAGAGCAGCGATAAGAGTTTAGCTGAGAGGCCTGTAATTACCAAGGACGCAGGAGCTAAGCCTGCAGAATATACGACGAAAAGCGTCCCACGTGAGGCAGATGTTTTCATCCTGAAGTGTATCTTGCCAGGTATAGATGTAAGACAAAATATGATGTAAAATTGTTAGTATTGTGTATATATTTAGTATTGTGTATATATTATATATAAACAATTTTCATTAAGGACAATAAAACAATACTGACACTTGAGTTTTGGAGAGAGAAGGTTATATTTGAGGACAATTGTCATCCGTTTTTGTTGATATTCTTGTTGATAAATTAACCAAACATGGTTAAATAAGTACATGCCCATTTTGTGTCAAAATGTGCGTGAAGATTGCAAAGCACATCTCTCCAGTAATGCATCTTGGGACAGAAGCTGTTCATATAGTAACACACTTTCAACATCATTATCTTTTATGCCAAATTAGTTGATCTAAACTCTGACTATTACTTAACATTTGCATAAAAGCACTCTTTCATTTAATTCTAAATTGTCCATATGTGGAACGTGTCTCTAGAATTTGTGTGAAATATATCAGCAATAAGACCTTGAGTCAATCTTGCAGTCAATCAAGACTGTTGATGGTAGAATTTTAGAGTTTGCTATTGATGGTAGAACATTTACAGTCTACTAATGATGGTAGACTTTTAGTTTGCTATGGATGGTAGAATTTTAGAGTGCTATTGATGTTAGAATTTTAGTTTGCTATTGATGGTAGAATTTTAGAGTCTGTCATTGATGGTAGAATTTTAGAGTTTGCTATTGATGGTAGAATTTTAGAGTCTGCTATTGATATTAGAATTTTAGTTTGCTATTGATGGTATAATGTTAGAGTTTGCTATTGATGGTAGAATTTTAGAGTTTGTTATTGATGGTAGAATTTTAGAGTTTGTTATTGATGGTAGAACATTAAAGTTTGCTATTGATGGTAGAATTATAGTGTTTTATTCTTTTTATATGTCTAAAATGGACCTGATTGACACAACAAATGTCTGACAATATTAAACATGATACAGTGTGACCCTGCTATAACACAGTAGTTGTGAGCCATAGAACCCGACCATGTTATAGACTGAACTGTTTTATCAGCAACCAGATCAGTTAGCTGAGGAAAATGATGCATGTACCCCAAAACATTTGTAGGTGGGTGGGGTGGTGTAGGTAATAAATGCAGGCTGTAAAATACGTGCGTCATTGGATCAGTTACCTTCTTAAATCGATGTAAATTAAATAAGAAATACAACTGTAGTGAAAACAGAAGGCATTTATAATACTTTATTTTGAGAACTATGGATTGGTATATATATATATATATATATATATATATACTGTTTATATATACATGTCTTATGTTTTTGTTTTTGTGTTTTATAGTTTAACGCCATTTTTAAGCACAATATAGGCTATACATGGCGGCCAGTATTAATGGTGGAGGAAGAACCTGGAAAACCCTGGAAAGAACCACCAACCCACGAGAAGCTACTGGCAAGCTTTCTCACATAAATACATTAGCCGAATCTTAGACTTGAACCCACGCAGTCAGAGTTGAGATGGCAGTAATTCGTGATGGACAGCGCTTTAGACCACTCGGCCACTTGGAGCCCCCATATCTTATGTATAGCACTAATAGAATATCAACACCATGTACTCACCCGCGAATCTGATCACATATATTGAATCCACTATGCAAATAATACCATCAAAGAAATGCACACACAGAGGTTTAAAATATTCAGTATTTTTGTCACACCTCATATAGATCTGATTCAGTGGATAAACATAGAAAAATCATATAATGAATCACGAAGCACATCTACCATTCAGTACGTCCCAAGTCAGAAAAAGTTATTTTGCCTTTTAAGCTGCTATTGGTAGCATTCATAAGCGCAAACTTTTTCCATGCAAAAAGGAAACTTTCACACCACAGTAAACATGTTCTAGTTGCTTTTATTTAAGTTTGCTACTGACTTCTTGGAAGAATTATTCTATTCTTTTTATTGAATATTGTAGTTTGCTTTCATTAATGCAAGGTGCATGCCATTTTGAAGTCATATCTATAGGCCAGCTTTGGAGAAACAAACAAATACCTGGTTCTTATTGTGGCAGCAACATCAAATAATTGTATTGCATGATTGAGACTGACTTTTTTTCATTTCCTTAGTATGTTTTCATAATAGTCGGTGCTTCAAATGTAATGTTTTGTTTGAAATTTCACAAACTATTTTATCTGGGTACATTTTTATAAAAGGAATTGGGTTTTTTTTGTCGAATGTAGTTACAGTTCCCCCTGCCTATTGAATAGACGAACTTGTAAGAGTTTACTTTTTACATTTGTGGTAGAATAGTGTTGCTGCCTTCCACTCATGCATCAGAAATTTAACAAAGGATCAGCGAACGCTAGATATACAGGTGTTCTGATCTGATCACAAGAATTAATACAGAAAATGTGGGTGTTCTGACGGATTTAATTCTGACTAGGAAGAAGAGGAATTGTATTTACCATCCAGACACAGATGTCAGTCTCTGTAAATATATTAATTACTATCGAGTGTCAGAAGCTCCAAGGAAAAATAGATTATGAGATAATGTCTCATCCGGTTGATCTCCGCTACCAGAAATGTTAACCAAAACAAAGCGGATATCTCACAGTATACAGTACTCGTGTTCAATATTAGCATAAGTGAATTATGATATAACAACGCACTGTTAAGATGGTTTATTAATATTGAAAAAGAAATTGTTTATATAACAATTGATAAATTTCAATGTATTTTATAACAAGTTTGCTGCTTTCTTACATGGGGCCTCTGAATTTTTCCACTCTGAACCAATGGTTGTATATAAAAGTTCAAACATCGATGTTGCCAATAAAAATATGGGCTGATGGTATTTTGCCGACATTAGGGAAACTAAAATCGCAGTTTGCAACATTGGCAAAGCACCTCGCAATCCTAGAATAAACTGTTAGCCCTTTATTTTTTTTACTTTTGAAAAGAAAAACTATTTTTTCACGTATGAGAAAATTACATATAAATTTTCTGGAGCAATGCCACAATCATTCTGTTTTATTCTAGTGCAATCTCTTCCCCAAAATGATAATAAACTTTTCACATTTTTTCATGCTTTTTAAAAAAGAAATTGTTCGTGTGCGAGACAAATTCATGTATATAAAATTTCGAGAGCCACATCGTGGATGCATTAAATCTGAATTCGTGTTATAACAGAGCGTGCTATGGCAAGGTAATTTTACAATTGGTTAAATTTTGGAAGGCATTGTGAGTGAAACTGGTAGTGTCATAATAATATTAGGCACATCCCATCAATGAAATGTTTATCATGAGAATATGTAATAACAGTCGTACGCAAAGTACCTTGCAGAAAATTAACAAAAATGGCCAGTTTTGTATACAGATTTCAGTCTCAACTGTCACCTACTCGAAATTATACAAAAAACTTTAATAATATTGATATGTGATTAAAAACTTTGTGCTAATGCGTTGTCAAAGTCGGCCGTAAACAGCCAAAATGTATCCTATGGATTAGAGTTATTTTCAGTTAATTCACTCTTATTTGTAGAGTAATAATTTTCATGGATTTTATTGTTGACATAGACCATGAATTTAAACCCTCACCCATGTAAGAAGTTGATAAGGGGAGGTAACTCACTAGAGGAGTATGACTCGCCTGAGTAAGAGATATATAATTAAGAATGTTATTGAAAACTATAATATCTGCAGTGCCAAAAATGTTTGTATCCATCAACATTAGTGATCTCATATTTATTTACATGCAAATTATCATGAATATAAAATTGTGAAATTATCATATTCAAAAATGTTTTCATTGGTATTAATCAGATAATTAAGAATTAACATAATCATAATAACAAGTACAAGGGTCATAAAATTTAGAAACATAAAAATAAGTATTCAATTTTGTCCTTGAAAATCCTGCAAATTGTAGAACATTCAAAAGAAGATATAAATTTATTTTATAATTTCAGAATCTCTGTTTCCTGTCACAAAGTATATGAATGAATGTATATTTCTGAAAGCTTTGATGGAAACCGTGAATAATGCATCAACACAATTGGATATTCATCGGTTGAGTATAACAATCATTGCAGCAGTGGCTGAAAGGCTTCAGAGAGAACAGGAAAAGAGTAAACAGGAAAATAGGGAGACTGTTGA
Organism: Unio delphinus; assembly: GCA_029339505.1. NCBI lineage: Eukaryota > Metazoa > Mollusca > Bivalvia > Unionida > Unionidae > Unio > Unio delphinus. Next base: position 7,419,555 of record JAQISU010000174.1, read on the forward strand.
TTTTAACAGTCTTCCTATCCCAGAAGTCACCTCAACTCTGACCAAAGCTCTGTATTTTCCAATACAGGGCCAGTTTTAGGCATGGTTGCCATTTAAATTCTGAGTGAGGGGGTGGGGAATGCAAGGATTTTAATTGAGCAGTTTTTTTTTTGTTTCATACAAAATATTGGATAATTTTGTTTACAGCATAGGAGGAGCTGGAAATTAAAGGATAAGATAGAAATTGATTTTAAATAAATTGTTAATTAAAAAAAACAACATACAAATTGTGCCTCACTCTATTGCTGTTTCTAGTTATGTTAATTATAATTGAATCAAGTCATCATTGACAGAATTCTTATGAGAGCTTATGTTTCACGTGTTATGCAAATGTATCAGATTTAAATGAATCAAATTCACTTTTGATGATGATGTCAGATGATACACCTTTTTACTTATTAATTGCATGGCACTTGTTTGTTAACAGAATCAGTTTTTGCAAGTGAATAAGTACAGGAATAAATGATATAATGACTGACATATGATAGTCCTATAGGAATATAAATTTCTAATATGTTATACTGAAAAAATAATAAATCAAAGACAAATAAATACACCACTAATCAGAATTGAAAATTAGTACTTGAAATCAATGAATACAAAATAATAATGAATAGCCAAATACTCAATTAATCAAACATTCACAAATACAGATCAACCCATCCATCTCTTCCTACCTACATGCCTTCCTGTTTATATACATATACTGTTTATTTCCCCTGCCATACTCTACAGCAGGAGCAATTTTATAAAATAGGAATTTTCATACTGCTGCTGGCCAGTTAGAAAATGAACAGTTTCGACATGAAAATGTGGATGTTAGAAATTGAACAGTTTTGCCATGAAAATGTGGATGTTAGAAATTGAACAGTTTTGCCATGAAAATGAGGATGTTAGAAAATAAACAGTTTTGCCATAAAAATGTGGATTTTTTAACATTATGGCCCAGCTGGTTATTCAGGTAATAAATATGTTGATTTCACTTGAGGAAAAAAGTTTTTATTTATAATGTAGAACTCAATTAAGTGATGAGATTATCAATTTTTTGTGATGGAGAACTCAATTAAGTGATGAGAATATCGCTTTTGTATAATGAACAACTGGATAAAGTGATTTTGTTGATTGGATATTAACTCTTACTAGCTATCTTTATGTGGTGTCCTGAAGCATTGAGGTAATGAAACAGCCCCATGCCATGGCCCCAATTAATTGTCATGCACATGCAAACTTTCACAAGCTGTCTGTTTCATAATATCCTGTACAACTCATAAAACTTATTTTTATTTCAGCAAACTAATGCTGTTCTGTGTATTAATAAAATGCGAAATTGGACTGGAACAACATTATTATTGTCATGCATTTAAACATAATACTGATTTTCATAAATAAGACTTTGAAAGAATAAAATATGTAGTGTATTCAATGGATTAATGAATAGTACTCTACTACTTTTACCAATACTAATATACCCTCATATTATTGCTTGTTTTAATTATTATTAATCCCTCCCAGCATATTCTTTGATTGTACCTATAGCATTACCCATGTCCATTCATCACATGCATTATATTATGTCACATAAATTTTGTTTCCACTTAGGAGTATAATTCTATCCATTATGATTTTAAGTTGTGTAGCCATTATTTGATCTGGAATTGTGCAGTCATATAACCCAATGCTGGGTGCTATAAAAACTGCATTAATATACATTTACTCAAAACATCATTTAATTGCAGAATTATTTGAGTTAACTTTGCATAACTGAAACAATATTTGGTAAGTTTGAAGTTTTGTTGATATTAAAATCATGACTTCTTGTATGATGTCTTTTGAATTGCTTCTTTCATCCCCAAGAAAGTAATTCATTTCATGTTTTACCTTTTTCTCAAAGAACTACATCATATATCTAAATTTAAAATCGTTTAGTTTATTCCATAGGTACAATAAAGACTTTTGAGTCACTAAATGATGTACAGGTAATACATTTAGTAATTTCATTTCATTCATGTTTTCTTTCATTTGCTAATTATTTGTAAAAAATATCACAGCAGTATGTACATATATGAATGTGTAATTCACACATGCATAAATCAGTTAATTCAGAAATGAATTAGGCGTTTCATTATAAAAATAGATAAATAAATGAAAGTATGTGTATTACGTAAGAAATGTTTTAAGTGAACTAAGTCAGGATATTATCTATCTAGCTATCATAACAGTTTGTTTCTTTTTGCAATGTATTGTATATACCATAAATGTTGGGACACCTTAAATTAATTTCAAAAGTAATATTGTATGCACACTATGTTCTGGGACAGTTCTTTGTTTTTCTATTAATAAGCTTTGAGATATCTTCTTAATTTTGATGCTTAGCTAGTAAAAATGATTAATAAGGGCATCAGTTGTGGTATTTAAAAATGAAATCATTTGAAACTTGCATGTTCAAAATTGCACTGAAACTTAATTTTATTAAAAATAATAAAATAAAAAATAAATTTGTTTTCACACCTTTTTAACTGCAATTTTTTCAAGAACAACATTTTATCAGTCTAGGTGTAATATTGGAAACTAGATGTTTGTTGAAAGTACAAAATGCTTAAAATTGAAATATTTTGATGTGAATTTCCACTATTCTCTTTTAAGAAATGAATATAGACCATGATATGCACTGTATTTATCATTTTTCTTGCACTGTTTATTACATGATACTAGTATCTACATTTGTTTGGATCACTTTATAATAATTGAATATGAAATCAAATATTGCCATTGAGTGAAGTATCATCAGTGTTGTTTAGCCACTGATGTTTACTAACAAGATATGTTTACTAGCAATTGCTTCCATTTACAGGTCAGTCTTTAAAACTCATATTTTTTTAGTTGTGTTTTGCAGTACACTGTCCCTTGATGCAAACAAAATTCAGATTTGATTTATATTGGCCTTTTTCATTCGCCAGGTCTAATTTCCAGTTAGCATGTCCTTAGTTATTTGCCAGAGCTAAGCCCTTACTTTATAAATTGCAGTACTGGCTTTGTTTTCTCAACCCTTTGATTGAGCCCTGAATTTGATACTTGCTCAGTTCCAGGTATCCTTTAGTCCAGCGGTTCTCAACCTGTGGGTCACGACCCCGTCAAGGGTCGAACAACGATTTGCCAGGGGTCGCTTACGACCATCGGAAATATACATTTTTACAGTTATGAACGAAAATAATTTTATGGTTGGGTCGCCACAACATTTGGAATTGCATTAAAAGGGTCGCGGCACTAGAAAGGTTGAGAACCGCTGCTATAGTCAGTTAACAGTTAATGGCTTGTCTGAACTTCTTGTGTCATATTACACAATTGAATCGAATTCAGTTGCTGTGTATGCTTCAATAGGTGTTTGCACAATTATGTTCATTATGTCACATACAGAAATCCAACTGTTCCACTGTTTCAGTTTATTTTCATAATGCAGGTCAACATGGTCAGCTTACCCGTGTCTGCCTAATAAAAGCAATGGCATACTTAAACATATAAAAAAATTGGTGTCTGGCATTAACAGAACCATTGTATTTGATAGCCCAAGTTGAATAATGGGTTTATTTCTCTCTAAAACAATGTGATTATTCATTACCCATGCTTCTGTTGTGTGCCACCTTATCATAATGGCACAAACCTGCAATGATGTCTACAGGGTAAATAGTACACACAGCACAAATTGTCTTTAAGAATACTTTTGTAACCCATGCTGGAAGAAATATTTACAATTGTTGATAAACTGGACACAATGTAATCTTGGTTATTTTATACCACATACCATGTCATGCAGGAATTCCAGGTGCCTTACAGCAGTCCGCTCTTATTTGTCTCTTTTTCCTTTTGTTTGTTGGATATAAATATTCAGTTTGAAACACTGGCAGAAAACCAAACAGGATTAATATATACATCTTCACATACATAAACAATATGCCAATGCTTTTACTCGACATAAATGATACACACTCTGAATGGTACACTAGACCATGAAGATTTTGGAAACTTGATATGCTTATTCAATTGCACATAAATTGCTTCTGAACAAGTTTAGTTTAGAAAAATGGCCGGGCAAAGAAAGTTTCTTTCAGTGTATTAAATAAGCGTCATATTTACCTACTTTATTGTAACATGCAAAATTGACAAATTCAAGACAACTTGTTTCATACATGTAACCCTTGGGACATGTTCTAAGTAATACAAAATTTAAACATAAATTGGGGGACAGGAAAAACAAAAATCATTTATTTTATCTTATTCCAAGTTATTTGGGTAACTATGTTTTATAACAATATTGGAAGAATTATTTTATCACATAAGGAAAATGAATAGACACTACATTTATTATTATCTAATTGAAGTGTATTTCAACATTTTTCTTAACACCAAATGTCATTTACTTCTTTGAGAAGTCTTTAATCCAACGAAATCAAAACTGAAAGCAAAAGGAAAAAAGAGATTCAGATGATGAGAACACTTTTGACCCAAATATGTATTTGATCTTTCTCTCTTTATTGATTTTGTATGTGTAATTAGTAACCAAAAATATTGTGAATTAAGCCAAATTATTGTAAATAACACAAAAGAATTATTTCCTAAATATGCATGATAATATGACAAAGTTAATAAATGTTTCAAAGTCTTTTAACAAGACTACAAAGCAGACAAAAGTCAACAACCAGAATACTGAACATTATTATAAATTATATTTCCTTTGTAATAAATAAAGGGGACTGAAAATAAAGCTGTGTATCTGAAAATTCTTCATTCCTATTATCACATCTGTCAACCCATTAATTATCTTCAGTTATTATTTGAGAGGATTTAATTATTTAAAGTATTCGTTGTAATTGCAAAGTGCTTTTTGACCTTTAGACTAAAACGCTATTTTGGGATTATTTTGAGTTCATTCAAAGACAGTCTGGGTTATATACTTTAGAAAAAGTGAGACTATTGATATATCAGAACAATACTTTATACTTTTGGTTCTGCAATACAGTTGTATGATTATATTAATTCACAGTACTGTACGTTTTTCTAAAGTTTTTATTTAATAAATTAGTGGATTACAATATCTGTTGAATTGTGCTGTTATATTAAAAACCTTAGAGTCATAATAAAACGTTATTAGTATTTTATCATCTGACCAGTCACACCAAAACCAACAGGTTTAGCTGGGGAAAGACCGCAGATAATATTTACAACATACACACACGCGTTTGAATCTCAGGCTTCACACAGTTCTCACTCTGTTTTCATCTAGCACCTACTGTTCAATTATTTTCCACGTCGATGATGTTGAGGGTCTATGATTGTTCTTTTATTAATATTAGAATCGCGTGGTACAATTGTAAAACTGGCAGACCCTGACCGGATTAATCATGATAAGAAGCAAAACGCCTATGTACTTCTAACCAATTACAATACCTGTTTGCATGATTACAACTGTAATATAATTATAGAAGACCTTCTTACCAATGAATATTTAAATCTCTGGTGATTGTGCGTTTGGGGAGTTTAATACAAACCCATCGATTACGCCTAGAACGTATTGATTTAACATCTTTGCTAAGTAACTGTTACCGGAATATGTTTGTCCTTGTTGAATAAATGTCAAGATATTTCTTGTCTCAAATGAGTCAATATTGGTGTATAATATTAATTGGCGAACTTAATAGGGGCGGATTCAGCTGTGATTACCACTTCGTCGTTTTAGAAAAAATCACTGAGTGATTTATAACAGATGTTACAGTCAACGCTTAAAGGGGCCCCGAGTGGTCTAAAGCGTTCTCCGTTATGGATCACTGCCATCTCACCTCTCAGCGTGGGTTCGAGTCTTAGATTCGGCTAATGTAGTTATGTGAGAAAGCTTGCCAGCAGCTTCTGGTGGGTGGGTGGTTCTTTCCGGAGGTTGTCCCGGATTCTTCCTCCACCAATAATACTGGCCGTCATGAATAGCCTATCGTGTACGGAAAAAATGTCGTCAAACCCCATAACAACATCAATCAACGCTTGGACGTTTACATATTCAATAATTATCTGCTGAATTTGAGTTGGTTCTGGTATATCAGGGTGATTCCAACTAGACATTTAAGAAAATTATATGACAGTTCATACGAAAGTTTGGTAACATCACTGACAGAGATATTCATCGAGAAGTAGAGCGAAGTGTTAAATCTTAGCTTCAATCTAATTTTTTATTAACTAAAACGACACACTAGTGACCGTGCTTACCCGGTTTTCAGTTATCTTAGCTATTTTTTTTTATTTTTGAAAACTGACAAGATATTGAATGCCCACTTTAGATGTTTGCAGTTTACCAGTTCGATCTTAAAAAAACACCACAAGCTGACCCGGGTCTGTGTGACCATAAACAAGACAAGTCAACTCAGTCAAATCCGCTCTGGTAGCAAATCAACTCAGTTCCACGTGAACACCTCGTTATCGAGCTAAGTAACATCCGTAGATGTTGATAAAAAAATGTATTTTATTAAATAAAAAAATGTATTTTATTAAATATACTTTTTTTTTTAAAAATTAATAAGTGTTTGAAGTGTTTATGAACTATAAAGTGTAACGCTTAAATGAAAAGATGACCATATTGGCCCATCCAACCGTGTTTATACTAATATAGTCAAATAAAACTTTTTTTAACGTGCTTAGTTAAGGAATTAACAATTTCCACTGGTGGCGCATGTCAATACGAGTCAAAGTACACACCATGTTGAGGTGCCACCATGTTTGCAATCCAGTGAGTGGCAGGTCCTTTTGTCAAATCCAGGTTGAAAATACTAGTTTCAGGTATCATCGATACAACGTCATTTCGAAGTAATTCCCCAGGAAAATGATTATGCCATCACGAGTAAATAAATATTCGTCAATTAACGCGTAGCCTTCAGCGACCGGGTAATGGAATATCTCTGCTAGATGGTGTTTGACGACTGTTCTTAATAATGAATGTCCTCTTCCCTTTTCACGCGACCGCCAACCGCCTTTTCAGCACCATTCCTGATCAAGTTCCCACAGCCTCTAGCTCAACAATATCTGCAATCTCTGGAACCGCTGTAGCCAATAATGATGGATTTTGTCAGAGGCCAATATTTAAATAAATATAACACGTTCATCTTGAGATTGTCCATAAAAAAAACGTCCGCAAAGAAAGGGAGGGGGTTTGTTCAAATGCGTTCAATTGGCGAACAAGTCGGATGGGGTGTAAAAGACGTCCACAAGCTAGTATTGTTTGTTATGGTCTTCTGTGTTGAACAGCTGCTGTAGGCCTACTGCGTGTATTCCCGTATGTTTTGCTGACGTCCTTCATGGGTGATCACTGAGTATACATTATTTGTTTATTTTAATTATTACGATTCGTGCCACGGAATACAAATTATGTCTGGCATTTCTGCGCACTTAAGGTTTACGTCTCCAATATTGATACAAAACGCATACCGACTTCGACCGATTGACGAAAGTAAATTATTACAATGCTTACCACTTGAAAAAAAGGCAATTGTCAACAGAATATTATGTTCATACTAATATTAATTTTGGACACACCTGACATCACGCCCGTATTTTCCTTCCTCAGGAAAGATCGGCCTATTCTGGCAACAGTTTTTAAAAGATGTACATGTTTATCTATCTGGCTATATAAATGAAATATATTACTTTGGGCTTTCTTTCATCATTTCAGTCGAATTATTATGTCAGGTTTATAGCTAGTTTTACAAATTAACGTAACAATGTCAATAAATGGCAATAGTTTTAAAGCAAACTAAACCGATCATGTAAACAATTAGTAACGTTCAATATTTTATGAAAGAAAGCTAATATGTGGAAGAGAAACAACAATGAATAGGATGTAATGTGTTTACAACATGTTGTTTAAAGAGAAAATTACTAAAGACGTTAGACACAGATTATACGCTCTGGAATTTCGTTCTTGCGGCAAATTGATACCCTGGGTAGCAGACGATTTTGTGACTGTGCGACAACGTCTTGCAAAATGAACTTGGATGAATATGCATAATTTTTTTGAGGTTTACATTTCAATCTTTTAAATAATGTATTGCAGCAGAGGGGGTGAACAGACCAAGTTTTCAAACAAAAATAAGGCTTCTACGACGGGGTGAACAGATCAGGCTTTCAAATTATAATAAGGCTTCTACGAAAACCGAACTATTTCACAAAAAAGGTTGCTATAGAGTCTCCTTATAGATAAGGAGAACAGATTAAGTTTTCAAGCAAATATAAGGCTTCTACGGAACCCGAAATTATTTCACATAAAAAGCTTCTAAAGAGTCTCCTGATAGAGAAGGAGAACAGACCAAGTTTTCAAACAAAAATAAGGCTTCTACGGAAACCGAAATTATTTCACAAAAAAAGCTGCTACAGAGTCTCCTTCAGACCAACTTTTGCTAGCAATTCATCAAAAAAAAAAAAAAAACGACGCCAATGTCGTTGTCGCACCCCTCTGCTGCTACCGGGTTAACAATCCTTGTTTGTGAAGTCTTAAAGACTTTAATGCTAGTAATTTATATGATGAATTAGCGATACAATTTTTATATAAATGGCAACGAGAGAAAGAAGAACGAGAACGATTAAAACAAGAACGAGCAGAAGAACGAAAACGTATACAACCAAGTCCACGAGGACAAGGACGAGGGCGAGGAACACGAAGACAAGAAGATCCTCTTGTGGAAGATCCTCAACCCCAAGAAGAACCTGAAGAAGAAAAATTTGCTAGTGGATATCACGGTGGTAATATACCATGTTCAAGAAGTATCCTCGATGATATATCACGGTTAGAAGTTCTTATCGGAGGAAAACGAGCTGGAAATAATTCTCCGGAGATAATTAACGAAGCGGCTGAGATCTGTCAACGGTTATTTCAAGGTCGTGTAATTGATATTGGACTATATCGTAGTTTCATCGATGAACTTACTGATTATTACAGCGATTGATCACCGATTAGATAAATAGCATTTAAATAAAATGATAGTATATCGTATTATGAGCAGAGCAAGACCTGTTTATGCCGTAAATTCACGATTGCCAGTATACAAGGTGACATACGGAGATGGATTAGGTGATGTTGTCACTGGATTATTTACTCGAGTTGCTCCAAAACTGCTACCGATCGGTAAAGAAATAGTGTCAAAAGCTATTGGGGTTCTCGGTGATAAGATTGATACAGACGTTGGTAGCAGGGCTAGTAATCTTGCTATTGACGTGTTTGATTCTGCAAAAGAAAAGCTTATGTCGTTGGCGAGGGGAAGAAAACCAGTAAAATTAAAATCTACGAATCAAATGCCACCTAAGGTAGGTAGCGCAATCAACAAAATGGCAAGACGGCGATTGAGATTAATTGCTGGTTCCGGTCTAGCGCGATTAATGATTTAGATCAACAACTATATAATACAATGTTTAAACATGAGATAGATGACGCTTTTGATGTAGATGCTCCTGTACGAAAAATGATTCTATACGCGATTATCAATATTTTTCGTATAATGCTCAAAATCCAAATACAAGGTCACGAATTGAACTTAGATTTGATGACACATCTAAATACTTCTTGCCATGTGAAGCATTCGTCGAGGTAGAGGGACGACTAGTAATAAATGATCATACTGGATTTGTCGCCGCTGATCAACGCGAAAATGTTCCGATTGGGTTTGACAACAATGGCATGATGGCGTTATTTAGCAACTCGCAGTATATAATTAATTCTACTAGAATCGAATCCATTGATAACGATGTTGATATTGCAACCACAATAACAGGTTTAGCTAGATACTCTAACGATTTTATTAAATTTGCGGGTCATTCAATGATGTTTGCGAAGGATACTACCAATAGCGCTGATCATATTCCATTTGTTGTGCGACGGCCAAAAAAGGTTACTGCTGCTAATGATGATGTTGATGCTGAAGCTGTTGTTGTAAGTAGTAATCCTAATTACAACGCAGGATTTGCAGCGCGAAGAAAGAACATAGACCCTCTTGGTAGATTTTCATGTCCGATTCCGTTGTCGCATATATATGGCTTTTGCCGAGACATCAGAAAAGTTATCTTTGGTGCTAGTCATACTGTAGTGCTAACACGAAGATCAACTGATGATTATGCTCTTCACCGTGGTGCTGCTCCTGTTACTGACGGGCACGTAGAATTGACAAAATTATCATTGTGGATGCCAATAATGACTCCATCGTTGGCTGTTGAGACTCGGTTGCTATCTTTTATGGATCATGGAGGAAAATCATTACTGAGTTGGTCTAATATTACAACAGCTACCATAACTAGTTATGATGTTGGTGTTTTTACTTGGCAGCTTGCGCTTACGAAAAATGTTTCCGCGCCGAGACATATCTTTGTTGCGCTGCAAAATGTGAATCGAACTAAAAAAATATCAGGGGTTGCAGATGATAGTTTACAATTGCGGTCCCATATGATATTTGATAAATGTAACGTCAATGAGGTATCGTTGCGAATAAGTAATCAGCAAGAACCCGCAGAACTACTTATTCTCGATTTCGGTAGCAATCAAATAGGACGAGTATATCATCGGTTATGGTCTTATATGGGTCGTGATCAAAACATTGATTCTGGACTACAACTATCACAATGAGATTTTAAAGAATTGTATACGATTTATTACTTTTCGTTGCAACATCTTGATGTATCTAAACATTTGACCGTTGATGTAAAATTTCAGGCTCGTATCGGTGATGCTCTTGGAGGATTTAGAGCAATTGCTGTTATTCTCAGTGATAAATATATGACGCTCGAAAGTGGTGGTGGAAAAATGCGAGTCATTGGAGCACCAATAGAAAATATGTAATGGGACAATTAGATTATCACTATCTAAATAAAATGTTATACAGTCATGTTAATGTCACCCTGACACCTGGTCAGGTAAAAAACCTACAATCCAAAAATTATACTACGTGTGGCACAGCGATAACGCTAAAACAACAACAGATGACAGGTGGATCAAATAAGTAATCGCTGACAAAAACTCAACTTAATCATTTCAATAAAGCGTTAAAAGCTGGTACAGGAATCAAGTTGACTTTTTCACAAGCCGCGGTCAACGATATGATTAAATCCGGTGGAATATTCCCACTGTTATCTGCGATTGCAGCGCTAATTTCGGCAGCGGTCCCAGCGGTGGCTAAAGCGTCAGCGTTATGAGCTGTTGGTACCGCGGCAGGAATGGCACTAAAGAAAGTAACCGGATAGGGATATAAAAAGTCGGTTCACAAAACATTACAAGACCGGATAAATTCTGTGGTTGAGGAGTCAAAGACTCCTATGTCTAATTTTGACCTCTCTGACGCAATAAAAAAACTCCCAATAAAACATTTCAGAGGTGTATTCATGAAAGATCAATTACCGAAACAACCACATATCCCAGAAACCGGTATAATTAATCTAGATGAACACACTGGACCTGGAACACATTGGGTGGGTTACGCGATACATCCCCAATCAATTATTTATTTTGACTCCCTGATATTAAAAAATCCATCGATGAGATGAAAAACTTCATCGAAGCAATCAAGGGTGATGCAACGAGGGAATTTGTCAAATATGTGTTTAAGTTGTCAAACACGCCAATATGGTACTCAACGCTGCCCACACAGACATTAACAGATCCTCCGATATGCGGACGAGAGGTTCTTAATGCGATGACAGCTATCTCGACGTCGTCGCAATCACCTCATAAGGTCGTCCACGAGTACACAATGATGAATCACTTAAAGAGAAATATGTAGCATATAACATGGCAGATATTTTTGGAAGATCAGTATCACGTCGTCGTGAAGAAATTGTTACCATCGGGCAAGTAAAACAAATGATTAAGAGAGCTATTTCATCGATAGCAAACTTAGATGAATTAAAAAACATACGCGATCAAATAAATACACTTACGAATTTACAATCCATCGAGGATCTAAAAAGAAACTACGTGATGAATACAACTCTCATATAATTACCTTTACTGATTTACAAAAATCCATCATGGATAATATTGATAAGCCTGTGTTAGAATTTTTTGGTAAACCAGCAGTGACCACACCAAAGCTTACAGAGATACAAAATTCTATGTTGGAACTAACGACACTTCAAGTCAGATATGAAGAACATGTAAAACAGTTTTCAACTTTTCGTAAAAACATCGTAGATAAATTTCTTGGAGCCACGTTGGATAAAATTGACATAAAACTCCCTGATATTAAAAAATCCATCGATGAGATGATAAACTTCATCAAAGCAATCAAGGGTGATGCAACGAGGATGACAGAAATGATCGAAAAAATAAAAATTCCTCAACAATACGATATCAACAATCATCGACAAGGATACAATTGAACAATTCACGATAACATCCACTGATAATAATCTAGCTAGGGTTTCAACAACATGGTATGTGGAATTTTGAGCGGATTTAAGTAAACAACTTAACTTAAATCGTAAACGATTTGAATATAAAATGATAACGCCACAGCAATACCGCTATGATCAGGTCAGAGAACTGCAAACTAAACTCAAAGCGTTCACTGAGGAGTATCAAACAAAAATAAAAAAATACCGACGAAGAATCACCGCAGTTGATGTTACCTTGTACTCGGTGTCATGCGTTCTCGCTGGCGCTGGAATAATACTCGCATCAGTTACAAGCTCCGGTCGTAGTTCCAATTTGCATTTCTGCGGTGGCTACAATCGCGGGTATATCAGCCGGGAACAAAAAAAATATCATCATGCAGCCAGCGTAAATTGCGTGACTACATAATCAAATTTCATGTTGTATCAACCGCATCCTTGTCACTCGATGATACATTTATATCCGATGATGAATTCTCGAAGATGGTTTGGTTGTATGATTCAACGATGTCGAAATTAGAGCATGACAATTACAATAACAACAATGTCGCAAGAACTGCTTAAACAAATAGCGGAAAATACCACCACGACGAAAACAAAATTGACATCGCTGGTAACGAAAGTACCAGAGTTTAGTGTTGAATTGAATCCTCCGCTGGCAGCATCTGAGATAGCGCTAACACAATTAAGATGTTACTACAGCTGGCCAAATGTGCGATCAGAACTATTTAATGGTAAACCACCCAATAACAGTCTTACTTTTTCGTGGAAAAATAAAGTCTAACCAGATGGCACATCTGAACCAGAATGGCACACAATATATTTACCTACTGGAGAATATGACATCGAAGATATCAACGATGAGATCATAAATTCCATTGAAGCAATTACAAGAAAAAATATAATTGTCGTTGAGGATGGACCGGATAAATCTCCCATTGAAATACACGGACATGAACCTCTACTTTCCACGACCATCGAGATAAATTCACCTAACTACGCCGTAGATATCTATAACAGCTCAATTAGAACCTTGTTAGGTTACCCTGAGTATATTCCAGGCACCGTTGACATAAAAGATCTACCACACGAGACATTAAAAGCCGACTTTATTTTGTCGAAACGAGATTATCACGGTTATCACAAACCACGTATACCTGATGATAATCTTCATCTAACATATGATTTATCAGATGCTTATTTTAATCGTTTACGAGAACTGATAAAAGATAATATCGGGCATATTAAAATAGATGAATCAGGTATGACTGAAAGATTTACGAGAACAAATAGCGATTTTGAGCGATTTCGAGGTTATTTGATAACAGCAATTAGTACAATTTCACCTGACCGATCAGAGGTAATCGAATACGTGAAAGTATGTAATCGAATTATCGCCGACGAGGATTATTATAATTCAGGGGTTATTTAACTTATATTAGATCATGATGATCCTTCAACGAAAACATTTTTTGCGCTGAGGAATAATATCCGCGTTGAAGATATTCCCGCGTTTAAATTTCCAGGATATAACGTACAATGGATGTGTCAAAAACTCAGTGACACCATCGACGAATTCTTCCCACGGATCCACACAGCATGGTTGAATAGTCTTTCTGCGGTTCATTTGCAGTTACCTGAACCTAAAAAATCTGATTTCTTCACTGATGAATTACCCGCTGTGGATCCAAAGTACAATTACAATTTCGACATCAGTTTTCTACGTGCCAGTGATATCTATCAAAAGTATTCATATGATGTCTACGACGGAACAGAAACATGCACTTGGAAAATACAAATACAACGAGCATGGTAGAATAATATGGCGATTTGCTCTTGGCGCACAAGGTGTATTTGTAGTCACAGAAAAAAGTTTACTTAAGATCTTCAACACGATGAAACAATTATTTCAAAAAAAGCTAAACCAGCTTCGAGATTATCTGCAACGATCTCTGTTACTCGATTTAACAACTTCACGTGAGGTAATCAAACAACAACAACAACTAAATCAAATTATCTCCGATATGAACTACCTCAATGATAGATTACTCTCGTTGGTGTACGAAGATAAAAGCACTTTAACCAAAGAAAAGTTCTAAAAAGTATTTTCACGCACTGATTTAGATTTAGTTTTTATGAAATTTCCAGGACGGGATGTACCAGCGATGAAGAAGTCGCCGAGTAATCTAATTGACGAATTTTTCCCACAAATTCACGCGCTATGGTTTAAAATAAATCCACCTACGGAAATTCTACGGTCGAATAATTCAGTATTCAACAACAACAAACACAGATCACCCGGCAACGTTGATATATCATCCACGATTGCCATACACGTTATTTGTGATGTAGTGTTAGGGAGTTATGCCGTTGACGTAGCAAAATCAGATAACGCTGACCTAGGATACATCCTATACACGTTTTCCCAAAATGTTTCCCCGGGGAGTTTAATCGTGATGAATCCACCTCATTTAACATACTTGGAAACCACCAATAATCTTATCACGAGGATGAATTTTAGAATAACTGACCAGAAATTTTTCTTGGTTGATCTTCGAGGGGAACTATTACAAATGATGTTAGATGTGAAATCCTGAAAGGATTTTCGTCATAGACTTTCATCGTAAACGATTTTCTTCCTGAGGACTTTCAAGCTAACTTTTCATCGTAAATTGCTTTGAAAATCTTCGATTTTTCATTGTTAATTGATTTACAATTTCAACACTGAAACCGTACAGATTTATAGATAATGTATTCATTTACGACAAGGATAAACTCGAAGATGCTATCAGAAAGTGTTTTTCTGAATCGGAATCTCGAAGAGATTCAAATCAAAGATTTTCCGTTAAAAATTCTATGGATTTTCACTTTGATCTGCTATTAGATAGGCTCGGTAATGAAAAATTACTACTGACAGCCGACCAAATACAACAGTTAGATCGAGATGTCATAACGGTGATTAGTTGTAGTCGAGATCAAATTATGCAATATGTTCATTCTTGCCTGCGTGTTGAAGAGTTAATGAGAATACTAAACAGGTGATATTGAACTACAAACAACTCTATCATCGTATTAACACATGGGAATCAATGCTGTTTTTGAAAAATCTACGATTTTCAATGGAAAATCTTATGGATTTCAATGACTAAAATGACCAAAAATCAATAATAAAAAAATAACTCGCTGAAATATTTTAAATAATTATTATTTTGATAATAAAATCCGAGAAGCCCCACCCCGAATTTACAATTATTTCCTGGTCGAAGTTACCCATTGATATACCTGTCTTTACAAATTTTTGTTCTAGTTGAACGCGCGCGTTGTTAGGGTATAAACGCCATTGTCACAAACAGCTATTGGGAGTATTGTATACAGGTCGATGTATAGTGAGAATTTTACCTATCCATGTTAGGGTATTATTACTCCGCTGAGGTAACAAGTGGGGTTTTTCAATTTCGCGGATAAGCGTTTTAATATTTCTAATTTTTGAATTAATTTCGCGCTTGATTCCATATTGATGACCCAATTCTTTTCTTATTTTTTCCACGATAGCAAATAACAGGTCAAACTTGTCTACGTCATTTTCATATTTGAATGAATCATAAATCGCCTGTTGGACACGTTTAATAAAATGCATATAACTTAGGTAATGTGTATCTATTCATTTGCATGTTATCTTCTATATTTTTATAATCGGAAAGAATCTGATCACAATTTAACTTATTTGACAATTGAATCCCTTGATTTTTCAGATTTGATATTTCAGTTATAATCTGATTAATATATTCATAATTCATATTATATATAATTATATATTTCTAATATAAAAACAAAATAAATATTTCAAAAATGAACTCTGTCCATGATCAGATGTTTGTCATGTTAGCACGGCCAGAGATATTATGCTATTATATATGATATTTGTGAGCCCCGTTCGTGGTAAATTGTTTGATCATCTTACTCACGCCTAGTGATATTATGCAATTATATATGATGAACCCCGTTGTGCGCCTCAGGTGGCATCCTCATCGGAGACGCATAGAGGTTACATATATACGACAATACAGGTACCACTAAACATAATCCCCGCGAAGATATCTAATTCGTCAAACAACGGGTTAGAAATCTTAGAGGTTATGCTTAGGAAATGGACGTCACACATTCTATACAATACATATATACATATATACATATTATTTGCATTGGACTGAATGTGAATGAATTAAATACAATGAATGACGTCAATGGCGTGGTATATAATTATATGAATGGATTAAATACAATGAATGACGTCAATGGCGTGGTATATAATTATATGAATGGATTATAATACAATGAATGAATGAATGATAATGAATGATAATGACGGGGGCGGGTCTACATTCATACGTCAATCATTACAACCTAGATAAAATCCCAGGTTGTATGAATACAAAAAAAGTACCCATGCACCGTGGATAGTGCATGGGTTGTAATGATTGACGTATGATTTTCAACACTTAAAACCCCAAAGAATATAACAGACGAAATGGTATATAAGCTGTTTATACATGAAAAGCAAAACACAGAGGTGTGCGATTTTATTCTTTCATGTGTTTAATACTGATCATTGACAACGCTGAAGCAACACCGAATACCTGAAAAACACTAAAAAAGCGAATACAACTGTTTGTAAACACTGCGTATTTGATTCGTTTTCTTACAAAAAGTGAATAATTGATTATATCCACCGAGAATCATGACAGCGAAATCAACCAATCAAAAACTACCATCGAAATTAAATGACACATCAAAACTCATTGAGATTACCTCTCTTTGTTAAGCCGTTACATACCTACACGAGTTATTCCCCTTAATGCTATATAGAATAATGCAAAATGGAATTCAGATATATGAAAACTGAATTTTTTGTCCATTTTTTATGGAGACAGCGTTCTTGGTTATTCCCTCTGGAACGCATCGTACTGAGAATCCGCAAATACCAAAATATCTACCGGCTGCAGTCATTGATTGAAATACTATTTCCTCGTTAGTTGCCGTATTACATGATTTTACAGGTCTCGCATTTTTTGAATATTTTCCAGTTCTTCCTCGTTTTAAATTCTCACTTTGTGTAACAGCTTGTAAATTATTCAAACAATTATCAGTCTTAATACCATTTATATGATCAATAATAAAACCATCCTTGATCAATCCATTGTGACATTCATATATTATTCTATGATTGAGATGTATTTTACCTCCAGCGTCAAACATTAAATACTCCATACCATTGTCTACACCAACTGGCATCTTCAGTCTGAGGTGTCTGATAATGCCATCACGGGATGCCTCATAGTTTACAATCACTGGATGCGGTCGGAATTCTTGGTTCATTTATAGACATAATACTATTGTTTGTCTAATTCATTATTTGGTTGAATGATAACACTACTTGAAAATATTTCAATATAGTCTTGAGGAGTTCTTATGATCTTGTTGCTGACTTAGTTCAGGGCACAGTCAGAGGTAGAGTCATTGATGGTTTTTTAGCTCTCTTTTCATAATAACGCTTCAACTCTCTAGCAGCAGAGTGGGTGAACAGACCAGCTTTTTTAGTCGTCAACGATGCTTCCTTCTAGTTAATATTTACTAGGAAGTCCTAATTTGTCAAATAAACCCTTCTAGTTAATATTTACTAGGAAGTCCTAATTTGTCAAATAAACTCTTCTAGTTAATATTTACTAGGAAGTCCTAATTTGTCAAATAGACCCTTCTAATAAATATTAAGAGAAGGGTCCATTTGGTAAAAAAAAAGACGCCATTTAGTTGACGTTCACCTCCTCGGCTGCTAATGCGCTAACTAAATATTTGATCAAGTCCGACACGATATCTTGTCCGAGGGTCTGATAAATTTATCGTCACAAATCCGTGTGGGATTGACTGAGCGCGGCTAAAGAAATTTTTAAATTGATTATGATCCATATCACCACCGCACCAAGTTTGCCAAATATTTCTAAGAGTATGAGTATCAACTCCGTTAAATACACACAGCATATTGCAGTTATCTCTGATCACTTTTGGTATTTGAGTGTAACGTTGAGTGATATATATCACATCGGTGTTTTTATGTCTGCCTCTGGAAAATATTCTAGCAGGATTCTTTTGATTATCTAACATGATATCATCATATACGACTAAATTGTTAATACTTCCATCAATATCATCAATACTAGGTGCCTCTTCGATATCGGTTATAAACTCAATAACACCATCGCCGTTAATTTCTTGCGCGGCATCATTAAAATCCTTTAATACTTCATAACATCGTTGATCGTCTACACTCGGAGCAATCATGTACAATTTATCCCACTTCATCCATCTCGTTATCAAATTAAGTAGCAATTGTGTTTTACCACTTCCAGATGGTCCGATGATAATCGCGCGAATAGAATTTGGTAACATTGCATGGTGTCTAATAGGTTCCCGTCGTCGAGTAGCTGAATAATCAATTACATTCATAACTGTTATATATAAATTATGGATCTATATTGTGTGAAGTGTAGGACGCGTACTGGCACAAATGACTTGACGACGATTACAACGAAAAATAATCGATCAGCGCTTTCTGGTAAATGCGTACAATGTAGTACGAAAAAATTTAGATTTACTTCCACGAAACCTTTAAAAAAAAACGAGGAGGTGATATTGCAGCCAAATTGACAAAACTCCCAGGAACACCGTGGGCAAAGTATCCAGGAGAAAAGCACCTTCCAGGATATAGCTACTGTGGACCGGGAACACGATTAGATATCAGACTTGATGATCAAAATCAGCCCCGACCCGGCGAATATCCAATAAACGCTATTGATAAGGCGTGTCATGTTCATGATGTCGCTTATAAAAGCAGCAATCTTCAACATAGACATCTCGCAGATGTAAAATTAATTCATGCGTTAAATGCTATTCCTGATAAATCCTTCAAAGAAAAATTGGCTTCTTGGTTGGTAAAATCTGCTATGAAGGGTAAATTGATGTTAGGTGCTGGTAATTGAAAATGCTAGCATTTTAATATGGAATCTATTTATTATTCTCCGAGAGGATACTGGAGAGGTTACGCAGCAATTAATAAACTCGCTAGTGCATCAAAGGTGAAAAAAACTACAGCTGTAAACTGGTTATCTAAACAGGCAATATGGCAAATTTATCTACCAGCGCCTAAACAAATTAACTATTCGCATTTTGATGTTACAACACCTAATGAAGTTCATCAAGCTGATATACTATTTCTGCCGCATGACAACGGTTACAAATACGCGTTAACGTTAGTTGATATTGCAAGTCGATACAAAGAAGCAGAACCGTTAAAAACAAAATCATCTACTGAAGTAGCTTCTGCATTTGAAAAAATTTATCGACGAGGTCCTCTGCGCTGGCCAAATCTGTTACAAGTTGATCCTGGCAAGGAATTTCAAGGTGTTGTTACATCTACGATGAAACATCATAATGTCGCCATCAGACGAGGACACACTGCGCTACATCGCGATCAGGCAATTGTTGAACGGTTTAATAAAACCCTTGCTGAGCGGTTATTCGGATATCAATACGCAAAAGAATTCATCCAGGATAAACGATCCCGTGAATGGGTCAAGAGATTACCAGCTGTGATTACCGCAATCAATAATGAGATTACTAGAACAATTAATATGAAACCTGTCAACGCTATTAAGAAGGCGTCTATCAAAATGGAAATCCAAGGAATTTCACAAAAAAAAACAATTCTTGGTAGTAATGTCATTGTAAGGTACTTATATGAACCAGGAGAGCTTGAGGGTGGTAAAAAAAGAGCTACTGATCCTATTTGGAGTGTCACTACGCATAATATATCCGGTATAACACGATCTACGGGTAGACCTCCAATCTATAGACTGGATTCAACTGCTCCTCAGCGGGGTTTTACACGCGAACAATTACAAGTGATTCCCGAGGATACTCAATTACCACCGCGTGGTCTTAACTAGCACCTAAGGTGCTGTCACCCCGGCGTCTATTACACTCAAGACAGGTCAACATCACATTGTTTCTGACATGACCGAGATTGTTATTTTTTCTGTCTACGGTGAATTGGCGAGGATCTTTATCCGAATACTGCCAACGCATTATACAATTGCAACTCGCGCAGTGATTATTCTGTTGCTGTTTCAGCGTCTTAATTAATTCAGCATCAATGTCAAATTCTCGTTTATTTTTTTTATCCTGTTGTTTATAGCCAGAGAGTTTTTTTCTGATTATATCACCAGTGATAAAATCACCAGTGATAATATCGTTACCAATGATTTCATCGTCAACAACAATTCTTCGAAGTTGGTTTATTCGCCGTACTCTGGATACTGCGAGATAAACTAAATTTGACCACTCAATATGATTATCTACTATCCAAAGAGTTGTATCGGATATAGTCAATCCCTGTGAAGAGTGTATTGTTGCTGCATAACCTAACGTCCATGGGGATTTATCAGCACCTAATGCATCTTTAACGACGCTGATATCAACCAGCACAATATCATTTAATACTAAATTCTGCTTTTGTTGTTGTCCAGGAATGTCAACGTCGATATTCTGCTTTCGTGTATCCTTAGGTCTATAACAGAGTGGTACTGGAAGCGTTGCAAATTTTTCTTTATGTAGCGCAAACAACTTCATCTGAAGTGCGTCTCTGACTATTTTTCTACTCGCGATTATTGAATCATTTGGCTTCCACATTTCCCAAAAATCATTCATGGGAGTTTCAGAGATTATTTCACGCGCTATTTCACATTGGATTTTATCCGGTTGTAATCTAATTAGCGCTTTGAATTCTCGTAATTGTTCATCAAGTGATCTATGGTCGGTATTAATCTCTTCATAATAATCTACAAATCCTTTTAACCATTCATGTGGAGATCCACCAACAAATGGCTGCGGTTGGCCGTGATCCCCGCACATGACGACTTTTGTGTTTTTGGTTAACAACCATTCAAGAAATATCTGTAATACTGTTAACGATACCGTGCATATTTCATCCCAGATTATTATTTCAGGAATAAATTTATCACCCATTCGATCAGGAGTCCATGTATCGCCTTTCCATCGAAAGAAGCTGTGATAAGTACAGGCTTTTACCCCCCGCGCTATCATCTCTCTGGCGAGTCTGTGAGTTGGTGTTAGCACAATCATGTTAGTAGAAATACAAGTATTTCCACCACGACGAAATAATTCGATTGCACGAGTTGTCTTTCCTGATCCACCACAGCCGTTTAAATAAACTGTCTTGTATCTACAAATCGGATCTGATACGGGCGGTGCAGTAGAAAATTCTGATTGAATCTCTGAGATATTATGGTTACTTTTCAAGTATTTATCATCCATAGCAACGTCTGCGGATTTACAATACTCATGTAGTGTTTCTTTTTTAAACCTCCAATTCCCCCACGCTTCCTTAGGATCTGTGAATTTAGCTACATCTGATTTGTATTTCTCATGGATATACATCGAATCAGTAGCTACTCTAACCGCGGTATTAGGAAATCTATTTATCATCGAGAATAGATTAATACAAGAATAGGCTAGCATAGAACTTCTCAATTGTGTGTATTGACAACTTTTTCCATCACAGTAGGTAACAACCGTACCTAGTTTCTTACCATTTCGAAGGACATCATCTACCCAAACATTATTAGTTCCGCTCGCAGATTTGTAAGCTTCCTCATCTAATTCCCCTGATAGAAAAGCGTTCTTACGGGTTACAAATTTCCCTTTTTTTATTAAATCAGATATTATGAAATTGTATTCTTCATCGTCTATGATTAATCTCGAAGAGTATTTTGCATTATCAAATCTTCCACCTTGAGTAAATTTACCGATTATTTTTCGTCCGAGATCTTTAGCCTCTCTATTACTACCTTCGAATAATTTCTTAGACCAATCTATGATTTGTTCCTCGCTGAAATTCTTCGAATTTCCATCTAGAAATTGTTTTCGTTGTTCGTTAATTATTTTTTCGAGATCGGGTTTTGGTAACCAAACATCTTTCTGAGCGTTATAACAAATAATCGCTTCACTGACAATTAATGATATTAACATACCACAATCGATCATATATCGCAATAGCACAATTGGCATCCACGCTTTTTCATACATATGTCTACCAAGCCAAAGATAACTACACGGATGTAATACTGTAGCTAATTCGAATGATATCACACGAGCGAACCCGGTTAAATCAAAATCAGGCAATGGACCATTAATCGCAACACGAGTCATTTCATGTGTGGGGTGTCCAAATCGTTTAAAATATTCAGAGCATTCTCCATATCCGAGAAAACTTCCAGGATAACACGCGGATATATCAATTGAAATCATACCATCACGTGAGTATTTCGTATTCCACAATCCTCCATGACCCAATTCGACGCAACTCAACTTCACGTCATTGAGAAAATCACTTCGTGTTGGGCGCCATGAATTCTTTTCTCGTGCGAAGTGAGCTACCACTGATGGAATAGTAAAACTATCCGTAAGTAGTTTTTCTGTAGAAATGCTAGTGTTTCCTTCTAAATACTCATTAGCGATTTTTCTCATTCTAGTATCTAATTCTTCAGTTCGATATAATTCACCATTTGGTTTTACAAACTGATCAAATCCTATTTCCGGATCCTCATTACTCCTGAGTAACCATACTGACACAGGGTCGTCTTTGGTTAACGCGTGAATAGCATCAAATAATTTCTCTTCATAGAAATCATCTGAAAATTCCCCAGAAAATTTCCGGGGGATATATCGAACAGTTCTTTCTCGTGGAAATATATTTACCGCGGGTGTCCACGCGTGTTTGTTATGATCAATAATTTCAATTGGAGCTCCTCGCGATTGATATTTCGGTTCGTATAATACTTCTCCGGTTATTGTCGCTACCGATATTGGAAATTTTAATAATGCTTCTAATTTAGCTATATCGGAAATCCTTGCTCCATGTTGATTCACTGTTAGTTCCCATTCGGTTATTTTTTTTCTTCGTAGATCAGTTAATTTGTTTCCTCGGAGGGAATTTGTAAAGTGTTCTATTACCCGTGTTGCTACACAATTGATCGACGACGACTCTTTCACAGGTGCTAGTTTTGCAATACTTGGATTATTATTTATTGGATATAACCCATACACAACTGCTGTTACAGGGTAAGATTTCTCATAGTATGGTTTGTCAATTCCAGTTTTAATTCCTGGTTTGGAATCTCTACTCACAATAACAGTTTTTTTATCCTTAAGGATTGGGTCAAATTTATCTCTGATAATCCATTCACCTTCCTCTTCGATAATAAATTTTATTCTAAAAAAATACCTCCGTAGAGATTTCTGGCCAAGGTGTGAAAGTATCTCAGCTGCTCTTATATCATTCATAGTAGCATCAATTATGGGTATATTGACATCTTCATCAATAATTCGAAATGTCGACCACGTATGAGATGCTCCATCACGCTTAAACTCATTAAAACAGTCGCTGATTTTACTCAATAGTGGTTTATCATCTACTAGACTTTTAGGTATATCAGAGATTCTATCGAGATTAAATCTAACATTTTTCCAAGGCTTAATTTTCGATAATCTCTTGAACTCCTTCATATTATAATTAAAACAAGTATTTAAATAAGAAAATTTTATATAATGAATCATTGCAAATGGCTTATGATTGGATCAAAGACTCCGTGTAACAAATCATGCAGAAATGAATTCTGTGGGTATCATATGCAGAGTGTAAGAAACGGTTCGGAGGGACCTCTACCATGTTTGCATTGTGGGGTAGGTGTAAGAGGCAAGTCGCAGTTATGCGTAAATTGCGGGGGTAAGCGTTATAGAGAGTTAAAACGTTATTATGACAAGCGAAGAATCAAAAATCCTAACGACGTCAATGACGGCAAAATCATAAAAACTACGGCTGATTATATAAAAAGATTTTCCAATGTTATAATTCAGCCAATTAACGAATTAGACAAATAGATATATTATATATAAATGAGCCAAGAATTTCAAAGACATCCTGTTATTAAAAATTACGAAGCTTCTAGTGATGGTGTTGTTAGACACAGTAAAAATAAGAAATCTGTTGGGCGGGATAATGGTATGGGTTATTTGATATTTAAAGCTGGAGGGAAAATGTATCTCAATCACCGTTTCGTTTATGAAGTGTATAATGGATTAATCAAGGATGGCCTTGTTATTGATCATATTGATGGTATTAGGACACATAATTCTTTGAATAATTTACGAGCTGTTACACAAAGTGAGAATACTGCATTTGGAAATACTGGTACTTGTAAATCAATTGGGAAGAGACCAGTAAGATCGTTTAATACTGACAAGGGGGAGATGGTATTTCAATCAATGTCAGAAGCTGGTAAGTATTTCGATATTCACACCTCCTCGGTACAAAAAGTAGCAGAGGGAATTTATAAGACCGCTTTTTCAAAGCGTTTTAAAAACAAAATTCAGTTTTCTTACGTAGGGAGATAACTCCGTTAGGTATAACGCGTGTGAAATCCATAGGATTTCCACCAATGACAGAGTTACGGATCTTAAACACGGAAACACTAGCGTTGGAAACACTAGTGTTTGATTGGTTGTTATAATTAAATAAATCTGAACAAAACACAATCAATTTTGTCTTTTTTCAAGTATTAACAGAACTGTTTTATAGACACGTCGTATTTAAACATTTTTTTTAATGTCTGTTTCAAGTATTATGTGTGTTTTCAACATTGTCAGTGATCGCTAATAAACAAACAAATAATTACAATCACTACACCTATTTTATATCACCTCGTCGTAATGAGTGTATATATACAAATTCGTCTTTATTATAATTGGGCATTTAGCCGAAATTCAAGTGTAAACAAAACCACACCGTCACACGTGGTATGAACGTTATTATTGACATTCAAAACCAAAGTTTCGATTTTGCGGTTTTGTTTACACTTGAATGTAGAATAGCCCGCGTCATCCATTGTCATTGAAATCAATTCATTGTGTCACCTATAATCTATTGTTGTACCGTCTTATGTGTATAACCGCCTACCACACTAGATCAGGGGTTATTGTGCCGTCGGTCATCCATTGTCATTGAAATCAATTCATTGTGTCACCTATAATCTATTGTTGTACCGTCGTCATTGTCATTGAAATCAATTCATTCATTGTTCACCTATAATCTATTGTTATGTGTTTGTCGGTTGTAACCGTTGAGCGCGCTGCTTGATGTATAAAACACCAAGGGGGTTCAAAACGGCGAATGTGCCGTCGTCATTCATTATATATAATCATAATCACCTATAATCGCATTAAGCTTCTGGGTATACTAAGATGATCAACACCTTAGTGTATCCAGAATTCATTTTGAAAATACTTTGTATTTTTAATACTTTGTATTTGAAATACTTTGTATTTTTAATTCTAAAGAATTTTCATATTTTGTATTTAAACAAATATATTATTATATAATATGAATCTTGAAAATCTCAAATTGATTATTATTGAAATCAACAAACTTAAGGATGAAAATGTAAAATTATGTTCAGGCTTGGATTGTGATCAAATTATGACCAATTTCGAGGATATACAATTTGCAGAACAGACCGGAAAATATGTCCTATCTAAAAAATATTTTTTAATTAAGAATATCCAAAAGCTTATACGTGAGAGCTTAGTAAATACTGAAGATGTTAATGTCTTCGTACCATTATGTAGCATCGTTGAACGTGTTCGAAAGCAATTAGGATTAGAATATGAACAAAAGAGACTTATTAATTGTAAAGTGAGACAATTAAAAATGTTAATGGAAAACTCTGAAGGTGATGAGCCCACGCGTAGAGAGCCTCCTTTGTTTGTATAACCGATACGGTATGAGGAAGTAAAATTATGTGTGTAACAACAAGGAAGTATTAAAATGATTTGCATTTTTAGGTTAGTGATTTCTTTCGAAATGATTTGCATTTCTAAAATGATTTGCATTTCTAAAATGCTTTGGATTTTTTAATTTGACAATAGTAATACTCTTTCAATAATGGTAGGAGAATCATTAACTACACGGAACACTAAAGAAAGACTTGAAGCTCTTAAGAAAATATTACCCCTTCGTGATCGCATACGTGAAAAACTTCAACAGCGGCAATTATTTCAGACTGATTTTACAGAGGATACAGAGCAACTCTTCAAACCTATTGTTAGTGCAACTGAGGGTGTGAAAACAGCAACTGAACGGGCAATATACGGAGATGTCCCTAAAGAAGGAAAACGAGTAGAGAGACCTCTTCTTGGTGAACTTGAAAAAATAGCAAAACGAACTAAACAAACAAAAAAATCATTAAAAACACTTCCTGGTGATATAATAACTACTGCAAGACGACAAGAAGAACAACAACGAGAACTTCAGGAAGAAATTGAACGATTAGGTGATGTTGATATTTCCTCACCAGCACCTGAACCTGAAGAATTTCAAGAACAAGAACAAGAACAAGAACAAGAACAACAAAAAAGTAAAACGGAACGAAGAGATCTTAATCCGGAAAAAATATTTAAAAGTGATACGATAA
This sequence comes from Unio delphinus, assembly GCA_029339505.1. Lineage (NCBI taxonomy): Eukaryota > Metazoa > Mollusca > Bivalvia > Unionida > Unionidae > Unio > Unio delphinus. Next base: position 7,446,596 of record JAQISU010000174.1, read on the forward strand.
GTCTTATTAGTAAACAATTTATGACTGATGAACAATTTGCTAAATTTCTCGTCGACAAATCTATAAAAGGTCAACGAGAAGAGTATATGAATCCTGGATATGAAGACGTAATCACCAAGAAGGAATGGAAAAAAAAAATATATTTAGCAAGAATTAAAAAGTCTACACTACCACATAATGATACAGGATTTGAAAAAATTGAAAAGTTGGTGTCTCGAATAAAAAACCCAGCGATACCAATTAGACCCCTTATACAGCAACCCACCTCAACTGAAGGTGCAACTGGTATCACTAAAAAATCCAAAGAATTTTCAAAAACAGGTAGTGGTTTAGTTGGAAACTCTAGTGTAACATGTCCTGGTAATATTCTCGGTGATATATCACGATTAGAAATACTTGTAGGAGGAAAACGAACCGGGAATAACTCACCAGAAATAATCAATGAAGCAGCTGATATCTGTAGGAGGTTATTTCAAGGTGGTATCATGGATATTGCAACATATAGAGATTTCATTGAGGAGTTAGCCGAAAATTCTTTGGATGGAAATTCTTCGAATTTCTACGGTTATCACAGTGACTAATGTCACCACGATTAGATAATTGGAAATGCTAGCATTTCTATATAGAGAATGATCATACACTACAACCATGATAAACCAACTAGTGTCTACGTGGTAAACTCACGATTGCCAAAATACCGAGTATACTATGGAGATGGTCTCGGTAATACTATAATGGGATTATTTTCAAGAATGGCTCCAAAAGTGGCTCCGTTTGCAAAACAATTATCGATGAAAGCAATTGATGTTATCCGAGATAAGGGTATTAGCGCTGTTGGTGATCTTGCTAGTAAGGCATTTTCAGCCGCTAAGGATAAACTAACAGCGCTAGTTCGACGTAGAAATTTTTCAAAACCTGGAAATGCTAGCATTTCTAGAATGACTTCACTACCATCTACTACAGTAATGCCTACACAGGTTAGTAAAATAATAAATAACGCCGTGGATAAAAAACTACAATCATTAATGACTAACGCCCAGGATAACATAACAGCAAATATGATAGCCGGAAGTGGGCTTCCGGGAAGTGGCTTTAAGAAATTTCGCCGGAAACGTTAGAAATATTTATTTGAACAGGATTTCCAATTATGATAGTTATTGTAGAAATGCTAGCATTAGAAATATTTGTGTCAGAATCACTTGTGTTTCTATTTATTTGAATAGGATGCTCAGTTGTTATGGTTATTGTAGAAATGCTAGCATTAGAAATATTTATGTCAGAATCACTTGTATCAGAATCACTTGTGATTCTACTTACGTTATCTTCATTATCAGATATTTTCATCATCATTATTAAAATACACCCAACTAAATAATTAGTTTATAAAAATTATTTTTATATTATAAAATATTTATAATTTGCTAATTTTGTTAGATTTTTTACTTTTTTTACTCATTTTTCTAGTGTTTTTACTCATTTTTCTAGTGTTTTTATGCAATTCATCGACAAAATTTCATGAAAATCGAGGATGAAACCCCCAGGAATTCATTTAGAGAAAATCGATTTTGATCAGATTTTTTATCCTGTGAGGCTAAAAATATGTTGTTTCATCGAATTTTCGATGTTTTTTTTTATTGATTTTGTATTGTTTTTTGGCTAATCCGTCGACATAATTTCATGAAAATCGATTTTCTCTAAATGAATTCCTTGGGTTTTCAATTCAAAATTCCTTCAGAATTTTTTAAATTACTTTCAGAATTTTTTAAATTACTTTGTAATTTTTGATTTAGACCATCGGATATATAATAAAAAATGTTCAAACAGAACCCTGATGTTGCATTTGACATGGAAGCCCCAGTACTTAAAGATACTTCTGTACGTGATTATCAATTTTTTGCTTATCACGCAGTACAACCTGATCTTCGTGGAAGAATTGAACTTCAAGTTCATGATACCAGTAAATACTTTTTACCCGCTGAAGCTTTTATTGAAGTCGAAGGTGAACTTTTACAGTATAATGATACACCATATGCAAATGACCCAACTATCCGAGTTGGTTTTGTTAACAATGGCATCATGGCTTTATTTGAAAGCGCAAGATATCTCATTGATGGAAAAGAAATCGAATCTATTGAACGCGAGGTTGATGTTGCAACGGGAATAATCGGGTTAGCGAGATATTCTGATGATTATACTAGATCGGCTGGTCCATCTATGATGTTCTCTAAGGATATTACTGATCACGCTGAGCACATTCCGTATATTAAAATAAATACTCCAGCAGGTACTGCAGCTGTACAACCTGATACCCCTGAATATAGAGACAGACCAGCTGCTGCCTTTGATATTCTCGGAAGCGTTAATAATAATTTCAATTTAGGGTTTGCAACACTAAAAGGAACATTGCAGGGACAACATCGACAGTTTTCATGTGCGATTCCGCTCCATCACATATTTGGATTTTGTAGAAACGTCAGAAAAGTTATTTATGGAGTAAAGCATACTGTAGCACTAGTGAGAAAGGGTACTGATAATAATGCAATCTGGCGCGCTGCTGGCGTTGCCGCTGGTAGAGTAAATTTATCAAAACTATCACTGTGGATGCCAGTGTTGACTCCATCATTGTCAGTAGAACCGCGGTTGCTATCATTTATGGATCAAGGGGGAAAGAGATTATTAAGCTGGTTGACAACGTCCACAGATACCATGGATTCTAATATTGATGGTACACTTACATGGCATTTGGCAGCACGACAGGGTGTTTCAGCTCCACGGCATATTTTTATTGCGCTACAGAATAGAGCGCGATTGGATAATCAAGAACGTTCCCATATGATATTTGATCAAATCGGATGTAATGAAGTTTCACTTAAAATAAACGGACAACAAGAACCATCAGAGGATATACAACTTAATTACGGTCAAAACCATATTGCACGAGTTTATCATCGATTGCTATCATTTATGGGACGTGATCAAAATGTAGATACTGGTCTACAAATATCACAATTGGATTTTAAAAGTCTGTATCCGATTTATTACTTTTCGTTGGAACATCTTGACTTGATGAAACAGTCCGTAGTTGATATACACTTCCGAGCTCGTGTAACCCGTCCTGCTGGTATTGATAATTACAGAGCGGTTGCTGTTATTCTCAGTGATAAGTCAATGATACTCGAGGGTGTTGGTGGACGAATGAGACTGGTAGATGCACCAGTGGAAAATATTTAATTGAAAATCCTTTGGATTTTTACATTGAATTTAGAAATACTTACATTGAAAATTGCAAAGCAATTTGAATTTAGAATCAATCTATTTTGTATAATGTCGTATAGTAATATCAATGTTACGTTGACACCTGGTCAAATAAAAAGACTACAATCCAAATCAGCTAAGCAATGTGGGACCACAATAACGCTGAAACCTAATCAAATGAATGGCGGGGTAAATAAACTATCGCTGACGAAAACTCAAACTAATCATTTTAATAAAGCGCTGAAAGAAAAAAAAGGAGTTCAGATTACTCTTTCTACGAGCGCGATTAAAAACATGGAAAAGACTGGTGGTATATTCCCGTTGTTAGGGTTGATTCCAGGGTTGATTGCCGCAGCAGCCCCAGCGGTGGCGAAGGCGGCAGCGTTAGGAGCCATTGGTACCGCAGCAGGAATGGCGTTGAAAAAGGCAACTGGAAAGGGGTATAAAAAAAAAGGAAAGGGTCTAAGACTACCAGGAACCCCGAGTTCATGGTACAGCGGAAAGGGTCTTCGAATTCCAGGAACGATATAGTTCCGAAATCTTCGATTTCCAAACCGATGGTTCCCATGTCCAATTTTGATTTAATTGATACCGCTAAAAAATTAAAAATAAAAAATTTCAGAGGGGTTTTTATGAGAGATCAGTTACCGGCACAACCAAATGATGTTGAAACCGGTATTATTAATTTAGATAACAGCTCCGGACCTGGAACTCACTGGGTTGCATACGCGATTGATCCACGTGGGATTATTTATTTTGACTCATATGGATTAGCGCCGCCGAAAGAATTTATGCGTTATATAAAAGATTTTCCAATGAAGACTTGGTATTCTACGTTACCAACACAAACAATGCTTGATCCACCAATATGTGGTAATGAAGTATTAAACGTACTTGATGCTATATCCAAAAGATTTTCGAAACCACCTCATATAGTAGTAAATGAGTATACTAGCGGCAAATCTCTTTAAAAAATTCTGAAAGAATTTTAGATTAAAAATCTTTAGATTGAAAATCCATCAGATTTAAACGATGAAAATATTTCTATAATAATGATTGATATTTGGGGACGATCTTTATCATCGCTGAAAAAACCTGATAGTGGAGTTGAAACCGTTGATAACAAGGATGTTAAAAAATTAATCGAAGATGAAATAGCTGAAATATTAAACCTAGCAAATGTTGATCCTGGTGAAATAGTTGTATTTCAAGATCGTCAGGGTAAATTGAAAAGTAGTAATATCTCTCTTAATGATATTTTAGTTAAACGACGAGACGCAGTAGAGGATACTATCGCGTTATTTTCTGATGAGGGTAAACTCAAACCAGGTGTACTTGTTTCAACAATTACGGATAAATTAACAACATACGATAACACGGTGAATTCATTGAAATCGCTTAATGATAAATATGACGATCATATAGTTGTATTTGACCAGTTTACTGCATTACAAAGAAATATAGTTGACAAAATTGATAAACCCCTGCTAGAATTTTTTGGAAATCCACCAGTGACTGAACCAAAACTCACCTTAATAAAAGATTCTATGTTAGAACTAGCAACTCTTCAATCCGAATATGAAAAACACACGAAACTATTTATGACGTTTCGTAAAAACCTCATGGACAAGTTTATTGGGAGCCCATTTGATAAAATTGAAATAACACTTCCCGATATTAAAAAATCCATCGATGAGCTTAAAACATTCAACAACGCAATAAAGGATGATGCAACGAGGATGATAAGCGTTGTTGAAAAAGTAAAAATTCCTCATGATAAATCTATCGTCAACAACGTAGTACACACGATTCAACACGGATCATTTATGTGGACTTCCAAAAACAACATTTTAAACATAACCGCAGCAGTCAAGGGTATTTATCGATTAACAATAGTATCACCGAATCAGTTTGATATATCATCAAGTAGTTCATCTGGAGTCAATAATACGATATCAACGATAATCGACAAGGATACAACTGAACAATTCACGATAACGACTACAGATGGAAATCTAGCCAAGGTTTCAGTAACGTGGTACGTAGAATTCGTAGTGGATTTAAGTAAACAATTAAATTAATTTAAAAATTCTTTCACGATTCAAAATTACAAAGTAATTTGTAATTGAAAATGCTAGCGCTTTTAAAATAAAATGACTCCATCATCGAATCAGTATCGCTATGATCAAGTCAAAGAGTTTCAAACTAAACTCAGTTCTCTCTGTGAGGAGTATCAAATAAAAATAAAAAAATACCAACGAAGAATAACCGCAGTTGATGTCACCGTATACTCAGTGTCGGGAGTAATCACTGCTGCTGGAATAATACTATCTTCGGTTACTATGATTGCTCCGGTTGTAGTACCAATTATTATTTCTTCGATAGCTACAATTGCGGGTATATTAACCGGGATCACAAAAAAACTATCATCGTGTAGCCAGAGTAAACTACACAATTATGTAATAAAATTTCACATTGCATCTGCCGGTTACTCGCAATTATCCTCGTTGATATCATCGTCGTTGGATGACACAACAATATCAGATAGCGAATTCTCAACTATGGCTCAATTGTATAAATCAACAATGCTGAAATTAGAGCAGAATAATAATAATAATGTTGTCGCAAGAACTACTTCAACAAATAGTAACAAATACAACACCAGTGAAAACATGCACGATATCAATAACCTCAACACGTCCCGAATTTAGTGTTAATTTTCCAAACCCCGTTCCCGTGAGCGAGATCGCATTAGCAAAACTACGAGTGTATCATAGCTGGCCTAATATTAGATCGGTAGCATTTGGTGGTCAACAACCAAATAATTCCTTGGTGTTCGCGTGGAAAAATCGTGAAGACGGAACACCAGACTGGAACGTTGTCTCGTTACCAACTGGGTCATATCAAATCGAACAGATCAACGCTGAATTTCAACGTAGAATAAAATCTCTCACTGGAAAAGAATCAAAAATCGCTATAACGGTTCACGAGCCGACGTTATCATCTACTATCGAGATTAATTCCCCTGGGTATGTTGTAGATATTTATCAGAGTTCTATAAGATCAGTGTTAGGATGGCCTGAATTACCACCGGATAACTCGCGAGAAAATTCGAAGGATTTTCCACCCGAACCTAAGAAATCCGATTATATCACCAACAAAATAAAACCCGTCAATGAAGTCAAGAGTTATCAGGATTATGCTCCTAATAAATTCTTTAATAGAGAAATTTTTGAATCAATTTATGTTCCTCTCATTAACGGAAATTTCACAGCAATGAATAATGATTTTTCACTACTGCTAATATCTCTTAAATCCGGCTCTCTCACCAAGGATGAATTTATCAACGTCGTAGAAACGGGTAATAAAATCATCGACGATATGAAAATATTTCACTCGAAAATTATTCAAGAAGTATTAAATGAAGAGATCTTACATGATAAGTTTGCGGATCTATACAATATTAATAAAACGGAGATTAAAGATTTTAAAATCCCTGGATATAACCCGGATAAACTAAAGAAACAACTTGACGATGCTATTGATATTGGGTTCAAAAGAATCCACGATAATTGGAAAAAATCGAAGAATCCTACAGAAAATATTCTGAAATTTAATAATGATCCAGAAGGCGGCGGTAGACATATTGCTCCGAACAATGTGAATATTTCAACGGTGATTGCGCTCAATTTAGTATGTGACGTTATCGAAGGAAATTATCAAATAAATCTCGAACAATCAAATCAAGCTCAGCAAGGATATATTTTATACTCATTTGCACCAACGGCTCCTCCAGGATTTCTAATTATTGAAGACCCAACTAATCTAGTCTATATGCGATGTCATAATAATTTGTTAACGAGAATTAATTTCAAACTCACTGACCAATCTAATAATCTGATTGATTTACGAGGTGAGGTTTTACAAATTAGTTTGTTTGTGAAATCTTAAGGACTTGATCAAATATTTAGTTAGCGCATTAGCAGCCGAGGAGGTGAACGTCAACTAAATGGCGTCTTTTTTTTTACCCGAAAACTCCACGAATTTTCCAAGCATCGTTAACTCAGAACTGAAAGTTCCAAGCAGCAAAGGGGATGGTGACAACAAAAATGGCGTCGTTTTTTTTTTTAATTTTATTTTGATGAATGGAGGCTTATATTAAGCATTTTCGAGAAAGCCTCAGTTTGCTAAATCGACGCCTGTAAAAGTTGGTCTGTTCACCCTCTCTGCTGCTTCTCTATATCGTTTACCACCGCAACCGAGACACAACTGTGATATTCCTCTAACACCCACCCCACATCGTAAGCAGGGTAAGGGCCCATAACTCCCTCGACGAAAGCTTTGCATATGATACCCACAGAATTCCTTTCTGCATAATTTGTTACATGGGGTTACTGATCCAATCATGAGCCATTTGCAATGATTCATTATATAATAAACTCTCTATTTAAATACTTGTTTTAATTATAGCATGAAGGAATTCGAGAGATTATCGAAAATTACGCCTTGGAAAAATGCTAAATTTAATTTCGATAGAATCTCTGATATACCAAAAGTGTAATAATTGATAGAATCATATTGGGTAATATTCGTGATTGTTTTAATGAATTTAAGCGCGATGGAGCATCTCATACGTGGTCAACATTTCGAATTATTGATGATGATGTCAATGTACCCACAATCGACGCTACCATGAACGACGAAAGAACAGCAGTGATAATTTCACACCTTGGGGGGTAAAGGTATTTTGTTTAGAATAAAGTTCATTATCCAAGAGGAGGAATCCAGAGAATGGATTATCAGAGATAAATTTGAACCAATCTTGAAAGATAAAAGAACTGTCATTGTGAATCGAGATTCCAAACCAGGAATTCTGACTGGAATTGACAAACCATACTACGAGAGATCTTATCATGTAACAGCATTTGTTTATGGGATATATCCGTTAAATGATAAACTGATTATTGAAAAACTAGCACCTATGAAATTATCGCCGCTGACTTTGTCATCGAGAATGAATTGTGTAGCAGAACGAATAATAGAACACTTCACAAATGCGTTGCGTGGAAATAAATTGACTGATCTAAGACGCAAAAAAAATGAATGGGGATTAAGCGTGAAGGAGCGCGGAGCAACAATTCAAAATGTGGCAGAGTTAGAACGAATACTAAAATTCCCAATATCGTTAGCGACGATAACAGGTGAGATATTATTTGAACCGAAATATAAATCGAGAGGAACTCCAATTGAAATTATTGATCATAACGAACACGCGTGGTCGTCTGCAGTAACAATATTCCCACGAGAACGAACAATAAAATATATACCCGAGGATTTCTCTCCAGAATTCTCCCCAGAGGAGAAATTATTCGATTTTATTCACCAGTTGAGTAAATGTTTCTTGATAGGCCGTTACTGAAAAATACAGCGGTGATAATGTGCGGCGATCATGGCCAGCCACGACCATTTTTCGGTTTATCCCCACATGATTGGCTGAAGAATTTTGTAGATTATTACGAAGAAATTAATACTGATCACAGATCACTTGATGAACAATTACGCGAGTTCAAGAAATTAATTAGATTACAACCGGATAGAATCCAATGTGAAATAGCGCGTGAAATAATTTCAGAAACTCCCATGAATGATTTTTGGGAAGAGTGGAGACCAAACGATTTAATAGTGGCAAGTAGAAAAATAGTCAGAGACACACTTCAGATGAAACTATTTGAATTACATAAAGAAAAATTTGCAACACTTCCAGTGCCGCTCTGTTATAGGCCTTCGGATACACGGCGACGAAATATCGAAGTTGATATTCCCGGACAGCGTGAAAAACAGATTCTCGTGCTAAATGATATTGTGTTGGTTGATATAAATGTCGTCGAAGATGCATTGCGCGCTGATAAATCCCCATGGACGATACATTCTTCACAGGGATTGACTATATCAGATACAATTGTTTGGATTATAGATAATCACATTGAGTGGTCGAATTTAGTTTATCTTGCAGTGTCCAGAGTACAAAGAATAAATCAAGGACATAATCAGAAAAACTCTCTGGTTATAAACAGCAGGATAAAAAAATAATAGAGAATTTGATATTGATGCTGAATTAATAATTACACTGAAACAGCAACAGAATAATCACTGCGCGAGTTGCAATTGTATAATGCGTTGGTGCTGGTCGGATAAAGATCCTCGCCAATTTACCGTAGACATGTACAGAAATAATAGCAGTATTGGTCAGACCAGAGATAATGTGATGCTGACTTGTCTTGAATGCAACAGACGAAGAGGTGCTAGTTAAGACCACGCGGTGGTAATTGAGTATCTTCGGGTATCACTTGTAGTTGTTCACGAGTAAATCCTCGCTGAGGAGCAGTTAAATCCAGTCTATAGATTGCTGGTCTACCCGTTGATCGTGTTATACTAGATATTTTATGCGCGGTGACACTCCAAATAGGATCAATATGTCTTTTTTGCCACCTTCGAGCTCTCCTGGTTCATATAAATACCTAACAGTGACATTGCCGAGAATTGGTTGTTTTGAAAAATCTTTTTGTGGTTTTTCAGGTATAGACTTTTTCTTAATCGCGTTCTTAGGTTTCATGTTGATTGTTCGAGTAATTTCATTATTCAACACATAATTACGCCTGGTAATCTCTTGACCCATTCACGAGATCGTTTATCCTGAATAAATTCCTTTGCGTATTGATATCCAAATAACCGCTTAGCAAGTGTGCGATTGAATCGTTCAACAATTGCCTGATCGCAATGTAGTGCAGTATGTCCTCGTCGCAGGGTGACATTATGATGCTTCATTGTTGATAACACTGCACCATGAAATTCCTTGCCAGGATTAACTTGTAATAGATTTGGCCAACACAGAGGACCCCTTCGATAAATCCTTTCAAACGTAGAAGCAACTTCAGTTGATGATTTTGTCCTTAGCGGCTCTGCTTGTTTGTATCGACTCGCAATATCAACTACGGTTAGCGCGTATTTGTAACCACCATCATGTGGTAGAAATAGTATATCAGCCTGATGAACTTCATTAGGGACGGTCGCATCAAAATGCGAGTAGTTAATTTGTTTAGGCGGTGGTAGATAAATTTGCCATATTGCCTGTTTGGATAACCAATCCGTTACAGTGGTATTTTTCACCTTTGCGGCGCTAGCGAGTTTACTAATTGCTGCCTTACCCTTCCAATATCCTCTTGGGGAATAATAAATAGATTCCGTGTTATTATTAATTACCCGCATCTAACATCAATTTACCTTTCATGGATGTTTTTTATTAACCATGAAGCCAATTTTTCTTTGAAGGATTTATCAGTGATAGAATTCAACGCGTGAATCAATTTCACATCTGCGAGATGACGTTGTTGTAAATCACCGCTACGGTATGCTATATCATGTACCCGACACGCCTCATCGATAGCATTTATTGGATTTTCTCCCGGGTTAGGATTATTCTGACAATCAAGTCTGATATCTAATCGTATTCCCGGTCCACAATAACTATACCCAGGAAGGTGTTTTTCACCTGGATACTTCGCCGTTGGTAACCCTGGAAGTTTAGCTAGCTTGGCGGCGATATCACCACCGCTTTTTTTTTACAAATCGATATTTGTTTTTATCCCACATACCTCGCACTTACCAGCAACTGCTTCTCGATTATTTTTTGTGGTAACATTTGTCAGGTCAATAGTTGGTTTACGCTACTTACATTTCACACAATATAGATCCATAATATATTTTTGTTATATCTAATGTAAGTAATTGATTTCCCAGCGTTAAAGAAAAAACAACAAATAAAACATAACGCTATGTTACCAAACTCTATCAGGATGATTATCATTGGACCTTCCGGGAGTGGTAAAACTCAATTGTTTCTCACAATGATAATGAAATATATGACCTGGGACAAATTGTATTTAGTTGCCCCGAGCGTAGATGATCAGCATTGTTATCAAATGTTAAAAGATTATAATGAAACCGTTTCAGAAGCTTACGGCGGAAACGTTATTGAGTTTATCACAGATATTGACGAAGCACCATCCGTGGAAAACTTGGATGTATGTGTTAACAATCTCGTTGTGTACGATGATGTAATGTTAGACAAACAAACAGACCCAGCCATGATATTTTCCCGAGGCAGACATAAAAGCACAGACGTGATATATGTCACTCAACGTTACACACAGATCCCGAAGGTCATCAGAGATAATTGCATTCTATTGTGTGTATTTAACAGAGTTGATACTCACACGTTACGGGTACGAAATATCTGGCAGACTTGGTGTGCCGAAATGGATTATAATCGATTTCAAAATTTCTTTAACGGCGCCAGAGCCACCCCACATGGATTTGTAACGATAAGTATACACGATCCTCGGATACGATATCGCGTCGATTTAGATCGTATCATAGCTAATTTTGTTAACCCGGTAGCAGCAGAGAGGCGCGACAACGACATTGGCGTCGGTTTTGTTTTGATGAATTGCTAGCAAAAGTTGGTCTGAAGGAGACTCTGTAGCAGCTTTTTTTGTGAAATAATTTCGGTTTCCAAAGAAGCCTTATTTTTGTTTATAAACTTGATCTGTTCTCCTTCTCTATAAGGAGACTCTGTATGTGAAATAATTTCGGGTTCCGTAAAAGCTTTATATTTGCTTGAAAACTTTGTCTGTTCTCCTTATCTATAAGGAGACTCTATAACAGCCTTTTTTTTTTTAAATAGTTCGGTTTTCGTAGAAGCCTTATTATTATTTGAAAGCCTGATCTGTTCACCCCGTCGTAGAAGCCTTATTTTTGTTTGAAAACTTAATCTGTTCACCCCATCTGCTGCTTGTATTTATTTGTATGATTCTAAATTATGCATAGTAATCAGATTTTCTGGGTTACAGGTTCAAGAAGGTCATATAGTGAGTCTACATGTTGACATTTAGAAATCACATTTTCATGATTAAAGCACGATCGTTCTTTTTTTATACAAAACGGATTTTCGAACAAAAATAATACATGATCCAATGTTGACAGCAATGATGTATCGTTGCGCAGAATTACCCGACGCTCAGAATTGGCCGACATGGTGGGTATATATGAATGGGTTGGCCTTGAAACAGGCGGCTGGCTGCAGTTAACACCACTACACTGTTGCTACGCAGAGTACATCTGAAAGCATAGACTCAAGTTGCCTTCCGCACACGTGTGTGTTAAACAGTGACATAGGCAACGTACTGTTTAATAGTGATTTTAATATCAATATTTCCCAGCTAATACTACATATTATATAAGAATATTTTTACTTATATCTTTGCTGCTACGAATTAAATCATATCATATAACAATAATGATAGGAGAACCGTTAACAACTAGATTAGCTCGAGAGCGACTTGCAGCGATTAAGAAATTTTTACTCGTCCGTGACTCTGTCAGACCAAAATTACAACAGCGACAGGAATCTCAAGCTCATTTTGCAACAGGTGCTGAACAACTATTCAAACCCATTACTGCAACTACTAAAGAGGTTATATATGGAAAATAAGCAGAAGAAGTAAAAAATAGTGTTCTTCCTGAACTTGAGAAAAAAGCAAAAAGAACTAAACAAACAAAACAGATTTTACTACATCTTACAACTGATGTAGCTGATGCACAAATTACAGCCAAAAGCGGTAGCTGCTGACACTATCGGAGACGAAACATTTAAAGAAATAGAATCTGAAGAAGTTACTCTATCTAAAATATGTACTGATGGTGCGATTAATGTGATTAAAAAAAATGATAATATAGATGATCTAGCTGGTTTTGCGCTTGCGGGTTTTAGTCATAAAGAAAAATACTTAAACCACGAATATGAAAAATCTGTAAGCAGGTATAATTGGTATAGTGGATATATCGCAAAAAACATGTCAAAGATCGAATTTCAAATAAGGATCCATTTTTTTATATCCAACATGAGTAAAATAAAACCAAATGGAAATAGGTTTTCAGATTGAGCAGCAACGTGGTTCGCAACCAACTCCTCTTCCATCGCATTATGAAGAATCTCCTCAACCGCAACAGAAAAAATAAAATTCTTCTTGGAAGGAGAAAGAAGAATTTTATGATGCGCCTGGTGTTACTGGTAGTGGATTTTGACGAGGAGGTCGTCTTGTCGCTTGTCTTAATAATATTCTATCCGACATAGCACGATTAGAAATTATCATAGGGGGTAAACGAGCTGGAAATAACTCACCGTAAATAATTAACGAAGCTGCTGATATTTCAAAAACAATTATTTCAAGGTGGTATCATGGACATTAGAGAATATCGCGATTTTATCGATGAACTCGTTGACTCGTTGATGGTTATCACAGTGACTAATCGTCACCACATTAGACATAACTATAATAAATAAGATGATCATACACTTTCACCATTAAAAACCAACCATGGCCTACGTAGTAAATTCACAATTACCCGTTTACAAAACGATTTATGGAGATGGATTTGGTAATGTTATTCAAGGGATGGAACCAAAAATAGCTCCAGTCGCATAACAATTATCGATGAAAGCTATTAATGTTATCGGTGAAAAAGCTCCAGGTGCTATTGGTAATATTGCCAGCAAGGTGATTTTTGCAGCAAATGAAATACTAGCAGCCTTGATTCATCAGGGACGACGTCAACAGTCGTATAAACAAATGGAAAGGTTTAAGACTACCGGGGACTCTGTAATTATAGTACAGCGGAAAAGGCCTGATAATTTTGATTTACTTGATGCTGATAAAAACATTAAGAAAAAGGATGTCAGAGGTTTTATGCGAGATCAATTACTTTCCATACCAAACAATATTAATCTCGATAACAGCACCGGACCTAGAAATAACTGGGTTGCATACGCGATTGATCCACGTGGAATCGTTTATTTTGATTCCTACGGGTTAGCATCACCTAGAGAATGTATGCGTTACCTACACCATTTAAAAATTCCTCGCTGGTACTCCACGCTACTAACACAGACACTAACCAATTCACCAATATGCGGCCAAGAAGTAATTAATGTACTTATTGCTATATCATCATCGACTAAACCACACTATATAACCGTACACGAATATACGAGTAATCGCATTTTAGAGAAATCTTAGAATATAAGGATTGATATTTACGGAGAACTCTCTCGAGACTAAAAAAACCCACCGGGGAAATTTCGGCAACCAAGGATGATTTTTTTTACCGAGGATGAAATATCCGAAATGTTATATCTTGCAAGTGTGGATCCAAGCGAAATAATCATATTTCAAGATAGACAGGGAAAATTAAAAACGAGTAATGTTTCTTTGAAAATAATTAATGTAGTAACCGAAAACTCCATAACGGTGTTTGATTCCACCGGTAAGATTCCAGGTTTTTTTCTCCAACTGTGTAGATAATATTAATGATCGAGTAAAAAAATCTGGTGATATAATGACAGGTAACCTCGACATGATCTCGAATAAAATAACCACACATGGTAATCCAACATCGGACGCCGACGCTGCAACAAAAATGTATGCAGACGTTAAATTGTCAACGCTGCGAGACGAATACAAAACCACAGACGATAAACTAACAACGACCCCCTTGCTACTTTCTGATATTTAAACAACTATTGAGACGACTAAACAAACGCAGGATAATTTCGTTAGTGATAACGGCTTGATAAAATTAAAATATCGCAATAACAAAATATCAATACCGTGTATCTTTCACCTGGACTCGTCAAAATAACATCATTCAAGTTACTGCAGATGTCCGGGGTATTTATAGATTAACCCTAATTTTACCGTTACAGTTTTACATATCATCAAGTATGTTCACGGGAATTAATACTACAATTAGAGTAACAGCTAAGGGCTTCATGGAGATGTTTACAATAAACTCTAATGATGTTAATTTAGCATCAATATCAATCACATGGTATGTAGCATTTGTAATTGATTTAAGTAAATAATATAATGAACATCCATCAATTTTGATACGATCATATGAAAGAATTACAAACTAAACTAAAAAATCTCGTTGACGTTTATCCGGTAAAGGAAATCGCGCTAGCAAAATTACGAGAATATGACAGCTGGTCAAATATGAAATCAAAATCATTCGCGGGTCAACAGCCGAATAATTCTCTGGAGTTTGCACAAAAAAAATATCAGGAAGAAAAGCCCTGACTGGACCGTTGTTTCTATACCATTCGGTACTTATCGAATCAAACAGATCAATAATGAAATCCTTTTATTACGGGAAAAGAAAACAAATATCTATAATAGGCCACGAACCGACATTATCAGCCATGATTGAGATAAACTCGCCTGGCTATGTTGTAGATATTTATCAGTCATCGATCAGATTCGTGCAAGGAATGCCTGAAATTCCTCCTCCACCAGAATCATCAAGGTCTGATTATACCACGGATAATAAATCATATCACGAAATAATCCCATCATACAAAAAAACATCCTCGATATAAAAAGTTCAACATTGGGTACTGATTTTTATTTCGAGAAGGGAGAGGTTGAGGATTCGGGGTAATACCGCCTCTCTGGGGAGAAGCAAAAAAAAGTATAAAAGATGGTTGAGATTTATTTATGAGCGAATGGGAGAGGAGACTGGATCTATATCCATTCTTCCACATCACATTGAAATCACAAGAAAGGTCAATCAAGAACATAGTCAACAACTACAGCGGCTACAACAGGCTTTCCAGGAGTCTAATCGGTGTAAAATCATTAAAGAATTGGAATATTAAATCATCTTGTATCCAACATGGAATACATCAGCCAGCGAGTAATTCAAGCAACAATTGATCATAATGATGACCACACAAATCGTTATAAACAAACATTTTAAAATAAATATAAGATAACAGAAGCTGATCTACCAAATTTCAAGTTTCCTGGATATAACGCAAACGAACTAAAAGAATCCGTGAGTGATATCGTCGATGAGTACTTTTTCTATAATGCACGCCGTATGGAGAAATATCCCTCCAGGGTATCCTCAAGCATAATAATGACCCAGATAAGGGTGGGAGACATATCACCTGGGAATGTCAATATATCCTCGGTGATCGCAGTCAATCTAGTAAGTGATGTTATTGATGGAAGCTACCAAATAAATCTCAAAAAATCAAATCAGGCCCAGCAAGGATATATTTGATATTCGTTTACACCACTGATTCCACCTAGGTATTTAAAAGTCCAGGAGCCAGCGACACCCGTATATATGCAGTGTCATACTAATTTATTAACGAAAATACATTTTAAACTCAGTGACCAATCCGGTAACTTAATTGACCTCGATAATGTAATTTTACAAATAAGTCTCTATGTAAGATCTTAGATCTTCACGTAAAGATTTCCATCTTACGATGGAAATCTGTCCTTGCTTTCATCAAAATGCAACCAAAAAAATATTCAGTCGCATAATTGTTTTTTTTTTTTGTGAAATCATCCGCGTTGATCGGTCGCCTTGATGAAATCAAGGTGGTTGGTTTTGTAATGTAATTAACTTATCAGAATTAGCAAATCGGTCTCCTTGTTGAAATCAAGGTGGTTGGTTTTGTAACGCATATGCCCTAAAAAAGTTACGAAATCGGACGATTTTCATTATTTTTACAATCAGAATTAACAAATCGGTCGCTGTGCACAGAATATATATATATATATAAATCAGATATTTCAGTCGCATAATAAAATTATTGTGAACAAATCAGTTTGCATGGCTTTTACAAGTAAATACCCCTTCAGTATTTGCAAAATCGGTTCATCAAGGTGGTTAGTTTTGTAGGGTAAATGCCTTATCAAAGTTACAAAATCGGATGATTTTCATTATTTTTAGTATTAATTGCCCCATCAAGTTTACGAAATCGGACGATTTTCATTATTTTTAGTATTAATTGCCCCATGACGTTTACGAAATCGGACGATTTTCATTATTTTTAATAGTAATTACCCTATCAGAATTAGTAAATGTGTTATCGTGCATGATTTTAGTAGTAATTTCTTTTATACCGAATCAAAATATTTCTGTACTCGCTTCGTTACCTAGCAGCCGCATTGATTACCAGGAAATGGGCTACTACTTTCGTTTTGTATAATCATTTTTAGCTGTGAATTAATGTTTTTCTTCGTTTCATATTCTTTTGATAATTCCGCTCTTATTTTTTCTACTGTGGTAAATACAGGTAAGAAGTTATTTAATGCGCTATTATTCGCTAATGATGCGTTAATGGCCTGCTGTATTTCCTTAAGGAATCTATACTGAGACAGTAGTGTATACCTATTTTAGAGTATATGCTATTGTAAATACGCAAAGTCAGAAAGGATTTTGTCAGGATTTAGTCCTTGTTTTTTTTTTTTTTAAATTGTAATAGCAGAAATTATATCACTGATATTTTCATAGTTCATTATATAATAAAGATAACTTTAAGCCATACCAAAGATTTATCGACAACACAACACTCGTGTCATTAAGGTGCATAATGATGTCTTAGCACGGTTAGAGATATACACAAGACAACACAACCCCATGTGCGTATTTTTTCGAAAAGGCTGATTTATATACATTTTCTGATACACGTCAAACTCAGGCATGCACATATCAAAATACTTGCCGCTTGAATATTAATTCTTCAACAGTCTCCGGAGATATGGATTATAACAATACATTTACATAATCCTAGATCAAGATATCGAATCGGACTTGATAAAATATTCGGTTAAATCCCTTGCAGCAGAGAGGCGCGACATCAAATATGCATCTTGAAAGTTAGAAGCCTTATTTATTTATTTTTGGTTTTGGAGGAGGCCTTGTTTTGCCTCGTATGAAACCGAAACTGTCAATTTCTAGTTTGTCTGAATTAGTTTTGGTCTGTTCACCCTCTCTGCTGCTTGGGTTAATGTAATTTGCCCCAAAATAGTCTCTACAAAAGCAAACTCCGTGACTAAGAGGAATTGCACACACAAATTGTAACAAGCCTCTACCAGGTTGTACCAAGTGCTCTTTGGGCTAATAAATACAGCGTCATTTCTAAGGCAGACCAGTTTGAACTGCACACAGATATGTGGAACTTTGCAAAAAGTAGGATCAATTGGGGATTTCATGTAAAAGTGACATGGACACTAAAATAATGGGTCAAATAATTTTTTAAAAAATTAAATCAATCTTTTACATTTCTGCACATGTGCAATTGAAATGGCCAATTAAAAACCACCAATCTAACACATCTAGACACAAGGTCAAATGGAAATCACTTGGATGCAGATTTTATTGGATGTATTTAGAAGCATATCTATACCTACTTCTAATGACAATAATCTCCACCAGGGGTTTACTTTGAGTTAAAACAACTGTGACCTGGTATTAACAACCACCTTGTTTTGTTGTCAGGCAGATGAGTGTTTGCACTCATTAGCAATGCTGTATTTATAGATTGGATCATTCCAAAAGAAGAGGATTAATTAAAAATTGTAAGTATTAGGTGTACCTAAAAATACTTCTGTAGTAGCATGCACCTTTTGTATCTGTGTATAAATGGACATATTGAAGCATAATAAGGAATAAAAAACATTGCTCAAAATGAAGTTTTTATATCTCGATTCTATTTGTCTTTGACACAATCTCTGTTAGTCAATACTGTATGGGCAGTTGATAATAAGATAGCATGTCATTAAGGTAGGTCTGGTCCAGGTGCAATTCAGGAAATAATGCTATTGATAAGCACATTTATGAGGTCAGTCTTGGCTGTGTTATGTAGTGGACTCGTCCCATGTTTACAGGGGGACTATTTGACAGTGCTGACCTTATGCCTTCCCGGATGATGTCACTGCACAAAAATGGATGGCTAGTGAGTGATTAAACAAAAGTAGTGGAAAATAAGTAAATCTAAATCTCTACAAAGCTTGCATATTTCTTATCATTATGATGAATTAAACAGTTTTTATTCATCGTGTTTATCCATGATAGATTATTTCGACTTATATGGTTTAAATAAACAAATATCTTCCCATTCAGTACTAAGACAACGGTTTTCTGCCATCCATGATCCTGCTGGTGAGTAAAATGACCAGTCTCAGGAAGATATTAATATTACCATTCCTACTCGCTTGTAACTTTAGTCCAATTGCAAGCAACAAAGATCCTGATCTGCCATAGCGTAGTGCGCCTGGATACTTGGAATATATTGCTTGCATTTCTCATAACAAACTGAACAAACCTAGCTCTGTTGGCACATAACGTGAGAGCAGATCTGGATCTGTGCAATTTGCCATTAGACTCGTCTTATAAGCAAGTGTACATGGTGCATCACAGAGCTACTAGATGAAATAGCATAAAAAATTAATTGAATGGATTTAGAATTTTTAATAAAAATCTTATGTAGTTTTATCCACCTGTTAGATTAAACATGTGGTATTTTAACTTTATTACGCTTAGTGGTTTTAGAGATATGGACAATATGTTTGTAAGAGTTATTGCCCTTTTATTGTATTATCTTAATTGAAAAATGTGCCAATTCTGTCACTGTTTAACTAAAAACTTTGAACACATATTGTTTTGCTTACTATTTTGCAGTTTTAGTCCTATGCTTTTGGTGCGTTGAATATAATTTTACTGTACAATGCACATTCTATGTTTATAACCCTGGTTATGGGAACTATACCATTCATTCTCCTTATCATTCTGATCACAACACAAAGACTTTCTCATTTGCATCATTTACATCAAACAATAAATATCAGCAACACCAACATTAAATTCACACATTCAGTATGAAACCTAGATGGTACTCTAGAAAATACTCTCACATAGCACAAACATGTCATGAACATATGCAAGGCTGCATATCTTGAGCTGAGATGCATCAGCTCCATTCACAAATATCATTCAGAAGCCACTAAAACACTCATGCGTTCATTAGTACTTTCAAGACTGGAATATGGTAACTCAATTATGTCTGTTTCATCTCAATATCTACTACAGAAACTTCAAATAGTTCAAAACAAAACTGCTTCGATCATCTTTAGAGTACCACGATCATAGCACCCCACCCCACTGTTCTGTAAGCTACTCTTGCTATCCATTCAATCCAGAATGAAACACAAAATTTGTTCTCTGTGCTATGTTTCAGTGACCGACTCCAGTCCAACATACCTATCTGGCTTCACCCATATGTGCACACCAGCAAGATACTTATGATCCTTTTCTGACAATTGTATTCTCATTATTCCCACTTTGAAAAAAAAGTTCTTTTGCATACCAGGGCCTAGCAACGTGGAACGAAATGGCCATTGAAATTAGACACAAAGACACAGTGATCCTTTTCAAAATTGTTCTTAAAACTCACCATTTTTGACTGCAAGAACAAATTTAAGATCTAATAATGTTTCCTACCTTAAATATTTTTTGCATTTTTTATGTTTTCTAATTTTATGGTGTTTTTTGTTTTGTTTTTTGTAATCATATCATTATAGATGTTGTAAAGTGATTAGAGCTTTTAAAGATTAGGTGCTATACAAAGTCCTCTTTATTCTTCTTCTTCTTCTTCTTCTTCTTCTTCTTCTTCTTCTTCTTATTATTATTATTATTATTAGTAGTAGTAGTATTAGTATTAGTATTATTATTATTATTATTATTATTATTATTATCTATGAGGCTACCTTATAATGAAGCTATTGCTACTCCATAATTAATTTGGACAATAAAATGTCTACAATATATAACCCTGTGATGACAGTCACCCACATTATGAATGATGCTTTCTTACAATGTTTGTCATATTAGTAATTGTCCACAAAAACGTGTAAATAAGCCACTATTATTTAATGATATGAAATCATTTTATAATTCATTCTCTGTCTGCATTTGTTCAGGTATAGGCTCTGCATTATGGGTGTGTGAGAAAGTTTGCCAGTATCTTTCCATGGGTCATGATTCTTATCCAGGTTTTCTCAGGTTCTTACTCGACCAGTTCTACTATTTACCATCTATTGACTATTGTGTGTTGAAAAATGGCATTAAACCCCACATCATCAAACACATGATTCAGATAAAAGTCGAACAATTCTAAAATTCCTACCAGCAATAAAATAATTAATCAATCCTGCAGATAAATTTCAATACTGTATCCTACAAAATGCTGGAATATATTATGTTGTCTAACAATGACTAATCCTGACTAAAATGACCTACTTTACCAAACCATGATTGATTTAATCAGCTGAGAGACTCAGATAATTTACTTCACTTATAAACTAAATGATTCTCTACAGTAAGAAACTGATGTCATTGTAATTGACTTGAGAAACATCTTTGACTAATTTGACCATCACAGACTATTGTTAAAACTACACAGACTGGTCATTCATATTAAATGTATCAACTGTTCTGATTACACAAAATAGGCATTCATATTAAGTCATCACATGTTCAATGTACATAAAATAGGTATTCATATTAAGTCATCACATGTTCAATGTACATAAAATAGGTATTCATATTAAGTCATCACATGTTCAATGTACATAAAATAGGTATTCATATTAAGTCATCACATGTTCAATGTACATAAAATAGGTATTCATATTAAGTCATCACATGTTCAATGTACATAAAATAGGTATTCATATTAAAGTTATTAACTGATACAACACAAAATAGGCATTAATATTAAAGGTATTAACTGTTCCCACACAAAATAGGCAATACTATTAACAGTCATCAACTGTTTTAACTACACAGAATAGGCATTCAAATTAAAGTCACTAACTGTTTTAACTACACAAAAAGGCATTCATATTAAGTCATCAACTGTTACCACACAAAACAGGTAAGTCATCAACTGTTCAAAGCACACAAAATAGGCATTCATATTAAGTGATCAACTGTTAAAATTACACCAAATAGGCATTTATATCAAAGTGATCAACTGTTCCTACACAAAAAATCAATTTATGTTATAAACATTAAATGTTTAAACTACACAGAATGTGTATTTCTATTAAAGTCGTCCAATGGGTCAAGGCTATCCTGATAAAGATTGGAATTAGTAATCATTAATAGTATATCTTCATATCTTCTCCACAAGGATCAAGTTTAGGACCTGTTCTGGGTTTGGTCTATAGAGCTAAAATGTCCACTTCTATAAGTATTTTGTATGACATAAATGATACTATGCCCACTTACATAAGTATTTTGGTTGATATAAATGATATTAGGCCCACTTACATAAGTATTTTGGTTGATATAAATGATATTAGGCCCACTTACATAAGTATTTTGGTTGATATAAATGATATTAGGCCCACTTACATAAGTATTTTGGTTGATATAAATGATATGCCTGCTTCTATCAGTTGTTTGGTGGATATAAATGATATGCCCACTGCAATAAGTATTTTGGTTGATATAAATATGTCCACTTCCATAAATAGTTTGGTTCATATAAATGATATTATGACCACTTACATAAGTGGTATGGTTGATATAACTGATATGCCCACTTCCATAAGCAGTTTGTATGACATAAATTATATTATGCCCACTTCCATAAGTATTTTGGTTGATATAAAGATATGCCCACTTACTTAAGTATTTTTGGCTTGCCTCATGAATTGATGAATTGGTCAAATAGATTCAACTTACAGCCTTTTGAGCCTGGACTGCAATCACCCTGTCTATCATCATCTAACCCTTTGTTTTTTTATCTGTCATTCATCTTCCATAACATTCAGCCATCAACTCCTTCACTCTTTTTCCATATTATTTAAATAGTTCTTATGTCAATTCCACCTTTATGATTTATATCACTTCCATTACAGTTTGACCATGTCATTTTCATCATTCCCTTTAATGAAACTAAGAATAGTTATTGTTCTCTTGCCTAAAACGTTATGACTCATTCCACCTTATTACTAAATATTGAACACATTACAAAACCCTTCAGTACAGCAATACAAGTTCCAATGCAGATTCACAGTTCAACACTGGCTACCCCTCCATGATTTCAACTGCTTCTCTTGTTTTTCTCCTCAGGGTATTGTTCTCTCTACTGAGTACCCAGTGTTATCCAAAGAAATGGTATGCCCACTTTTTTGCAGTGTTCACCAGCAGCTGTCATGGATTCTCTGCTGATGTACAAGTGTTCTTAACTCTTGTTTCAAGGCCTCTAGTGGTTTCCCCCAACATGGTCTTTTCCATTATTGTCACCATGGACTTTGTAGAAGACTGAGCACGTTTTATTCTATGGTTGTAGTAGCTAACAAGAAGATTCATTTCTAAAATTATATTTCAGTGTATTGATAAAAACAGTATCTTAACTACCTATGCTTCTGACTGCACCCTAAATAAACTTTATTCAAAATAGAATGCCTTTGTAACATTTTGTTTGATTGAAATCCAGTCAGAGGTACACCATTGTACATGTAGTTATTTATTTTATTGAAACCAAATCAGAGGTAAACCTTTGTAGCTATTTGTTTGATTGAAACACAGATTTTCACCTTTGTATCTATTTGTTTTAATTTAAACCCGATTTTAGGTACCCCATTGCATCTATTTGTTTGATTGAAACCCAAGTAGATATACACTTTTGTAGATATTTGCTTCATTGAAACTCAGAGTACATTTTTCTATATATTTGTTTGACTGAAACCCAATTAGAGTTACACCTTTGTAGTTATTTCTTTGATTGAAACTTATTAGAGGTACACCTTTTTATCTATTTGTTTAATTGAAACGCTATCAGAGGTACACCTTTGTAACTATTTATTTGATTGAAATGCACACAGAAGTACACATTTGTAGCTAAATTATGTTGAATGAATTTTGTGTAAGCCTTGTTTCTTGTTTTGGCCAAATTGTTTTGCCTTGTTAATTTTACTTTGTTAATTTAATTTTTACATGGTTTCTTTCCCCACTATCAAAACAAACCAGTCTGCACACTTTCTTGAACACATGAGTTATGTCCCTAAGTTTTGTAGAGGTGTTTATTTGAATGTCAAAATTTTTTTCAGTGCACAACATGTAGAAGAATTTAGTCTCATTTCATAGTATAAATTAACTTTCAGACAGCACTTCTAAAATTCTACTCTTTTTCAACATGTAATTGCTGAAATCACTATTAATGTATTTCATTGTACGCAAATTGAATTCTGAATCTTGAAGCTCTTCATTGCCGGTAATTGTATGAAAGGTCACGTGAAGGGAGTTAATGCATGATATGTATGTTATATTTATAGCTCTGTTAACACCGGTATGTGATGAGGCTTCAAACAAATTGTGACCGCCGGTGGAGTTCCAAAAAATTCTCTAACAACTTCATTTCGAAGTGTGTTAAAATCCTTTTCGTGTTTTTCATACTTGTTTTCAAATTGATCAATTTTATAATCAAGCTCAATTAATCTATCCATAGAGTTTTTTTTTTGATGGTAAATTCGGTGATATCACTGCCGGTTCGCCGAAGAAAGCCATAATTGATTTTAATTCGTCATTGACAGTTTTTATACTATCCTGAGAGATTTTTATTAATAATAAATTCGGTGATGTCGCTGGATCACCCAAAAAAAAACTTAGTATGAATTTTAATTCATCATTGAGAGTTTTTAGTTTATCTGTAATCGTCGAAACGAGTATGTCGGGTTTGAGTTTACCCTGATCGAAAAAAAAAACGCGATAGTATCCTCTACTGCGTTGTGTTGTTTAACTAAAATATCATCCAGAGAAACATTACTGGTTTTCAATTTACCATGACGATCTTGAAATACAAATATTTCATTAGGATCAACACTTGCTAAGTTCAATGTCTCAGCTATTTCATCTTCGATTATTCTTTTTATATCACCGGTTGCAGATATTTCAGTGGTTGGTTTCTTCAGCGCTGATAAAGATCTCTCCCAAATATAAATCATGTTATTGTAAAACTCTTTCTCTCTCTACAAAGCGATTGCTGGTGTATTCATTTACGACAACATGAGGTGGTTTTCCAGATGTTGAAATAGCATCGAGTACATTTAACACTTCGTTGCCGCATATTGGTGGATCATTCATTTGTTGTGTTGGTAGGGTGGAATACCAATGAAGAGTTTTTAAGCGGTTTATATAACGCATAAATTCCTTCGGCGGTGCTAATCCATATCGATTGAAATAAACAATTGCACGTGGATCAATCGCGTATGCAACCCAGTGGGTTGCGGGTCCAGTGCTGTTATCGAGATTAATGATACATGTTTCAACGCTGTTTGGTTGTGCCGGCAAGTGATCTTTCATAAAGACACCTCTAAAGTTTTTTGTGGCCAATCTTTTAGCATCATCGAGTAAATCAAAATTGGACACTGGAACCATAGGTTCCTCAGTCAAAGACTCTTCAACTAGTAAACTGTTCCTGGATTCTCAGACCTTTTCCGCTGTACCATGAATACAGGGTTCCTGGTAGTCTTAGACCCTTTCCTTTCTTTTTTTTATACCCGCTCCCAGTTGCTTTCTTTAATGCCATCCCTGCCGCGGTACCAAAAGGCTCCTAACGTCGCCGCTTTAGCCACCGCTGCGGCTGCTGATGCAATCAAAGCCGGAATCGCAGCTAACAACGGGAATATACCACCTGATTTTATCATGTTTTTAATCGCGGCTGCAGAGAGAGTGATCTGAACGCCATTTTTTATCCTTGAACACATCATTGAAGTGTTTTACTTGACGAGTAGTCAGTGACAATTTATTCGCCCCGCCAGTCATCTGATTGGGTTTCAGTGTTATTGTGGTTCCGCATTTTTTAGCCGATTCCGATTGCAATTTCTTGAGTTGACCGGGAGTTAACGTAACACTAATATGACTATATGACATTATACAATAACAGATTGATCTAATTGTTACATGTTTTCCACTGGTGCATCTATCACTCTCATTCTTCCGCCAAAACCTTCGAGAAGCATTGATTTGTCGCTGAGAATGACAGCAACCGCTCTATAATTAACACCATCAGCAGGGTTTACACGAGCTCTAAAGTGTATATCAACGACGGACTGTCTTGTTAAATCAAGATGTTCCAACGAAAAGTAATAAATCGGATATACGACAGAAATTACGTCGGACTTTGAAGACATAGAATTCAGTGTTATGAATAGCAAAATGCCTTACCGAAACAATAAACCTTCATTACGAATCCTGAATTCCATTTCGTAAATCACTTGTTTTCTGTAGCGACGTCAGTAATTTTGTCCCGTTATTTACTGTTGTAGAAAGGACCAGTTGACAATTGGGACAGCACATGACATAACTGAAACAATCATATTTTCATACTCGTACGAGTTATCTCCCCTGGTGTTATATAAAACATGATTCAGATATACGAAAATTGAATCTTTTGTCCAGTCCTTTTTGAAATCGCTGATCGGGTTTTTCCCTCTGCAACATTTCGTACTGAGGCTATACAAATATCAAAATATCTACCAGCTTCATTCATAAATTGGAATATAATTTCTTCGTTAGTTGCTGTATTAAATGATTTTACAGGTCTTTTCCTCGTTTGGAATTCTCACTGTGTAGCAGCTTCTAGATTATCGAATTTGTTATTCTGAGGAGATCCATCAATATGATCAATAACAAAACCATCTCTGATCGATCCATTAAAAACCTCGAAGACGAATCTGTGACAGTAATATTCCTTCTTTCCAGCGCCAAACTTCAAATACCCTACACCATTATCAAAACCGACTGGGTTCTTCAGTATGCGGTGTCTGATAATACCATTACGAGACGCCTCTTAGTTCGCAATCAGGGGATGTGGTCGGAATTCTTGATTCATTTTATACTATACCATACTATTTGTCTAATTAATTATTTGTTCTAATGATTACATTTGGAAATCTTCCGATGTAGTCTTGAGGAGTTCTATGATTTTGTTGTTGACGCTGTCAGGGTCAGAGTCATTGATGGAATTATTAGTGGAATCTTTGATTCTCTTATCATAAGAACGCTTCAACTCTCTCTATCGCTTACCACCAAAACCGAGACACAACTGTGATTTTGCTCGCACCCCTATCCCACATATTATACATGGTATTGAGCCACGGGCTCCACGCCGAAAGCTTTGCATATGATACCCACATAATTCTTTTCTGCATGATTTGTGACACGGGGTTACTGATCCAATTATAAGTCATTTGCAATGATTCATTATATATATATATATATATATATATATATATATATATATATATATATATATATATATATATATATATATATATATATTCTCTATTTAAATACTTGTTTTAATTATAATATGAAGGAGTTCGAGAGATTATCGAAAATTAAGCCCTGGAAAAATGCTAAATTCAATCTCGATAGAGTCTCTGATACACCAATTCGTGATAGAACCATGATAAGTAAAATTCGTGATTGTTTTAATGAATTCAAACACGATGGAGCATCTCACAATTGGTCAACATTTCGCATTAATGATAGCGTTGATGCTACCATGAACGATAAAAGAGCAGCCAAGATAATCTCACATCTTGGGCGAAAAAGGTATTTTTTTAGAATAAAATTCATTATCCATTTAGACACAGGAGATTGGATTATTTGGGATAAATTTGAACCCATCTTGAAGGATAAAATAACTGTCACTGTGAGTCAAGATTCAAAACCAGGAATTCTGACTGGAATTGACAAACCGTATTACGAGAGATCTTATCCTGTAACAGCAGTTGTTTATGGGATATATCCGCTAAATGATAAACCGAGTATTGAAAAACTAGCACCGATGAAACTGTCTTCGTTGAATTGTGTAGCAGAACGAATATTTGAACACTTCACAAATGCATTGCTTGGAAATAAATTGACTGATCTAAGACGTAAATAAATAACCGAGTGGGGACTAACAGTAAAAGAGCACAGGGCAAAAATTCAAAATGTGGCAGCGTTAGAACGAATACTAAAATTCCCAATATCAGTAATGACGATAACAGGCGAGATATTATACGAACCGAAATATAAATCGAGAGGAGCTCCAGTCAAAATTATTGATCATAATGAACACGCATGGACACCTGCAGTAACAATATTTCCGCTGGATAGAACCATAAAATATATACCCGTAGAGTTCTCCAGAGAAGATAAACTATTTGATTTTATTCACCAACATAGTAAAAACGATCCTGTGTCAGTGTGGTTACTTAACTCCGAGGGTAGATTCGATCAATTTGTAAGACCCAATGGAGAAGTATACCGCACTGAAACCCTCCATGAGGCGATAAAGAAACTAGCTAGTAGTTTCTCGAAGACTTTCGATGACGAACAATTACTAACAAACTGTTTTACAATTCCGTAGGTTGCAGCTCATTTTGCAAGAAAGAGAAACACATGGAAACCCTCGCGAGGTGAATTTCTCACAGACATCAAATCAAGTTGTATAGAATTTAACCATGGTGGATTATGGAA
This sequence comes from Unio delphinus, assembly GCA_029339505.1. Lineage (NCBI taxonomy): Eukaryota > Metazoa > Mollusca > Bivalvia > Unionida > Unionidae > Unio > Unio delphinus. The sequence goes on from JAQISU010000174.1 coordinate 7,475,309, forward strand.
TACAAAATACACCGATGAAACTATTATTTCAGTTGATATAGTCGCGTGTTATCCGGCGAGTTTTCTCGGGTACGGAGAATGCGCCGAATACTTCAAGCGATTTGGACATCCCACACACGAGATGGCCCGTGTTGCTATTAATGGACCACTGCCTGATTTTGATTTAACCGGATTCGCTCGTGTGGTATCATTTGAATTGGCTACAGGACTTCATCCCTGCTGTTATGTTTGGATTGGTAGACATATATATGAAAAACACTGGATGCCAATAGTGCTGTTACGGTATATGATTGATTGTAGAATGCTGATATCGCTGATTGTCAGTGAAGCGATTATATCCTATCGAGCTCAGACTGATGTCTGGTTACCACAACCCAATCTAGATAGTATAATCAGCAAACAACGAAAACGGTTTCCCGATCTTGACGAAGAATATATCGTGATATGGTCCAAACAGTTATTTGAAGTTAGAAATAAAGATGCAAAGATCTTGTTAGAAGAATAATTGGTAAATTTACTCAAGGTGGAAAATACGGCAATAAACGATATTCTTCACGATTGATTATAGATAGTGTTGAGTATGATTTTATAATCGCGGATGTAACGAGTAAAGGTAAATACGTGGATCGTAAAGACGCTTTCTTGTCCGATGGAACAAAATTTGCTCAAAATTGTTACTTACGCAGACGGAGAAAATCTTCAGTATACACATTTGAGGGCGTCTATACTGGCTTATGCTTCTATCAATTTATTTTCGATGATAAATAGATTTCCTGACACCGCAGTTACAGTAGCCACTGATTAATTTTATATAGATGCGAAACACAGGGAAGCAGTGGCTGAATTCAATAATTCTGACGAGAGTTGGGGATCATGGAGAATTAAGCAGGAAATACTTCATGACTATTCCAAATCAGCAGATGTTACTATTGAAGATAAATATTTGAAAAATAATCAGATATCAGAACTATCTAATGCACCGCAGATATCTGATCCAATATGTAGATATAAAACCAGCTATCTAAATGGCTGTGGCGGGTCAGGAAAGACGACTCGTGCGATTAAATTATTTCGTAGAAACGCTAGCGTTTCCAAATCAAACATGATTGTGTTAACACCAACACAAAGACTTGCCAGAGAGATGAAACAACGAGGAATTAATGCCTGTACTTATCACAGTTTCTTTCGATGGAAAGGCGATGAATGGACTCCTGAACGAATGGGTGAGAAATCTGTTCCTGAAGTCATTATTTGGGATTCAATATGCACAGTGTCATTAGATGTATTACAAAAATTTCTCGATTGGTTATTGTTAGGGAATACAAAAGTAATAATGTGCGGCGATCATGGCCAACACCACCATTTGTGGGTTTATCGCCACATGATTAGCTGAAGAATTTTGTAGACTATTATGAAGAAATTAACACCGATCATAGAGCACTTGATGAACAATTAAGCGAGTTCAAGAAACTAATCAGCTTACAACCTAATAGAATTCAATGTGAGATAGCGCGTGAAATAATTTCAGAAACACCATTAAAAGATTTCTCGGAAGCGTTCAGACCAAACGATTTGATAGTAGCGAGTAGAAAGATAGTCAGAGACACACTTCAGCTGAAGTTATTTGAATTGCATAAAGAAAAATTTGCAACACTTCCAGTACCGCTGTGTTATAGGCCTTCGGATACACAAAAACAGAATATTGAAGTTGATATTCCAGGCTTGACAGAGTTAAGAAAGCAGAACTTAGTGTTAAATGATATTGTGTTGGTTGATATTAGCGTCGTCGAAGATGCATTGCGTGCTGATAAATCTCCGTGGACGCTAGGTTACGCAGCGACGACACATTCTTCACAGGGATTGACTGTATCAGATACAATTGTTTGGATGGTGGATAATCACATCGAGGGGTCAAATTTAATTTATCTCGCAGTGTCCAGATTACGAAGAATAAATCAACTTCTAAGAGTTGTTTTAGATGATAATAGAACTATAATAAGTGAAATTGTCATCCTTGACAAAATCAAGGACATAATCAGAAAAAAACTTTCTGGTTATAAACATCAGGATAAAAGAAATAATAGAGAATTTAACATTGATGCTGAATTAATAATTACGATGAAGCAACAACAGAATAATCACTGCGCGAGTTGCAATTGTATAATGCGTTGGTGATGGTCGGATACAGATCCTCGACAATTTACCGTAGACAGAAAGAATAGCAGCGTAGGTTATACTAGCGATAATGTAATGCTGACTTGTCTTGAATGCAACAGACGAAGAGGTGCTAGTTAAGACCACGCGGTGGTAATTGAGTATCCTCGGGTATCACTTGTAGTTGTTTACGAGTAAATCCTCGCTGAGGAGCAGTTGAATCCAGTCTATAGATTGCTGGTCTACCCGTTGATCGTGTTATACTAGATATTTTATTATAGTAACACTCCAAATAGGATCAGTAGCCATTTTTGTGCCACCTTCGAGTTCTCCTGGTTCATATAAATACCTAACAGTGACATTACCGAGTATTGGCTGTTTTGACAAATCTTTTTGTGGTTTTACAGGAATATACTTCTTTTTAATCGCATTGTTAGGTTTCATATTAATTGTTCGAGTAATCTCATTATTCAACACATAATTACGCACGGTAATCTCTTGACCCATTCACGAGATCGTTTTTCCTGAATAAATTCCTTCGCGTATTGATATCCAAATAACCGCTCAGCAAGTGTACGATTAAATCGTTCAACAATTGCCTGATCGCGATGTAGTGCAGTATGCCCTCGTCTGATAGTGACATTATGATGCTTCATTGTTGATAGAACCGCACCCTGAAATTCCTTGCCAGGATCAATTTGTAATAGATTTGGCCAACGCAGAGGACCTCGTCGATAAATTCTTTCAAATGCAGAAGCCACTTCAGTTGACGATTTTGTCTTTAGAGGCTCTGCTTCTTTGTATCGACGCGCAACATCAACTATAGTTAGCGCGTATTTGTAACCAACATCATGCGGCAGAAATAATATATCAGCCTGATGAACTTCATTAGGAACGGTCACATCAAAATGCGAGTAGTTAATTCGTTTAGGCGGCGGTAGATAAATTTGCCATATTGCCTGTTTGGATAACCAATCCGCTGAAGTGGTATATTTCACTGCTGCGGCGCTAGCGAGTTTACCGATTGTTGCTTTGCCCCTCCAGTATCCTTTTGGAGAATAATAAATAGATTCCATGTTGTTATTAATTACCGGCACCTAACATCAATTTACCTTTCATAGCCGATTTTACTAACCATGATGCCAATTTTTCTTTGAAGGATTTATCAGTGACAGAATCCAACGCATGAATTAATTTTACATCTGCGAGATGTCTGTGTTGCAGATTGCTGCTTTTATAAGCAACATCATGAGCATGACACGCTTTATCAATTCGTTTATTGGGTTTTCACCAGGTCGGGGTTGGTTTTGATGATCGAGTCTGATATCGAGTCTGGGTCCGAGTCCACAATAACTATATCCTGGAAGGTGTTTATCTCCTGGATACTTCTCCCATTGTGTTCCCGGGAGTTTAGCTAGCTTGGCTGCAATATCACCTTCTCGTTTTTTTAAAAATCCTTGTAAACAAATCTAAATTTTTTTTGTACTACATTGTACACACTTACCAGAAAGTGCTAATCTGTTATTTTTAGTTGTAATCGTCGTCAAGTCATCTTTGCCAGTACGCCCCTTACATTTCACACAATATAGATCCATAATATATTTGTAATAACATGAAAGTAATTGATTATACAGCACCGAACATTGATGATATTAATCGAGATATTGACAATTTAGTCGTATACGATGATATCATGTTAGACAATCAAAAGAATCCTGCTAGGATATTTTCCAGAGGCAGACACAAAAATACTGATGTGATATATGTCACTCAAAGATATACACAAATACCAAAAGTGATCAGAGATAACTGCAATTTATTGTGTGTGCTTAACGGAGTTGATACTCATACACTACGAAAAATTCATCAGACCTGGTGCGGCGGTGATATGGATTATAATCAATTTAGAAATTTCTTTAGTCGCGCTCAGTCAATCCCACATGGATTTGTGACGATAAATTTATCAGATCCTCGGACACGATATCGTGTCGGACTTGATAACATATTCGGTTAAAATAGTTTACTGAATCTCGTAAAGAATTGTTAACCCATAGCAGCAGAGAGGGTGAATTCCAACGGCAATAGCGTCTTTTTTTTTGTCATAAAGACCCCAAAAGAGGAAGCGTTAATTTGACGAATCAACCCTTCTATTATATATTTACTAGGAAGCCTCAATTTGTCAAATAGACCTTTCTATTAAATATTAACGAGAAGGAAGCCTCGTTGACGCTTACAAAGTTGGTCTGTTCACCCTCTCTGCTGCTTATGGGAAGCAAGAATCCCTGACTGGGCAGCGTTCAGTGCATTTATAGACAATTCTCGTTGTCCCAAAATATGTTTGCCCGTTTGAAGCAATACAATTTTGCCTGCTCTCAAGATGAATTATTTTGGTGTTTTTTGTCGATTTTGAGAATTTGGAGACATTCCTTGCCTTGTGTCAACGCGCAGTATCTTTCAACGCACGCAATCCTTGTTTCACCATCGGTTTCTGAACTAGGGCAACATCACGAAACGTAGATTTTAACATATCTTCTAAACTATGTCCTTGATGTCGATCAAATGTTTGCTATGCAGGATACATGATATACAAGTCGTTCGATAATCGTTTTCTAAATTTCGGTTTCACCGTAATTTTTCCTTTGAAGAATGAAATATATTGTCCCAAATCTTTTATATACCTATGTTGACACTGTCGACATATAAAATCCTGACGGACAAATAGGATGTACAAATCCATGGTGAACTTGCTAATGTTTACGCATAACTCGTCATTGGTGGTGGCAGAATCCATTTTGAAAAGAATGATTCTCAATAACGGTGTAGAGGTGTGTCCCACCTTATTGTAATCAACCACATGAGAGTAAACAAAGACCAAACTTGATCCTTGTTCACGTTCTTCAGTGCAACGAAAACAAGTCACACAATTCAAGTTGTTGGTGATGGGTAGCATGAGTGGACCGTTGACTATCTTGAGGTCTATACCCAAATTATCAAACAATGTAAGACAACATGTAATGGACAACGCTTTAGCATCCGGAAATTAAATCAGTAGGCGACGAGCCACTGCATTGTACTCGATGGTGACACATCGCTTCGTTTTGACCATTGCTTTGCCAAACAGCGAATTGAATTATGAAGCAATAGTTTCATCAGATGTTGACCGCTAAAATAATAGGCTGTCGAAGGTTTCGACAGATTGATGAACAGTGGTCGTTTAATAGAGGCATCTATAGTTTCGTTTTAATTCAAATATTGATGCACTTGGTCGTACAGAACTTCGAACTAAACAGTGTTTTGATTTTCAGTGATGGTTTTGATTGGTGTCGGGTGAATCATTTCGACCAAAGGCATTTCACTATGCCTTCATAATCCAACTGGATGGCACTATATAATTTGGCCGTGAAGCACAACAAATATTCATAATTCCAGAGTTCTGCAGTCCGAGGTATCACTCGAGATCAGAGGAGAGTCTAAAATAGGATTGTTGTTGTAGTGGTGGTTGTTGGGAAGGTTAATGACGCTTGTCGCAAGACTCAGGTTGGCTATGGCAGCACAGATGGCACAATACGCCACATATTTTGTTTTTCAGAAAAAGATAATTTGCGTGATAGGCACACAATCTTCACACCAAATCATAAGGGTTACTTTTGAGAATAATGCGGTGTAAAACTCAGAGAAGTGGCTACTGTCGTGGTTGAGACTGTGTTGAAGGGCTTGACGATTATATCCTTTTATAGTTGATGACTGGCGAAACTTCGATCCCAGAATCAAAACTGGTAGGGTATCCTTTCCAATGTACTTTGGCTTCATTGACACGACGTTTTCCCACTTTATTATTTATTTGATCGAAAATACTTTCGATTTTGTACACTTTGTTTTCTTTTTGGTCACTCGTTATAACTCGGGCAAGTATAATGTTACTTTTAACACATCCCTGTTCATATCTGCCAATTTAAAGATGGAGGGATGATGGCCACGCACTCGTCCGGTAACACCAAACAATTCGGTAGTCAAGTTGGGTAAGTAACCTTTGTCGAAAGTGCATTTGGTTTCCCAATGCAGACCCAATTTCCCTTCGTCAGTACTTCACCTTTCATTGGGACAGCCACAGTTGGGGACGTACCAAACAGGTCATTTCGTTGTCGGGATTCACTTCTTGGGATGCACATCCGATGCTCCGATGGGAAGACTTGTAGTAGTACGCTTTGACCAGGTGACGTAAAACGTTGATGCTATTACGAGTGTGTTGTTGCGTAAAATATTCCATATGCATTTCTTCAAGGTGCGCTTTAAACGTTCCACGATGCTGGCTTTGGTTTCTGGATTTTCGGTGGTGACATCAATGAATGTCTCGCATCTTTAATTTCTTTAGGATAACTTGGTTCAGGAATGCCGTGCATTCGTCGCTTTGCCATCAAATCAAACAGGATTGTGACCGCTTTGTTTCAACATCAGTTTGAGAGCATGCACTAGTTATGTGCTTGATTTGAAGGTCAATGGCACCACCCATGCCAATTTGGAAAATGCGTCGATGGCACAAAACAACTATATGTAACTACGACTGAGGTGGTAAAAGGAGCGAGTGACATCGGAGAAGTCATCTTGAAATTAAGGATTAATGCCCTATACGTGGGTGATATTTCTTGAAAATTGTCGTCTATTGCGTTTGTGTAAGGTGTACATTTTTGGTTCTGTAACAGTCTTTGCACTTGAGGTAAACGGACACTTTTGAGTTTTTTTTTTTTTTTTTTTTTTTTGCGGCAAGATACAATTAACGCACTCTGTATTCCACAGGATGGGATGGGTCGTAGTAAATGCTGGCTAACAAATTCTCCTTCCGAATTCTATCTCTCTGTCTCTCTCTCTCTCTCTCTCTCTCTCTCTCTCTCTCTCTCTCTCTCTCTCTCTCTTTAATAATTCACTCGCTCTTCACTGACGCTACTTTGACTTGGGTGAGATGGTGATTTGGAAACGTCTTAACGTATTCGACCTACCACGGGAATACACGTCAAGGGTATTGGTCGTGGCGGTAATGGGATATATTTTGTCTTGCTTCTTTTCTCGCTTCTGGTTTCCCTTCTTTTAATTTTCATTTCTCGTTTGGCTGTGGTGGACGTGGTCTACAAGGACTGTAATATTACTAGGGATGAGAACCGCTGACCTCTCCTGCCTCTTCTTGCTCAGGCGAACGCGGGACTGCGTCTATCGTTGTCGCTGGGGGTGAGGGGGGACGGGTGAGGGACCTTTCATCAGGGTCTTAAACTATTGCACAGTCAGTTGAGTTGTTTCGTCTAAAGCGTTCTGGTGAAAGAGTTGAAGTCGCTGCAACGTTTCAGACAAATTGTTGGGATCCATCAACAATTGCATTTCGATCAAATGCGGATTGTGAGGGAAAGTCGGGGTCTATTATTCCTGCCAACAATGGTTTTGCATCCGTCGTGTGCAAGGAACAAAGTCAGTTTTAGTCCTTCCATCAGATTAAAAAGGTTACGTCTGAGATCTTTGCATCCCAGAGGTCGTTTTTTTTTACCTTCTTGTTCGTTTTCTCTTGGACGTATAGGTAAAACAACACCGCTAGGAGTCCTCCCAGCGTGTATCTTGATATTCCTTTGACAAAGGGTCTCATCAAGAGCAACAATACACTTGGTTGTTTAATACAATCGTTTTCGGAAGCAATGAGTTTACTTTCTGCACAGACATGATTGTACTACAGTAGCGAATCTAAATGATTCAGTCATGAACATGCACATCACACACCGTTCAGACGTTTCCTCTTGAACTAAGTTTACATTGCGTAAAAGAATTTGGTAACCAACCAAAATAGTCAGTGGTTTCATCAATCCAATCACACTCTGACGCCACAGAATATCGGGTTAAATGAGGTTTTGAATGTCTGTGTCGGTGTAAGGGTTTGGTAGAGATAATCATTATAATTGAAAGGTGATTTTAACAAATCTAATTTTTCTTCACTGTGTTTATATTTTATAATGGGTTATTGTCTTCACTCTGTGTTGGTAATTCATATAATGGGTTATTTATTTACTCTGTGTTGATAATATATAAAAGTTTCTTTCTTCCCTCTGTGTGGTTCGTATATTATGGTTTGAATGCGTTCACGTACGTTGTGTGGATATTCTATTTGTTATTTTTCTCTCACATTGTGTGTGTGTGTGTGTGTGTGTACGTTTGTGTGGATAGTAGATATTGTTTTTGTTTATCCTTCCCGTGTGTGAGAAAAATCTCAATGGGTGACTGTAGAACTTTTGTGTCGTGAAATTCACAAGAGGAAAGTGACAAAAATTAACCAACGTGTTAGATTTCTCTGGATCAAGGGTATTTTTTTGCTCTGTTTCCAATTTAGTACGTTTACATCTGAAGATGTTTTGATCCTTCTTAACCGTTACCCTGAATGGCAGTGGGAAGAAATTACACGTTATATTAATCACTGTCGCTTTTGGAGGAGATTTGATTCTTTGTAGAATATACACTGATGGTCTTCGACCTAAAAAAGAAGTATAAAAGAGAACGACCATGCCACAACCTCTATCACTTGTGATCCAACAGATTCCGTGGAAGGATATCAATGAGAAGATTCACACGGTGAAAGATTACGAACCCGTATTACAAGAACTGTGCCCTATGAATTGGGGTCGACGTGTAGTGTGTGTTTTAGTGACTTGCTTTCTGGGATTTCGTTTACCTATCGATTCCTTGTGGACACTTTACGAACACTACCTACCAAAAAAGACAGTATGGTGACTCCTTTAAATGTCCACGAGAGACTAATTCTGTTCAAAGCCTTACGCTTTCATCTGGATACGTCTCGACCTCTATAGGAAAAAAGGATTCGTCAACTTTTACGTACGGAAGCGGTGTACGAAGATGTGTGTGTAGCTTGTGACTTACACCCTCATTGGACAGATGTATGTGACTGGAAAAGTTGGGATTTTGAGGTTTGGGCAAACGAAGCATCCCATTATGCCCAAGCGTTGTGTTCGTAAAATTCATCGTCGAGTGAAAAAAGTCACTTTTAAACCTGTGTTAGTGACAGTACCAGAAGAAGAAGAAGAAAAAGAATCTGTCACCGAAGACAATCCCTCTGTTCAAGACAGAACTGTCATGAACATTCCCCCACAAAGACCCTTTCGAGAGGACACGTATGTGACTGTACCCCATGTAGAGGAGACTATAAGAACATTGCACACTACCTCTAGGACACCTTCGTTACCCAAACAATGTTGTACAGTGACTTGTTTATATTCCACTTTGATCGTTTCCCTGTGTATTTTATTCCTGTATTTATCCATTTGGCTTTTATGTATTTATGTCTTTTGTGTTGCATTCAAATAAACGTGTCTTGAAAAAAGTATAAAAACCTCTTGTCTTGTCTGTTTTTGTGTCAATAGTCTCATACCACTACACTATTATGACTCACTCTGCTATTTCTACTACTACTTCCTCCTCCACATTCAAAGTCATTGACGAACACTTAGATCAGGCTAGTTGGAAAGCCTTGTATCTTCGTCATCCTTTTAACATGTTAATTGCTGGACCGAGCGGTTCAGGCAAAACCGAATTTGTCAAACGTTTGATCGAACATAAACATCATTTGATCGATCGTTCACCTCAACGCATCGTGTGGTGTTACAAAGAGTGGCAATCGGCATACAGCCTTTTGCAAGAAAGTCAAGGTGATTCCATTGTGTTTGTGTGGAAGGTATCCCTAAAGAAGACGAGGGGATCGTGTCTGACCCTAGTCAAACTCATTGGGTCATTTTTGACGACATGTTAGGAGAAGACGAAGAAGAAATTAAACTGTGGTTCACACGTAAAGGGCATCATCGTAATGCCAGTGTCATTTACATTACACAAAATTTATTTCAACAAAGTAAAGCCCATCGTACCATTAGTCTCAATGCTCATTACGTGGTCTTGTTTAAAAGTCCTCGAGATAAATCACAAGTGCAAGTTTTAGCCAAACAGTTAGGAACACCTTGGCTGACTCATGCGTACGATGATGCCACTCAAACGCCACACGCCTAATTACTCGTGGATTTAAAACCCACCACCCCTGATTATTTGCGATTTCGTACCGATATGTTTCACGACTGGTGTCAAGACGGAGGCCCTGTCGTGTACACGTCCTCGTCGTCGACATAACCATATGAAGCACTAAAAAAATCTATAAAAAACTTGGGTTACTTTGACCTTGTCTCATACATCGTCAACATGACGTCCCTTCAGTCTCATCTTCCCATCAAATTGATTCGTGCCTTGTACGGCATCAGTCGCGAAATAAATCCACAAATACGTGCTCACGTCTTAGAAGCCAGTCTCAAAGAAGTCTTACGATGGTTTACGGTGACAGCACGTCAAATACTGCAAGGTATCATTCACATTCCACATCAAACCAAACGCTTTTTTGACAGAAACAAAGTAGCCTTGACGCAACTGGCCAATCCTCGCATCGAATTAAAAAGCAAATCATATTGAAACCTGGAGGTAGTGGTTCTCTAGGAGGTTTCATCATTCGTTCCCTTTTAAAATGGGATCCCAATACTCCCAAAGTTCACCCCAAGAAGAAAAAAAAGCCAAACGAACCCCTAAGAAAAAGAACAAGGGTGCCAAGACCAGAACACAGAAAAAGAAAAGTCCACAGAAAAAAGCGGTCACCCGCAAAAAAGGCACGTCGGCCAGGACGCAACCTTATCTTCGTCAACCACGAGCTGTAAGAGAAGATCTATTAGGACGTTTGGCAGGGACTACGTTGCCAGTAGCCTCAGGTGCTGCCACTTCTCCGTTGTTGGTGATGCCAGCCAAAGCCAATTTGACACCCGTTTTTCCTAATTTGATGAAACATTGGAAATCTGCGTCTCCCAAAACGTCTCCTCCACCGGTGACACCCTCGTCCACATTAGCGTCAGTAGCAGCTGCTCACAAAGTACCTGCCCCAAAAGTCAAAGTCCAAGAAAGATCTGGCATGTTAAAGAGTTTACTAGATTTGTCCAAACAAGAACTGTCCCGATTGAGTCCGTTACGACCCCTTCACGACGTGTGTTACCTGCCATGAAGTTGATACGACGCAAAGATAATCAGTGGCGACGCATTCCAGTATAAAATTGACTTGAGGACCACACCGGGAATCAGTATTTTCTGTACCACTGCTGAACACTCAAGAATGCCTCATCAAAAACGTGCACACCACCACCACCACCCTCGTCGTTCTGCTGTCCAAAAAGGAAAAGGAAAAAGACAATCTCGTCATCCTACAAAAGGCTTAAAAACCAAACATCGACGTCATCCCCTCCAAAGACGTAGACCTTTAAAGAAAAAGAAGAGTCACCAAAAAGGAGGCAATTTTGGGAAACACATTGTTACCTTTTTGACGAAGCGGTAGTTCCCAAAAAAGTAGATAAAAGAGAGTGTGTACCAAGTCATTGACACCAGTGGTATTGTGGAACGAACAAGCAAAGATGTCACCTCGCAGAAAACATTCTTATTCACCCCACAAAGGAAAGAAAAGGAAAGGACGTTTAGCCAAACATCGACACGTTCGTCGTCCAAAGACCCAAAAGAAAATACCCATCCGTCAAAAGAACAAGATGTTGGTGCAACGCGGAGGAATTATTCCTCCTTCTTTTGTAAGAGAGGAAATTGAGCCATTTCTAAAACAACTGTTGGCACAACAAAAAAAAAGATAAAAGAGTGTGTGTTCCAAGTCATGGACGTCAGTGGCATTGTGGAACTAACAAGCAAAGATGTCACCTCGCACAAAACATTCTTCTTCATCCCACAAAGGAAAGGAAAGGAAAGGACTACCTCCTCGTTTAGTCAAACACGGAGACGTGTTGTCTGTCCTGTCCAAAGCCTCTCCACTCATGCGAAAACAAATCATTAAAACTGTTTCCAAAGATGTCATCGATACCGTATGTGAATGTTGTTTGAATGTCTTGAAAGGTACTATACCTTTGTCTCCACACCAGAAAAAATGCTTAGCCAAACATCGACACGTTCCTCGTCAAATGGTTCAAAAGAAAATATCCATTCGTCAAAAGAAAAAGATGTTGGTGCAACGCGGAGGATTTTTTCCCTTTCTTCTTCCTGTGTTGGGAGGATTAGCAAAAGCCGGCGCGAGCTTATTGCCAGGTTTGGTACAAGGGATAGCACGAGGGGTCTCCCAATTCTGATCCTTCCAGAAGATAAAAGGGATCCATGGAGCATAATCATCTCAGACGTAACCTTTGGAAGCCCATGGAAGGACGAAAACTGACTTTAGTTACTTACAAACGATGGATGGAATACCATCGTTGGCAAGAAAAATGTACTCCCTATTTACCGCCCAATACTGATTTGTCTGAGATGTCCCAATTGCAACACGAATTGCAATCTTTGATGCATCGCCACGATTTGTCCGAAACCGAAAAATCGCAAAAGTACGGTCAACTTTTGCAACGACTACAACTCTTTCATCGAAAAGCTGTGGAACAAGCAGCTCAACCCACACTGTCCGATTTGAAGGCACTGATGAATAGTCCGTCGCTCTCACCCTCTACAGCAGCCAAAACAGACGTCACCCCACCATTACCCAAGGAAGAAGAACCCCATGATCTCTTTCAAACACCCACTATCACTCCCATTCCGAGTAAGATTGCCGCTTCCTTATTGATCCCTTCCCCCACTCCCCAACGAGAAGAACTCAAAACTTGGGTTGAAAAGATGATGGCCACTCCTCCTTCAACAGAAGTGAAAAAGAAAGAAAGGAAACCAGAAGTGAGAAAAGAAAAGAAGACCAAAGAAGCTATCCCATTACCTCCGCCGCCACCACCACCACCAATACCCTCGACGTCGACTCCTGTGGCACATCGGACACGTAAAACCGTTTCCAAACAACCCCCATTTCGTCCCACCCAAAGCAATATCCTCGAAGAGTGGGTCACATATTAAAAAAAACATGGAGAAAGTATTAGCCAGCATTTACTACGATCCAGCTCACCCTGCAGATTACGGAGGTATTCAGAAATTGTATCGTGCTGCAAAAACTCGCCTGAAAAAGCTCCGTTTACCTGCAGTACAACGATGGTTACAAGAACAAGCGACATACACTTTACACAAACCCATTCGACGAAAATTTCACAGAAGTCGCACTCAAGTGGAAGGCATCGATCATCAATGGCAAGCCGATTTAGCCCATGTCTCTCATTTAGCCACCTACAATCGTGGCTACAAATATTTGTTTTGTGTCATCGACGTCTTTTCTAAATTTGCCTGGGTCGTACCATTGACATCCAAATCGAGCGGAGAGTTAGTACGAGCTTTGCAACTGGTGTTGAAACAAAGTGGTCGTCACCCTCTTCGATGGCAAACCGACAAAGGCACCAAATTTCTGAACCAAGCTTTCCAACGAGAATTAAAGAAACGTGACATTCATTTTTTCACCACCGAAAATCCTGAAACCAAAGCCAGTATCGTGGAACGTTTTCAATGTACCTTGAAAGAACGCATGTGGAAATATTTTACGCATCAACACACTCTCAAGTACATTGACGTCTTACCGCACTTAGTTCAAGCCTACAATCAATCTTACCATAGAAGCATTGGACGTGCCCCACAAGAGGTGACACCTGACAACGAAGTGACTGTTTTTGAGCGTCTCTTTGGTACGTACCGGAGGAGGGTTGTCCCCAAGAAAGGTAGAGAAGTGTTAACCCCGGGAGATTGGGTACGCATTGGTAAAACCAAACGCACTTTCGACAAAGGTTACTTACCCAATTGGACCACCGAATTGTTTCGTGTTACTGAACGAGTGCGTGGTCGTCATCCTGCCGTCTATAAATTGGAAGACATGAACGGAGAAGTATTAAAATGAACGTTTTACTTGCCTGAGTTACAACGTGTCACCAAAAAAGAAGACGACGTGTACGACATTGAAAGCATTCTCGAACGAAGAACCCGTAAAGTAGGAAAACGTCGTGTCAAAGAAGTCAAAGTACGTTGGAAAGGATATCCTCCTAGTTTTGATTCTTGGATTGACGCTGCCCAAGTCATCGACTATAAAAAGAAGTGACCATCATGCCCTTCAATACAGCTTCAGCAACCACAGTGACTACTCCTTCACCCACGTCATCTCTGCAAGATTTACAAAAGCAACCCTTGTGGGTGTGGTGTGGAGAACGTGTCCCTAAAACCCAAATCGTCTTTTTCTGTCAAATCTTTGTGGTGTATTGTGTTATCGGTGCAGCCATTGCTAATTTGAGTTTGCAACAAGGAGACAAACAATTGTGGACTATTTTACTCAGCAGTTGCATCGGGTATCTTCTTCCCAATCCTTCCCTGAAATACTCTTACAACGGGAACAACAGTAACACTATTGGGAGTCTTACGTCCAACGTTAGTCATTCTCCTGACAGTCACCCTTCCAATCACAATCCTCTTTGAGACACTCCTTTAACCTCGAGTGACTCCTCGGACAGAAGAACATTGGAATTATGAACAACATTATTAACCAATTTTACTTAACGTTACCCAGTGACAGTTCCATGGAGGTGTTTCCTAAGAACACGTTGTGCTGTTACACGGCTAAATTACCTCAAGCCATGCATTTGAATGAAGATGCTAATTGGGAAGTAGCGTTAGTGGAAATGATACACCCGACACAAATCAAAAACATCGTGGAAAATCAAAATAGTTTTTCAGTAGAAGTGTATGACGAGCAATTGCAACAAGTCTTAGACGAACGCATCACTGTCAGTGACCCGATGAAAACACAGGACCCCAAAACTAAACGGTCCACCTATCTGTTAACCATTCCTGCAGGTTATTATTTTAGTGGTCAACATTTAGTGAATACGATTGTAACCAGGTTCAATACTTTGTTTGGTAAAGCCAAGGAGAAAGCCAAAAAAAGTGTTACTTTTGAGTACCATAAAGTGGCTCGTAGACTAATGATCAAATTTTCAGAGGATAAAATAATGGCCATTACCTTTTGTCCTGAATTGTATGATATTTTGGGTGGAGACTTCAGGTTGGTCAAGAAAAAAGAAATACCAGCCATAAAAAGTAACTCGGATTTTGCAAAATATTTTCGATTCCCTGTTGAATTGAACCAAGGTCTCAACTTGATGTTTGTGTACTCCGATGTGGTGGAGTACAACGTGGTAGGACACACCTCTGTACCGTTACTGCGTGTCATTCCTTTCAAAGTGGATACTACTACCGCTGACGAGGAAGGTGGAAATACCTATCACGTTCACCGCGAATTTGTACATCCTCATTATTTGCCTGTCAGTAAGTCGTATTTCGACAGTGTCAACATTACTATAAAAGGAGAACTAGGTCAAAATATTCCATTTACCAAAGGGAAAGTGACAGTGAAACTCCATTTTCAAAAACGATTCTCGAACAACTGAAAAGGTGATGTATCCTGTGTACCAAGGAGTCACTCGACAACGAGGACATGGTTTAGGAGATATGTTTAAATCAGCCTTTCGTTCCGTGGTCCCTGTTTTAAAACCGATGGTGACACGAGGATTGCACGCTTTAAAAGATGCCGCATTGACTCACGGCAAAGATTTTCTTCAAAATGTTCTCATTGACAAACAAAACCCTAAGGAAGCTTTTTTGAGAGCAGGTAAAAATGTCTTGCTTCAAACGGGTAAAGAGATTTTGGGTCGACGAAAAAGTCCTATAAATGCCCTGAACGGTACCGAGTCTGGCATTCCTGCTTCCCTGACGACACAGCAAGGACAAGGTAGAAAGCGACGACGAAGGCACCCTTTCAAAAGTCTCCGTACCTCTAAAGTTCGAAAGACGAGGAAAAAAAGAACCTCTCGAGACTTAGACATTTTTGATTATTAAAAGTAAAACATAGAGACTGAGAAGAAAAAATGATGCACCAAGAATCTTGCGCCTGTTCCAAGTCGGAACTGGATCTCTTTGCCATGCCACCCACGATGATGACCATGCAAGAAGCCCAATGGGTCGAATTTCATCCCGTCTCCTCTTTTGACGGATTCAGCTCCCATCGAGTTTGAAATTAAAGGACAACCCGAAGATTACATCGATCTCAACAACAGTTACTTGTATTTGAAAGTGAAAGTAACCAAAACGGACAACACCAATCCAGGAGCCAATGATAGAGTAGCTCCTGTCAACAATTTCATGCGTTCCTTGTTCAGCGATGTGGATTTGTACATGAATAACAAACTGATCAGCAGTAGCATGGATACTTACCCTTACCGAGCATACCTCGAAAATCTCTTGACGTACGGAAAAGAAGCCAAGAACACTCATCTAGATGCTTGCGTGGTATGGAAACCTGACACCGCAGATAAATTTAACGACACAGCCTTGTCTGTAGCAGCAGCTGCTGATGGCAGCACTCCTGCCAATCCTCACAACGTGGGCTGTAACGAGCGTCGAAAGCAAATTCTGCAAGGACGTAGTTTAGAACTGTTCGATCGTTTGCATTTGGACATGTGGTTTCAAGAGAAGTATTTGTTGAACGGAGTAGATATTCGCTTGAGACTGAATCGTAGCAGTGCTGCTTTCCATTTGATGGCTCATGCCAACGAATACAAAACCATAATCCAAGAAGCCAGGTTATACGTGCGTCGTGTGGAAGTGTTACCTAAAGTGGGAAATGATATCAGTCACACTTTGAGCAGAACGACAGCCAAGTATCCGATACGCCGCGAGGAAGTCAAAACTTTCACCATTGCCGCTGGACTCCGATCTAAGATCGAAGATCATCTGTTCCAAGGACAGTTGCCCAAACGTTTATTCATTGGTATCGTCAGCAATGCAGCCTTCAACGGTGCCAACACTCAAAATCCTTTCCAGTTTAAGCACTACAATGTATCCAAAATTGAAGTCAGTCGCGATGGCAAAACTTTGTGTACCCGACCCTTCGAACCCGACTTTGGCGAACAGAAGAATTACTTGAGGTCGTACATGTCGCTGTACGAAGCCACAGGACAGTTAGGAACCAACACCAGTCACGGCATTTCCTACGACGATTATGCAAGAGGTTACACTTTGTGGGCCTTTGATTTCACTCCAGACCAAGGCAGCGACGAGGGACATTTCCACCCTATAAAATCGGGGCAACTGCGTGTGGAACTTCAGTTTGCAAGGCCTCTTGAAGAAACGGTGAATGTCATTCTGTATGCCGAATTCGATAATACCATAGAAATCAACAGTTTGAGATAAGTCATTTTAGACTATTAAACACTATGGAAAACTCATGTCCCTCTTTGAATAGTGGAGAATCCATGGAAATGGAATGGGAGGTTACAGAGAAAGCAGACCCCCCAAGACCAAAAAGAAGAAGTAGTGATAATGCAGTCCAGATGGCCAGAACAGGAACAACAGTTAGTCGCCTGTTCTGCACAACACTTGGAAGATAAAATGAGGAACATGATTAAAAAAGATTGTTATGGATGTCAAATGGATCATCCCAGTCAAATTCAACACGATAAATGTATGATGATGAGTCACGAAGAAAAATTGGACGATTATCTGATCGAAGCTTGGAGTCTCATCTCAGAAGAGGCCGTGTTACTTCAGTGGTATAAAGACTTCATTCCTCTCCTCCATTGTTTGCTCGAGAAATTGATAACATCAAAGCTCTCTTGGCAAAGAGTAAGGAGACGAAGCAAACAAACAGTTACTTGACAGACCTTTTCAAGCAAAAAGTCTGGATCGAATTGATGACTTATCATCACCTGTGAGGAAAGGAAAAAAAACAAGGCTACAAAAAAATGGATTCTTGGGAACTTTATTACCTATTGAACTGTAGTTCGTGCACTGCTTCTTGGAATCAATATTTGTTAGTTGAAAAAATTGTTTTGTGAGTTGTTTCTTATTTGAATAAACAATTTGAATAAACAATGTCTTTTGAAGCCAATGTGTCTGTCGTTTGTTTCATATTTTTGTAAAATATATATGCTCTTTGACTTCTTTCTATCCCTCACATAAAACTACCCAACCATTTCCAACACTAAACCGTTTTGATTCGGCTGCTTCCGCGTTTGTGGATAGTACATTGTATGTTTTGGCTTCCTGGCCGTGTGTGTGTCTATGGTAGATAGTGTGATTTTGGATAGTAGATTATATTGTTTATTTTGGCTGCTTCCCGTGTGTGGATGATAGATGGTGTGATATTGGATAGTAAATGATATTTTTTGTTTGGCTGCTTCCCCGTGTGTGTGGATAGAAAATGGTGTGGTTTTGGATAGTAAATGGTGTGGTTTGTTTTGCCTGCTTACCGGTGTGTGGATAGAAAATTGTATGTTTTATTTTGGATGCTTCCCGTGTGTGGATGATAGATGGTGTGATTTTGGATAGTAAATGGTGTGGTTTGTTTTTGGCTACTTCCCCGTGTGTGTGTGTGTGTGTGTGTGTGTGTGTGTGTGTGTGTGTGTGTGTGTGTGTGTGTGTGTGGATAGAAAATGGTGTGGTTTTGGATAGTAAATGGTGTGGTTTGTTTTGCCTGCTTACCGGTGTGTGGATAGAAAATTGTATGTTTTATTTTGGATGCATCCCGTGTGTGTGAATAGTAAATGGTGTGATTTTGGATAGTAAATGGTGTGGTTTGTTTTTGGCTACTTCCCCGTGTGTGTGTGTGTGTGTGTGTGTGTGTGTGTGTGTGTGTGTTTGTGTGTGTGTTTGTGTGTGTGTTTGTGTGTGTGTGTGTGTGGATAGAAAATGGTGTGGTTTTGGATAGTAAATGGTGTGGTTTGTTTTGCCTGCTTACCGGTGTGTGGATAGAAAATTGTATGTTTTATTTTGGATGCTTCCCGTGTGTGGATGATAGATGGTGTGATATTGGATAGTAGATGATATGGTTTGTTTTGGCTGCTTCCCGTGTGTGGATGATAGATGGTATGATATTGGATAGTAAATGGTATGTTTTGTTTGGCTGCTTCCTCGTGTGTCTGGATAGTAAATGGTGTGATATTGGATAGTAGATGATGTGGTTTGTTTTTGGCTGCTTCCCGTGTGTGTGTGTGCGTGTGTGTGTGTGTGTGTGTGTGTGTGTGTGTGTGTGTGTGTGTGTGTGTGTGTGGATAGTAAATGGTATGGTTTGTTTTGGCTGCTTCCATGTGTGTGTATGGTAGATGGTGTGATATTGGATAGTAAATGATATGGTTTGTTTTGGCTTCTTCCCCGTGTGTGTGTGTGTGTGTGTGTGTGTGTGTGTGTGTGTGTGTGTGTGTGTGTGTAGTAAATGGTGTGATATTGGATAGTAAATAATATAGTTTGTTTTGGCTGCTTCCAAGTGTGTGTGGATAGTAAATGGTGTGGTTTGTTTGGCTGCTTCCCCGTGTGTGGATAGAAAATTGTATGTTTCATTTTGGCTGCTTCCCGTGTGTGGATGGTGTGATATTGGATACTAGATGATATAGTTTGTTTTGGCTGCTTCCCGTGTGTGGATGATAGATGGTGTGATATTGGAGAGTAGATGATGTGGTTTGTTTTTGGCTGCTTCCCATGTGTGTGTGTGTGTGTGTGTGTGTGTGTGTGTGTGTGTGTGTGTGTAGTAAATGGTCTGATTTTGGATAGTAAATGATGTGGTTTGTTTTGCCTGCTTACCGGTGTGTGGATAGAAAATTGTATGTTTTATTTTGGCTGCTTCCCGTGTGTGGATGATAGATGGTGTGATATTGGAGAGTAGATGATGTGGTTTGTTTTTGGCTGCTTCCCATGTGTGTGTGTGTGTGTGTGTGTGTGTGTGTGTGTGTGTGTGTGGATAGTAAATGGTATGTTTTCCTTGAATAGTGTTTAGGTGTGTTCCAAAAAAAAAAAGAAGGAACAAATCTGAAAAAGTCAGTTTGAATTGAAGTTTCTCTTTGCGTATACTTTTTATCACGCTGTTAATACATGGCAGATTACATCCGCATACAATATCAAAGTGAAAGGACTATATACAAATGTCATTGCCTTTCTTTAATTCGGTTGTATTGCTTAGCCATCGTTAATCTTTAATTATTTTTTTTTAACGCATTTTGTTTTTAATACACGATTTCGGGCTTTCCATTGTTGTAACGGTATTTATGTTGTTTAGTTTGTTGCTGAAATTATCTATACTATAGTCTATAGCAAAGCGCTTAAGTTTCTTCAGTATTTTAATTTCACGCTCACAAAAGGATACCAAGTTTGTCTTGAAAGAGGATTGAAACTCTAAGTTACGCGGACGTGAACAAAAACATCTCTTTGTTACAAAAGTTAGGTGTTGTTGTGTTCATTCTAATCATGCTTGCCGTATATCTTTGTGTTTTGCAGGTTATATTATTTTTTATGTAAATATTCAAATCAATAGACAGACAACTTGGGTTTTTATCCATGAGGTTCACTGAACTTGCTTCGTTAATTCGTACAAATCCCAGATTCACAAGTTTGAAAAGAAAAGAAATAAAAAATATTAAAAAAAAACATGCCACTTAATACTGCACCACTCTTGACTATACCGATGTGAGTGTGTACGTCAAAATGTTGAAGTGAGATAAAAATAAATTGTCAGTTTCATAATGCGAACCAGTACCGTGACCGATCAGTAGCTGATGTGGTAAAAAGAAATTGTACGAGTACTGTGACCATTCAGTAGTTAATGTGATAAGAAGAAATGTTACAATACACAACGGAGAGATTTAAGTTCACATTCCAGTCTGCACTGCAATGGGAACAACTTGAGAGCGTATTTATTATTTTGCCATACTACCTTCGTACAAAACATTGCATCACCACTTATCATAAAGAATTTCATTGGCTAGACTAATTTTCTTACCGCGTTCACTTCGAATTGACTTCAGTAGCTCTTCACCTAGTTTCGAGATACCGGTAGGTCGTGTTTCACCACTAGATTATTTATATAAAAAACAGAAGTAAAACTAAAGCAAGAACAATCGTAGCCTGGGCAATACCACGGAAATTATGTCAATTTTAGAGTCAAATACATCACAGCGTATTTGGATTAACTATTTTGTGAGAACATTTTAGTCGTATTTGTCATCGGTTCACTCTGGTGATATTTTTAAATCGTGGACCTTTCCTATGGAATTGATTTTCTAAGTGGGATATGTTTCTTGGAATTTTTTTCAGGGAAAATATACCACAAAAACAAGCGTAAGTGTCCTGATTCTTTTTAAAAGTAGCTCTCTCTCTCTCTCTCTCTCTCTCTCTCTCTCTCTCTCTCTCTCTCTCTCGTAATACGTTTGATTGAAATCCTAATGGCAGATGTTCCCGTTTGAAGATACCTCTCCAAAATTTTAATCAGTAGGGACCATAATTTTCGTTTGTCATGTAATTTGTTTTTCAAACGCTACACCCTAAGTATGGCCTTACAAATAGTCAGTCAGTAAATCGTTGGATGAAATAAAATCTTGAGTTGACAAACTTGTACAATTCAGTTACCAGAGCTTTATCTTTATTTTTGGCACTGCAATGTGTCACGGAAATTTTTTTTAAGCATGAGATCTACCGTTTTTTAGAAAGGAAACAAATACAAAAATATTTCAAGAATGACGCGAGTAATCTTGCACTGTATAACCCTGCTTATGGCTAAGTTTGAAATAAAAATACCACAACCAAAACACAAGTTCGGAAGAATTGTAACAATGTAACAATGATTGACGCGAGTGACATTGCACTTTATGACCCTGCCTATGGTTAACTTTGAATTTCAAATCAAAACATGCATCTTAGACTGTCGATAGAACAAAGCATATTTTGCTGCTGCTTTTTTTCCCTTCGACTTAGAGTTGTTACAACTTGGCAACATTGTTTGTAAGAAACACAGGACATCCCTTAAATTTGAGATATGTTAAGAAGTCAGTCGACAATAAATATCATACTACCTTTTAATTAAATTGATGAATGAATGAAAACAATGAACATATTTCACGTCGAATGTATGATGTTCTTTATTATCCTTGTTTTGTTTTCCTTTCCTTCCTATAGGAGATTGTGTGATTTTAATTTCCTTCCCTTCTGTTTTGATAGGAGATTGTGTGGTTTGTTTTCAGGGTCACTCATGCCTCGATAATATATTAGCTTTCTTTGCCACCATTTTCCCCTTGTCACTAGACAGTCCCCTATACATATACAAATCATATTCCCCATGTTCCATTTCCCTTGAGGCTAGATAGGCCCAAATAGTTCCCATGTTCAATTCTCCTTGACGCTAGATAGGCCCACTATGTTTCAATTCCCTTGATGCTAGATAGGCCCAAATAGTTCCCATGTTCAATTCCCCTTGACGCTAGATAGGCCCACCATGTTCCGTTTCCCTTGACGCTAGATAGGCCCAAATAGTTCCCATGTTAAATTTCCCTTGAGGCTAGATAGGCCCACCATGTTAAATTCCCCTTGAGGCTAGATAGGCCCAAATAGTTCCCATGTTAAATTTCCCTTGAGGCTAGATAGGCCCACCATGTTAAATTCCCCTTGAGGCTAGATTAGCCCAAACTGTTTTTGACTGGATTTTCCATTGAGGCTAGAGTGCCCCATATTACTACTTACGGACTGACTAGGTGTAGCCAGAGGCCGCTGCTATAATGATGATAGACCGCCAGGAAAGTGCCAACGTATATATGCATGAAAATCTGGATGGCTGAAGTGACCTAGCTGGAAAGCGGGTCAAGGACATGTGAAATGTCAAGTAACCATTGGAAACGTATATAATAATGTCGTTATAGTGTTTTCATTATAGTGTTTGACTATAAGAAGTTCTTAGTGTTTGACTAAGAAAAAATGCCATTATAGTGTTTGACCATAAGGTCCTAGTGTTTGACTATGAGAAACTTCAGTAAAGTGTCTGACTATAAGAATTTGATTATAGTGTTTGAGTATAAGAAGGTCTTAGTGTTTGACTAAGAAAAATACCATTATAGTGTTTGACTATAAGAATTTCATTATCTGAGACAACTCAGTGATTATTGAACAATCCAATAATCATGTTTTTTTTTTATTGGATCCATATTATGTACCTTAGCATTTATGTTGGTCTCATGTTTCTTGATTATTAGTGTGAGAGAATAATACACCTTTTTATTGTCACTCGCATACGTGTTTGTTATTTCTTGAATACCAATTCAGGCTCAAAGGGTATTAGCTTACACTGTCATCTTTAACCCACTTCATACTGTTTTTCTTCCTATGTTTTCCCACCATGGCGAAGACAAAGATGTAATCATCGAAGCTGTCTCCTTTTAGGTCTTCCATTTTTTTCTGCTGAAACAAGCACGCAATCCGATTTGAATCGGAATAGTTCGGACTCGTCTCTAATGCACTTACTTATCGCTGCGGATAATTCTTTTCTGTTGTGGCCAAACGGCGGCCGTACGAATATACACTTCCGTGCATTTAATATTGTTCTTGTGTTCATTTTTTTTAAAAAAAAAAGTTGATTAGTTGTATACTCAACAGCCTAACATATATTGTTGTTAATGCTGGCAACTTCTCGTGTATGTTGATGTCTTCTATAGGTTGGCTCGGCATGACGTCACGGGCTTAGCGACCTACTTTCCGCCATATTGCGGAGGTGAAAACAATTGCTTAGTAACAGTACGGACAGTACGGTAGCGTTAGTTATGTTCGATATTGCAATTTGCAAACAGTTTTTGTTTACCTATAGTTTGTTTCTTATTTCTGTTTTCTGTTCAGAAGTGTTGCATAGTCTTCTGTACCAGCAGGATGAAAAACCATGAACGTGTGTCTGTCGAATATTTTTTGTGGTTCACAAACTTGATTGACATTATCCCTCCCCTCCTCTCTATCTGAAATGAGTTACGGATCTAATTCGTCATCATTGAGAACTATATTATGTACAGATGACCTATTCTGATTCTGGTAAAGGACTATGCCTTTTTAATAGTATAATAGACTACATGGCTCTGTGTGATAGACAGGGTTAAATGTAGGAACGGATAATAGGGGTAATCTAACGAAATATTGTCACTTGGTATGATTTTTTTTCTCCTCCCTTCAGGTTATTGCTTTATTATTTGGTAACTTCAACCTGGCTTCGAGCACGGTAGATATAACACGGTAGAAGACAAAAGTTATAATCGGAATGATTCGGTCTTTACTGTTCTAACCAATGTGGTGCACCATAGGCGCAGTGGCAGATGCTCTATCTGTTCGGGAAATGGACGAACCCGCCCATACACGAGTTTCCTGCTGCCTTGCAGGTTGGGTTTGGTTAGCCAAAGGCTAAGGGAGTAAACCATAAAAGAAAATCAGGAGTGGAGACCCTGAGTCAGTTGGACGATGTACTACATCCCCTTCTGGAAAACTCCTTGGTCTGGAGAGGGATGGGCTCCGCCAGACGACTTTTGCCCAGGACACACTGATAATGCTGGACCAATCTGAAGTTATCACCCGGGTCAACAAGGACCGCGCCTGCCGTTTTCCATCAGGACGGAGGTGACATATGTGCTACTGGTACTTTGCATAAAATCAGAACAAGAGACAACTTTGCCATCACCACCTGGAACATTAGAACTCTGGCGCAAACTGGAAGACTCCAAGAGTTGACACATGAGATGGAACACTACACATGGCACATACTTCTGTGAAGTAAGATGGAAAGCCCTAGGAGAACACCAAACTGGAGATGGGCATATATTATACTATAGTGGAGAGTTGGACAAGTTTATAAATGGAGTAGGCTTCCTTGTAAACAAAGCCATCAAGGGATCTGTTCTTGAATGTCGCCCCATATCTAGCAGAATCATCTACATTCGTCTGAAAACATCCCCCTTTAACATCACAATTATCCAAGTCTATGCTTCAACTACTGATCATGATGATGAAGAAATAGAGGAGTTCTACAACAAACTTCAAGGTATAATAAACATGGTAAGTAAAAAAGACATCCTTATTATCCAAGGAGACTGGAATGCCAAAGTTGGCAAAGATGCTCTAAAAGACTGGGATAATCATTGTGGACCTTCTTGCAATGAGCTTACCAATGAAAGAGGGAGACGGCTGCTTGAGTTCGCAAGCTACAACAACTTGGTACTAGCCAAAAGCCTGGGTCAACATAAAGCTTCCCGATGCTGGACATCGCATGCAACAAATGGTACCCATCATAACCAGATCGACTACATACTAGTTCAAAACCGGTACCGATCTGGCATCAACAGAGAAAAAACAAGAACGTTTCCAGGTACTGATGTTGGGAGTGATCACGACCTCGTAATTATGAACTTTTGAGTGAGGTTGAAGAAAATTAACAAGCCAAAGAAAATCAGGCTCAAATTCAACCTTGAACAACTGAAGGACCCTAACATCTGCAAAACATTCCAAGCCACAATTGGAGGAAAATTTGCTCCACTCCTTGTGATGGATGTTGATGTTGAAGTGATGACAGACACTTTCAACACTGTTATGACAACAGTTGCTAAGGACATCATTGGCCTCCATCACCCAAAGAAAAAACCCTGGGTTACAGAAGAGATTCTGAATCTGTGTGATGCCCGAAGAGACCTAAAAAACACCAGACACACAACAGGGGCAGTGGAATATCGATAAAAAACAAGAATGTCAGAACAAAATTGAAGGAAGTAAAAGAAGATCGGATTGGACAACAGTACACAGAAATAGAGAGCAGTCTGATAAAGAATAACAGCAAAAAGGCATTCCAAATTGTGAAAGACCTCACCAGAAAGAAGCATCCAAGAGTCAGTACCATTCAAGATGAAAATGGAAAATGCCTCTGTGGCGTTGCCCGACCCAAAATTAAATTAGAACCATGTGTTATCAAGTAAGTCGGACAAGCCACTGTTTATTGTTACACATGACCCCAGGCTAACACCATCCCTTACGTAAGTTTGCAATAGTTAAGAGAGGAAGCTGACCAAGCCCGTCAGAAGTGTAATTAGCAACTTGGGCTGGAAGGATGTTTTGTACATCAAAGAAGCTGCCAGAAGGAGTGGGCGTGCCTTATCTTCTGGATACGCTGACGGACCGTCAGATTGAATAAGTCGAGTGGATAGGGTCCCAGCGCTACCCAATCATAATTGAGATAGGGGTGGGACCCTGATTTCTTTTAAAATATAATATCTTTAACCGGCCGGCTAGCTTTAGTTCTCGATCATCCGTTAGAGAAGATTGTCTGAAGAATTGGAACTCCGTGCGGCCATACGTTAATTGGCGGGAAAAACTTAGGAACAGAATTCTAAGTGTAGCTTCTAAAAAGGTCAGTGAGCTATTTGTTCGATCTTTGCCGTCTGCGACTGCATTTAATTGTAGATCGTGTATATACGTATTATTACTAAACTCGTAGTAGGAATAATTATTTTGTGATGTTGATATGTTTGTATATTTTGAAGAATGGGTTCCTATTTGTAAAGAATCGTATTGCTTGCTAGCCGTCGTAAGAATTAATATTATTATAATTCGCTATGTGGTTATTTTATAGTACAATAGCACATTATCCATGTAATTATAGAAAGTGAATGGTATCTTTGAAATGATTTCACTGTGAGAAATTAATAATATGAATATTTGAATATTTGTGTACGCTTGTGGGAGTGTAGTGTACAGACATACGTCTGGCTGTCGTAATATTGTAAGTACAATAAGATCATATATATATATATATATATATATATATATATATATATATATATATATATACTTATGTGATATGATGTATGGATATATGTATGATATCGTGCTATTACGCCATTGTTTCCCTGTAAGAGTGTGTGGGAATTTCGATGTGTATGTATGCGTGTCCTAAAAGGTAATAACTTTATCTGATGGTTAATTGAAGATTTAGTGTGAGGTGAGATGTGATAAACCCTATGTTAACGCCTTGTGATTTTCACAGGAAGCTTCGAGGGACAGACTAGTGAGTGGTCCCAGTATTTCCGTTATCGACGGAAGAAAGAGAAGGCAAGAGGGAAATCTGGAGAGGAAGTTCGGGGAACAGACCAGGAAAAGTGGTCCCAATAGTCGGGATAAAGAACGGAAGGAAAGTGAAGGAAGGAGAGAAGTCGGGAGAGGTGGAATCCAGGAGGAGTGGGAGGATCGGATAAATAGATGAGTACAACCAAAGGCCAGGTGGAAAATCGAACTCACACTGAAAATCATAAGATGAAATAGGCTATCACTTAAAGGACGAGGGATTGTGTGACATTTAAATTTATAGGCTTCATTAAATTGTTATTGTTGAATTTCATCTTCGTGTTATATATATATATATATATATATATATATATATATATATATATATATATATATATATATATATATATATATATATATATATATATATATATATAATTTAACCGTCGGCAGTGCTGACTGGGGGCTCAGAGCCGTATACCTATTTGGTCTTTAATTTAAATTTAAATTCACGAGCCAGGTGGAACTTTCATAATATTTTAATCAATACTTTGGAAGTACCCCACCCCAACCTTTGCAGAACGCTACAGCCTCACAGAAGCAAGTGACATTGCAGAAAGATGGACTGAGTATTGTAAAGAACTCTACAACTATCCGTCCGCAGGAGACCCAGAGGTGCTTGAAGTTCCAAACTCCACAAATAATGATGATTTCCCCATTCCCAAAGAAGAGGTGGAGTCAGCAATAAGACCACTGACGAATGGAAAGGCAGCTGGAGTAGACAACATCTCAGCTGAACTTATCAAGAATGGTGGGGATTCAGTGATAGAACTACTAACAAAAATCTGCAACAAGATCTGGCAGACAGGCGAATGGCCAACACAGTGGACCCAGTCACTAATTATAACACTCTCCCAATAAGGCAATCTCCAGCTATGCCAAAATTACAGAACTATCAGTTGGATCAGCCATGCTAGTAAGGTAATGCTGAAGATCATCTTGAACAGACTGAACCCACAAGCAGAAGAAATAATCGCTGAAGAACAGGCAGGGTTCCTTTGTGGAAGAAGCACAACAGAACAAATTTTCAATCTTAGGGTTCTACGTGAAAAGTACTCACAACATCAACAAGACATCTATCATGTGTTATAGATTTCAAAAAAGCTTTTGATAGAGTGTGGCATGAGGCATTGTGGGCCACAATGAAGAAGTACAACATGGGTCAAAAGTTGACCAACACCAACAAGCAGCTGTACGCCAAGGCTACCAGTGCAGTAATTGCTCAAGTTTCTGTGGGGGACTGGTTCAAGACTACAGTTGGAGTACGGCAAGGCTATCTCCTGTCACCCACGCTTTTCAACATCTGCTTAGAGCGCATCATGAGCGAAGCCCTGGAAAACCACTGTGGGACAGTCAGCATTGGAGGGCGTAACATCACCAACCTCCGCTTTGCAGACGACATTGATGGGCTGGCAGGCAGTGAAGATGAGCTTGCCACCTTAGTGAAGAACCTGGATAAAACATCTTCAAGATTTGACATGGAGATAAGTGCCGAGTAGACAAAGCGGATGACAAACAGTGGCAAACAAATCTCAACCAAGATTAAAGTCAGAGGACAGGAACTGGAAACAGTGGGCCAATTCAAATATCTTGGTTCCATAATCACGTAAGAGGGATCAAGAGCAGAAATTTTGTCACGAGCAGCACAAACAACGGCAGCTATGTCAAAGCTAAGACCCATCTGGAGAGACAAAGAACATCTGTCTGAAAACTAAAATCAGACTATTTAGAGCACTAGTCATCTCAATCTTTCTGTATTCATGTGAGGCCTGGACCCTGACAGCAGAATTACAACGAAGAATTCAGGCACTTGAAATAAGATGCTAGAGAACCATACTTGGCATCTCTTGCATGGACCACATCAGAAATGAAGAAGTGTGCAGCACCATCAGGCACAAAGTAGGCCATTATGAAGACCTCCTTACCATTGTCAAAAAGAGAAAGCTGAAATGGTATGGCCATGTCACTAGAGCCAACAGTCTATCCACAACAGTACTGCAGGGTAGTGTCCAAGGTAGAAGAAGGAGAGGTAGACAGAGAAAAAAGTGGAGTGACAACATCACAGAATCGACCAGGAAATGTTTTGCAGAGACACAGACATTGGCACATGATCGAGTCAAGTGGAGGGAATTGGTCAGATGTTCAGCAGCACAGTGCCGCAACGACCACACTAGGTCAAGAGACTGATGATGATGTGATAATCATGAAAATTTCACATCTTATTCTCCTGTCAGTATAGTTCAAAACACGCTACACAGCAATTTTGGTTAGACAGGAAGACCCTGACGCCCCAAACATAAATAACAGCGTCAGGTCTGATATGTAGGACTATGTCCGACAATGACCTATAGCAGAACAATGATAATAATATGACATTAAAGACACAAATAAAAATGAACTAATGATTTTTGTTGAAATGATGCCTGTAAGATTCTGACTGAGGAATTAAAGTAAATTCTTCATGCATCTATTGGCTTTTATACTGAATCAACACTGCCCCCAACCCCTCTTTTTTACATTCATTACTTTTACAGAAAGGGGGTATTTTGAATATTTTCCTGGGACAAGAGAGCTAAAAGAATAAGTATGTGCCTTATACATGAATAAAGTTCACTAGTACTTAATAAATTAGCATACTTTTCATCACACCTCAACCATCTAGAATTTTAGATACATGCATTTAACTCTGTAGCAGACACAAGCAATAGAAGTTGGCGGCTCATTTGAAGCACAAGTTACGCATTTTATCTCCTGTGCTAGTCTAACTGTGACAGGCAGTCACCAACAAGTCAACCAGTTTCCAAGCCTAATTCAAAGTAAATCTAAACCACATTACAGATTTAGCTTATGTGTGAAGTTGTGAACTTAAAAATGCAAAGTTGGTGATAAGCCCATGCCTTCTACCTTAAATATTAGAGAGCTGTCAAAATGCGAAACTATCCAGTGAGCCCTAAGAATAATTTGCATCTTCATAAATATATTTCGTAGAAATAGCCGAGGACTTTCCGATTGACCAAGCAATAGTACGGATTTTCTGATTGACTAAGCAATGGGTAAGTGGAGATATTTCGAAGGCAATATAGATACTATCAGATTTTAATAATTTAAAGCTTAAATGGAGATTAACTTTGGATTAGAATATGTAAGTGACTTCAGTTACTCGAATCTAATCAAAGTGTTTATTGGAAAGCGTTCGAGTTGAATCTACTTTCGATTTCAGAAATATCAGTATGACTCAAAACAGAAATATTTGGCTATTAGTTCAAATGTAATCAGTGTTACATGCCAACACTGTCTCTGAATGGTTGGTATTAATTTTGTAAGGTAACTTTTGCATCTCTACGGTTTAGTTCTACAATGTAAGCGTATCACATGTTATTTATGTTTTAGTGCTACACCCAGAAGATAGATATCGTAGTCCAGTCCTACAATGTAAGACAGCACATGTTATTTTTTGTTTTAGTGATATATATATATATATATATATATATATATATATATATATATATATATATATGCGTCGAAATCTTACATGTAGGACTATGTTGAGATCTTACATGAAGGACTACTCTACAGTTTTGTTAGTTAAGAACTAAACTAGTTCTGCAATATAAGATATAGCACAATGTTGTTTTTGTTTTAGTGCTATGTCTTAGAAAGTTACAATCAAAATAACATCCTTGAATAGCAGGTTCTGATGTTGGGTTGACATTGGAATGAGTAGTCAAAGTTTCAGGCATATGTCACACTTAGCAGCCTATATTGACACTCATCCACTAATTTATGTGTAATTAGTATACTTACTGTTCTGTCTTTTTCCTGTTGGAATGAAAATATGACCCTAGCAAAATTGCACATTTTCATGTTCTATTGACATGCATTTGAATTTGTTGTAATGCGATGGTTGTCAAAGGTATGCTGAAGTATGTTAAAGTAGACACTTGGGAGATATGTTTCGAAATGAAACGTTGGCTACAGTTCCAGTAGGCATAATATATTTTATTCATTAAAGAATAATATTCAACTTTTCACAATTTAGGCATTCACAGCTTTCATCGCTTTCCAGCAAACTGAAATGTAGACCAATGAAACTTGAAAACAGGTTAATTTCTTTTTTGAGAATTAGAATTTATTAGAGAAAAGACATCAGGGTAAGTAAAGTCTGAAAAAAACCATTATAATTTTATTGGTAGAAAAGCATCTTTGTTAGTTGCCAGTTTTGTGAGATTCCTGAAAATTTGACTTTCGTTACATTCGTCATCAATGATCAAAACATGCTATGCAGCGCTGCTATTTAGGCAGTAAGACTCATCACCCCCAGAACAAAAATATCGGGTGATGTGTCTTGAGTTGTAGGATTAGGAACTAAACCATCTATAGTAAAAGTCACATAATCATGTTAGCGCCTTTGCTTATATAAATTTAAAGATATACGAGTGTGCACATACAACATTCATTATGTGATAAATGTAATCTTCTAGATGTGATGTTTAAATTATTATGTCAAATATCTCATCATTAATGAAAATAATGACCACAAAACATCAATTTTTTTATTGGCCAAGAAAGAATGCTCCTAGCTGATTTCATGCTCTGCCATTTCCATAAGACCATGCAGAAGTGATGTGCTGTAGGGAGCTGTTAATTTCTACTTTCATTGTTTGCATTCATTAGCTTGTATTGTGCATTATGAGACCAGTGACAGGTTAGATAGTCTGCAGTGACCATTTCAGAGATGACGATTTTGATATCGTCTAAAAAATTAAATGGTCGCTTGTTATTACGACCATCAGACGACTCCTGCCAAATGCAGTACCAGGCATATTTTCTCGCCATGGGTTACAGCAGGGCTAACAAAATGTAGACCAAGAAAAGCCAGTGTACAGAATTGACAGCAGGTACTGAGCTAGGGAGGGTAAAATATTTGTACATTATTATCTTGATACAGTAGAACCTGTCTTGAAAGACCACCCTTTCTGCCATAAAAGTTTGGTCTCTAAAGAAAGGTGGTCTCTCATAACAGGTAACTATGCTATATAATCATTAAATTTTTGCCTTGATAATATGGTCTCTCAAGACAGGTGTTCTCACATAGCAGTGGTTTTTCAAGCTAGGTTTCACTATATATTATTATTGGTTTTCAGCTCCTAACCCATGTCACAAATATACATAGCAAAAGAACAATCAATGGGAGAGGGCAACTTTAGTGGGAAGGTGTTTGCAAACCATAATAACTCCACCCATACCCACCAAAATGAATCCTGCTTTACCATTTTGAATGTGTGTGTTTGTGTGTGAGTCTCTGATTTTAGTTTTGCCTATTCACCGATTATTATCCCCCCCCCCCCGAAAACATTCATTTGTATACCCATGCTCTTTTCATGCCTGTTAAACAACAATAATAATAATAATAATAATAATAATAATAATAATAATAATAATAATAATGACAAAACAAGCTTGTTTCTAAAGACAAAATGTGAATACTTGATGTAGTGATTGTGTCTAATTGTAAATGCTAATTACCTCCTCTTTGTGTTGAGGCACTAGTAGTAAATTACATTGTTTGCCAGAATATACACAACTGTGTCAATGGATGACAGTCTAGGTCAGAGTCAAATCCACAACCCATTGATTGTGAGTGGGAATACTAGTGTCCATTCAGTGTATATATATTTAGGTACTGAATGAGAATTTTGATAACCAGCACCCATAAAGTGTACTAGAGAGAACCAGTGTTCTAGAGAGAACTGAAAACAGTGATATATATTATAAAGATATAACAAAGTTTATTTAGTTTAGTGATTTATGAGTGATCTGTACACGTGTGTATAGGGAGGTGTCAAGCTTTGCCAGATTTTTGCATACATACTAACTGGATGGCTCTTAATTGTCAAAAAATAATTTGAAGACAAAAATTTTTCATTGCTATGGAGGACTTGTACAATGGCAGTTTGGTGTTGGACTGGGTCATGAAAGGTCATATTGGATTGAACTATTACTAGTTCAGGGGGAATCAATGTATGATTGCATGAACAAGAAGTTGCAAGCTCTTTCATTTATCTCCTATATGGATGTTCAACTATGAATGGAATAGAGGAGTAACATACAAGAAGTTTTAGTTTTTAAATTATATCTATGACAATTCTTCAAAATGATAATTAAGAATGATGCAAAAATTCAACTAAAATAATTCTGAATTGACAATTGTGTTTCTACTGACTTTTTAGTGTATGAAGGAAGATTTATATGGGGAAAATAGGT
Organism: Unio delphinus; assembly: GCA_029339505.1. NCBI lineage: Eukaryota > Metazoa > Mollusca > Bivalvia > Unionida > Unionidae > Unio > Unio delphinus. The sequence goes on from JAQISU010000174.1 coordinate 7,508,639, forward strand.
AGTATATATGGCTTGATATGAAATACACTACATTCCATACAGAAGATATTTACAAAGTGACATCATTTTTCCCTGACTGTGTTTTGTCAAGCTTTGTTTATAAATGATGACATTGTCACATGTGTTTTTGTTTGAAGAACAACTTCTTCCCAATTCAGGTGCATTTTCTCTTGCATCATAGCATGTGACAAAAAAAGCATTTTAAACAGGATCACCCCGCTTGCTTGACTGTTCCTAAAAATGTTGATGTACGTTATTAAATATTTTAGCATTTTGCAAGGAATTTAGCCAATATTCATCAATGGAATTAGTATGGACAAGGTGTGAAATACAATGAATAAATACAACTTAAATATATGTGTAATCAGATTGTCATAAATGACATCTAAAGCTGCAAAAAGTGTTTCAGGGCATACACAAGCAAAGTAAGAGTTGTTCTTTATAATTCTCCCCCAATGGAATTCACTTGGATGGTCCAGGGATCATGGTGGCTTTAAAAAAAGTTGTAGCTAAGAAAAAGGACATTGTAAATATTGTCACCAGTAATCATTTTTATGATAAAGTACTTGTTTATATCGATATCCTCATGAACAAGGTTATAATATCCACATTATAGTTTTTGTATAAATCCCTGTTTGTATGTAACCCTTGACAGATTTCAAGGAAGAAAATCATTAATGTGATAAGAAAGCACAGAACTTAGACATTTAATTCATTGGTTTATAATTTCTAACTAGGCTAAAACCAGGGTGACCATAATACTGTCATTGTCTGTGTGTTTCATGCTTAACATAGTTTCCATACTTACATGGTGCCATATGACTTACACTATGGGCAAGTACTGACAAAACATCCACATTGGTACAATAGCCTTAAAGATGTGCAGTAGACCAATAAAATGAATGTGAATATATTCTCAGTTAACAAAACAGATGCCGTTTCTGAGTAAGCTGAGCAATGGGCTTTCTACGCACTTATAATTGGTGAATGGTGAATATTTCTTTAGGGTTTCTTTTCTTTATCATTATTAGATGCCTCAGATACACATTTATGTGAAGATAACAGATAATTCGGGTTTGTTGAGGAAACAAATAGTTATGTTTATATTTCTCATACCAAATATACTCGGCAAAGAATAAATTGGTCATTTTGCGTATCTAAGAGATACATCCACATTTTTCTGACGCCGTTTGAAACGTGATGCAAATAAAAACATAAAAATATGTAGTGAAATACAATAATAAGGAAAGAAATTATCAGTGACCTACATGCATGATTATAAACGACGATTGTTATACTGCATGAATCTTCAACGCACTTTAATAATTTACTTGTAGTGAAATGCTTCCTAAATTCCAAAAATGATCACCGAATGCTGCATTATTAGTTTTTTTTACAGACATACTAGGATCTGCATTCCCACCAATGAAACTTATACGAGTCAAACACCTGTACCATATATATAAGCATTAATTATCATCATCACACTAAAAGAAGGATCGAAGAAACATATCACATAGCATATGCGCCCCCTCCCCCTGTAAATAATTAGGAATAAATACGTTTATTTAGTAAGCAGTGTTATATGCATATTTGAGTTAAGGAAATAAGGTGGAAAATAAGATGTTAACATATACATGTATATACCCCCGCCTGGATTCATGATTGGTGACACACTAGTTCTTCAAAAGATCGCAACCATTTGAAAATGAATTGACGACTTGTGCCTCAGTTAAGAACGTGCCCAAAGTTAGTAATTACTCATAACTTGCTTAGCAAAACAATACCCGGGTCATTTGATATACCTAAATCTAAGTATATTTTTGAATCCGTTTGAAAAGTAAATTTTCACAGAAGATCATTTTATGTACGAAAAATAATAGGATGACCAAAAAAATTATAAAATTTTGTGTACGAAAAAATATGATAGAATTAATTATTTTTATGGCTTGATGATGTACGAAAAATTAAAGGGTATGAAAAATAACATGAAATACGGTATATATTTATTAGTTCAGACAATCGCTATGCATTTTTAAAATACATCAGAGAAAGCCAATGAGGAGATAAATGTTGGTGTGCCATCTTAATAAGTTTCAATAACTTGATTTTGTCTCAAAGTCCACAGTTTTTGTATTATTTATTTCCTAGACACAAACCTAAAGTCTAACATTTAAGCAATAAGAATTACCGTTTAGCAAGTATTATTGGATGGTATCTTAGATGAGTGAAATACAAATGATAAATTTACATTTTTGGTGAGAGGACATTGTAACAAGCCTTTCAGTTGTAAAAATGAGTGACTTTCTGTTGATGAGTCATTTTTAACCCTGGCCAAATCATCTTCATTTAACATGTTGAACCATAGCAGCCAGGTTACAATGTTTGTCCATCATGTTCAAGACAATGCTCATGTGGTCCTTTCTTTATGCATGAGATAATTACTTGTGGCATACATCCACTTACTTCGTAACCTAACCTATTATATACCTGTTACAATGTATATTTTACTATAAGATAAAGTAGATGCACACACAAGATTTTCAGTTAAACCAGCTATTGATCCATTCTGAAGAGAAGAGTCTTTCAGTGGATGATCCCTAAGGCCAGTTCAGGCATTTTGTAGTCAAAAGTTCACTGACTCCTGTAAGGCATGTCTGACCTAATGAACCAAATCTGGAGGGATGATTTGCACCTATCGTAAATTTTACTCAAAACTACAAATGAAAGAATAGTTTGTATATTTTAATGAATGTAATTCTATGAATTAAAGTTTCAATTAACAGCTTCAAAATTTTATCTTTGCCTAAATAGTCATTTTCTTTCCTGTTTCAGCCCAACCAACAGATGATACACCAAGGGAGTAAGTATGACTGGACTTCACTCACGGCTTAATATATTTGTTTATATTATATCACTTAGAGATTCAGGGTTTTTTAGGGCACACTCTGTTCCCTATCCATGTAACTCACAAATGAGTGATGTCCAGAAAATGGTTTGAAATGTGTCCTAGGGTGAATGTTTTCCTGAAAATGGTAATAAATGTATCCCAGGATGAGTGATGTCCTGAAAATGGTAATAAATGTATCCCAGGATGAGTGATGTCCTGAAAATGGTAATAAATGTATCCCAGGATGAGTGATGTCCTGAAAATGGTAATAAATGTATCCCAGGATGAGTGATGTCCTGAAAATGGTAATAAATGTATCCCAGGATGAGTGATGTCCTGAAAATGGTAATAAATATAGCCAGGGGTGAGTGATGTCATGAAAATGATTCTTAATGTATCCAAGAATGAGTTATGTCCTGAAATTGGTTATAAATTTAGCTCAGATGAGTGATGTCCTGAAAATGGCAAACAATGTAGCACAGGGTGTTCCAAGCCCTGAAAATGGTTATAAATTTAGCCCAGGATAATTGATGTCCTGAAAATGGCTAGCCCTGAAAATGGCTAGGAATGTATCCCAGGATGAGTGATATGTGTAATAGTATAAGTTTGTATGCCATATACTGTTAATGATGCTGACAACTGGACTCTGGGGTGGTAAGGAACATCAATTTTTCAAAGCAAACAATTTGATTGGGCAGTTTCTTTTCTTTGCTCAATACATTTTATAAATAGCAAAGTTGCATGTTTTTTTTAAACTTTATTTTTATGTTGCAATGACAGCTTTAATGGTGTGTATTACTATGTCTGTATGTTAAAGAAACTGCCCAATCAAAATGTTTGCTTTGAAAAATTGATGTTCCTTACCATCCCAGAGTCCAGTTGTCAGCATCATTAACATTATGGCATACAAACTTATACTATTACAGTGGTGTAAGGGGTGCTCTTGGAAGGGTAGCACCTCTGGTGGGAGTAGCAGTCGTATCCTCTTGGGGGTAGCTAGTCCACCTTTGGTCCTCACTTGGCACCAAGCTCTCACCTGTGGCTCCAAGAAGCTATAGCATGCACAGCGGCCACACCACGGGCAACGGCTTCGACTGGCCGGCTAAACCAGGTTGAGGGTAACTGGCAGGTCTCAAACCTTCGTTGAGTCAGGGATTGTCACTCCTCGCATGTGAAGACTGGACCTGGCGGACTGCGCGGAGGAACCACCAGCTGGTCAACGGGCAGAAAGACGGACCCAGCAAAGCGTTGTGGAGCGCTAAGAGCACGGCATGACACGTAGGATGCCTTGGTCATCCACTGCATCCAGTCTACATTCCGGTACGTCATGCCACTGGAGAAAATGGGGCCTGGACGAGAGAGTGAGGCTGACGTAGCACAACTCTCCCTCACTTTAATCCAATTCATGCGCAAGTCATTCATGTCGTCATCATCATCATCTGTTCCAAGCTGCGATGCGGCAGGTGTGGATGCACTGGCAGCCGTAGTGGCGGACGTGCACACAGGCGGCTCAGGCCATAGGGTCGTCTTCCATTGACCTGAAGCAGAAATGCATCTCGGCAGCCGTCTGAGCGACTAAGCAGACCTTTTTAGGATAGCGCTGCTTACCTCCATAGCCTGAGAAAGGGGCTAGAAAAGGTGCCCCCAAAAAAGCCTGCTTCAACCACCCCGACCAGCTTACCGGGGCTAGAGGGAATCCCATTCTTGCGGTCGAAACACAAAGAAAACCCAAAAGGTTCCACTCACTCTTGGTGCGTGGAACATACGCACTCTACTGGATCGTGCAGAGGCTGACAGACCGGAGAGAAGAACTGTCCTGATTGCAAGAGAACTTGCCCGCCACAAGATAGAGATAGCAGCACTGAGTGAAACTCGCTTTGCCAACGAGGGCCAGCTGACTGAAGTTGGAGCTGGAAACACCTTTTTCTGGAGTGGACGTGGCACTGATGAACGTCGTGAGGCTGGAGTTGGTTTCGCAGTCAAATCGAGTTTGGTGAATAAGATCTCTACCTTACCAAATGGAATTAATGACAGATTAATAATAATGAGGCTACCATTACATGGAAAAAAGCAAGCCACACTCATTAGTGCTTATGCACCAACCATGACAAGCTCGGAGGAGGCCAAAGACAAGTTCTACGATGATCTGGAAGCCCAAATTGCTTCGGTACCAAAGTCAGATAAACTAATCATTCTTGGTGATTTTAACGCCCAAGTTGGCACGGACCATATCTTGTGGAAGGAAGTTATTGGTAGACATGGCATTGGCAACTGCAACAGCAATGGACTTCTGCTCTTGAGGTTGTTTGCAACTTACAATCTTCGGATCACAAACACTGTATTCCGTGTGCAGAACCGTAATAAAACAACTTGGATGCACCCACGGCCTAAGCATTAGCATATGATCGACTACATCTTAGTACGCGGGACTGACAGGCAGGATGTCCGGGTGACTAAAGCCATGTGTGGTGCCGACTGCTGGACAGACTACAGGCTGCTGATTTCCAAGATGAATCTCAGAATTAAATCTCCCAGACGTCCACAGAGAATCAAAGTCCCAAAGCGGCTCAATATCTCCTGGTTGAAATTATGCAACACTGAGCAAGCTCTGTCTGCAGTTATAAAAAGCAAGCTAGAAACCACATACTCTGACACCAACAACGTAGAGAAATGCTGGGAGGACTTAAAACATCTGGTGTACTCTACCGCATCTGAAACCCTTGGCATAACTGCGCGAAAGCACCAAGACTGGTTTGACGAGAACTGTGAAGAAATACAGTCCCTGCTAGAGGAGAAGCATCGTCTCCATCGTGCGTACAACATCGACCCCAAGTCCACTGCAAAGAAAGATGCATTCAGCAGGGTCCTCCAATCTGTGCAGAAAAAACTGCGTGAGATGCAGGACACATGGCTGAGCCGAAAGGCTGATGATATCCAATCCTTTGCCAACAGACACGACATGAAGAATTTCTATAGCGCTCTTCGTGATGTTTATGGCCCAGTAACAGCCGGCACAGCCCTTCTATTGAGCACAGATGGCAGCACTCTGATGACCGAGAAGGAGAAGATACTGGAACGCTGGGCGGAACACTTTGACGGTGTCCTCAACAGACCCTCTTCCATCAATGATGAAGCTATCAACCATCTACCACAGGTGGAGATCAACGAGAGACTGGCTGATCCTCCAACAGTGCTGGAAACTCATAAAGCCATTGAGCTCCTTTATAGTGGAAAAGCTCCAGGAGCAGACTCCATCCCAGCTGAGATCTACAAGTCTGGTGGGCCTAAGCTAGTGGAAAGACTAACAGAGATGTTCTGTGGGATGTGGAAGCAGAAACGCATACCACAGGAATTCAAAGATGCATACATTGTTCATATTTACAAACGCAAAGGTAATTGCCAATCCTGCAACAATCATAGAGGTATCGCTCTACTCTGCATCGCAGGTAAGATCCTCGCCAGGCTACTGCTGAACAGACTCACAAAGCACCTTGATCATGGCCTACTACCAGAAAGTCAGTGTGGCTTTAGAAAGGAGAGAGGCACCATCGACATGATCTTTGCTGCCAAGCAGTTGCAAGAAAAGTATTTTGAGCAAAATGTCAAGCTATACACCACCTTTGTAGACCTGACTAAGGCATTCGACACTGTCAGCAGGGAAGGCCTTTGAAAAATCATGGCCAAATTTGGATGTCCAGAGGTCTTCATTGAAATGGTGAGGCATTTTCATGACGGCATGCTTGCCAGAGTTTAGGATCAGGGTAACTACTCCGAACCCTTTGCAGTCACCAATGGTGTGAAACAAAGATGCGTTTTAGCCCCCACTCTCTTCAGCCTCATGTTCTCCGCAATGTTGATGGATGCTTTTAAGGATAGTGATTTGGGAGTAGGTATCCGTTACTGTCTGGATAGGAAGCTATTCAACCTGAGGCGGCTTCAAACCAAATCCAAAGTCCAAATTGCGAACATTCGCGACCTCCTGTTTGCAGATGACTGTGCCCTCAATTCCAACATGGAGGCAAGCATGCAGCAGAACATGAACCTGTTTTCCACAGCTTGCACTAACTTCGGACTCACCATCTCTTCCAGCAAGACCGAGGTTCTGCATCAGCCAGCCCCTGGAGAAGATTACCTGGAACCATCTATCACTGTCAATGGCCAAAAGCTCAGAAATGTTGACAGATTCACATACCTCGGCAGCACTCTCTCACAAGCAGTTCACATAGATGATGAGGTCAATACAAGGATTGCCAAAACCAGTGTAGCTTTTGGCAGACTCCGCTCTAATGTCTGGGATAGGAGAGGCATCAGGCTTGCCACCAAACTAAAAGTCTACGCAGCGGTTGTTCTCCCCACCCTCCCTCTATGCTTGCGAGACCTGGACTGTGTATAGCCGCCATGTTAAGAAACTAAACCACTTCCACATGAGCTCCCTGAGAAAACTATTGAAAATTAGATGGCAGAAGAAGGTACTGGACACAGAGGTGCTCACGCAGGCTGGCATGACAAGCATCCACACCATGCTGTGCAAGGCACAACTCCGATGGGCTGGCCATGTCATCCACATGCCAACAGAACGCCTACCCAAGAAAATCTTCTATGGAGAATTACAGCAAGGCAAGAGATCTCATGGCTGTCAAAAAGGAGGTACAAGGACATCCTCAAGGCCTCACTAAAGAACCTAGGCATTGATCCTGACAGCTGGGAGAGTGTCGCTGCTGATCGATCAACTTGGCGCAGTCAAGTTAATGCCGGTGCGGCAGCCTTTGAGCACAAAAGACTGGTGGATGCAGCTGAGAAACGTGATCTACGCAAATCCAGGAACAGCAGTTCTGTAATTCAGTCAACAACCTGCACATCCATGTCCCCACTGCAACAGACTATTCCGGGCCCAGATCGGACTGATCAGCCATCTCTGGAGCCACCCTCCATGAATCGATGACATTGAATGGTCCTCATCGACATCGATGGACAAACATCATGTTAATACTGATATCCATTTGTACATAGCTGTGCTAGTACATTAATCCTGCTGTCCATCCATATGCATGCATGCCTGCCCTGCCATCCTGTTGTCCATTGCTATGCCTGCCAATCCATTCAGGATGGATGATCCTGAATCTGTTTTGACATAAAAGCACAATCGCTATTAAACTCTGATCCATAAAATGTTACTGATCATTCTCCTAAATAGATGACTCAATTAGATTTTAAGGCTAGGACATTTCGTCAACTTTTGACACATTTTTTAAACCTTTTTAAAACTTGACTTTTTGACAAAATACTTATCATCACAAGTCTAACAAAATGCCACCTGAACCTGGTAGATGAAATTTGGAAGGCATCCTTGTTTACATATATCTATATAACTTCATTGGCTTTTCAATGCCATTATTGCACAAATTCAGATTTTTTCGTAGTTTTGAATTTTTTTTGTTGCTCTTAGTTTTAGTCTATATTAGAAACAGATTTAGCTGTGGCCTTTACTTCAAGCATAAACAAATGCCTAGAAAATATGGTCACTTTAAAATTGAAAGCACTGCGATAAGAACAAGAATTTGCAAAACCGTAAAAGACATTTTCACCTTGAAATCAACAGAATTCATTATCTTTTATATTCTTCACTTGGAATTTCTGTTAACGTCAATTTTTTTTCTCAGTTCTGTATGTTTACACAATAAAATTGTTGCATCATAAAATCAGAACATTTATTCTTTATTAATATTAAAGGCATTTTCTGTGAAATTACTACACTATTCTCTGGTAGATTTTATAGTTTTGAAAACATGAATTTTTAAAATGTTGATTTTGTTTAGTAATGTGTCAATTGCTTGCATTTCGTAATATATAACCATCAAAAGTGCATCCATCAGCACGTAGGAGTAAAGGGTGGACATAACTGATATTCTGTTGAATGCACAAATATATATACATGAACCTTCAACCAATAATTGAAACAGAATAGACTCCACTAATGGAAAAATATACATCCAGAGGAATTGCAGATTCAAAGAATTGTGGTCAAGGACCAGTCATTAACAGCCTTTAGGATGAATTTTGAGTCAAGGGCCAGTTGCTAACTGCACATAGGATGAAATTTGAGAGTCAATGGCCAAACTTGTTAACTGCCCATAGAATGAAATTTGAGAGTTCAGATCCAGTTGCTCACTGCTCATAGGATGAAATTTGAGAGACAATGGACAGTTACTAACTGCCCATAGAATGAAATTTGAGAGTCAAGGGCCAGTTGCTAATAGCCCATTGGATGAAATTTGAGAGTCAAGGGCCAGTTGTTAACAGCCCATTGGATGAAATTTGAGAGTTTGAGCTTTTAGGACTACCATATAAATGTCCATATACTTACATAAAGCACTTTTGATTTTAATTAATGCCAATATTTCTCTTATTTTTATTGTAGGAAGTCTATATTTTATTAAGTAAAAATTATGATTATCATGTTAATAAGATAACTGTGTGGGATTTCCAGATTCACAACAGAACACTTTTGACGATGATATAAATATAAGGTTTAATAATGAATTACTTGAATGAGCAATTACTTATGAATACGTTCATGTATATATAAGCCAAATATTGGATTGATTAACCTAAGAATGCACAAATGTAATAATGAAAAATACAAACAAATTACTTCACAAAATACAGACAAGGGGTGAATGATTCAGTGATTACACAATGGAAAGATGCATATAGATTACTCTACAGTAGTAAACAATGTGGAATTTTACTCGTGTAGTAAAATGAATTCACTCACATAGTGAAATTATGCACACAAAAAAGGGACAGATATACAACTTATCTTTACAGTCCTGAAAGATCCAATGGGTTTTACAAACCCCACAATTAACCCATATGGCTACAAGATTATATGTAAGGAGATACACTCCATCATCAGCACTTTATTTCAGCTCCACGGCTGCTACAGTTCAGCTTCACAGCTACTATGGTTAATTCTTGTGGTTGGTTTTACAGCTTGCACCACGTCAACCTCGATCACTCTAATAACTTTGAATGCTCTGGTCACTCTAGACACTCTAGATGCCCCAATCAGTCGGGACGTTCCAGATACTCTGGATGTCACTACATAGCTCTAACAGCTATTCACAGATGAAAAAATATAACCAATACCATCTACTATACATGACATGGGCATACAAATGCAATAATGTTATACATGGTAAGTTATACAGATTATATGACCCACACAATAATTACAAAACAATAAGTTCAGAAATAAACCTAACCCTGCTCGATAAGAATCCTACCGTTACATTAAACATTTCTTAGAAATGTAGCCTTATATTACTAATATAAATCCTTCGCTAAGTCACAAACAAGAGTAGAAATATATGCATTATACTGCATAAACCAAAAGCTACAAAACATGCAAAAAATAGATGTGGTAGTACAATAGTGATATCGTATATACAAGAAATTAATAAACTTACATACCTCTACAGCTGACATGTGCAAGTTCTTATAGTAGACCGCTGACGGACAAGACAATCCATAATGTAAAGAGCTTTACGTACGGTGAGGTATTTATACACAGATATTGTCTGTCCACTGAAGGCATTCGGTTCTTCCTATTGAAAGCACTTCACACATGTGGCATTGGATCGACCAAACTCACTTTTTTGAAATATGTCACAATATAAATTAATCACCCTTGGGTATCATTGTATGCTAAAAATGAAACTTGAGTAGATGTATTTAATAAATAAAAGGGTTTATACCATTCCATGACAATCATATTACAAGCAAGAAATTTATGTACATGTATACATATTCTTTCAGATCTGCAACACCATATATTACTAAAGAACAGTATGAAAGTGAAAGTTACACATGGAACAAGGACAAGAAAAGCAAAGTTTTGTTGTTTGTGTTCAATGAAGGCAGAAATAAGGAACGAAAATTATATGAACGCAGGCCATCTGAATGGGAGGAGCAGGATTTGAAAGAGTGTTTCAGGAAGCTCATTGGTGATATGGATTTCAGGGCATATAGGAACCGTAAAGTGACAGAGTTACCAGCTATATTTGATCATGGTATACTTGCTCGAAAAATATATACTACTTTTTGCTGAAACAATCCAGAGACACTATTATGCTTAATAACTGTTGTACATATACTGATTTTCTAATTGTTTCTTCCAGCCATATTAAACTTTGATTAATTTTACCAAATTATTAGAGTTGTATAAAACAAATGTTTAGACGAAGTTGCTGTTAAGTACATTACACTCATTGATTCCCATATTCAATGTTAAGCAACAAAAAGTTCTAATTTTGCTATGATACTTTTATTGACATATAACTTTTCTTCAGTAGTGCCACCACAATACTTGGCATATCAGCATACCGATAACCTAGTGCCACCTTAAGCATCTGCTCTTGTCAATGTAACCTTAACCAGCTCAGCTTCATTAGTGCCACCTAAATCCCTGCTTTGTCAATGTAACTTTAACCCATCCTAAGTAGTGCCATCCAAATCCCTGCTTTGTCACTGTAATCTAAACCCAGTTTCAGTAGTGCCACCCAAATCCCTGCTTTGTCACTGTAACCTAAACCCAGCTTCAGTAGTACCTCAACAATACCTGCCTTTTCAGTCTAAACCCAGTGCCACCATTATTGCTGCTTTATTATGTAACATAAATCCAACAATAGTAGTGCCACCACAACACCTGCCTTATCACTTTTACTTAACCCCAGATTCATTAGTACAACCACAATCCCTGCTTTGACACTGTACCTCAAACCAAACTTCAGTAGTGCCAACCACAGCCCTGTCTTTATCAATGTAACCTAAATCCAATTTCCTACCTTATCAGTGTAACCTAAATTCAATTTCCTACCTTATCAGTGTAACCTAAATCCAATTTCCTACCTTATCAGTTAACCTAAATCCGATTTCCTACCTTATCAGTATAACCTAAATCCAATTTCCTACCTTATCAGTGTAACCTAAATCCTATTTCCTACCTTATCAGTGTAACCTAAATCCAATTTCCTACCTTATCAGTGTAACCTAAATCCAATTTCCTACATTATCAGTGTAACCTAAATCCAATTTCCTACCTTATCAGTGTAACCTAAATTCAATTTCCTACCTTATCAGTGTAACCTAAAGCCAGTTTGTGTAGTGCCACCACAACACTTGCCTTATAAAACCCAGCTTCCATATCAATCACTTGCTGTGGAAAGTACTCGGTATTGTTTTAAATCACACAAAGTTCTTTTACTGGATAAGTTCAGGTTTCATGTTGAATCATTTACCGTATTTTCCGCCCTATAAGTCGCTCCTGGGTATAAGTCGCGGGAGGGGGAAATCCAGATAATTTTGGAAAATTCAACAGATAAGTCGCTCCTGCATATAAGTCGCTCCTGCGCACTAACCGTAATCACGTTTTTGATACCGCCAGCCATTGCATACGACTTGGTAATTTCCAACAACGTGTACGTATATTCTTGTTTGAAATTTTAAAAATAGAAATATAAGCAAATAAGATTTATAAAAAATGTTTATTAAGTAAATAATAGCGCCACTCGTCTTCTTTTTTTATGCCAGTCACGCACAAGCTTCTCGCTTACGTTGAATTTTCTTACTGCTGAACGATTTCCGTTTTCTTTCGCAAATGCTACGACATTTAACTTAAATTCTGCATCATAACTTTTTCGCGTGGTAGTTGTAGGTGCCATGATTAAACTGTATTGACTTACGCTAATATAACAATTTTAAATCATACAACGTTATTGTGAAACTATCTTTTTTGGATGCTCCATGGTATGAACGGTCTGTATTTATATACCGGTCAATTCCACAACCCGAGCGAACTTCAAAGGCACTTTATAAAACAATTGAAGTTGTTCGCCAGCCTTCCAGTTTTTTTTATTAATTACTTTGAAGTTCTCTCAATGAAGCCAGTCTCGGTATTCCGGTCAATTTCCACAACCCGAGCAAACTTCAAAGGCACTTTATAAAACAATTGAAGTTGTCGGCCAGCCTTCCTGTTTTTTTATTAATTACTTTGAAGTTCTCTCAATGAAGCCAGTCTCGGTATTCCGGTCAATTTCCACAACCCGAGCGAACTTCAAAGGCACTTTATAAAACAATTGAAGTTGTCCGCCAGTCTTCCAGTTTTTTTTTATTAATTACTTTGAAGTTCTCTCATTGAAGCCAGTCTCGGTATTCCGGTCAATTCCACACCCAGAGCGAACTTCAAAGGCATTTTATACGACAACTGAAATTGTTCGCCAGCCTTCCAGTTATTTTTATTAATTATTTTGGAGTTCTCTCCATGAAGCCAGTCTCGGGTTAATCCAGAGTTTTTTTTATAAACTATTGAAGTAAATTATGAAGCGCTACCGGTACATTTAAATACATATATTGTAGCGACATCTGACCAACACTTTGCTTGAAGCACGTGGTGAATAATAAAAGAAAAACAATGGCAATCGTAATTTCAATATTTTTTTTTATTAATAACAACAAATTTTAACACATATATATTATAACTAAATATTATTTGATTATTTAATTTGATATTCTTGTAGTCTAATACTTACGTGTATGTAAGTTTCGAGCAATTGGCTTGCCGGTATACTGTAGATATATTTCGCTATAACACAGCATCACTGCGCATCAGTCATATCAGTCGTTAAAAAAATTATTTATCATATAAGTTGCTCCTGCGTATAAGTCGCACACGTCATTTTAAAGAAAAAAAAAAACGAAAAAAAGTAGCGACTTATACCCCGGAAAATACGGTATGTAAATATTTGGAAAAGCCGTTATTTTGTCAAACTGTTACATTATGGAACCAAACAAGCAGAAAAAGTAAACATATGTTAAGAATGTATTATTGTCATTGTTTTTCCTTTTATAGCAAGTATACATATATATATATATATATATATATATATATATATATAACCATGGAATGGCTCTGTGCTTTTTCTGCCAGAACTTTGTGTAATCCTACATGATTTAACACTTTATAACGTAAATGACCTGGAATCTGAGATTAGCGTACAGTCACTAAAGCTTTGGATTGTGGCATGATTGAAGAGAAATTATGTATGAATAAATGTATCATTATATTAGGATCATAATTTCTTCATGTGGGATTGAAAACTGAGTGATTGCCATTTACTCATTGTGTGACATTGTCTTATGAGTGACTGTCATTTACTCATTGTGTGACATTGTCTTATGAGTGATTGCCATTTATTCAGTGTGTGACATTGTCTTATGAGTGACTGTCATTTACTGAATGTGTGACATTGTCTTATGAGTGACTGTCATTTACTGAATGTGTGACATTCTCTTATGAGTGACTGTCATTTACTTAATCAATGAGATTGTCTTATCAGTTACTGTCATTTACTCAGCGTGAAATCCTGTCTCATAGTAGGGCATAGGACCTTCTTTCTATCATTGACTTTGTTTCACAAGAATTCAAAAACAGAATTTAAGTGTTATTACTGGATTTGGGGGTAGGTGTCCATTGTGTCATCCATCATGACCTGGCCATAAGACCAAACAAGCCTATGATACGCTCTGTGTCCATTGTGCATCATCCATCATGACCTGGCCATAAGGCCAAGCAAGCTTTTGGTACCATATCTCCAGTTTGGTTATGATCAGACTTGGAATATGGGGTTCTATCGTTGGAAATTCAGACTAGTTGGACGAGCTTGCTACCACTGTGAAGACAATATTTATGATCTGATTTTAATTATTCTTGGAATGCGTCTTTGTAAAGCCATGATTGTGGACAAATTTAGTACTATGCGAGATCCACACATTTTAATGAAGTAATCATCGTAGGCCCCCCAAAATATATGTATGTGTCTGGTTTGTTTTGCCAACCCTGGCACTTTTTCCTTCCTGGGGTTTTTAAAATATTCTAAAATTATCCCACTATGGTACTGAGATCACGGAAAGTTCCAGCTGCAAAGAGCTCTTTTAGATTACTAACAAACTAATTGCAAGGAACAAATGTACACCACTTCCAACTACCTTCTCTCAAGTAGACCTTCCAGACCTGTTTGCAAATTTCTTCCATTACAATGTACTAATATTTAAATTGACTCATCATCATCTTACTGTTGCAATACAGAATTCAGTGACAACCATTAGCAGCATTTGAACCTGTATCTATGGATTTAGTATGGACAATCGTGATGAAGAGTGCACTAAAGTCATGTTAACTTGATCCAATTCCAACATCACTGCTGCTTGAGTGCAGAGATTCAATATTGCCTTCATTAACTGATCTTATTAATACCTGTCTCTCATTGTGGGAATTCCCATAATATTTCAAAACTGCCATTGTAAAGTCTCTGCTGAAGAAACCAACATTCGACCATAACGATTTAAAGAACTAACCAGTTTCTAATTTCCTAGTTCATATATATAGTCTTAGAAAAAGTTGTTCTAACCTGGCTTGTATCTCATCTGAATTCTCTTTTTTTTTGAAATGTACAGTCTGTCCTTGCCACAGTACTGAAATGTATCTTCTGAAAATAGGTAATGACCAACACTCTACTTTGGATAGCAGAAAGATTAGTCCTCACCCTCCTTGATTTGTCTGCAGCATTTGACACAATAGACCATGCTTTATCACTTCATCATCTCCAGCATGTATTTGGCATTCACAATACAGCCTTACTGTGGCTCAAGTCCTACCTAGTCAAAAGGACACAAATTGTATCTGCAAATGGAATACACTCCATGCCAGTTGATCTGTGTTGTGGTGTTCCACAGGGGTCTGTTCTTGGACATGTTCTCTTCATTCTATATACTCAGCCACTTTCAAGTGTCATAGATCATCATCAAGTGTCTCACCAATTGTATGTGGATGACACCCAAATATACAAATCTAGCCACCCAACTGTAGTTAATGTTACCATCCTAGGAGTAGAGGTGCATTTCTGATGTGAAATCATGAATGACATGTAACAAATTTTAGATGAATGTTGATAAAAATGAGGTCATTCTTATCATAACACAAAGACTTTCTCATTCACATCCTTTACCTCGAACAATAAATATCAGCAACACCGACATTAAATTCAGTCAGTATAAAAACTAGGTGTTACTTTAGACAGTACTCTCACACCAACATGTCATGAACATATGCAAGACTGCATATCTTATGCTGAGATGCATCAGCTCCATTCACAAATATCTTTCAGTTGATGTCACAAAAATGCTTGTGTTTTCATTAGTATGTTCAAGACTGGGCTATTGTAACTTAATTATGTCTGGTTTGTCTCAATATCTACTCCATAAACTTTAAAAAGTTCAAAACACAGCTGCTTGGATCATCCTTAGAGTAGCACAATCAGAGCACACCTCCCCACCACTGCTCTGTACCCTACACTGGCTATCCATTCGATCCAGAATCAAACACAAAAGTTGTTCTCTGCGCTATTTTTAACTGACGGACTCCATTGCAACATACCTATCAGGCCTCACCCATGTGTACACACCAGCTATCTACTTAAATGCTCCTCTTCTGACAATCGTATACTCATTGTTCCTAATATGAAACCAAAGTCATATGGACAACGTTCTTTTGCATACCAGGGCCCAGCATCATGGAATGTATTGCCCATTGAAATTAGACACAAAGGCACTGCACATGATCCTCTAAAAACTCACCTTTTTTGACTGCAAGAACAAACTTAAAAGACCTAATAATGTTTCTTATCTTAAATATTTTCATCATGTTTTTATGTTTTCTAATTTCATGGTGTGTGTTTTATTTTTTACATTTTTTGTTTATATTTGTTGTTTTAGCGATATCATTATATATGTTGCAAAGCTCTTAGAACTTCTAAAGATTAAGCGCTATATTATTATTATTATTATTATTATTATTATTATTATTATTATTATTATTATTCCACAAAGACTATTTTTGATTGGCTGAGTTGTCATAATTCAGGAGACTATTTCTGATTGGCTGAGTTTGTCATAATTAAAAGACTGTACTTCTGATTGGCTGAGTTTGTTATGACTCGAGAGAATTTGTTTATAATCATATTTTGATCAGACCTGGTAATTTGTCTCAGATCTTGGATCAAGGCCATGGATGAATATCATATTAACATGATCCATAACTTCAGGTTGACAAAAGTCAAATTGGTCCCTGTGGGCAGCTTAGAATGTTAAAAGCATGTAAAAAGCGGATCCAGAGGTCCAGTAAATGTGGCTGGCCATTCAGTCCAGAGAGCAATTTAGTGAAAGGGTTGTATAATGGCTACATTAAAACCTTATGATTAAATATACAGGCGCTATTTGCATGTGAATATGATAAAATAACATGCCCTTATGCTACATGTATGATATTGAAAGTACACAAGCACTAACAATATCATAATTTTCCAAATCATTACAATTAGCTCATTGGTTTATTTCCAAGTGTTTGTGGACTAGATTAAATATTACCTAGTTTCTTTATTTCGGTGTTGTACATGTGACATGTGGATAAAGATTGTGTTATTTTATTCTGCAGAATTCCAAGATGATAAAGGCAACATGGAGTACAACTGCTTCATTTTCATTCTGTTGTCAGTTGGTGAAAATGACAGGATTTTCTGCTATGACAATGAAATTACTATTACAAACTTCATTGAACCAATCAAGAGAAAGCAATCTATGGCACTGAAACCAAAGCTGTTCTTTATACAGGTATTTCTACCCTTTGTTTAAAAATATCTATTATGTTAATTGTACAATGTAAGTTTGGGCATCAAGTGGTCCTATTGTTGGAGAATAATAATGTTATCTGTTATGTATACTGTATAACAAATAGTGTAGTCAAGTTCAGATGCAAGCTGTGCAAACTGATATCTGCAATTGCATAATGTGCTAGCAGTCATTACCAGTGCACTAATTAAAATAATTTTTAGACATCATTAGGATACAGAGGCATTCCCCTTGGAGAATCTCCTGACTGGGGAGGTATAAAATCTAGAGACTGAACTAAATGGACCAACTAACCTTGGATGGATGTCCAGGTTCTATACCAGGATGTGCAATAAAATAAGTTAGTACTGATTTCTTTTTAAAAAAATTGCATCAAAAATAAATTGTGTGAACAAGAAATTTATTCTCAAGAAATGCAATTTTTAAGTATGTACTATATGAAATGCTAATTATGTCAAAATAATATTTACTTGGGTTTATAACACTGCTTAATGTGTACATAGTATTTACTTGGGTGTTTTTGTAGTAGGGTTTAACGCCATTTTTCAGCACATGATAGGCTATAAATGGCAGCCAGTATTAATGGTGAAGGAAGAACCCAGGAAAACCCCTGGAAAGAACCACCGACCCACAATAAGCTACTGGCAAGCTTCTCACATACCCACATTGGCCAAATCTGAGACTCTAATCCATGCAGACAGAGGTTATATGACAGTGATCCATAACAGAGATCGCTTTAGACCACTTAGCCACTCGAGGCCCCTTACTTGGGTGTAAAATACTGCTACTTGTGTACTTGTATTTACTTGGGTGTATAACAAGTACATAGTATTTACTTGGGTGTAAAACACTGCATAATGTGTACATAGTATTTACTTGGGTGTAAAACACTGCATAATGTGTACATAGTATTTACTTGGGTGTAAAACACTGCATAATTTGTATATAGTATTTACTTGGGTGTAAAACACTGCATAATGTGTACATAGTATTTACTTGGGTGTAAAACACTGCATAATGTGTACATAGTATTTACTTGGGTGTAAAACACTGCATAATGTGTACATAGTATTTACTTGGGTGTAAAACACTGCATAATGTGTACATAGTATTTACTTGGGTGTATAACACTGCATAATTTGTACATAGTATTTACTTGGGTGTAAAACACTGCATAATGTGTACATAGTATTTACTTGGGTGTAAAACACTGCATAATTTGTATATAGTATTTACTTGGGTGTAAAACACTGCATAATGTGTACATAGTATTTACTTGGGTGTAAAACACTGCATAATTTGTACATAGTATTTACTTGGGTGTAAAACACTGCATAATGTGTACATAGTATTTACTTGGGTGTAAAACACTGCATAATGTGTACATAGTATTTACTTGGGTGTAAAACACTGCATAATGTGTACATATTATTTACTTGGGTGTATAACACTGCCTAATGTGTACATATTATTTACTTGGGTGTACAACACTGCATAATGTGTACTTAGTATTTACTTGGGTGTAAAACACTGCATAATTGGTACTTAGTATTTACTTGGGTGTACAACACTGCATAATTTGTACATAATATTTACTTGGGTGTACAACACTGCATAATGTGTACTTAGTATTTACTTGGGTGTAAAACACTGCATAATTTGTACATAGTATTTACTTGGGTGTAAAACACTGCATAATTTGTACATAGTATTTACTTGGGTGCATAACACTGCTTAATGTGTACATAGTATTTACTTGGGTGTAAAACACTGCATCATGTTTACATATTATTTACTTAAGTGTAAAATACTGCTTACTGTGTACTGTATATACTTAGGTTTATAACACTGCATAATTTGTACATTGTATTTGATTGATGTAAAACACTGCTTAATGTGTGCAAACCTTTTAAAAAACTTCAATACATGATGAGGATAGTACAATCTTGTTACAGAAATAAATATTTGCTTTCTTTTCTACTTTTCAAAATTGTTAATGTTTAAAAATTTATTTGTTTCATTGATTTAATTACTTTAATGTAAGTGGTAGTCACACATCAGTTAGTAATTGCAGTGGATAAATAAATAGCCTAACTATGGAAAAGAAAATGATTATGTAATTGATTGGTTAACAATTGAATGATATTTAGAATGGAGATGAGCGTTTCATTGGCCCAGTGAAAGGAGAGATAGTGAAAGGTAAACCTGCCGAGTTTGAAGTTAGGAGCGTCCCACAGGAGGCTGATTTCTTCATCATGCAGAGCATCATTCCAGGTATACATGTGTCATGTTTAAGATTTAAAACAAATCAGTGAAAATATTTATATATTTATTTTAAAACTGTGCTCCCTTGTGAAATATTCATAAATTAAAATAATGGTACAATATGAATGAATGAATTATATGCCTTAAACAGTGTTTTTATTAATGACAAAGGCTTATAGCTCAAGTTGTCACCTGTATGGTTGTATTTCTCTAGCAGAACTGCATCATGTATTGAAAGTGCAGTACATACTGTACTTATGCTCATCAAATACTATATCTGTGCTGCAGTATGGCAGTACATTTCCAGCAGGAACACTCACCTATACTTATTTCTGGTATGGACAATCATCTGCACTCAGTTCCAGCATGGACACTGATCCACACGCATTTCAGTCATGGACACTGATCCACACTCATTTCTGTCATGGGCACTGATCCACACTCATTTCTGTCATGGATACTGATCCATGCTCATTTCTGTCATCGATACTCACCTACTCTTATTTCTGGCATGGACACTCACCTATAATCATTTCTGGCAAGGACACTCACCATCTCTCATTTCTGGCTTCAACGCTCATCTACACTCATTCCTGGCATGGACACTCACCTATTCTCATTCCTGGCATGGACACTTAACTACTCATTTCTGGCATGGACACTCACCTACTCTCATTTGTGGCTTTGATGCTCATCTGCGCTCATTCCTGGCATGTACAATCACCTATGGTCATTCTTGGCATGGACACTCACCTACTCTCATTTCTGGCATGGACATTCACCTACACTCATTTCTAGCATGGACACTCATCTACACTCTATTCTGGCATGGATGCTCATCTACACTCATTTCTGGCATGGACACTGACCTGCACTAATTTCCAGTATGAACACTCATCTACACTCATTTCCAGCTTGAACACTCCCCATCACTCATTTCCAGCATGGACACTTATCTACACTCATTTCCAGAATGGACCCTCACCTACACTCATTTCCAGCTTGAACACTCGCCATCACTCATTTCCAGCATGGACATTAATCTACACTCATTTCCAGCATTGAGACTCCTCTACTCTCATTTCCAGCATTGAGACTCCTCTACACTCATTTCCAGCATTGAGACTCCTCTACACTCATTTCCAGCATGGACACTGATCTACACTCATTTCTAGCATGGACACTTATCTACACTCATTTCCAACATTGACTGCTATCATGCTAAATATGCTTGCTGCAGTTATTCTAAACTGATTTAGAAAATTACGGTCATGCTGAATTTGCAATCTGCAGTCACGTGAACTGACTGATAAGTTTACAACAATTCACCATTCCATATGCACAACTTTAGAACTATCAAATTATGTGTCTTTCAAGTTATACACTCCCTACAGAAATATATATTTAGGCAGCTGCATGTCCTACTTGTGCCATCCTGTGTTATTCTGACAAAATAGTTTCTTATATTTAGAATAATTTTGATAAATTATGAACTTAGGATCAAAATATTTCATCGTGATGTGTCCAGACATGAATATTCCTGCTTTTTTAATGCAATCCATCTGCTACAGAATTCATTCACCAGCTGAGGTTTATTCATTATGGCAGCAGATGTCTTATTATTTGGTTGCTTTATTGGGCTATCATCACAGAGATTATATGGCCAAAGTAGAGACTGAACCTTGACAATTGGATCGACTCTCTCAGTTGGCAGCTATCGAGATTGCATCTTAGCATCTTACTTTGGACTCTATTTGGTAATGCTTCTGCAAACACATCCTTTTGCAATCACTATCCCTTTGGAAGTGAAGTCAGATGACTCCGGGTTACAAGTCTACTACTTCTCCTGACTGACATAGGAGCATGACTCTCACAGGATCAATATTTATATGCCCACATAGTTGGAATGGATGATGTTTTTTGAAATCTTGTCATTGGGGGCTGGTTTACCTACATGGGAATAGAGTTCTCATTCTGCCTAATAATTTCACATTGTGGCCTGATCTCAAACAGAAAAGTGGAACAAGTAATATGATCTTTGTTTTCTTGTTTGGTTCTTTTTAAGTTAGTGCCTTCAATGACAGTTCAAGTTTCAGTTAAACATTTTTCAAGGCTGGCTGATGTATTGGTCGACTCCACAAACAATAACTTATAGAAATGAAATGGCCTTTTCATCCCAGTTTACAAACATGAACTCATACAAATGGAATGGCCTTTTCATCCCAGTTTCATACTATACATGATCAAAGAGATCAAATTATGATGGACATTACGGCAAGGTGGAAAGCAGCAGAGAGGGTGAACCCTACAACGTTTTTAGACAAAATTTTGATTGAATCCTTAAAACGAGCCTTCCTACGATCTCATTTTAACCAAAAAAAATGTCTCAGGGGCAAACCCTACAACTTTTTTAGACAAAAAATTTATTGAAATCTTAATGAGCTTTCCCTACGAAATCTCATTTTAACTAAAATAATGAAAACGGAGACTTTTACGATTTTTTAATTAATTTTGGTCGCAACTTGTTGTCATCCACCCTCTCTGCTGCTTAGTGATTTCATCACTGGGTTAACAAAAAATAATAAATGATTTTAACCGAATATTTGATCGAGTCCGATACGATATCGTGTCCGAGGATCATGCAAATTTATTGTTGCGAATCCGTGCGGAGTCGACTGAGCATGACTAAAGAAATCTCGAAATTGATTGAAGTCCATATCAGAACACCATGTCTGCCAAATATTTCTAAGAGTATGAGTATCAACTCCGTTGAATACAGAAAGAATATTGCAGTTATCTCTGATGACTTTTGGAACCTGAGTGTAGCGTTGAGTGACATATATCACGTCAGTGTTTTTGTGACGCCCACGGGAAAATATTCTAGCAGGATTCTTTTGTTTATCCAACATTATATCGTCGTATACGACTAAATTGTTAATATCTCCATCAATATCATCAATACTCGGTGCTTCATCGATATCGGTTATAAAATCAATGGCGTTCTCACCCTTAATTTCTGATGCATTCTCGTTAAAATCCTTTAACACTTCATAACATCGTTGATCATCTACGCTAGGGGCAATTAAATACAACTTATCCCACTTCATCCATCTCATTATTAAATTGAGTAACAATTGCGTTTTACCGGATCCAGATGGCCCGATTATAATCATCTGGATAGAGTTTGGTAGCGCTGCATGATGCTTAACTGGTTCTCTTGTTTTAGTCGCTGAAAAATCAATTATATCCATATTTCTATACATAAATTATGGATCTATATTGTGTGAAGTGTAAAACGCGTACTTGCACAGATGACTTGACGACGATTACAACTAAAAATACCCGATCAGCGCTTTCTGGTAAATGCGTGCAATGTGGTACAAAGAAATTTAGATTTGTGTCTATGAGATCTGATTTTAAAAAAAACGAGGAGGTGATATCGCAGCCAAATTGGCAAAGCTCCCTGGAACCCCATGGGCAAAGTACCCCGGAGAAAAGCACCTTCCAGGATAAAGCTACTGTGGACCGGGAACCAGACTTGATATCAGACTCAATAATCAAAATCAACCCAACCCCGGTGAAGAACCAATAAACGCCATTGATAAGGCCTGTCACCTTCATGATGTTGCTTATAAAAGCAGCAATCTGCAACACAGGCATCTCGCAGATGTGAAATTAATTCATGCGTTAAATGCTATTCCTGATAAATCCTTCAAAGAAAAATTGGCTTCATTTTTGATAAAATCGGCTATGAAAAGTAAATTGATGTTAGGTGCCGGTAATTAATAATATGGAATCAATTTATTATTCCCCAAGAGGATACTGGAGGGGTGAATCAGCAGTCCATAAACTCGCTAGCGCTGCAAAAGTGAAAAAAACCACTGCGGCTAATTGGTTATCCAAACAGGCACTATGGCAAATTTATCTACCACCGCCTAAACAAATTCAATTCTCGCATTTTGATGTGACCGCTCCTAATGAAGTTCATCAGGCTGATATATTATTTCTGCCATATGATCGTGGTTACAAATACGCTTTAACCGTAGTTGATATTGCAAGTCGATACAAAGAAGCAGAACCGTTAAAAACAAAATCAGCCACTGAAGTCGCTTCTGCATTTGAGAGGATTTATCGACGAGGTCCTCTGCACTGGCCAAATCTATTGCAGGTTGATCCTGGCAAGGAATTTCAGGGTGCAGTGTTATCTACAATGAAACATCATAATGTCACCATACGACGAGGGCATACTGCGCTACATCGCGATCAGGCTATTGTAGAACGATTTAATCGGACGATTGCTGAGCGGTTATTTGGATATCAATACGCAAAAGAATTCATCCAAGAAAAAAGATCCCGTGAATGGGTTAAAAGATTACCATCTGTGATTACTGCACTGAATAACGAGATTACTAGAACAATCAACATGAAACCTATCAACGCGATTAAAAAGAAGTCAATACCCGTACAACCACAAAAAGATTTCAAAGAACCAATTCTTGGTAGTAATGTCATTGTGAGGTACTTATACGAACCAGGAGAGCTTGAAGGGGGTAGAAAAAGGGCTACTGATCCTATTTGGAGTGTTACTGCACACAAGATATCTAGTATAACACGATCTACGGGTAGACCTCCAGTCTATAAACTGGATTCAACTGCCCCTCAACGAGGATTTACTCGACAACAACTACAGGTAATTCCCGAGGATACTCAATTGCCACCGCATGGTCTTAACTAGCGCCGTTGCGTCTATTGCACTCAAGACAAGTGAACATCACATTGTTTCTGACATGACCGAGACTGTTATTTTTTCTGTCTACGGTGAATTGGCGAGGATCCTTATCCGAATACTGCCAACGCATTATACAATTGCAACTCGCGCAGTGATTATTCTGTTGTTTCTTCAAAGTGATTATTAATTCAGCATCAATATCAAATTCTCGTTGTTTTTTTTTGTCTTGTTGTTTGTAACCGGAGAGTTTTTTATCAATAATTTTAACATCAGTATCATCCATTGTTGTGTCATTATCATCTAAAACAATTCTTTGAAGTTGATTTATTTTTCGTACTCTGGATACTGCGAGATAGACTAAATTCGACCATTCGATGCGATTATCCAACATCCTAACAATTGTATCCGATATAGTCAATCCCTGTGAAGAGTGTATTGTTGCTGCGTATCCTAGCGTCCACGGGGATTTATTAGCACGCAATGCATCTTCAACGACATTGATATCAACCAGCACAATATCATTTAATACGAGAATTTGTTTTTCACTCTGTCCTGGAATATCAACTTCAGTATTCTGTTTTCGTGTATCCGATGGCCTATAACAAAGGGGCACTGGAAGCGTTGCAAATTTTTCTTTATGCAATTCAAATAACTTCATCTGAAGTGTGTCCCTGACTATTTTTCTACTTGCAATTATCAAATCATTTGGTCTCCATGTTTCCCATAAATCATTCATTGGAGTTTCTGAAATCACTTCACGCGCTATTTCGCATTGGATTCTATCCAGTTGTAATCTAATTAGCGCTTTGAATTCTCGTAATCGTTCATCAATTGATCTATAATCAGTGGTAATTTCTTCATAATAGTCTACAAAACACCTTAGCCATTCATGTGGAGATGCACCGACAAATGGTGGTGGTTGGCCGTGATCACCGCACATGACGACTTTTGTGTTTTTGTTTAACAACCACTCAAGAAATGTTTGTAATACATCTAATGACACTGTGCATATTTCATCCCAAATGATGATTTCAGGAATGAATTTATCACCCATACGCTCAGGAGTCCATTTGTCACCCTTCCATCGAAAGAAACTGTGGTAAGTGCAAGCATTTACCCCTCGCTGTATCATCTCTCTGGCGAGTCTGTGAGTCGGTGTTAGCACAATCATGGTTGAC
Source organism: Unio delphinus (assembly GCA_029339505.1). NCBI lineage: Eukaryota > Metazoa > Mollusca > Bivalvia > Unionida > Unionidae > Unio > Unio delphinus. Next base: position 7,534,443 of record JAQISU010000174.1, read on the forward strand.
CGACGAAATAATTCAATTGCACGAGTTGTCTTTCCTGACCCACCACAACCGTTTAAATAAACTGTCTTGTATCTACATACTGGATCAGATACCGGTGGTGCATTACAAAGTTCTGATTGAATTTCAATACGGTTACAACAAAGATATTTATCATCCATGGCAACGTCTGCGGATTCACAATACTCATGTAGCATCTCCTTTTTAAATCGCCAACGCCCCCAATTTTCTTCGGGATCTGTGAATGCTGCTACAGCTGATTTGTACTTATTGTGTATATACATCGAATCAGTGGCCACTCTAACCGCGGTATTAGGAAATCTATTTATCATCGAAAATAGATTAATAGAAGCATAGGCTAGCATTGAACTTCTCAAATGTGTGTACTGGGAATTATATCCATCACAGTAGGTAACAACCGTACCTAATTTCTCACCATTGGATAGAAAAGCATCCTTACGGGATACAAGTTTTCCCTGTTTCATTAAATCTGCTACAATAAAATCGTATTCAGCGACGTCTATGATCAACCGCGAAGAATATTTTGCATTGTCGTATCGTCCACCCTGGGTAAATTTACCGATTATTCTTCGTCCGAGATCCTTTGCTTGTTCTTTTTTACTTTCAAATAACTTCTTAGACCAATTTATGATTTCTTCTTCACTGAAATCTGGACACTGTTTTCGTAGTTCGCTGATTATTCTATCTAGATCGGGTTGTGGTAGCCAAACTTCTTTCTGAGCTCGATAGCATATAATAGCCTCGGAAACAATCAACGATATTAGCATACCACAATCAATCATATATCTCAATAGCACTATTGGCATCCAGGCCTTTTCAGATAGGTGTCTACCGAGCCAAACATAACTACACGGATGTAACCCGGTAGCGAGTTCAAATGATATCACACGAGCGAATCCGGTTAAATCAAAATCAGGCAATGGTCCATTAATCGCAACACGAGTCATTTCATGTGTGGGGTGTCCAAATCGTTTGAAGTACTCAGCACATTCCCCATATCCGAGAAAACTTCCGGGATAACACGCGGATATATCAATTGAAATCATACCATCACGTGAGTATTTCGTATTCCACAGTCCTCCATGACCAAATTCGACGCAACTCAATTTAACATCCTCGAGAAAATCACTTCGTGTTGGACGCCATGAGTTTTTTTCTCTTGCGAAGTGAGCTACCACTGATGGAATAGTAAAACTATCCGTGAGTAGTTTTTCATGGGAATTCTCCGGTGAAAAATCACTAGCGATTTTTCTCATTCTATTATCTAATTCTTCAACGCGATATAATTCACCATTTGGTTTTACAAATTGATCGAATCCTATTTCGGGATCTTCATCACTTCTAAGTAACCACACTGACACAGGATCATCTTTACACAACGCATGAATAGCATCGAATAATCTCTCTTCATAGAAAACATCCCCGACGAACTCATTAGGGATATATTTCACGGTTCGTTCTCGTAGAAATATTGTTACCGCAGGTGTCCACGCGTGTTTGTTATGATCAATAATCTGTATTGGCGCTCCATTTTTGTTATATTTCGGTTCGTATAAAACCTCTCCGGTTATCGTCATAACGGTTATTGGAAATCGTAATGATGTTTCTAATTTAGCTATATCAGAAATCTTTGCACCATGCTGTTTCACTGTCAGTTCCCACTCGGTTATTTTCCTACGTCGCAGATCAGTTAGTTTATTTCCTCGGGATGCATTTGTGAAGTGTTCTATTATTCGTTCTGCTACACAATTAAGCCCTGACGAATATTTCATAGGAGCTAGTTTTGCGATATCGGGTTTATCATTTAACTGATATATCCCATAAACCATTGCTGTTACGGGATAAGATCTTTCGTAGTATGGCTTATCGATTCCGGTTAGAATTCCTGGTTTGGAATCTCTACTCACAATGACAGCTTTTTTATTCTTGAGGATTGGTTCAAATTTATCCCTAATAATCCATTTGCCATCGACTTCGATAATGAATTTGATTCGGAAAAAATGCCGTTTTTCCCCAACACGTGAAATTATCACTGCTGCTTTTTCATCATTCATGGTAGCATCAACAACACCATCAATTCGAAATTTTGACCAACAATAAGATGCTCCATCACGCTTGAATTCATTAAAACAGTCTCTGATTTTACTAATCATGGCTTTATCAAGAATTGTATTCTTTGGTGTATTAGAAACTATATCAAGATTGAATTGAGCATCTTTCCAGGGTAATCTCTTGGACGTTTTTTTTGGTTTATCGAGATTAAATTTAGGACTAATTTTTAATAATCTCTTAAACTCTTTCATGTTTCCGTCTCTTGGACGTTTGTTACGTTTTTTGGGTTTATCGAGATTAAATTTAGGACTAATTTTCAATAATCTCTTAAACTCTTTCATATTTCCGTCTCTTGGACGTTTGTTACGTTTTTTTGGTTTATCGAGATTAAATTTAGGATTAATTTTCAATAATCTCTTAAACTCTTTCATATTTCCGTCTCTTGGACGTTTGTTACGTTTTTTGGGTCTATCGATATTAAATTTAGGATTAATTTTCAATAATCTCTTAAACTCCTTATCAGCATTGAATTCAGCATTTTTCGAAGGCGTTCTCCTTAATTCCCTCATGCTATAATTAAAACAAGCATTTAAATGAAAGATTTATATATAATGAATCACTGCAAGTGGCTTATGATTGGATCAGTAACCCCGTGTAACAAATCATGCAGAAATGAGTTTTGTGGGTATCATATGCAAAGCTTTCGACGTGGAAGCCTTGGCCCGTTACCCTGCATACGATGTGGGGTTGGGGTCAGGGGAAAATCTCAGTTGTGTTTGAATTGCGGTGGTAAGCGATACAGGGAGTTGAAGCGTTATTATGATAAAAGAATAAAAAATGGACAATCAATCAGAAATTATGACCCTGAAAAAGTCCCTGACACTGACAACGTCCCTGACAAAATCATAAGAACTCCTCAAGACTACATCGAAAGATTCTCCAGTGATGTAATCATTAAACCAAACAATGAATTAGACAAACAATAGTATTTAGTATACGAATGAACCAAGAATTCAGACACCATCCCTTGATTACAAATTATGAAGCATCCAGTGATGGTGTTGTAAGGCACTGTAGACTGAAGAAACCAGTTGGTGCTGACAATGGTATGGGGTATTTGGTGTTCACTGTTAAGGGAAAGAAAACTTAGCGCAATCATCGTTTCGTGTATGAATGCTTTTATGGATTGATCGAGCATGATTTTGTTATTGATCATATCGATTCTAATCCAAAGAACAATTCTTTATCAAATCTGCAGGCTATCACACAAAGTGAGATTACCAAACGAGGAGAGACTGGAAAATGCTCAAAAAAAGCGAGACCAGTAAAATCTTTGAATACAATAACTAACGAAGAAAAAATATTTCAATCAATATATGAAGCCGGCAAGTATTTTGATATTTGTAGAGCCTCAGTACGATTCGTTGCAGAGGGGATTTATCGATCGGCTATTTCAAAAAGGACTGGACAGAAAGTTCAATTTAGTTATGTCTAATGCGTCATATTTTTCATTTAGAAATATATCATTATTATAGAATAATGAATTCTGAAAACATGAATAGCATTTTATCCGAGACTTCAAAATTGAAAAGTTGGGATATTGAACTATCAGATGGGTTAAATCCTGATCAAATCATGTCTGATTTTCAGGATATTGAATACGGAGTTAACAACAATAAATATATGCTACCAAAGAAGTATGCGCTCATCAAGAAAATTCAGAATTCTATTCGGGACTCTCTCGCATTTTCCAGTGACGTAAGTGTGTTCGCTCCGTTGTATACCATCGTAGAACGAATACGAAAGGAATTGGGGTACGAATACGAATTGAAAAAGGAGGTTAATTCTAAAGTTAGAAACCTACGGGCGTTAATTCAAGAAAATGAACAATTTTGATTGACCATTTATCATTATTTGATTGTGACCGTCCCTCATAGAGATTTTAATTTTTGTTAGCATTTTTTGATTGATAATGTCAAAAACAGTGAATAAAAAATTGATGGCTGGTTCGGATTGATCAAAAATAGAATGAAGGAAGGGTGATATTAATTATTTTTATAGCAGTTTCCACACTTCCTTCATCATTCATAGGATGAAATAACGCTTCTATGATCGTGTTAAAAATCATCCTACATGTCTGACATTTCATGGTTTTTGAGGGCGAAAACCCGAGGTTTTTTACACAGGATTTTCGAGATTTTTTATCAGATTACACTTTTTAGCCATAATTCGTATCAGATTTTCATTTATTTTTAGCATTTTTTGATGGAAATTCATGTAGGATTTGCTTGATTTAGCCCTTTTTGATAAAAAATCTCGAAAATCCTGTGTAAAAAACCTCGGGTTTTCGCCCTCAAAATCCGACATGTCAAATGTTTTCGTCTGTTAGGTCAGGTTCGGGAAAATTGTTTTGCAATTGAAAAATTGTTTCTGATTTTAAATAATGGTCAATGAAGCATTAACAATCCGATTGACTCGTGAACGACTGGATGCAATTAAGAGATTTGTACCAATTCGTGACTCTGTACGGAATAAACTACAACAACGACAGAGTCTTCAGACTGATTTTGCTGCGGGATCTGAAGAATTGTTTAAACCAGTAACCACAGCAACGAAGGAAATAGAGCGTGCTATACTGGGAGATGATCCTGACGGTAAAAGAAAAGAAGAGGGTCTTATTCCTGTGTTAGAAAAAATAGCAAAAAGAACTAAACAAACAAAAAAATCCTTGCAATCACTTCCTCAGGATATATCAAGCGCTTCGAAACGAAAATTTAAAGGATTTCAGGAAGAACTAGTTAGTGGACTACCTAAATCAATTATATTTACCGAGAGCGCTAAACAACAAATTCTCAACGAGGATATAGACAATTTAGGTGAATTCGCTGCTAACAGCTATGATTCACAAGAGAAGTTTTTCACGGACAATTATTCGGATTATAGAATGTCACATAATGAATGGGCTGATACAGTGTATGAAATAAATACTGGGGGTTTAGATAGAAGGATGAAGGAATACAGAGACTTGAAGAGAAAATTTCAACTCCAAATAAGACAGCCATACGATGAGAAGAAATTTCTGGGGAGTGGTCTAGTTGGAAACGCTAGCGTTTCATGTCCTGGTAGTGTTCTCAGTGATATATCACGGTTAGAGGTTCTCATCGGAGGGAAACGAGCTGGAAATAACTCACCGGAAATAATTAATGAAGCAGCTGATATCTGTAGACGATTATTTCAGGGTGGTATCATGGATATCAGCACATATCGAGATTTCATTGGCGAGTTAGTGGAAAGTGGGTATCATAGTGACTGAATTGAAAAGTCAATTGATTAGATAAATAACAATTGAAAAATTGTTTCTGATTTCAAATAATGATCATACACTACAATCATGATAAACCAACCCCCGTCTACGTAGTTAATTCACGGTTTCCGGTTTATAGAGCATACTACGGAGATGGTTTAGGTAATACCATTTTAGGGTTATTTGCGAGAATGGCTCCAAAAGTGATGCCGTTGGCTAAACAATTAGGAATGAAAGCAATTGAAGTTATTCGTGATAAGGGTATTGGTGCTGTTGGAGATCTTGCTGGAAAAGCGTTTTCAACTGCGAAGAATAAATTAACATCATTAGTGAAATCACGGATGAAATCTAAAGGATTTTCAAAACCGTTACCGTCTACAGCGGAAATGCCTGCAAGTGTTAGTAGAATTATAAATAACGCAGTAGATGAAAAATTAGCGTCAATGGTTTTAACCCCCGACCAAAGCAATATTGCAAATATGATAGCAGGAAGTGGCTTTAAAAAACTACGACGATGAAAATGGAAAATCGCGATTTAGACTCTGATAAATAGAATAAAATGTTCAAACAGTCACGTGATCCAGCATTTGATATAGACGCCCCAGTTGGCAAGGATGATTCTGTTCGCGATACAACGCTGATGAATTAGCAAGAATTGTTAAAACCGATATCAAAGCGCTACAAAAATCAGATTCAACTGTCCTCCTCAAACATAATAATGATCCAGATGGTGGTGGTAGGCATATCGCTCCGTTCAACGTGAATATTTCAACGGTGATTGCGCTTAATTTAGTATGTGATGTAATTGAAGGAATCTTTCAGATTAATCTAGAGCAATCAAATCAAGCTCAGCAGGGGTATATTCTTTATTCGTTTGCACCAATAGCTCCTCCAGGATTCCTAATTATTGAAAACCCAATTAATCCTGTCTACATGCGATGCCATAATAATTCATTAACCAGAATTAATTTCAAACTCACCGACCAGTCAAATAATCTGATTGATTTACAAGAAGAGGTGTTAGCGATTAGTTTGTTTGTAAAGTCCTAAAGACTGGATCAAATATTCGTTTAAAATCATTTATTATTTTTTGTTAACCCAGTGATGAAATCACTAAGCAACAGAGAGGGTGGATGACAACAAGTTGCGACCAAAATTAATTAAAAAATCGTAAAAGTCTCCGTTTTCATTTTTTTAGTTAAAATGAGATTTCGTAGGGAAAGCTCATTAAGATTTCAATAAATTTTTTGTCTGAAAAAGTTGTAGGGTTTGCCCCTGAGACATTTTTTTTGGTTAAAATGAGATCGTAGGAAGGCTCGTTTTAAGGATTCAATCAAAATTTTGTCTAAAAACGTTGTAGGGTTCACCCTCTCTGCTGCTTGGAATGTCAACAGTTCCAAACAATATTACACCAATCCTGGGCCCAAGAACTGGGCTGATGGATGCTCCCTACACATTGAAATACACATCTAAACACTTTGGATTCTAAACATGATAAAGGAATCAAAATTATCTAACTATCTCTTCATCCTGATTACTCTACTAAAATAATGAATACAGGACCAACTGGGTCAGTATGGGAAAGCAATGAAATATAATCTCAGTGGTTGACACCAGAGTACTTTATTCCAATCAAGCCATATATACCACAATAGCTAACGTTCTAGGCCCATCACATTCAAACTTAATGTTCCGCCATCATTAACACACTGTGCTTTCATAGAAAAGAGGATATTGCATGAGAGTGATTAGGATTTTTAATGTAGTTTTAACAATTTTTCAGTCATGTCGCAATGATGTCTGCAGTGAGGCAGTTTATAGTGATATCAAGCACTAGGGCATCATGCTGCAGACATGTAGCATGGTCTACCACCCAGTCACATTATCCTGATACCAGACCGACCAGTCCTAACACTAAGCTCATGTTAGTACCATTTTTGTAAGTCTTTATTATAACTTGGCCAGGGATCGAACCCATGACCTTTCACTTCCGTAGCGAATGCTCTAACCACTAGGCTTCCGGAGTGGTCGGATATTGCATGAAATAAAGAGCTTTCTGATCTTCCATTTGTTTGGATTCCACCTGACTAATGGCATTGGACCCTTGACTAGGTGGACTTTTAATTGGGATCAGTTCAGATTGAGAATCATACCAATTGAACTGCTCTCAAGAGCTTAATAAGTTATCCTAGTACGCAAGTCCTGCCTCTTCATTGAAATGGTATCTTAAAATATCAGAGTTGTTGTGTCGTGGGAGATCCCTCTTGTTTCTACTTCTCATAGACAGGATGATAGAACATCAGACTCTTTTGTCCTGGTTTAAGTGGATAATTTGTTCTGCATATCCAGATATAACTCCAGCTGAATGAATTTGTTATGCATTTCAGCCCACAATGTTAGAGCAGTTGCCACAAGCATAACCTTTGACCTTGACTATTCTCTAACTGAAATTATTCATGCCATGGGATGGAGATTGGATTCCACATTATCCAGTTTTTGCCTCAAAAGATATTTTTTGTTCCAAAGGACTCAACTCAATCTGGTGTGACCCATGGTGTGGAAGGTCACCTTTCCAGGTTGTTCAACAGTTTTGTAAGATGTGGCTTCACAACTTCTGCTGGATTTGAGGGAGGGAAAATTTTCCCTATGGGAAGCCACTCTCAGTCAGATTGGAGTCTTGTCTAGTCAGATTACATACAAACTGTCTCACATACCTTTTGGGTCTGGGAGTGGCATTACTAGGGCAAGGGGATATAACTACCTCCAACTCCTACCTATTCTCCTAATGTTACCATTCTTCTCATTCTCAACAGTGTCATCTCCAACCTCATATCCTTTTCAAGAGTACAGTCAACGTGGTCTGGAATCCAGTATTCATGTAAGAATATATTTGCCCCAGAAAAACAATCCATCAGGTAGAGAATGTCTTTGTCTGCCATGTTTTTCTCAATGTGTCAGTGGACATCTCAATCCTAGGTTGATTTCCTGGACTCCAATAACATTGATTAGGTGGTTCAAATGGAGACCAAACCTTGATCATTGGACCAACTTTCACAATCTGCATAATATAAGGTTGCATCTTAAACTAATGGACACCACACTGGACCTGTGTCTGGGATACATCTGCAAGCACAACTTCTGGCAATCATGGTTGGTACAGATGCACAAAGAAATAACCTGGAGGAGCAAGTCTCCTATCATGTCAGGATACCATATCTGCAGCACCGAGAGGTCCTGGATACTGGAAATTCAATTCAAAGCTATTAAAGCAAAATGAATATATTAAATTGGTAAAAAAATGTATAACTAGCACAGTAGAAGAATATTATTGTGAAGGTGATAAGAAAAACCCACTTCAGGTGAAACTAACACGTAATGATCAATTGTTTTTTGAAATCCTTAAAATGATAATAAGATCAGAATCTATTATGTATTCACAAGCTAAAGCAAAACAGGAAAAACAAAATCTCAGGAAAATGGAAGCTGAAATAAATACCTTACATGCTTTAGTGAATCAAAATAATAACCCCACTACGATGAAAGAATTGAACAAAAAACAAGCGGAGTTAGAAGAAATGAGGAAAAAAGAGGTGGAAGGTATAATGTTAAGATCTAAGGCACGATGGTATGAATCTGGTGAAAAAAATTCTAAATATTTTCTTAATCTCGAAAAGAGAAATTACACAAACAAAACAATAAAAGAGTTAACTAAGGAAGATGGAACAAGGGTAACAGATTCAAAAGAAATATTAAATCAACAGAAAGACTTTTATGAAAAATTATACCAAAGTAAAAACAAATGTAACTTTCAAACGCTTAACCACTTTTTTAACCATGATAAAAAACTCTCAGATTTTGAAAGAAGTTCATGTGAAGGTAAGTTAACGTTTAATGAATGTGGTTTAGCACTAAAAAATATGAAAAATGAAACTAGCCCTGGTTCTGATGGATTTACGGTAGAATTTTACAAATTCTTTTGGAAAGACCTAGGCGGTTTTCTCTTTAGGTCTCTAAATACTGGATATGATATGAATCATTTTTCAGAATTTCAGTCTCAGGGGATCATAACGTGCATTCCAAAAGAAGATAAAGACAGGAAATTTATAAAAAAATTGGAGACCAATCTCTCTACTTAATGTGGATTACAAGATTGCTTCAGCGTCAATTGCTAATAGGGTCAAAAAAGTACTCCCGTTTATCATCAGTGACACCCAAAAGGGTTTTATGAAAGGGAGATTCATTGGTGAAAATACAAGATTGTTGTATGACCTGATGCAATACCTTGAGGAAAAAAATGAATTTGGTCTTCTCCTATTGATAGACTTTGAAAAAGCGTTTGACTCAGTTGAATGGGACTTTCTAGAAGCTGCTCTGAAGTCTTTTAACTTTGGAGAATCAATTTGTCACTGGTTCAGGCTATTTTGCAATAAATCAAAAAGTTGTGTTATTAATAATGGACATTTATCCCCATTCTTTAATTTGGAGAGAGGTTGTCGCCAGGGAGACCCCTTATCACCCTATTTTTTTATAATAGGAATTGAACTTCTTGCAACAGAACTAAAGAAAAACACAGATGTTACAGGCATTTTTTATAATGAAATGGAGTTTAAAATAGGGCAGTACGCTGATGATGCTTTTCTATTATTAGATGGTTCTCATTTGTCCTTGAGGACAACCATGCAGATTTTAAATGATTTTGCTTTGGTGTCAGGTCTGCACTGCAATGTTTTGAAATCGAAAGCAATTTGGATTGGAAACAAAAAATATTCTAATGAAAAAATATGTCCAGAAATTGATATTAACTGGTCAATGTCTAATTTTAGATTGCTGGGAGTATATTTCTCTTTGAACTTGAAGGATATGGTAGAGCTTAATTATTCGATGAAGTTAAAGGAAGTTAAGAAACTGCTTGGCTGGTGGAGTAGAAGAAATTTATCCATTATTGGAAAAATTACTTTGATAAAGTCCTTGCTTTTGCCTAAATTCATTCATCTTTTTGCAGCTTTGCCAAATCCTCCACCCCATATAGAAAAGGAACTGAATACATTATTTTTCCAGTTTATTTGGGGCAGTAAAACTGAGAGAGTTAAACGAGACACACTTATAGCTTCTTTTGAGGAAGGGGGGTTAAATATGATTCACTTGCATTCATTTGTGTGTTATATAAAACTTACCTGGATTAGGCGCCTCTTAATAAACGAAGATGGCTTATGGCAAAAACTGGTTTCTGAACAAATATTTGGAAAATTTGGAGGTATGCTGTTACTTTCATTAGGAAAAACTAAACTAAAAGTAATCTCTAAATTAATTAAAAATATTTTTTGGCGTGATGTTATTTATGCGTTATCTCAATGGAAAAATGAACCATCTACTGTCAATGAATACTTGTCTCAAGATATTCTTAATTTAGTGACTGTAGATAATTTTAAATCATACACAAGGTGGAGAACAAATGGTATTATAATTATTAAACATCTTTTTGATGCACAAGGGTCTCTATTAAGTTTTGATGAAATAAAACAAAAAACAAAAACAAATAATTTCATACAGTACTTTGCTCTTATTTCAAAGATCTCTGTGATGTGGAAAAAGAAAATTAAAACTTTCTATGAAAGTGGAAATAGTTTTCTTGTAGCTTTGGACAAAACATCTCTCCTTAGGGTAAGAGCAAAGAATAAATTTATCTATAAAGACCTGATAAGAACCAAATTAATAAAGCCAAATGGTAAACAGGAAACTTGGTCCAGACAGCTAGAGTGTGCGATTGGTACAAATGAATGGACCAACTCTTTTGTTTCGGCTAGATTTTGTACAAAAGACACAAAACTGATTAGCTTTAACTTTAGATTTCTCCACAGAAATATTACCACAAACCAGTTTCTAAAAAAGATTAATTTAAGTGATAATGATAAATGTACCTTTTGTAATGAGGGAATAGAAGAAATTGAGCACTTATTTTATGACTGTTTAGTTACTGAAAACTTTTGGAAACTGTTGGTAGAATGGATCCAAACTTATGACCCAAATTTTCAAATTACACGAAAAGATGTCTTTATAGGAAATAACAACTTTGACGATCTTATTAACTTCCTAATTTTGCTTTCAAAATATGTTATATACAGATCACGTTGTGCATCAAAAAGCCCAAATCTTGCCTATTATAAAAATTGTGTTTTATCATATAAAACGCTGGAAAAATATGTCGCCAAAGTGAATAACAGCAGTGACGAGTTTAAAAGAAAGTGGACCCTATTATCAACTTTTGGTACATGAATTATTATTATTATTATTACTATTTTTACTTTTAAAATTTATATATTTATTATTATTATTTTTTTATTTTTTTATTTTTTTTTAAACGCAATTTCATGCATCTTGGGGTTTGTATGCGAGTATGACTTTGTGTACAATAATTGTGATTGTAAGTAAGTGTCTGTTTGTGTATGTGTGTGTGTGTTGTGTAGGGAACACATGTAGAGATCAGGACACAAAAGAATTTAAGATCATGCCCCATACGCCAGGTCAGGTAGTGATGTAGGGGAATATGTAAAATCCTGATACCTTGTGTTCAAAAAAAAAAAAAAAAAAAAAAAAAGGATACCATAGGAGTGTGTCCCCCTCAGTGTCATTGTTGATATTGACATTCTTAAGATGACAACAGTTGTGAAAGCTTTTCATTTGAGGAGAACCTACATTTTGAATGGAGTTACCATTCTGTTCAACAACTCTACTGTGGTGTATTATCTCAAAACAGCAAAGCAGAACCAAGTCCACAGACCTCTGTATCCTTGTTTGGGATTTTTTAAAGTGGTGTCTCAAATGACAAAGTCCATGTTTACATTTAAATTTCTTAGGCTGGCTAATGTGTTGATGGAAGAAGGAACTAATGCTACTTATGGATTGGTCTCTTAATCCCTCTGTTTTCACTCAATACATGCTTGGTGGGATTGACATGTAATAGACCTATTAGCTAAAGGTGGAATATCAAAATCCAAGGTTTTGTCTCACAGTCCTGGATCCATAAGGCTTGGATAAATGATGCTTTTTCCATAGATTGGAATAACCACATATATACACTTCTCCATTACTCCTCCGGTTCTGAAGGTGATACAGGAATCAAAAGAATTGGCATGTCTCCTCATCCTTGTTAGTCCACTCATATGGAGTCATAGATTAATCTCATCAATCTCGCAGCAAAATTGCCAGAGATAGAGATCTTCCCTCATTTGCATTAAGCAACCACAATGGCTGGTGTGTCATCCCAACCCAGGAATACTGGACCTTATTAAAATACACCCTTAAAAACAAACAGTTCTCACAAGTAGTAGACATTCCCTCAACTATTATGGACATCCACCTTAGAGGCATATGTAGACAATGGAATATATTGTCAGTGGAGCACACAAGAACACACAGTACCAAAGCAGGCAGCCATTTTGTAATAGCTAACTACCTATGACTCTTCATTGAGGAACAGTTTGCATCAATCACATTTAAACCTGCCATTCCATGATCACTGGAAGGATGTGTTATTATTTGGGATTTTACCTGTCCAATGATACTGGATCCTTCCCAAGTGGACCTTTTCATGTATTAACCAGGCTGAACAAGACAACATTTAAACTGTTCTGAAGAACAGTTAGTCCACCTCTCACAAAAGTCATGCCTCCTCACTGCTTTGACAGCAGGTAAAATCTGCATATACATTTCCTGTTGTTGAACCCATCAACATGCATTATCATTATCACTCATGAAACACTCTACTTTCATTGCCAAGGACAGTTCATAGGTAATCAGATATTGGTAATAATTCCTGTCAACTCTGGACACCATCTCAAGGTCATCTACAGGACCAAGTGTGTGCTCTGAAGTGGTATTTAAGAAGTATCAAGCATCAAGGGATATCACAACTCGTTTGCCTTCAAAGATGGGAAGGGCAGTATATCAAATGGACACTTTTGACCTGAGTAAAGTGGGATATCTATTCTGCTAATTAGACTAAACCCACATTCATGAGTTCCCCAGGATTTGTAGGAAGAAAAATGCTTCCCTTTCGAAGCTGCTCTTCGACAAATGAAGTTTGTTTTCTAGGTGGTTAACTAGAAGTTATCTTCCATACCATAGAGGACCAGAGATGGTTTCTCCGGAGTAAGTTGATGTATCTCACTCCACTTTTTACCATATCTTCTATGGTAGTATGATTGCGTAATGTATTTGAAGAAGAAACCAATTTTGTCTTGTAAAATGTTTTTTTTCAATAATATTTACCCAATCATAACACAAATACAGCCTCCATACAGTTACACCCATATATAGAGCATAATAATAATAATAATAATAATAATAATAATAATAATAATAATGACTTTATTTAGAGAAGGTAGCTCAATTAGTTACAGAACTAATCTACCTTGAGGCCTTCTATCTGTTATGTACAATATATACCATACATACAACATGATGTGAAGAGTCTGGCTCAACGCTAAATAATTAAGAAATTTTAAAATTCAAAGTATCAAGCCTGAACACATGCACAGGCATCTGTAAAAACATAAACATTTAAGAAGCATAAAAATATCATTCTGCGTTGAAACATTCAACTTTGAAAATGATGCAAAATTACAGACAAGCAGGCAGTATATTTTTTGGTATAAGTGTTGTTATGTTTGAATTAGAGGTATTACCCCAAATTACATTACAGTAGTCCAGATAAGGCTGAATATAACTTTCATAAAAGATGACCCTTTACTGAAGAGGAATCTATGTTTTGATTTTCCTCAGTAGCCAAAGATAAGACTTAACCTTTTATGAAATGTGTTTAATGTGAATAGACCAAGTAAGATTGTTATCTACGAATACACCAAGAATTCTATCTTGAGATGTCTTATTAAGGCTCACATTGTCAAAAAAACATTAAGTTTGTCGCTATCTAGTCTTGCTCTTTTTTGTTGTGTTGTAACTAGTAGGGTTTTTTTTTTTTTTCTGTTTTAATGATCATACTGTTTTTCCTTGCACCATACTTGAAGTCTGTTGAGAGCATCTTGTAAGTTATTTTCAAGTACCGTTTTGGTTTTACCAATCTCAGACAGTGAAGTATCATCTGCATAGAGGTCAGTGGAAGAAATTGAAGTTCCAATCTTAAGAGGTAAATCGTTGATAAATAGAATGAATAACAGAGGTCCAAGGATAGAGCCTTGTGGTACTCCACAATTAATACTTTTACTTTGAGAAAGTTGACCATTTAAAGATACTTTTTGCACTATGTTGGTTAAGTAAGAAGTAAACCACTTTAGAGAGTTTTCACTACATTGATAAATCTTTAGTTTTTCAAGTAAAATTTCATGGTCTACAAGATCAAAAGCTTTACGAAAATCAACCATAATAGTGCCTACCATTTCCCCTTGATCTAACGCTTTCAGCCATTTATCAATCAAAGGTGCAGGAGTGATTCTGGCGAAAGCCAGACTGATTATCATGAAATAAGATTATAAGTGTTTAAATAGTTGAGAAAAGAATCATGTACATGTTTTTCTAGCAATTTGGAGAGACAAGGAAGGATAGAGATGGGTCTGTAGTTATATACATCATCTTTTGTTCCTGCTTTATGCAATGGTATAACCTTGGCAGTTTTCCATGTTTGTGGAAATTTATTAGACGTAATACTTTCATTACAAATGAAAGCTATGCTCTCTACAATTGCAGGTGCAGCCACTTTTAGTAGCCTTGGTCCAATCATATCAAGTCCTGTAGCTTTACAAACTTCCATTGTTTTAATATATTTCAACACAAATTCTGGACTCATTTCAGGAATTTCAATATTTATATTGTTTTGTAGTTTTTTAGCGCAAAAATGTTTGAGTTCCAGATGATCAGATGAAGTTCTGGGTTATTTAAGTTTTTTTCAGCAATTTGAACAAAAAAGTTGTTAAAAAATATCTGAGATGTCCTTTGGATTATCAGTATAAATGCCCTCATGATTGAGGGATAAATTTCAGCTTTATGCTTACATTGGCCTGCACCAAAACTTGTAAACACTTTCCAGATAGCTTTCGGGTTATTTTGGTTTTCATCCAGCACTTTTTTGTAGTGCGCTTGTTTGGCTTGATGTATCATTTTATGAACTTTATTCCTCCAAACTCTATATTCGGTTTGATTTCCTACTGATTTTAGTTGGTCTCTTTGCTTTATTGATTCTAAAATTTCTGGGGAGATCCAGCCTGGCTGATGGTCTTTCTATAATCCTGTATGTTTTTAAAGGGGCATGCTTGTCCACTATACTGATGAATAGATCCGTCCAAGTATCTAAAACATCATCAATATCCTCAAAGATTTGGACTGTACTTAATGGAATCTGTTCTAGATCTTCTTGGAATTTAAAAGTATCAAAGTTTTAAAAGGACCTATAAGTAATGGATTTATGGATATTATTTTTTGTTGATTTGCCATTGACTTTACGTGTTAGAAAAATTGGAAAGTGATCACTTATACCAATCTTTGGAATGATTACTTCCAAAACATTTTCTTTTGTATTGGTATAAATATGATCTATAAGTGTTTTAGAGGTAGATGTGACTCTGGTGGGTTCATTTACTTGTTGCTCCATACCTAACGAATCAATAAATTTCATCCAATTCCCTTTTGTTTGATTTTTGAGAAGGTCTCTATTTATATCACCTAGAATGTAAAATTCTTTCTCTTCATTTGAAATTGTATCTACTTTAAGTTCAAAATATTCACACTAATCAGTATGTGATGATGGGGGTCTGTACACAAAACCTACTAAATAGGGCTTAGCTTTTTTCTGGAGTGATCTGTAGCCAAATGGATTCTATTTCCGGTATTTCTAGGTCTTCCCGTCTTTTACAAATAGTACCAGTTTTAACATACACAAGGAGCCCACCACCACCTGCTTTCCTATCCTTACGATAAGGTTTTTCATAGCCATTAATATATAAGAAATTTTCACCCAGATTTTCTGTTAACATTGTTTCCGAGAGTCCAAATAAATGTTGTTTTTTTTTATTTGGAGAGGTTAACAGTAACTTCACTTGATCAATCTTTCCTCGAAAACCCTGAATATTTAAATGACCTATGTGTAAACCTTTGCTAGAAACTTCTAAATGCATGAGACTAATATCAATGCTATTAGAGGCACTCAAGGAGACATTGAAAGTATTAAAACTATGTTCACAGTGATCATCATTACAACTATCATTACTGTATAAAAAATTAGTTTTTCTACAACTGCATTTTCTACTTTTATAATCATTGTATAAATCTGAACTATCGTTCCTATTGGAATATGTATAAAAAGCTTGTAAGGTTCCACATTCAGAACATGCATCAGCAAGGGGATCAAATCTGTTTTCACAAGGGATGCCCTGTGTATATGACAGTCCTTGATAGATAGATTGGTCCTCCTGCTGAATAGTCTTCCTGTGGGATTGAGATGGCCTCATTGCTCTTTTCCTATTCCATATATCTAGTGTGAGTTTTGGCTTTGTGTCCAAAGCTACCACACTGATGGTTTTGTATTGGCTGTCTGTGCCTGCATTCCTGTGCTGAATGTTTGATCTCACCACAGTAATCACATTCCATAGCGTACTGCCTGTATTGATATGGCTGACCATATTGTCTGATGTTGTTTTGACCTACATTGGGTTTATGGTGATGAAGTTTGTAATGTGACTGTAAGACCAGACTAGATGAATAACTGCATTTATATTTTTTGCCAGCTTTTCCACCCCTTTGGTAGTCAGGTGGATCTTATCTCTTTTTCCAAATAGATGTTGCATCACTTGTCCCTCTTCATCCAGGAAACTCATGTAATTGTAAACAATATCACACATCCATTCACTTGCCAGCCTTCGGATGATGTCATTGATATCTAACACATCACAATCTCCCCTGGGGGCCATTTCACACAATGCAACCTGACAGCTTTGATTTTGCTTATGAATGTAATTAAGTAATTGGTCATATAGTTCTTAAAAAAGTTCTAGATCAGTCCCTTCACTGGCATTGTTCCCTCCAATATAGAGTACTATTTTATTAAACTTGGAGAGATCATATATTTTTATATCTTCAGTATTGTCTGTATTTTGGCACCTGAAATGGCATGCTTTTTAACACAGTAACTGACAAATTTATAGGATTTGGTGCCAATCCTGGTATCAATGGTAGATTAATCTAACTATCACCTAGGTAGGCAGATACGTTTTAGCCCTTTAGCTAAAAAGTTTAAACCTGGTAGGACTTTATTTGGAAGGTAGTCATAGTTTTAATGTAGTATGATTGTGCAAGTATTAAGCAAACAAATATTTTACTGGAAAAAAATTATTCTCCAATGGAAATATATCTGTTTTGATCTAATGATTGATGTGACTATAAATGTGTTTTTCAAGTTTTTAATGAAACAATTCCTTGATGTGATCAGTTACATGGGTCTAGTTTTTTTTTTTAGTAATAGAAGGGTTTTCAATGGATAGCTAATGTATTAGGAATTTATAAAGTTCGTTCAATAATCTATGATATTTTAATCATGAGAAAGTACACTAAAAAGCAAATATTAAACTCAGTAAGCACATGTATAGTCATACTCTTAAATGACGCAATTGCATCTATAATTCATTATTCATCTCTTTGTATAACACATTTAAATTAGTGGCAACCAGATTAGGTTTGTGTTGTTAGTCTTGCTACCCAAGAAGTCCTAAAGAAACAACACGAGTAGGAAATTTCATATTAATACGGTTCATGTCAGCTTCCCATTTAAAACAGCACATAAATCCAGGGTCACAACCTAGGGGTTAAAAATCAATGATCTTCATAGTACGGAAAATCATGCTGAAGAGTGCACCAAAGTCATGTGAACTTGATCCAATTCCAACATCACTACTGCTTGAGTACTCAGACCCAATATTGCCTTCACTAACTGATATTATTAATACCTTACATTTATTCAGGGAATTCCCATCATTTTTCAAAACTGCCATTGTAAAGCCTCTGCTGAAGAAACCAACACATGACCATAATGATTTAAAGAACTACCGCCCATTTTTTCCCATGCATATAAAAATTTACAAACTTGTATCTCATCTGAATTCAAACAGTCTTTTTAGCAATGTACAGTATGTATATCACCCTTGCCACAGAACTGAAACTTATCTTCTGAAAGTACCGTAGTTAATAGCATTATTTCTGCTTTGGATAGCGAAAAGATGACAACCCTCATCCTCCATGATTTGTCTGTAGCATTTGACACAATAGACCATGATATATTACTTCACCATCTCCAGCATGTATTTGGCATTCACAATACAGCTTTACTGTAGTTCAAGCTCTACATAGTCAACAGGACACAAATTGTATCTTCAAATGGAATACATTACAGCTCAGTTGATCTATGTTGTTGTGTTCCACAGGAGTCTTTTCTTGGACCTGTTCTATTCATTCTATACAAGTGTCCTAGATCATCATCCAGTATCTCACTAATTGTATACTGGTGAAAACTAAATATACAAATCTAGCCACCCAACTGAAGTTGCTGCTACCATGTAATGAGTAGAGAGGTGCATTTCTAATGTGAAATCATGGATGACATGTAACAGGCTTCAGATGAATGATGATCTAATCAAAACACAAAGACTTTCTCATTCACATCCTTAACCTCAAACAATAAATATAGGAACATCAACAATAAATTCACACAGTCAGTACAAACCCTAGGTGCTACTCTAGACAGTACTCTCACATTGCACCAAAATGAAATGAACATATGAAAGGCTGCATATCTTGAGCTGAGATGCATCAGCTCCATTCGCAGATATCTTTCGGTTAATGCCACTTAAACACTTGTGTGTTCATTAGTAAATTCAAGACTTGTAACTCAATTCTGTCTGGATCATCTCAATATCTACTCAAGAAACTTCAAAAAGTTCAAAAGACATCTGCTTGGATAATCCTTAGAGTACCACAATCAGTGCACACCTCCCTGCTGCTCAGTACCCTACACTGGCTATCATTCGATACAGAATCAAACACAAAATTTCTGTGCAACGTTTGAATGACGGACTCCAGTCCAACATACCTTTCTGGCCTCACCATGGGTACACACCAGCAATCTACTTACACTCCTCTTCTAACAATCATATACTCATTATTCCCACTATGAAAACAAAGTCACATGGACAACGTTCTTTTGCATACTAGGGCCCAGCATCATGGAACGAATTTCCCATTGAAATTAGACACAAAGACACAGTGATCCCTTTAAAGAGTGCTCTTAAAACTCACCTTTCAATTGCAAGAACAAACTTAAAGACCTAATAATGTTTCTTACCATAAATATATCATTTTTTGGTTTCTACTTTCATGGTGTATTTCTTTTTGTTTTTTGTAGCCATATCATTATAGATGTTATAAAGCGCTTAGAGTTTCTAAAGATTAGGCATTATACAAAGTCTCAATTATTATTATAGTGTATGAGAGTTCTTTTATTTACTAGCTTGTTGTCATGTTTGTCCTAACCATGGTCTTCTGTAGTTTCCTTCAAAGATTTGCAACTCTTTTGAAAATGAAAGACAGGTGAATATATAATTTATAACAAATTCATGTAAGTCAGGACTAATCTATGCATTTTTTTCTTCACATTTCAGAATCTTTATTTCCTGATAAAAATTTGCGAGACACCTATCAATGTATCTTCATGAAATACTTGATTGAGACCATCGACAAACATGAACCAGGAAAGATAACCTTGGATATTCATAAACTGAGTCTACGAATCAATGCCAAGGTGAATGAAAGGCTTGTACAGGATACAGAGTCACACAAAGACAGGCCACTGTATTTTGACACACTGCCCATCCCAGAAGTAACCTCAACTCTGACAAAAGCTCTCTATTTTCCATGCTTATCTTAAATAAGAAGTTAATTGTAAAAGCAGATTGAAATATCAAACATAAGAAAGCAGTTTTGTATTTGAAGTTTAAGGATATAGATACTGTCATAAACTGAATTAAGGAAACATGGCCAGTTAAATGGACATTTGAAATAGTGAAAGCACTTACAGCTTCAAATCAAATGGCTATCTGCTTTTTGCCAGCATCCACAGATTTTGTTAAAATTCTTGTCGGAAATGTAATCATATCACTATGTCATAAGAATGGTAAATATGCCACAGTGACTTTGTTTTTCTGATGGTCTAGCACAGATTTCATTTGAAATATGTTTATACTAGACATAAAATATCCTTTGCATTAACAGGTGTGTTAAAATGCTTGACACAAAAATGCTTTAAATTAACAGGTGTGACATAATACAAAATTGTTATGATCTTCCTAGTATTAGATGAAAAAAAGCTAAATTGTTTTACATATTAATTAACTACCGTATATGTAATTATACTTGAGTTTTCACAAGATAAAGTCCCCATTAATCTGAATTATTTTAAAAAAATTTTTGGGGTAGGAATTATTTAAGGCTGTTTCAGTAAATCATTACTTGGAACCCAGGAAAGGCACATTCATTATAGAATAGACACTGAAAGATACATTTTGAAGTTTTGTATTATTTTCACTCAAAGCGATAATGTTAAATTAAAAATCGGAACATTTTACTCATGGCGTCAAGTTGATGACCATGAATTACCTTCAGCCTCACCACTGTCAGATGATCAAGGAGCCAACACACATGGCCTACCCCTCCCAATGTGCCATAGGATCCCTCAAGAGCCTCCTTGTTCACTGAAGATCCATTGGTTCCTTACCACAAGAAAACAACCATCTTCCTCGAAGCCAATATCACCACAAGTTATGCAAAACCCCACCAAGTTCTACAACTCTACATCCATGATATCAGCCTCACAGCCAGATTCATGCCTCCAATTCAGACAGCAAAAATCAGACATCCTAATCCAGACAACCAATATCACACAGCAAATGTCCAGACAGCTCGATCCTATACATCCTAATCGAGACTCAGGTAGCTTAACAACTGAAGATTGCTTCAGTAGAGTGGACAACTTCCTAAGAAAAGACCTTTTGTGATGTGATGTGATGTTAAAAAGTCAAGTTACTAAGTACTCTGGTGCGACAATGGTGCGATCCATTAAGGTTATTGGCTTTCTCATTGCAAGCACTTTGCTCATGCAGCATGGGTTATTGTTGTTGTAGTAGGGTTTAATGCCATTTTTTAGCACAAGACAGATCATACATGATGGCCAGTATTAATGGTGGAGGAAGAACCCAGGAAAACCCTGGAAAGAACCACAGACCCACGAGAAGCTACCGGCAAGCTTTCTCACATAATCACTTTAGTAGAGCCCGAGACTCAAACCCACAGAGACAGAGGTGAGATGGTGGTGATCCGTAACGGCATGGGTAGACTGAACACAGTATTTTGAAATAATGTTAGATGTAAATAAATCACATTCAAGTAATGCTGTACTTTGAAATGAAACCTGAGTACATTTTAGTTCAGGTATAATATATAAACATAAAGTACACATAATTCCATGACAATCAGCACACAAGTAGTAGTACATGTATGTGATTGATGGCAGTATAAAATGGTTAGATTTTTTTTGTAGATTTACCGGTAGTAATTACTAGAATTGATATCTTTTAACTTTTTCTTTTCCTGTATTGTTTGTCAACCTGCTCACCAATTTCAGAACATAAAAATGCCATTCATTTCACCAAATTTGTCATCGTTTTCCACAGTTGGAATGTGTTTTCCCCAGCCTAGTTTACTGTATTCATATGTTGTGTATTTAATCCTTTGTTGTTTATTTTTGTCGAAACAAAATTCCAATGTCATAGTGTTTCCTTCAAATGCAAAATTGACGAGTTATAGCCATTACCGCAATTGATGATCCTACAGCTCAATGTTTAATACATTTTTTGTATTTTTTTGTTTTGTCAAATTAAGGAGATTGCACACATTGGTTGCACACAAATAGCATTTTCCACTTAATGCCGTAGACTTTATCATTAAATCATGATAGATCAAAAGCACTGTATTGCCAGCACAATTTTAAAGACAGAGTTTTAAACCACTAAGTAAACTGCTGTAAGGTTTGTACCAAAGCCAGGGTCGCTGATCAGTCAGCCAGGCACATAACTGACCAATCAGATGCTTTTTACCAATCATTGTCATAAAGAAAATTACAGCTTACGTAATATTCCTTATGTATCTTATACCATCTCTTGTACATGTTTTGATGTTGAACGGTTTTGATTGTTTTCAGACTTTCTAGTGGGTTCTTATGATTACAGAATAGTTACACATACCTGTTTCACTCAAGAATGAGATTACATACAAGTCTGTCATAGGAATTTGGTAAAGTTATGCAACATTGAGAGTCCTAACAGCAAAGTGATTTTTCTAGTTTAAGTTGATGTATATGCAAATTGTATATAGTTGTTCATAGAACAGAACAGTTATGATATATCATTCAAATATATACTAAACATGGATCATTTCATGTGTTTGACTTGTTTATTTATGTACCCTAATTCAAAGATAGGCTAACCCTATGCCAAGGGCCTGACTAGATCTTATACATGTCTCCTTCAAGGATAATGCTTATCCAAGGGCTTGCCGATTAAGAATATGCAAAAAGTTATTTCATCAGTGCAAGTTGACTCTATGCATAGCATTTGATAGGGCTAGTTATTCTGCAGTACTTAAGTTTCCTTGGCCTGTGTGTGAGAAATATTTTTCTGTTGCATTGTTATGCCAAATATATCTTATGCAAATATCTTACAAGATTTTGTTAGCTTTATCCACAGGAATCTATTATGTGTACTTACATTAACATTAGAGTGCTGCGGTGCATATCTCTCTGTGTCCCAGTCTGTCTGTCTGTCTGTCTGTCTCTCTGTCTCTCTCTCTCTCTCTCTCTATATATATATATATATATATATATGTTAATGCTGTGTAGATGCTATACAATCCACATATGACTGCAATCATTGTGTAAGCCACAACCAGCAAAAGATTCTCGATTTAATTACAAATGGAAAATTTGGTGATTCAGTTCAAGATGGATCATATATGCTATTGTCTTAAAGCTATCAAACTCTTGTAACAACTTTCAGAAAATGAGTACATATATTATATGCTTATTAAGTCTAGAACATAAAACACAATTCAATGGTTTGGTTTTTCTGTCTTTTTTTTTTTATAACATTACAAAATATCACATTCAAATAATCCATCAGAGGCTTTAAGATTCAATTTTGGTTTTGAAGTCTTAAATGACCCACAGGCTGTGATCTGAAAAGATTTCTCCTTTAATATATTGTAACATTACAAATGTTCATAAGATACAGCTATTAAGTGACAAAAGAAATGTTTTTTGACCAAATGTGAAACAGTATTTAAAGCATAGTTGGTACCAATGATTGATAAAATGTTAAGTAAACCTGGCTCAGACATAAAAGTAACAGTTTGAACTGGATTGACTTACTAAGGCATTACACTACACAAGGTTGTGGCCAATGAGAATATAGTGAAGGTGCAACTTTGAAATGATGATGAAAGAAATGAATGAGTCATAGTAGTTTGTCAGTCTAAATGGGTATATAGAAAATAAAGGTCTTTGGCCTAATCATGAACAATAATTATTACTGTCTTAGTCTTGTCAGTTAGTTTCTGTAACATATATAATGACACAGAAAAAAAAGGTCTTTGCCCAAATCACGAATAATAATTCTAACATAGTTTTGTCAGTCTCAACGTAATATGGAAGAAAAAAAAAATCTTCACCTGGATCATTAAGAGTACTTTTAACTGACCTAGCAGCAGAATGGGCGAACAGACCCAAATTTTAGAAGCATCTGTTTGCTAAACTATCACTTCTACAAAACCCAAAAAAATGGAACCAAACTTTTAACTAACCAAGAGTTGTACTCTTGGGGGTTACTTTGTTTTGTCATTTTGTTTTATTATTATGCACATGATGTTTACCATGCCCTACTGCATTGAATTAAATCATATATATCAATAATGGTTGGCAAATCGTTAACAAATTTATTACTGTCTGTGATTCTGTCAGATGAAAATTACAAGAAAGGCAAGAATCTTAAGTTGATTTTGCAGAAGGTTCTCAATAATTGTTTAAACCTATTACTGCAACTACTAAAAAATTTATATATTGTAAAAAAAGGAGGAGAAAAAAAGGTCTTCTTCCTGAACTTGAATAGCAAAAAGTACTGAAGAAACATCTCGACTTTTACAAAATCTTCCTGGTCAAGTACCTCAACACCATTACTTTAATCTGTTCTGAAAAAAACTGATGAAGAAATGGTCAATGCATATTTATATATATGTATGTATATATATATATATATATATGTATGTATTTATATGTATGCATGTATATATATGTATGTATATGTATGCATGTATATATATGTATGTATATATATATGCATGTATATATATATATATGTATGTATATATATATATGTATATATATGTATGTATATATATGTAAGAAAAGAAAGAAAAGACAAAAATCTTCAAAGCAAGAGCCTTTCTATCAACTTCCTCCACCTCAACAAGAAAGAATAACAGATGAGGAGGAGTTTTTATAGGGAACATCCTTCAGAAGAATTTTATGATGCACCTGGTGCTACTGGTAGTGCTATTTCTCCAAGCAGTGTTCGGGGAAGTGGTCTTATTGCCTGCCCTAATAATATTCTCTCTGACATAGCATGATTAGAAATTATCATAGGAGGAGTGCGGGCTGGAAATAACTCATCAGAAATAATTAATGAAGTTGCTGATATTTGTTGACGATTATTTCAAGGCG
Organism: Unio delphinus; assembly: GCA_029339505.1. NCBI lineage: Eukaryota > Metazoa > Mollusca > Bivalvia > Unionida > Unionidae > Unio > Unio delphinus. The sequence continues at coordinate 7,559,639 of JAQISU010000174.1, forward strand.
ATATCATAGATATCGGCATATATCGGGAATTTATCGATGAACTCGTTGATCGTTATCCAAGCGATTAGATATAACGATAATAAATAAGATGATCATACATCTACACCATCATTAAGCGGTCATGATCAGATAGTAAGCTCGCGATTACCCATTTATTAAACATTTTACGGAGATGGTCTTGGTAATGTTATTCAAGGGTTATTTGCAAGAATGGCTCCCAAAATAGCACCAATCGCAAAACAATTATCGATGAAAGCTATTATTGTTCTTGGTGTAAAAGCTCCTGGTGCTATTGGTAATATTGCCAGTAAGGCGTTTACTTCAGCCAAGGAAAGACTAACACGATTAAAACGACTAAAACCCCAGCCAATGAAACTGGCATCTACGGAAATTATGACCACAAATGGCAGTAAAATAATAAACCAAACCTCAGATAAAAAATTAGTAGGGTTAATGAATCAAGGATCTGATGAAGTACAAAGAAATATTACTGCAAATCTAATAGCATGAAGTGGTTTGACAAGGTCAGCGAGATCGCTATTTAGATCGAGAAATATATAATAAAATGTTAAAATCTTCACCTGAGCCAGCATTTGATATAGAAGCACCGGTTCCCAAAGATGAATCCGTACGTGATTATCAATTTTATTCTTATTCTTATAACGCAATACAACCAAATCGACGAGGAGGAAGAATTGAAATACAAGTTCATGATATAAGTAGATATTTCCTACCAGCTGAAGCATTTATTGAAGAAGAAGGAGAACTTGTAAAAAAATGTTGCAGATAATACGCCATATGCAGATTATGCGAGAATTGGTTTTGTTGACAATGGGACTAGGGGCTATTTAGTAACGCTACATATATGATTGATGGAGGAGAGATTGAATCTTTTCAAAATGATGACGTTGCCACAACAATATTGGGTTTAGCAAGGTATTCTGATGGTTATAAAAGATCAGCCGGTCCATCAATGATGTTTGCTAAGGATATTATATTCAGTATGTCAAATTACGGACACCACAAGCTACTGCATCTGATCCACAACCAGACGAATTTTAACATGAAGTTAGACCAGATGCTATTTTTGATATTATAAAAGGTGTAGCAGCAGAAGGGGCGAATCAGACAACATTTTTAGACAAGTTTTCACTGAAATCACGCTTAAAAACAATGAAACCAGTGACATCAGGCCCCCAAATGTGTATGTGAATCATGGATTAGGTCAAAAAAAAAAATATGAAAAAATCAATGAAATTAATGAAATCCTCCATCGATTTTGGGGAAAAAGGGACTACAACGTCGTTGTCACTCACTAGAACTTTCAGTTGGGGTTAACCGAATATTTGATCCAGTCCGATACGATATCGTGTTCGAGGGTCATGTAAATCACTACGACGAAAATCACTACGACTTTACAAATAGACTAATTTGTAAAACCTCCTCTTGTAAATCAATCAGATTATTAGACTGGTCAGTGAGTTTGAAATTAATTCTGGTTAATGAATTATTATGACATCACATATAGACTGGATTCACCGGGGACTCAATTATTAAAAACCCTGGAGGAGCTATTGGTGCAAATGAATACAAAATATATCCCTGCTGAGCTTGATTTGATCGTTCTAAATTTATTTGATAGCTTCCTTCGATCACATCACATACTAAATTGAGCGCAATCACCGTTGAAATATTCACATTGAACGGAGCAATATGCCTGCCACCACCATCTGGGTCATTATTGTGTGTCAGGATAGTTGTTTGTGGTTGTGATTGGTGTTTTTTCCCACGTATCATGGATTTTTTTGAAACCTTCATCGATGGCATCATCGAGAGATTTTTTTAGTTCTAAGAGATTATATCCTGGTAGTTTGAACGTTGGAATATCTCCTATGCGGATCTTATAGTCTATTGCAAATAAATCTCTTGTTTTAGGACTACTGTCACCTAATGCCTCTTGAATAATTTGTGAATGAAATGTTTCCATGTCATTGATGATTTTGTTACATGTTTCTACGACACTGATAAATTCATCTCGGGTGAGAGTGCCGGATCTAAGTGATATAAACAACAACGAAATATCGTTATTGAAAGCTGTGAAATTTTCAGTGATTTTATCCCGGTTAGCAAGATGATGAATAAGTCTTATTTTTTCATCATATTCTACTCTAATGAAAAAATACGACTTATCATAATATCTATAGCTTTTTATTGGATTATCAGATTTTATCCTGTCTGTGATATAATCGGTTTTTTGTGGTTCTGGTAATTTAACGGTTTTTCCACCGGGTGGTAATTCAGGCCATCCTAGTACGGTTCTAATAGAACTCTGATAGATATCTACGACGTATCCTTCTGTGCTTATTTCAATGGCAGATGATAGTGTCGGCACATGAACTGTTATAGCTATTTTTGATTCTTTTCCAGTAATCGATTTTATTCTACGCGCGAATTCATCATTAATTTGTTCGATTTGGTATGATCCGGTTGGTATGGAAACAACGTTCCAGTCTGGGTACCGTCGGGTTTATTCTTTTTTGCAAATACCAGGGAATTATTCGGTTGTTGACCACCAAATGATTTTGACCTAATATTTGGCCAACTGTGGTATACTCGTAATTTTGCTAGCGCTATCTCCTTCACTGGGACCGGAGAGGGGAAATTCACACTGAATTCTGGATTCGTTGAGGTTATTGAGATCATGCTTGTTTGTACTGGGTTTGTGTTCTCCACTATTTGTTGAAGTAATTCCATCTGTGTTGTCATTGTTATTATACTCATGTTTTTGTACTTCTAATTTTGACATCGCAGAATCATATATATCTACCATCGCTGAAAACTCACTCTCTGATATAATTGTATCATCGAGCGATGACGATATCAATGAGGATAATTGCGAGTATGCAGTGGACACAACATGAAATTGAATTATGTAGTCTTGTAGTTTCCGTTGGCTGCATGATGATATTTTTTTTGTGATTATTGAAATAATTCCAGCGATTGTTGTTGCCGCAGAAATGCAAATTGGAACAGCTATCGGAGCCATCATTGTCACTGAAGACAGTATAATACCGGCTCCGGTGATTACACCACTCACAGCGTACACAGTAACATCAATTGCGGTAATTCTCCTGCGATATTTTTTAATTTTCAATTCATACTCCTCAGACAGGGTTTTGAGTCTAGTTTGATACTCTCTGACCTGATCATAGCGATATTGCGACGATGATGAAATCATTGTTATTTTAAAAATACTAGCGTTTTCAATTGTGAAATCCTTTCAATTTATTTACTTAAATCCGCTACGAATTCCACATAAAACATTGTTGAGACCCTAACCAAATTCTTATCAGTAGATGTGATTGTAAACTTTTCAGTTGTATCCTTGTCGATGATCGTTGAAATCGTATTATTGACCCCGGATGAACTCGACGATGATATATTAAATTGAGCCGTTGTCACCAGTGTTAATCGATAAATACCCTTGACGGTTGCAATGATATCTAATGTGTTGTTTGTAGGAGTCCACGCAAATGATCCGTGTTGGATTGTATATACTACGTTAATGGTTTTCTCATGAGGAATTTTTGTTTTTTCAATGATTGTTATCATCCTCGAAAAATCACCTTTGACGGCTTCGATGAAGTTTTTCGTCTCATCGATGGATTTTTTAATATCAGGGAGTTTTAGTTCAATTTTATCCAACTGGGTTCCAATAAATTTATCAATGATATTTCTACGAAATGCGGTAAACTGTTTTATGTATTCTTCGGTTTTAAATTGAAGTGTTTTTAGTTCCAACAGAGAAACGCAGAGTTCAATTATTCTATCTGTAATAGACGAGAGGGGTATGCCCGGTTTGAGTTTACCCTGATCGGAAAATAACGCGATAGTATCCTCGATTGCGTTTTGTTGTTTAACCAAAATATCATCCAGAGAGATATTACTGGTTTTCAATTTACCCTGATCGGAAACTAACGCAACGGTGTTCTCGATTGCGTTTTGTTGTTTAACTAAAATATCATCCAGAGAAATATTACTAGATTTCAATTTGCCCTGTTTGTCTTGAAATACAACTATTTCGTTCGGGTCAACACTTGTTAAATTTAACGTCTCAGCGATTTCATCTTTAATTTTTTTTGTTATATCCTTGATAGAATCAGGGGTTGCAGTGCCATCGGGTTTGGGTTTCAAAGATCTCCCCCAAATATCAATCATGTTATTGTAAAACACTTTCTCTCTCTAAAAAGCGATTGCTGGTGTAGTCATTTACGACAATATGAGGTGGTTTCCCCCTTGGGTTACCCAAGGAGTTAGAAATAGCGTCAAGGACATTTAATACTTCACTGCCGCATATTGGTGGGTCATTGATTTGTTGTGTTGGTAGCGTAGAATACCAAGTCTTCATTGGAAATTGTTTTATGTAACGCATAAATTCTTTTGGTGGGGCTAATCCATATGAATCAAAATAGACAATCCCACGTGGATCAATAGCGTATGCAACCCAGTGAGTTCCAGGTCCGGTGCTGTTATCGAGATTAATAATACCTGTTTCAGTTTTGTTTGGTTGATGTGGTAATTGATCTTTCATAAAAACACCTCTGAAATTTTTAATCACTAGTTTTTTAGCAGCATCCATTAAATCAAAATTGGACATTGGAACCATAGGTTCGGAAATTGAAGATTTCTGAATTAATAAACCGTTCCTGGTAGTCTCAGGCCTGATCCGTGAACGGATCTCCCGCTGTACCATGAATACGGGGTCCCTGGTAGTCTTAGACCTTTTCCGCTGTACCATGAATACGGGGTCCCTGGTAGTCTTAGACCCAATCCTTGAACGGATCGTCTCTTTTTTTTATATCCTTGTCCAGCTGCCTTTTTCAACGCCATTCCTGCTGCAGTACCAACGGCTCCTAACTCCGCTGCTTTAGCCACCGCTGGGGCTACTGCTGCAATCAATGCTGGTATTGCAGCTAACAATGGAAATATACCGCCTGTTTTCATCATATTTTTGATAGCAGCCGCAGAGAGAGTAATCTGAACCCCTTTTTTATCCTTGAAAGCATCATTGAAATGTTTCACCTGACGAGTTGTCAGCGATAATTTATTTTCACCACCAGTCATTTGATTAGGTTTCAACGTGATTGTGGTTCCACATTTTTTAGCCGATTCTGATTGCAATTTTTTGATTTGACCAGGAGTTAACGTAACACTAATAACACTATATGACATTATATATAATTGATTGATTCTAATTCAATGAAAAATCGAGAAAAATCGTTCAAAGATTTTCTACTGGGGCATCTACCACTCTCATTCTTCCACCAACACCTTCGAGTAGCATTGATTTATCACTGAGAATGACATCAACCGCTCTATAATCAGCAATAGCACCAGCACCAACAGGACGAGTCACATTAGCTCTAAAGTGTATATCAACGACGGATTGTCTCATCAAATCGAGATGTTCCAGTGAGAAGTAATAGATCGGATACAGATTTTTAAAATCATATTGTGATATTTGCAAACCAGTATCCACATTTTGATCGCGTGCCATAAATGACAACAGACGATGATAAACTCGTGCAATATGATTTTCTGTGTAATTAAGTTGTATATCCTCGGATGGTTCCTGCTGGCCGTTTATTCTCAGTGAGACGTCTTTCACACCTAATTGATCAAATATCATATGGCTTCGTTCTTGATTGCCAACTCGTGCGTTATCCTGTAACGCAATAAATATATGACGTGGCGCAGAAACGCCTTGTTTTGATGCTAGGTTCCAACTGAATAACCCGTTGATATTTGATTGCTTCACATCTGTACTCACGGTTAGCCAACTTAGTAATGATTTTCCTCCTTGGTCCATAAATGATAGTAATCGTCCTTCTGCGGTGATTGCTGGAGTCAACACTGGCATCCACAATGATATTTTTGTTAAATCGACTCTACCGGCATCAGCATTGGGATTTGCAACATCTACTGGAATCCTCCAAATTGCGTCGTTATCATCACCCTTTCGTACAAGCGATACTGTATGCTTCGCCCCGTAGATAACTTTTCTGACGTTTCTACAGAATCCAAATATGTGATACAGTGGAATCGCGCATGAAAATGATTTACGCTCTCCTTGCAACATTGCGTTTCGTGTTGCAGCTCCTAGATTGAAATTAGCATCGTTGTTTATAATCATATTCTCGATATCAGAATCATTATTATCACGTTTTTTGGGTCGTCTTACAACAAATGGATTTCCACCAGCGGTATTCTTACCATCTTTTGCAAACATCATAGATGGACCCGCTGATCTTGTATAATCATCAGAATATCTCGCTAACCCGATTATTGTTGTGGCCACATCAACATCACGATCTATGGACTCAATTTCTTTTCCATCAATGAGATATCTAGCACTCTCAAATAGCGCCATAATACCATTATTGACAAAACCGACTTGAGTACCAGCTGGATACGGTGCTGGTACAGCAGTAGTATCAGCAGCTGTTACAATTTCTCCTTCTACTTCAATAAATGCTTCACAGGGTAAAAAGTATTTACTGGTATCATGGACTTGAAGACCAATTCTTGCTCGACTATTTGAGTTTATGGCATGATAGGCGTAATATTGATAATCGCGTACAGAATCATCCTTGCCAACTGGGGCGTCTATATCAAATGCTGGATCAGATGACCTTTTGAACATTTTATTCTATTTATCAGAGTCTAAATAGTGAAATCGTAAACGATTTTTCCATTTTCATCGACGTAGTTTTTTAAGGCCACTTCCTGCTATCATGTTTGCAATATTGCTTTGGTCCCCTTGATTTACCATCGACGCTAATTTTTCATCTACTGCGTTATTTATTATTTTACTAACACTTGCAGGCATTTCTTCTGTAGACGGTAACGGTTTCTTTTTTCGCCCCACTAATGATGTTATTTTATCCTTCGCAGTTGAAAACGCTTTCCCGGCAAGATTTCCAACAGTACTAATACCCTTATCACGAATAACATCAATGGCTTTCATTGATAATTGTTTAGCTAACGGCATCACTTTTGGGGCCATTCTTGAAAAGAATCCTAAAATGGTATTGCCGAGGCCATCTCCATAGTATGCTTTATAAACTGGGAACCGTGAATTAACTACATAGACGGGGGTTGGTTTATCATGATTGTAATGGATGATCATTATTATAAAAACAATAGTGTTTTCAATTGTTATTTAATCGCTATGATACCCATTTGCTAACTCGTCAATGAAATCTCGATAGGTTTTGATATCCATGATACCGCCGGCAAATAACCGTCTACAGATATCAGCTGCTTCATTAATTATTTCTGGAGAGTTATTTCCAGCTCGGAACCCTCCTACAAGAACATCTAATCGTGATATATCATTGATAACACTATCAGGACAAGTGTTTCCAATCCTTGGATTTTGCAGTCCACTTCCGCTATAACCAGTTGCTTCATCTAGTTTTTCTACATCCGTTTCTTGTAAATAATCATCATCATCATCATCATCAGGTGGTAGTTGTTGTTTTTTTTGTCTTCTTGTTTGTCTACGTGTTGGTGTTTGACGTTTTAGTTCTTGCCGTTCTTCTATTTCTCGTTGTCGTTCTTCTATTTGTTCTCTTTTATAATTACTAATTCCCCTTTTGAAATTCCTTGTATCCTATCTCATCCTTATTCAAACGACCAATCCCTTTATTTAGTTTATACAAATTATCGAACCAATCATTACTTGATATTCTATCATTTTTATACTCGTCCTTTAAAAAATCTTTTTTTGAATTATAGCTTTGAGCACCAAAATTACCAAAGGCTTGATAATCCTTTGATTTCAATAAACTAGGTTTTTTTATTACTATTTTAGCATGATCAGTAAATTTATTCAACAGAGAAACAGTCGTTTTTTTCGGATCAGTTTTTTCAGTTTGTTCAGTTTTCGCTGCTAGTTTTTCAAGCTCACCAATAACAGATTTTCCCGTCTCGGGACCATCTCCCAGTAAAGCACGCTCTACCCCCTTCGTTGCTGTGGTTACTGGTTTAAACAATTCTTCAGACCCCAGAGCAAAATCAGTTTGTAAACTCTGTCGTTGTTGCAGTTTATTCCGTACAGAGTCACGAATTGGTATAAATTTCTTAATTGCATCTAGTCGCTCACGAGCCAATCGGGTTGTTAATGCCTCATTGACCATTATTCGAAATCGCAAACTATTTTTCAATTGTAAAACAATTTTTCAATCCGACCTAACACCATCGGATGATTTTTAACACGGTCATGGAAGTGTTATTTCATCATAAAACACCTTCTATCATTGATGGAGAAAGTATCAAAATTGTATATAAATAAAATAATACTGATAGTTTCTCCACTTTTTTGACATGTCGGATGATTTTTAACACGGTCATGGAAGTGTTATTTCATCCTATAACAGCTTCTATCAATGATGTTGAAAGTGTGGAAATTCATATAAAAATAATTAATACCACACTTTCAACATTCTTTATTTGATCAATCTGACATATCGTCCATCGATTTTTGACATCTCCCTTGAGGGTCGGCTAAAAAAAATGAAGGTCAGTCACAATCAAAAAATGATAAATGGTCGGGCAATCAATGGTCGGGCAATCAAAATTGTTCATTTTCTTGAATTAATGCCCGTAGGTTTCTAATTTTAGAGTTGACTTCTTTTTTCAATTCGTATTCGTTACCTAATTCTTTTCGTATTCCTTCTACGATAGTATACAACGGGACGAACACACTGATGTCACTGGAAAATGAAAGAGAGTCTTTAATAGAATTCTGAATTTTTTTGATGAGTGCATACTTCTTGGGTAGCATATATTTGTTAGTGCTAACCCCGTATTCTATATCCTGAAAATCAGACACAATTTGATCAGGATTTAATCCATCTGATAGTTTGATATCCTGATTTTTCAATTTTGCTATTTCAACTATGATGCTATTCATGTTTTCAGAATTCATTATTCTATAAGAATGACATATCTCTAATTGGAAATTATGACGCATTAGACATAACTAAATCGAATTTTCTGTCCCGTCTTTTTTGAAATAGCAGATCGATAAATTCTCCCTGCAACTCTTTGAACAGAAGTTGGACAAATATCGAAGTGCCTACCGGCTTCATTCATAGATGAAAATATTTTTTTTTCATTAGTTATTGTATTCAAAGATTTCACAGGTCTCTTCCAAACCGTTTTGCAAGTGCCAGCTCTTCCTCGTTTGGAATTCTCACTCAGTGTGATAGCCTGCAGATTTGATAAAGAATTGTTCATTGGATTAGAATCCTTGTGATCAATAACAAAACCATCCTCGATCAATCCATAAAAACATTCAAATATGAAACGATGATTGAGATAAGTTTTCCTTCCAACAGTAAACCTCAAATACCCTTGATTACTCACAACACCGACCGGTTTCTTCATTCTACAGTGTCTTACAACACCATCACTGAATGCTTCATAATTTGTAATCACTGGATGTGGTCTGAATTCTTGGTTCATATATACTATTCTATTGTTTGTCTAATTCAGTGTTTGGTTCAATAATTACATCACTGGAAAATCTTTCGATGTAGTCTTGCGGGGTTCTTATGATTTTATCCTTGATGTTGTCAGGGTCAAAGACTTTTTCAGGGTCATAATTTCTGATGGATTGTCCATTTTTTATTCTTTTATCATAATAACGCTTCAATTCCCTATATCGCTTACCACCACAATCAATACACAATTGTGATCTTCCCTTGACCCCATTCCCACATCGAATACAGGGTAACGGACCAAGACTTCCACGTCGAAAACTTTGCATATGATACCTACAGTATTCATTTTTTCTGCATGATTTGTTACACGGGGTTACATTTCCCATCATGAGCCATTTGCATTGGTTCATATATATAAAACTTTCATTTAAATACTTGTTTTATGTATAGCATGATGAAGTTCAAGAGATTGACTTCGAAAAATGCTAAAATCAATACCGATAGAGAGTTCAAGAGATTATTGAAAATCAATCCTAGATTTAATCTCGATAGACCCAAAAAACGTCCAATAGACGGAAACATGAAAGAGTTTAAGAGATTATTGAAAATCAATCCTAGATTTAATCTCGATAGACCCAAAAAAACGTCCAATAGACGGAAACATGAAAGAGTTTAAGAGATTATTGAAAATCAATCCTAGATTTAATCTCGATAGACCAAATAAACGTCCAATAGACGGAAACAAACGTAACAAACGTCCAAGAGACGGAAACATGAAAGAGTTTAAGAGATTATTAAAAATCAATCCTAGATTTAATCTCGATAGACCCAAAAAACGTAACAAACGTCCAAGAGACGGAAACATGAAAGAGTTTAAGAGATTATTAAAAATCAATCCTAGATTTAATCTCGATAGACCCAAAAAACGTAACAAACGTCCAAGAGACGGAAACATGAGATCATCATGGAAGGATGCTCAATTCAATCTTGATATAGTTTCTAATACACCCAAGAATAAAATTCTTGATAAACCCATCAGAGACTGTTTTAATGAATTCAAGCGTGATGGAGCATCTTATTGTTGGTCAACATTTCGAATTGATGGTGTTGTTGACGCTACCATGAATGATGAAAAAGCAGCAGTGATCATTTCACGTGTTGGGGAAAAAAGTCATTTTTTCCGAATCAAATTCATTATCCGTGAGAATGGCAAATGGATTATTAAGGATAAATTTGAACCCATTCTCAAGGGCAAAAAAACTGTCACCGTGAACCAGGATTCCAAACCGGGAATTTTGACTGGAATTGATAAACCCTACTACGAAAGATCTTATCCTGTCACAGCAGTTGTTTACGGGATCTATCCGCTCAATGAAAAACCTGATATTTCAAAACTAGCACCCATGAAATATTCGACAGGCCTCAATTGTGTAGCAGAACGAATAATAGAACACTTCACAAATGCGTCCCGGGGAAATAAACTAACTGATCTAAGACGAAAAAAAATAACCGAGTGGGAGTTCACGGTAAAAGAGCATGGAGCAACAATTCAGGATATAACTAAATTAGAAAAATCATTAAGATTTCCAATATCGGTAAGGACAATCACCGGAGAAGTATTATACGAATCGAAATATAAATCACAGGGAGCCCCCATTGAAATTATTGATCATAACGCGCACGCGTGGTCATCTGCAGTAACAATATTCCCACGGGATAGAACCGTAAAATATCTATCCCAAACCGAAGAGTTTTTTTCAGAGCAGAAATTATTTGATGCTATTTACCATTTGAGTAAAAACGATCCTGTGTCAGTGTGGCTATTTCATAGTAATTCAGACGAGGAATGCAGATTTGATCAGTTTGTAAGGCCTAACGGAGAATTATACCGTACTGAAGAACTGCAGAATCAAATGAAACAACTAGCTAGTGAGTTTTCTGAGGGGGAAATCGAAGATCAATTATTAGCAAACTGTTTCACAGTACCATCCATTGCAGCACATTTTGCTAGAAAGAAAAACGCGTGGAAACCAACACGAAGTGAGTTTTTATCAGATGTCAAATTGTCCTGTCTTGAATACGGCCACGGCGGATTATGGAAAACAAAATACACCGCTGATACCGTTATTTCAGTTGATATGATTGCGTGTTATCCAGGAAGTTTTCTTGGGTATGGAGAGTGTGAGAAATATTTCAAACGATTTGGACACCCTACACACGAAATGACCCGTGTTGCTATTAATGGACCACTTCCTGATTTTGATTTAACCGGATTCGCTTGTGTGGTATCATTTGAAATGGCTGAAGGACTTCATCCGTGTAGTTATCTTTGGATTGGTAAACACATGTCTGAAAAACACTGGATGCCAATAGTGTTGTTACGGTATATGCTTGATTGTAAGATGTTAAAATCATTAATTGTCAGTGAAGCAATTATATCCTATCGGGCACAGAAATCAGTCTGGTTACCACAACCTGATCTAGAAAAAATAATTAGCGAAGAGCGAAAACTGTTTCCTGATTTTAATGAACAACAAATCATGGATTGGTCCAGACAGTTATTTGAAATCAGAAACAATGAAGCAAAAAATCTTGGACGAAGAATAATCGGTAAATTTACCCAAGGTGGCAAAGATGATAATACGAAATATTCTTCACGATTGATTATAGACAACGCTGAATACGATTTTGTAATGGCGGATTTAACGAATAAGGGCCTATATGTCAATCGTAAGGACGCATTTATGTCCGATGGAACCAAATTGGGCACAATTGTTACTTACACTGATGGATACCATCCGCAGTACACACATTTGAGAGCTTCTATGCTTGGTTATGCTTCTATCAATCTGTTTTCAATGATCAATAGATTTCCTACCACCGCAGTTAGAGTTGCTACTGACTCATTTTACATAAATAGCAAAATGGCTGATTCTAAGGTTACTGGCAACGAGAAATGGGGATCATGGAGAATTAAGAAAGAAATGATTCATGATCATATTCCATCAGCAGATGTTACCATTGAAAATAATTACTTAGAAAGCAATCAGTGTTCAGAATTTTCTAGTGCACCACCGATTTCTGATCCAATCTGTAGATATAAAACAGTTTATTTAAACGGTTGTGGCGGGTCAGGAAAAACAACCCGGGTAATTGAGTTATTCCGTGGGAAAAATCCTACGGATTTCACAAAAATGATTGTGCTAACACCAACTCATAGACTTGCAAGAGAAATGATACAGAGAGGGGTAAATGCCTGCACTTATCACAGCTTTTTCCGATGGAAGGGAGATAAATGGACTCCTGAGCGCATGGGAGACAAATTTATTCCTGAAATCATGATTTGGGATGAAATAGACACAGTGTCAGAAGATGTCTTAAAAATATTTCTTGAGTGGTTGTTATTGAAGAATACAAAAATCGTCATGTGCGGTGATTACGGGCAACCACCACCATTTGTCGGTGCATCTCCCCATGAATGGCTAAAGGGTTTTGTAGACTATTATGAAGAAATTGATACCGATCATAGATCACTTGATAATGAATTAAAAGAATTGAAGAAACTAATTAGATTACAACCGGATAGAATCCAGTGTGAAATAGCGCGTGAAATAATTTCGGAAACTCCCATGAATGAGTTTTGGGAAGCGTGGAGACCAAATGATTTAATCATTGCAAGTAGAAAAATAGTCAGGGACACACTTCAGATGAAGTTATTTGAATTGCATAAACAAAACTTTGCAACATTTCCAGTGCCCCTCTGTTATAGGCCATCGGATACACGTAAACAGAACATCGAAGTTGATATTCCAGGACAGAGTGAAAAGCAGAGTCTCATATTAAATGATATTGTGCTGGTTGATATCAACGTTGTTGAAGATGCATTGCGTGCTAATAAATCCCCATGGACGCTAGGTTATGCAGCAACAATACACTCTTCACAGGGATTGACTATATCGGATACAACTGTTTGGATGGTAGATAATCGCATAGAATGGTCGAATTTAGTCTATCTTTCAGTATCCAGAGTACGAAAAATAAATCAACTTCGAAGAATTGTCTTCGATGATGAAATCATTGGCGATGATGAAATCATTGGTGACGATAATGATATTATTGATAAAAAACTCTCCGGTTACAAACAACAGGACAAAAAAAAACAACGAGAATTTGATATTGATGCTGAATTAATAATCACTTTGAAGAAACAACAGAATAATCACTGCGCGAGTTGCAATTGTATAATGCGTTGGCAGTATTCGGATAAGGATCCTCGCCAATTCACCGTAGACAGAAAAAATAACAATCTCGGTCATGTCAGAAATAATGTGATGTTGACTTGTCTTGAGTGCAATAGACGCAAGGGTGCTAGTTAAGCCCATGGGGTGGCAATTGAGTATCCTCGGGTATCACTTGTAATTGTTGTCTAGTAAAACCCCGTTGAGGGGCAGTTGAATCCAGTTTATAAATTGGAGGTCTACCCGTAGATCGTGTTATACTAGATATCTTATGCGTAGTGACGCTCCAAATAGGATCAGTAGCCCTTTTTCTATCTCCTTCAAGCTCTCCTGGTTCGTATAAGTACCTCACAATGACATTACTACCAAGAATTGGTTCTTTGAAATCTTTTTGTGGTTTTTCAGGTATCGACTTCTTTTTAATCGCGTTGATAGGTTTCATGTTGATGGTTCTAGTAATCTCGTTATTCAGTGCGGTAACTACACCTGGTAATCTCTTAACCCATTCACGGGATCTTTTTTCTGGGATGAATTCTTTTGCATATTGATATCCAAATAACCGCTCAGCAAGGGTTTTATTAAACCGTTCTACAATGGCCTGATCACGATGCAGTGCAGTATGCCCTCGTCTGATAGCGACATTGTGATATTTCATTGTAGATAACACTGCACCCTGAAATTCCTTGCCCGGGTCAACTTGTAACAGATTTGGCCAGTGCAGAGGACTCCTTCGATAAATCCTTTCAAATGCAGAAGCCACTTCAGTGGCCGATTTTGTTTTTAACGGTTCTGCTTCTTTGTATCGACTTGCAATATCAACTACAGTTAACGCATATTTGTAACCACGATCATGTGGCAGAAATAATAGATCAGCCTGATGAACTTCATTGGGTCCGGTTACATCAAAATGCGAGAATTGAATTTGTTTAGGCGGTGGTAGATAAATTTGCCATAGTGCATGTTTGTATAACCAATGAGCCGCAGTGGTTTTTCTCACTTTTGCGGCGCTAGCGAGTTTACTGATTGCAGCGTTACCCTTCCAGTATCCTCTTGGGGAATAGTAAATAGATTCCATGTTGCTATTAATTACCAGCACCTAACATCAATTTACTTTTCATAGCCGATTTTATCAAAAATGAAGCCAATTTTTCTTTGAAGGATTTATCAGTGATAGAATTCAACGCATGAATTAATTTCACATCTGCTAGATTCCTGTGTTGCAAATTGCTGCTTTTATAAGCAACATCATGAAGGTGACAGGCCTTATCAATAGCGTTTATTGGTTCCTCACCGGGTCGGGGCTGATTTTGATCATTGAGTCTGATATCAAGTCTTGTTCCCGGTCCACAATAACTATACCCTGGAAGGTGTTTTTCTCCGGGGTACTTTGCCCATGAGGTTCCAGGGAGTTTTGCTAATTTGGCAGCGATATCACCTCCTCGTTTTTTTTAAGGGTTCCTTGGGTTCCTTGGGTTTAGAAACAAATCTAAATTTCTTTGTACTACACTGTACGCATTTACCAGAAAGCGCTGATCGGTTATTTTTAGTTGTAATCGTCGTCAAGTCATCTGTGCCAGTACGCGCCTTACACTTCACGCAATATAGATCCATAATTTATGTATAGAGATATGAATATAATTGATTTTTCAGCGACTAAAACAAGAGAACCAGTGAAGCATCATGCAGCGCTACCAAACTCTATCCGCGCAATTATAATCGGGCCATCTGGATCCGGTAAAACGCAATTGTTGCTCAATTTAATAATGAGATGGATGAAGTGGGATAAGTTGTATTTAATTGCCCCTAGCGTAGATGATCAACGATGCTATGAAGTGCTAAAAGATTTTAATGAAAACGCTTCAGAGATTGCTGGCGAGGATGTTATTGAATTTATAACCGATATTGACGAGGCGCCATCCGTGAATGACCTCGATGGAAGTATCAACAATTTAGTTGTATACGACGATGTCATGTTAGATAAACAAAAAAATCCTGCTAGAATATTTTCCCGAGGCAGGCATAAAAACACGGACGTGATCTATGTCACTCAACGCTACACTCAGATTCCAAAAGTGATTAGAGATAACTGTAATATGCTTGCTGTATTCAACGGCGTTGATACACATACGCTACGAAATATTTGGCAGACATGGTGTTCTGATATGGACTTCAATCAATTTAGAAATTTCTTTAGTCATGCTCAGTCTACCCCACACGGATTTGTAACAATAAATTTACATGACCCTCGAACACGATATCGTATCGGACTGGATCAAATATTCGGTTAACCCCAACTGAAAGTTCTAGTGAGTGACAACGACGTTGTAGTCCCTTTTCCCAAAAAATCGATGGAGGATTTCATTAATTTCATTGATTTTTTCATATTTTTTTTTTGGACCTAATCCATGATTCACATACACATTTGGGGGCCTGATGTCACTGGTTTCATTGTTTTTAAGCGTGATTTCAGTGAAAACTTGTCTAAAAATGTTGTCTGATTCGCCCCTTCTGCTGCTGGTGTTAGTGCTACTTACAACTTAAGATTTGCAAACACGTGTAGCAATGTTGCAAGGACAGCGTAGATGACAAAATAATATCAGATTACGAGTTCTCAACGATGATGAAGATTTACAAGGAGGCAATGACGTCTGATTTAGATAATAATAATAATAATAATAATAATAATAATAATAATAATAATAATAATAATAATAATCATAAAAATAATAATGTCGCTAGAGCTACTGCAACAGATCGTTACGTATACGAACCCGGCAAGTACAACAATGATCTCAATAACCTTATCTAATCCTAAATTTAGTGTGAACTTTCCAACTGCTATTCCCGTAAAAGAAATTGCACTTGCTCATTTACGAGTATATTAGAGCTGGCCAGATATCCGGTCAAAATCATTCGCGGGTCAACAGTCAAATAATTCACTGGTATTTGCAAATAAGAATAAACCAGATGGAATCCTCGATTAGATGATTATTGGAATATCAAAAGAAAGTTATGATATCGAAGATATCAATGATGAATTCCAGCATAGGATTAAATCTATTACAGGAAAAAAAATCAAATATAGCTATAACGGTTCACGAACTAACTTTGTCAGCCACGATAGAGATAAATTCGAACGACTATGCCTTGGATATTTATAAGCCATCGATAAGAACTGTTCTAGGCTGGAGTAGCAGAGGGGGTGAACCATACGATTGTATTTTAAGCAAAATATTTTAAGCCTCCTTTTGCCAAATGGAGCCTTAGATCAGACGGTTGGAATTTTAGCAAAATATTTAAAGCCTCATTTTGCCAAATGGAGCCTTAACGATTTTAGAGCCCTATTTGTCAAAGTAGGGGTTTCTACGAAAAAGAACCAGAGAGGGGTGCAAAAACCTCCCAAAAAAAATCTTACAACGTCGTCATTCACCCCCTCTGCTGCTATGGGGTAACCGAATATTTTATCAAGTCCGCCCCCTCTGCTGCTATGGGTTAACAATGAAAATCATTTACGATTTCACAAACAGACTAATTTGTAGAACCTCACCTCGTAAATCAATTAGATTGTTTGACTGGTCAGTGAGTCTGAAATTAATTCTCGTTAGCGAATCATTATGACATCGCATATAAACTGGATTAATTGGGTCCTCAGCGATTAGAAATCCTGGAGGAGCTGTTGGTGCAAAAGAGTATAACATATATCCCTGTTGAGCTTGATTTGATCGCTCGAGATTTATTTGATAGCTTCCTTCGATAACATCACATACTAAATTCAATGCTATCACCGAGGATATATTTACGTTGAACGGTAATTTTATGTCTACCACCACCATCTGGGTCGTTATTATGTTTGAGTATTGTTGTTTGTGGTTGTGGTGCTGTTTTCTTCCATTCGTCATGGATTTTTTTGAAACCTTCATCGATGGCATCATTGAGAGATTTTTGTAGTTCTGAGATATTATATCCGTGTAGTTTTAATGTGGGAATATCTTTTACGGGTATATTATTTTCTAACGCAAACAACGTTCTCGTTTTAGGATTATCGTCATCTAATACCCCTTGAATAATTTGCAAATGAAATATTTCCATGTCATTCATGATTTTATTACATGTTTCTACGACACTGATAAATTCATCTCGGGTGAGAGTACCGGATTTAAGAGATATTAAGAATATCGAAATTGAGCGATGTGAAATTTTCAGTGATTTTATCCTGATCAGTTAAATAATATCTTTGGTCGCTCTCTTCTGTTACTCTAATGAAAAAATACGGCTTATTGTAATCTCTATAGCTTTTTATTGGATTATCAGATTTTATCCTGTCGGTGGTATAATCAGATTTTTGTGGTTCAGGTGGTATGTTAACTTGTCGAGGTGGGATTTCAGGCCACCCAAGTATAGTTCTTATAGAACTCTGATAGATGTCTACGGAATACTCGGGTGAGTTTATCTCGATCGCAGATGATAACGTCGGTTCACGAACCGTTATAGCGATTTTCGATTCTGCTCCAGTAATTGATTTTATTCTACGCTGAAATTCAGCATTGATTTGTTCGATTTCGTATGACCCAGATGGTATTGAAACAACGTTCCAGTCTGGTGTCCCGTCTTCACGATTCTTATTGGCAAATACCAAGGAATTATTCGGTTCTTGACGGCCAAATGCTACCGACCTAATATTAGGCCAACTGTGATACATTAGTAACTTTGCTAACGCTATTTCTTTCACCGGAATCGGAGTAGGAAAATTCACACTGAATTCAGGATTGGTTGAGGTTATTGAGATCATGCTGGTCTTCATCGGTGTGGTATTTTCCGTTATTTGTTGAATCGGTTCGGTATTCTTTACTATTCGTTGAAGTAGTTCCTGCGGTGTTGTCATTGTTATTATATTCATGTTGTCGCTCTAATTTTGATATCGCGGAATCATAAATATTTACCATCACTGAAAATTCACTATCTGATATAAACGTATCATCGAGCGACGACGATATCAACGAGGATAATTGCGAGTAGGCGGTTGATACAACAGGAAATTTAATTAAGCAATCCTGCTGTTTACGCTGACTGCATGATGATATTTTTTTTTTGTTATAATCGAAATAATTCCCGCGATTGTTGTCGCCGCAGATATACAAATTGGAACAACTATCGGTGCAATCATTGTCACCGAGGAGAGTATTATACCAGCCCCAGCCATTACACCACTCACCGAGTACACGGTAACATCAACTGCGGTGATTCTTCTTCGGTATTTTTTTATTTTTATTTGATATTCCTCAGTGAGGGTTTTGAGTCTAGTTTGAAATTCTCTGACTTGATCATAGCGATATTGAGATACCGAAGGTACTGTTGAGGACATTTTATTTTCAAATCGGTTTATGATTTCAATTAAGTTGTTTACTCAAATCTGCTACGAATTCCACATACCATGTTACTGAAACCCTAACCAAATTTTTATCAGTGGATGCTATCGTGAACTGTTCAGTTGTATCCTTGTCGATGATCGTTGAT
Source organism: Unio delphinus (assembly GCA_029339505.1). NCBI lineage: Eukaryota > Metazoa > Mollusca > Bivalvia > Unionida > Unionidae > Unio > Unio delphinus. The sequence continues at coordinate 7,578,900 of JAQISU010000174.1, forward strand.
ATCATATTGTTGACCCCATATGAACTCGACGATGATATATTAAATTGAGTCGGTGTCACTAGTGTTAATCGATAAATACCCTTGACGGTTGCAGTGATATCTAATTTGTTGTTTGTGGGTGTCCACGCAAATGATCCGTATTGGATCGTGTATGTTACGTTGTTGGTTTTCGCATGAGGGATTTTTGTTTTTTCAACGATTATTATCATCCTCGTTGTATCTTCCCTGATTGCCTCGATGGTGTTTTTCATCTCATCGATGGATTTTTTAATATCAGGAAGTTTTATATCAATTTTATCCAACGTGGTTGCAAAAAATTTCTCAATGATATTTTTACGAAATGATGTAAACTTTTCAACGTGATCTGCATATTTGCTTTGAAGTGTTGCTAGTTCCAACATAGAATCTTTTATCGTTGTGAGCTTCGGTGTAGTCACCGGTGGATATCCAAGGAAATCTAGTAACGGTTTGTCAATATTGTTTATTCGTTCCAAGATAGTTGATACAAGTACACCTGGTTTGAGTTTACTCTGATCGGAAAATAACGCCATAGTGCCTTCGGTTGCGTCTCGTTGTTTAATTAAAATATCATCCAAGGAAACATTGCTAGATTTCAATTTACCCTGACGATCTTGAAATACAACTATTTCCCCGGGGTCAACACTTGCTAGGTTCAACGTCTCAGCGATTTCATCTTCGATTATTTTTTTTATATCATCGGTTGCAGTGCCATCGGCGGACGGTTTCTTCAGCGCTGATAGAGGTCTTCCCCAAATATCAATCATGTTATTGTAAAACTCTTTCTCTCTCTAAAAAGCGATTACTCGTGTATTCATTTACGACAACATGTGGTGGTTTTCCAGATGTTGAAATAGCATCAAGGATATTTAATACTTCGCTGCCGCATAGTGGTGGATCATTCATTTGTTGTGTTGGTAGCGTAGAATATGAACAAGGAGTTTTTTTAAGTGATTTATATAACGCATGAATTCTTTAGGTGGTGCTAATCCATATGAATCGAAATAAACGACTGTACGTGGATCAATCGCGTTTGCAACCCAGTGAGTTCCGGGTCCGGTGTTGTTATCGAGATTAATGATGCCGGTTTCAACGCTGTTTGGTTGTGTCGGCAACTGATCTTTCATAAAGACACCTCTGAAGTTTTTAATCGCAAGTTTTTTATCAGCATCGAGTAGATCAAAATTGGACATGGGAACCATCGGTTATCGAGTTAATAAACCGGTCCTAGTCTCAGACCCTTTCCGCTGAACCATGAATACGGAGTTCCTGGTAGTCTTAAACCCTTTCCCTTTTTTATACCCCTGTCCAGTTGCTTTCTTTAGTGCCATTCCTGCCGCGGTACCAACGGCTCCTAACGCCGCCGCATTAGCCACCGCTGGGGCAACCGCGGAAATCAACGCTGGAATTGCAGCTAACAGCGGGAATATACCGCCAGTTTTAATCATGTTTTTTATCGCAGCCGCAGAGAGAGAGAGAGAGAGAGAGAGAGAGAGAGAGAGAGAGAGAGAGAGAGAGAGAGAGAGAGAGTGATTTGAACGCCATTTTTATCATTGAAAGCATCATTGAAGTGTTTTTTTTGACGAGTTGTCAGCGACAATTTATTCGCCCCGCCAGTCATCTGATTATGTTTCAACGTGATCGTGGTTCTGTATGTTTTAGCTGATTCCGATTGCAATTTTTTGAGTTGACCGGAGTTAACGTAACACTAATATGACTGTATTTCATTATACAATAACAGATTGATCTAATTGCTACATGTTTTCTACTAGCGCATCTATTACTCTCATTCTTCCACCAACACCTTCGAGTAGCATTGATTTATCACTGAGAATGACAGCAACGGCTCTATAATTCGGGATAAGGATAACAGGTGCCCCACCAACTGCTGGACCCGTCGGACGGGTTACACGGGCTCTAAAGTGTATATCAGCGACGGATTGTCTTGTTAAATCAAGATGTTGCAACGAAAAGTAATAAATCGGATAAAGAGCACTAAAATCGTGTTGTGATATCTGCAAACCAGTATCGACATTTTGATCGCGCGCCATATATGACAACAACCTGTGATACACGCGCGCAATATGGTTTTGATCGTAATCAAGTTGTATATCCTCGGATGGTTCCTGCTGTCCGTTTATTCTCAGCGAGACTTCCTTACACCCAAGTTGATCAAATATCATATGGCTACGTGTTTGATTGTCTAATCGCGTCATATCCTGTAACGCAATAAATATATGACGCGGAGCTGAAACACCTTGTCGCGATGCCAGATTCCATGTGAATATACCATCAGCGTTGCCCTGTTTAACATCTGTAGTCGTCGTTAGCCAACTCAGCAATGACTTTCTTCCTTGATCCATAAATGATAGTAACCGTCCTTCTGTACCGAGTGTTGGAGTCAACACTAGCATCCACAATGAAAGTTTTGTTAAAACGACTTTACCGGCATCATCATTTACGTGTGCTGCAACTGGGTTTGCTGAAATCCTCCAAATTGCGTTATGGTCAGTACCCTTTCGCATGAGTGATACTGCATGCTTCGCCCCGTAGATAACTTTTCGAACATTTCTGCAGAATCCGAATATATGATGTAGTGGAATTGCGCATGAAAATGATCTACGCTTTCCACGCAGCATTGACATACGTGTTGCAGCTCCTAGGTTGTAGCGGGGATCGTGGTTTATAATCATATCCTCGACTTCATCATTATTAGCAGGGTTGGGAGCAGCGCGATTCTTTGGTTGTCTGAAAACAAATGGAATTTTTCCAGCCGTATCCTTATTATGCTTTGCAAACATCATAGAAGGGCCTGCCGATCTTGTATAATCGTCGGAATATCTTGCTAGCCCTATTATTGTTGTGGCCACATCAACCTCGCGTTCTATCGACTCAATCTCCTTTGCATCAATGAGATATCGTGCACTTTCAAATAGCGCCATGATACCATTGTTAACAAAACCGACTTGGGTGTCATCTGGATATGCTATATCATTTTCTCGTAAAAGCTCTCCTTCTACTTCGATAAACGCTTCACACGGTAGAAAGTATTTACTGGTATCATGAACTTGAAGTTCGATTCTTGATCGGAGCTCTGGTTGTACTGCGTGATAAGAATAAAACTGGATAATCACGTACGGAATCATCCTTGAGCACTGGGGCGTCCATATCAAACGCTGTATCAGGTGACCGTTTGAATGTTTATTATAAATCCATTGATTTAAATCGTAAAATCCGTAGGATTTTCATCGTCGAAGACGATTGTCGTCGTCGTGGTTTTTTAAAGCCACTTCCCGCTATCATATTTGCGATGTTGCTTTGGTCGTTGGTGTATGACGGAGTCATCAGCGACGCTAGTTTCTGATCTACTGCGTTATTTATTTTTCTACTAACACTCGCGGACATTTCCGCTGTAGATGGTAACGGTCCTGGTTTCCTTCGCCGCCGAACTAGCGCTGTTAATTTGTCCTTCGCGGCGGAAAACGCTTTTCCGGCAAGATCTCCAACAGCGCTAATACCCTTATCACGAATAACATCAATGGCTTTTATTGATAGTTGTTTGCTAGCGGCGCCACTTTTGGAGCCATTCATGCAAATGACCCCGCAATTGTATCACCAAGACCATCACCATTATACGCGTTATAAACTGAAAATCGTGAGTTTACTACGTAGACGCTGGTTGGTTTATCATGGTTGTAGTGTATGATCATCATATTTAAATGATATTTATCTAATCGCGAAATTCGAAGAATTTTCAACTTCGTCATCGGATTAATCACTATGATAACCACCATGGTGGTGAAAAGCCGTAGGATTTTCCACTAACTCGTCAATGAAATCTCGATATGTTTTGATATCCATGATGCCACCTTGAAATAACCGCATGCATATATCAGCTGCTTCATTAATTATTTCCGGTGAGTTATTTCCGGCTCGTTTCTCTCCGATGAGAACCTCTAATCGTTATATATCACCAAGAACATTACCAGGACATTGAATAAGACCACTACCTAATACCCCTCTTGGGCTACTGGAATATCCATGCCCTGATTGTTTTTTTTCGCCAGTGATACCAGTTGCACCTTGTGTTATATCAAGAAGTTTTGATTGTTGTGGTAAATGAAGAAATCCGGTATCCGATTGTATTGTTGGAGATGATTCAGCTTTTTTTATTGCTTCCATATATTCGTTATACGTAGAATCTTTTTTCGATGCCTGAGATACATCTGCCATTATACGATATAATCCTTTATACCAATTTTTTCTATCAGGTAGATTATAATCGTCATGGATATAACTTTTTCTCTGATGAAAACTCCTAGTGATGAAATTAGCTAATTCTTCCATAGAATTAAATTTTTTATTTTTTAATTCATCGAATTTACCCAGCAGCAGAGGGGGTGAATCATACAACTTTTTTGTTTCAAATCTCATATTCTACCCCCCAAAAAATAAAGTCTCTGTTTGGCAAATCATCAGGGTCGCAACGTCGTTGTCATTCACCCCCTCTGCTGCTAGAACTTTCAGTTTTGGGTTAACAATGAAAATCACTACGATTTCAACCGAATATTTGATGAAGCAGCAGAGGGGGTGAGCCGGACAACATTTTTAGACAAGTTTTCACTGAAATCACGCTTAAAAACAATGAAACCAATGACATCAGGCCCCAATGTGTGTGTGAATCTGATATCGTTTCATGGATTAGGATCAAATAAAAAAAACAACATTTTCAACGAAATCAGGTCCAAAAAAAATCAATGAAATTAATGAAATCCTCCATCGATTTTTGGGGAAAAAGGGACTACAACGTCGTTGTCACTCACCCTCTCTGCTGCTAGAACTTTCAGTTCTGGGTTAACCGAATATTTGATCCAGTCCAATACGATATCGTGTTCGAGGGTCATGTAAATTTATTGTTACAAATCCGTGTGGGGCAGACTGAGCATGACTAAAGAAATTTCTAAATTGATTGAAGTCCATATCAGAACACCATGTCTGCCAAATATTTCGTAGCGTATGTGTATCAACGCCGTTGAATACAGCAAGCATATTACAATTATCGCGAATCACTTTTGGCATTTGTGTGTAGCGTTGAGTGACATAGATCACGTCCGTGTTTTTATGCCTGCCTCGGGAAAATATTCTAGCAGGATTTTTTTGTTTATCTAACATGACATCATCGTATACAACTAAATTGTTGATACTTCCATCGAGGTCTTCTACTGATGGCGTCTCGTCAATATCGGTTATAAATTCAATAACATCCTCGCCAGCAATCTCTGAAGCGTTTTCATTAAAATCTTTTAGCACTTCATAGCATCGTTGGTCGTCTACGCTAGGGGCAATTAAATACAACTTATCCCACTTCATCCATCTCATTATTAAACTGAGCAACAATTGCGTTTTACCGGATCCAGATGGTCCGATTATAATTGCGCGGATAGAGTTTGGTAGCGCTGCATGATGCTTCACTGGTACTCTTGTTTTAGTCGCTGAAAAATCAATTATATTCATATCTCTATACATAAATTATGGATCTATATTGCGTGAAGTGTAAGGCGCGTACTGGCACAGATGACTTGACGACGATTACAACTAAAAATAACCGATCAGCGCTTTCTGGTAAATGCGTACAGTGTAGTACAAAGAAATTTAGATTTGTTTCTAAACCCAAGGAACCCAAGGAACCTTTAAAAAAAAACGAGGAGGTGATATCGCTGCCAAATTAGCAAAACTCCCTGGAACCCCATGGGGGAAATACCCCGGAGAAAAACACCTTCCAGGGTATAGTTATTGTGGACCGGGAACAAGACTTGATATCAGACTCAATGATCAAAATCAGCCCCGACCCGGTGAGGAACCAATAAACGTTATTGATAAGGCCTGTCACCTTCATGATGTTGCTTATAAAAGTAGCAATTTGCAACACAGGCATCTAGCCGATGTGAAATTAATTCATGCGTTAAATGCCATTTCTGATAAATCCTTCAAAGAAAAATTGGCTTCCTTTTTGATAAAATCGGCAATGAAAAGCAAATTGATGTTAGGTGCTGGTAATTAATAGCAACATGGAATCTATTTATTATTCCCCAAGAGGATACTGGAAGGGTAACGCTGCAATCAGTAAACTCGCTAGCGCCGCAAAAGTGAAAAAAACCACTGCGGCTCATTGGTTATCCAAACAAGCACTATGGCAAATTTATCTACCACCGCCTAAACAAATTCAATTCTCGCATTTTGATGTAACCGGACCCAATGAAGTTCATCAGGCTGATCTATTATTTCTGCCACATGATCGTGGTTACAAATATGCGTTAACTGTAGTTGATATTGCAAGTCGATACAAAGAAGCGGAACCGTTAAAAACAAAATCGGCCACTGAAGTGGCTTCTGCATTTGAAAGGATTTATCGAAGGAGTCCTCTGCACTGGCCAAATCTGTTACAAGTTGATCCGGGCAAGGAATTTCAGGGTGCAGTGTTATCTACAATGAAATATCACAATGTCGCTATCAGACGAGGGCATACTGCACTGCATCGTGATCAGGCCATTGTAGAACGATTTAATCGGACTCTTGCTGAGCGGTTATTTGGATATCAATATGCAAAAGAATTCATCCAAGAAAAAAGATCCCGTGAATGGGTTAAAAGGTTACCAGGTGTAGTTACCGCACTGAATAACGAGATTACTAGAACCATCAACATGAAACCTATCAACGCGATTAAAAAGAAGTCGATACCTGAAAAACCACAAAAGGATTTTAGCGTTTCCCAACCAATTCTTGGTAGTAATGTCATTGTGAGGTACTTATACGAACCAGGAGAGCTTGAGGGTGGTACAAAAAGAGCTACTGATCCTATTTGGAGTGTTACTGCACACAAGATATCTAGTATAACACGATCTACGGGTAGACCTCCAATCTATAAACTGGATTCAACTGCCCCTCAGCGTGGGTTTACTAGACAACAACTACAAGTAATTCCTGACGATACTCAATTACCACCGCATGGTCTTAACTAGCACCCTTGCGTCTATTGCACTCAAGACAAGTCAACATCACATTATTTCTGACATGACCGAGATTGTTATTTTTTCTGTCTACGGTGAATTGGCGAGGATCCTTATCCGAATACTGCCAACGCATTATACAATTGCAACTCGCGCAGTGATTATTCTGTTGTTGCTTTAACGCAATTATTAATTCAGCATCAATATCAAATTCTCGTTGTTTTTTTTTGTCTTGTTGTTTGTAACAGGAGAGTTTTTTTTATCAATAATATCATCTATTGCGGTGTCATTATCATCGCCAATGATTTCATCATCGAAGACAATTCTTCGAAGTTGATTTATTTTTCGTACTCTGGATACTGAAAGATAGACTAAATTCGACCATTCTATGCGATTATCTACCATCCAAACAATTGTATCCGATATAGTCAATCTCTGTGAAGAATGTATCGTCGCTGCGTATCCTAGCGTCCATGGGGATTTATTAGCACGCAATGCATCTTCAACGACATTGATATCAACCAGCACAATATCATTTAATACGAGAATCTGCTTTTCACTCTGTCCTGGAATATCAACTTCAATGTTCTGTTTTCGTGTATCCGATGGCCTATAACAGAGGGGCACTGGAAGTGTTGTAAATTTTTGTTTATGCAATTCAAATAACTTCATCTGAAGTGTGTCCCTGACTATTTTTCTACTTGCAATGATCAAATCGTTTGGTCTCCACATTTCCCAAAACTCATTCATGGGAGTTTCCGAAATTATTTCACGGGTTATTTTACACTGGATTCTATCCGGTTGTAATCTAATTAGTTTCTTCAATTCTTTTAATTCATTATCAAGTGATCTATGATCAGTATCAATTTCTTCATAATAGTCTACAAAACCCTTTAGCCATTCATGTGGAGATGCACCGACAAATGGTGGTGGTTGGCCGTGATCACCGCACATGACGACTTTTGTATTCTTCAATAACAACCACTCAAGAAATATTTTTAAGACATCTTCTGACACTGTGTCTATTTCATCCCAAATCATGATTTCAGGAATAAATTTCTCTCCCATGCGCTCAGGAGTCCATTTATCTCCCTTCCATCGAAAAAAGCTGTGATAAGTGCAGGCATTTACCCCTCTCTGTATCATTGCTCTTGCGAGTCTATGAGTTGGTGTTAGCACAATCATGTTTGATTTCCCACGAAATAACTCAATTGCCCGGGTTGTTTTTCCTGACCCGCCACAACCGTTTAAATAAACTGTTTTATACAGGCATATTGGATCAGAAATCGGTGGTGCACTAGAAAATTCTGATTGAATCTCTTTGAGATTCCGATAATTATTTTCAATGGTAACATCTGCTGATTGAATATAATCATGAAGCATTTCCTTCTTAATTCTCCATGTCCCCCATTTCTCGTTGCCAGTAGCCTTAAAATCAGCCATTTTGCTATTTATGTAAAATGAGTCAGTAGCAACTCTAACTGCGGTGGTAGGAAATCTATTGATCATTGAAAACAGATTAATAGAAGCATAACCAAGCATAGAAGCTCTCAAATGTGTGTACTGCGGATGGTATCCATCAGTGTAAGTAACAATTGTACCCAATTTGGTTCCATCGGACATAAATGCGTCCTTACGATTGACATATAAGCCCTTATTCGTTAAATCCGTGATTACAAAATCGTATTCAGCATTGTCTATAATCAATCGTGAAGAATATTTCGTATTATCATCTTTGCCACCTTGGGTAAATTTACCGATGATTCTTCGTCCAAGATTTGTTGCTTCATTGTTTCTGATTTCAAATAACTGTTTGGACCAATCCATGATTTGTTGTTCATTAAAATCAGGAAACAGTTTTCGCTCTTCGCTAATTATTTTTTCTAGATCAGGTTGGGGTAACCAGACTGATTTCTGTGCTCGATAGAATATAATTGTTTCACTGACAATTAATGATTTTAACATCTTACAATCAAGCATATACCGTAATAACACTATTGGCATCCAGTGTTTTTCAGACATGTGTTTACCAATCCAAAGATAACTACACGGATGAAGCCCTTCAGCCATTTCAAATGATACTACACAAGCGAATCCGGTTAAATCAAAATGTGGCAGTGGTCCATTAATAGCAACACGGGTCATTTCGTGTGTAGGGTGTCCAAATCGTTTGAAATATTTCTCACACTCTCCATACCCAAGAAAACTTCCTGGATAACACGCAATCATATCAACTGAAATAACGGTATCAGCGGTGTATTTTGTGTTCCATAATCCGCCGTGGCTGTATTCAAGACAGGACAATTTGACATCTGATAAAAACTCACTTCGTGTTGGTTTCCACGCGTTTTTCTTTCTAGCAAAATGTGCTGCAATGGATGGTACTGTGAAACAGTTTGCTAATAATTGATCGTTGTCTTCTCCGTCCCCAGAAAACTCACTAGCTAGTTGTTTCATTTGATTATGCAGTTCTTCGGTACGATATAATTCTCCGTTAGGCCTTACAAACTGATCAAATCTGCATTCTTCGTCTGAAGTACTATGAAATAGCCACACTGACACAGGATCGTTTTTACTCAAATGGTAAATAGCATCAAATAATTTCTGCTCTGAAAAAAACTCTTCGGTTTGGGATAGATATCTTACGGTTCTATCCCGTGGGAATATTGTTACTGCAGATGACCACGCGTGTGCGTTATGATCAATAATTTCAATGGGGTTTCCTTTTTTTGATTGATATTTCGGTTCTTTTAATACTTCACCGGTGATTGTCCTTACCGATATTGGAAATCTCAATGATGTTTCTAATTTAGCTATATCCTGAATTGTTGCCCCATTCTCCTTTACCGTTAATTCCCACTCGGTTATTTTTTTTCGTCTTAGATCAGTTAGTTTATTTCCCCGGGACGCATTTGTGAAGTGTTCTATTATTCGTTCTGCTACACAATTGAGCCCTGTCGAATATTTCATGGGTGCTAGTTTTGAAATATCAGGTTTTTCATTGATCGGATATATCCCGTAAACAACTGCTGTGACAGGATAAGATCTTTCGTAGTAGGGTTTATCAATTCCAGTCAAAATTCCCGGTTTTGAATCCTGATTCACGGTGACAGTTTTTTTACCCCTGAGAATGGGTTAAAATTTATCCCTAATGATCCATTTTCCATCCTCACGGATAATTAATTTGATTCGGAAAAAATGACTTTTTTCCCCAAGACGTGAAATGATCACTGCTGCTTTTTCATCATTCATGGTAGCGTCAACAACACCATCAATTCGAAATGTTGACCAGCAATAAGATGCTCCATCACGCTTGAATTCATTAAAACAGTCTCTGATGGGTTTATCAAGAATTTTATTCTTGGGTGTATTAGAAACTATATCAAGATTGAATTGAGCATCCTTCCATGGTGATCTCATGTTTCCCTCTCTTGGACGTTTTGAACGTTTTTTTGGTCTATCGATATTAAATTTAGGGTTAATTTTCAATAATCTCTTAAACTCTTTCATGTTTCCCTCTCTTGGACGTTTTGGACGTTTTTTTGGTCTATCGATATTAAATTTAGGGTTAATTTTCAATAATCTCTTAAACTCTTTCATGTTTCCGTCTCTTGGACGTTTTGGACGTTTGTTTCTGTTTACTACACGTTTTTTGGGTCTATCGCGATTAAATCTAGGATTGATTTTCAATAATCTCTTAAACTCTTTCATGTTTCCGTCTACTACACGTTTTTTGGGTCTATCGAGATTAAATCTAGGATTGATTTTCAATAATCTCCTGAACTCTCTATCGGTATTGAATTTAGCATTTTTCGAAGTCAATCTCTTGAACTCCTTCATGCTATATTAAAAACAGATGTCTAAATGAAAGATTTATGTATAATCAATCACTGCAAAATGGGTCAGTCATTGAATTAGACAAATAGTGTAGTATATAATGACCCAAGAATTCAGACTACACCCAGTGATTAAAAATTACGAAGCATCCAGTGATGGTGTTGTAAGACATTGTAGACTGAAGAACCCAATTGGGTGGGATAATGGTATGGAGTATTTGGTGTTTAATGTTGGAAGGAAGACATTTCGCAATCATCGTTTCGTATTTGAATGTTTTAATGGATTGATCAAAGATGGTTTTGTTATTGATCACATTGATTCTAATCCAAGGAACAATTCTTTATCAAATCTGCAAGCTATCACACAGAGTGAGAATTCCAAACGAGGAAGGACTGGCACTTGTTCAAAAGCGAGACCAGTGAAATCTTTGAATACAATAACTAACGAAGAGAAAATATTTCAATCATTATATGAAGCCGGTAAGTATTTCAATATTTGTAGAACTTCAGTACGATTCGTTGCATCGGGAATAACCAAGACGGCTATTTCAAAAAAGACAAGGCAAAAAGTTCAATTTAGTTATGTCTAATGCGTCATAATTTCCAATTAGAGATATGTCATTCTTATAGAATAATGAATTCTGAAAACATGAATAACATCATAGTTGAAATAGCGAAATTGAAAAATCAGGATATCAAACTATCAGATGGGTTAAATCCTGATCAAATTGTGTCTGATTTTCAGGATATTGAATACGGGGTTAACAACAATAAATATATGCTACCCAAGAAGTATGCACTCATCAAAAGAATTCAGAATTCTATTAAAGACTCTCTTTCATTTTCCAGTGACATCAGTGTGTTCGTTCCGTTGTATACTATCGTAGAGGGAATACGAAAAGAATTAGGTAACGAATACGAATTGAAAAAAGAAGTCAACTCTAAAATTAGAAACCTACGAGCATTAATTCAAGAAAATTGATTACCCGACCATTGATTGCCCGACCCATTTATCATCGACCCTCATTTTTTTTAGCTGACCCTCAAGGGGGATGTCACAAATCGATGGACGATGTGTCAGATTGATCAATGAAAAAGTGTGGAAACTGTCAGTATTATTTTTTTTATATACAATTATGACACTTTCCACAAACCTGATAGAAGCTGTTATAGGATGAAATAACACTTCCATGACCGTGTTAAAAATCATCCGACATGTCACTGATGTCAAAAAAGGAGTTGCACGATGGTGTTAGGTCGGGATTGAAAAATTGTTTTACAATTGCAAAATTGTTTCTGATTTCAAATAATGGTCAATGAAGCATTAACAACCCGATTGGCTCGTGAATGACTGGATGCAATTAAGAGATTTGTACCAATTCGTGACTCTGTACGGAATAAACTGCAACAACGACAGAGTTTACAAACTGACTTTGCTTTAGAGTCTGAAGAATTGTTTAAACCAGTAACCACAGCAACAAAAGGGGTAGAGCGTGCTATACTGGGAGATGATCCTGACGGTAAAAGAAAAGAAGAGGGTCTTATTTCTGTACTTGAAAAACTAGCAGCGAAAACTGAACAAACTGAACAAACTGATCCGAAAAAAACGACTGTTTCTTTGTTGAATAATTTACTGATCATGCTAAAATAGTAATAAAAAAAATTGAATTATTGAAATCAAAGGATTATCAAGCCTTTGGTAATTTTGCTGCTCAAAGTTATAATTCAAAAAAAGATTTTTTAAAGGACGAGTATAAGAATGATAGAATATCAAGTAATGATTGGTTCGATAATTTGTATAAACTAAATAAAGGGATTGGTCGTTTGAATAAGGATGAGATAGGATACAAGGAATTTCAAAGGGGAATTAGTTATTATAAAAGAGAACAAATAGAAGAGCGACAACGAGAATTAGAAGAACGACGTCAAACACCAACACGTAGACAAACAAGAAGACAAAAAAAACAACAACTACCACCTGATGATGATGATGATTTAGAAGAACGACGTCAAACACCAACACGGAGACAAAAAAAAACAAGAAGAACCTAATGATGATTATTTACAAGAAACGGGTTTAGAAAAACTAGATGAAGCAGCTGGTTATAGCGGAAGTGGATTGCAAAATCCAAGGATTGGAAACACTTGTCCTGATAGTGTTATCAATGATATATCACGATTAGATGTTCTTGTAGGAGGATTCCGAGCTGGAAATAATTCACCGGAAATAATTAATGAAGCAGCTGATATCTGTAGACGGTTATTTGAGTTAGCAAATTGGTATCATAGTGATTAAATAACAATTGAAAACACTATTGTTTTTATAATAATGATCATCCATTACAATCATGATAAACCAACCCTCGTCTATGTAGTTAATTCACGGTTTCCAGTTTATAAGGCATACTATGGAGATGGCCTCGGCAATACCATTTTAGGATTCTTTTCAAGAATGGCCCCAAAAGTGATGCCGTTAGCTAAACAGTTATCAATGAAAGCCATTGATGTTATTCGTGATAAGGGTATTGGTGCTGTTGGAGATCTTGCCGGGAAAGCGTTTTCAACTGCGAAGGATAAAATAACATCATTAGTGAGGCGAAAAAAGAAACCGTTACCGTCTACAGAAGAAATGCCTGCAAGTGTTAGTAAAATAATAAATAACGCAGTAGATGAAAAACTAGCGTCGATGGTAAATCCAGGACACCAAAGCAATATTGCAAACATGATAGCGGGAAGTGGC